>CM023860.1:29314904-29914904 GCA_013389735.1 Phaseolus lunatus
CTTCGCCTTTTGACACGTTAAGCAGGTTGCCACGTACTGGGCGACGTCCCTCTTCATGCCTGACCACCAAAATGACTCCTTCAAGTCATGGTACATCTTGTTCATGCCTGGGTGAAGGTTGAGGCGGCTCTTATGACCTTCCTCTAGGATCATCTTCTTCAACTCATCATTTGCAGGTATGTAAATTCTGCCATCAAACCTCAAGATCCCATCATCGCCCATCTCAAAGCCTCTCGCCTGATCTGTCCCTAGTGACTCCACAGTGCGCTTCAGGCTAGGGTCCTCCAATTGTTTATCCTTCAACATCCCAAGGAAGTCATTAGTTATAGTCAGCTTACTACAACTAATGTGATTCACGTGAAATTCCACTCCAAGGTTTAAGTCTCTGAACTGTTCGATCAGTTTCTGCTCTTCCATCACATGGTGGCGACTTGTATAGACTTCCTACTCAAGGCATCTGCCACTACATTGGCCTTCCCTGGGTGATACATGAGTTGAAAGTCGTAGTCCTTTAGGAATTCCATCCACCTTCTTTGTCTCATGTTTAGTTCCTTCTGATCGAACAGGTACTTCAAGCTCTTGTGGTCACTGAATACCTGGAACCGAGCTCCATAAAGATAATGCCTCCAGATCTTCAAGGCAAACACTACCGCTGCCAACTCCAAATCATGAGTAGGGTAGTTTCTCTCATGCACCTTGAGTTGCCTTGAAGCATATGCAACCACTCTCTTCTCTTGCATCAAGACGCATCCCAAGCCTTGATGTGAGGCATCACAGAAGACATCAAAAGGTCTTCCTACTTCTGGAATCACCAGCACTGGAGCACTGGTCAACCTCTCCTTTAGTTCCCTGAAGCTCTGCTCACATCGGTCGGTCCAAGCAAAGGGTTGGTCCTTGCGGGTCAGTTGTGTTAAAGGAGCCACTACTTTGGAAAAATCCTCAATAAACCTCCGATAGTAGCCCGCCAACCCCACAAAGCTCCTTATCTCAGTCACTGTCTTAGGACGTTCCCATTGCAGCACTGCCTCTACCTTGGCTGGATCTACCGAGATCCCCTGGGCAGATATCACGTGTCCTAAGAAGTTGACTTCCCTTAGCCAGAACTCACACTTAGAGAACTTGGCATAGAGCTGCTTCTCCCTCAGTATTTCCAATACTGTCCTCAGGTGTTCCTCATGCTCTTCCTCGGTCCTTGAATAAATGAGGATGTCATCTATGAAGACCACCACAAACTTATCCAAGAAAGGGCGAAAGATCCTATTCATGTAGTCCATGAATAGAGCTGGAGCATTGGTGACTCCAAATGGCATCACTACATACTCGTAGTGCCCATATCGAGACCTAAAAGCTGTCTTCTGAACATCTTCAGCTTTTACCAAGATTTGGTGATACCCCGATCTCAGGTCAATCTTGGAGAACACCGAGGCCCCATGAATTTGGTCCATCAAATCATCAATCCGAGGTAGGGGGTACTTGTTCTTGATGGTCAATTTGTTCAATTGCCTGTAGTCTATACACAGCCGAGACCCTCCATCCTTCTTCTTGACTAGGAGCACTGGAGCTCCCCATGGAGATACGCTGGGTCTGATGAACTGCTTCTCCAGCAACTCTTCCACTTGCTTCTTTAACTCCACTAACTCGGCTGGTGCCATCCTGTAAGGTGCCATTGACACTGGTCCAGCTCCAGGTACCAAGTCAATAGAGAATTCCACTTCTCTCTTAGGGGTAACCCAGGCACCTCTTCTGGGAATACATCTGTGAAATCTTTCACCACTTGTATCCTGTTTACGTCCCCTTTATTCTCCACTTCCAACCGGGCGAGCACCACGAAGCACCTCGCCTCTCCTTCCAGCTCTGATCGCCCTTGTTGAACTGACAACACATCCGGTTCTTGGGGGTCTGGAAACGCTACCTTCTGCCTACCACAGTCTATGAGAACGTGATTGGCAGCTAACCAATCCATTCCCAGGATGACATCCAGGTCCTGAAGAGGTAGGCAGATCAAGTTCACCTTGAATCTGCGTCCTTCTACAATCACTGGACATTCAGGGCACACTGTAGAGGTCGACACCTGTCCTGACGCAGGTGTAGAGACCAACAGCTCGAAAGGTAACTCCTTCACTAGGAGGCCCAACTCGGCTACACACAGGCTTGACACAAAGGAGTGTGTCGCTCCAGAATCAAACAAGGCCCTTACACCTCTACCAGCAATAAAACAAACACCTTGGATGAGGTTACCTGACTGAGCTGCCTCTGCTCCAGACATGGCGAACACCCTCCCTGTTGCCTGAGGTCTGCCGCCCTCGTTTCTCAACTGTTGGGAGCCACTGGGTTGGGTCGCCCCATTCCTGCTAGGGCACTCTCTAGCAACGTGCCCTGTCCTTTGGCAGACGAAACATTTCCTCTCTGAAGTCTTCTTGAAACAAGCATTGGAGGCGTGTGGTCCACCACAGTGAAGACACTTAGGTTTCCAAGGTTGTTGCTGTTGGAACTGGGGAGGTGCTGCTCCTGCCCGATGTGATGGAGGTCTCGCATAGGGTTTGCTTTGTGGGTGCTGTGCCTTAGCTCTCCCACTGGAAGGACCTCCTGGGTGTGACCTGATCACCCGAGACTCACCCTTTTCCAGGGTCTCCACCATCTTCGCCTTCTCCACTAAGGCGTGGAACTCCCTGATGCACATCGGGGCTATGGTCTTCTTCAGCCCATGCTTCAGCCCTTCCTCGAACTTCCTACACCTCCAGGCCTCGGAGGTCGCCTGGGTATAGAACCGGGCGAGGTACTCAAAACGGGCAGCATAGGCGTTTACTGACATGTCCCCCTGCTCCAACTTTAAGAACTCAGCTTCCCTTGCAAACTTGGCGCTGTCTGGGAAGTATTTCTCCAAGAACTTCACCCTGAAGCTCTCCCAATCCAGAACATCCTCTCGGGCCTCCATCATCTGCTGAGCTCCCATCCACCAGAACTCAGCTTCTCCTGATAGCAGATACGTGGCAAACAACAGCTTCTTCTCTTCAGGGCAGGAGGTCGCCCTAAAGATTTTCTCCACCTCCCTGACCCACTGATCTGCCTGGTCAGGGGTAGCATTCCCACTGAACTTAGGTGGGTTGTGCCTCATGAACTCGACCAGTCCCATCTGTTCTTGGGGCTGACCGACGTGGGAGTTTGTCTCAGCAGATCGGGCAGTTTCCCAGTGCTGCATTGTGGCTTGATGGTTCTGAGCCATCGCCGCATTCTGCTGCTGAATGGCAGTCGCCATCATCTCGATGGCCTTGGCGATCTGACTCATCTCTGAGGAAGGTTGGGGTGGGGTAGCAGGTCTACGTGCCATCTTCTGAATCTATTGACTTCTATATTCCCTACAACTATAAGAATGAAATCGATAAGAATCAATTCATTCAAGGGGTAACAGCTAGACCTTACAAAGGTCAGCATCTCAAAGTCATCTAGAATTTGAGTTCATCAACAGAATCATAACACTTATAACTTCACACAAAACACCAGAACAGTTACTGGTGTGCAAACATCAGTCCAAACTACCACCTCAGTCAAATTCAAGAACACTCAAAAATCACACCAGAATTCAATGTAGGCTAAACATCAAACCTTTGGAATTAAGATTAAGAATTATCTTGATCCAGTTATGAGTGTGCACCCTCACCACTTTATCAAGACCTTCTTATTCTTAATACTAAGATTTTCAGTTAGGCACACGTTCACCCAAGCACACGCAAGAGTTCAAAACTAAAACGTTTGAAAACCTTCCACTATAGTGGTTATTTAAAACTCAAATAAATTTTATGAGCAGAAGAAACACAATGGATCCACAGCCCTCAGGTCATCCTAAGGCGAACTGCTCTGATACCATTAATGTAACATCCCGCCAAAATAATACATACATACATGTATAATGAAATTAAGTGTAACCAAATAATATTGAAGAGTACAAGATAATATGTATATATATCAGAAATGAAGTTACTCCTCTTAGGGAGTTTAATACATAACCAAATCAAATGTTTTCAAGGTTTAACGAAAATAAATGAAATACAGTAAGACCGGCGGTCTCAAAAAAACGGCGATCTCCAACATAAAACGGCGATCCCAAACAGAAGACCTCAAAACGGGCGATCTTCTATCAGGACACGAAAACCGGCGATCACCACCGAGAGGTGGAAATAGGCGATCTCTTTCCCCGGCGACCACTCACTAGAGAGCTCTTCTTCCTGGAAGATCATCTGCTCCCGTGTAACAATTACACGATCATCACAGTTTTGAGAAAACAACCACAATAACAGATAAAAGGGTAAGCTAGATAATTTAAAAGAAGTTTAAATCAAGAACATGAAAATCCAAGTAAACCAAGTTCCAAAATATCCATGTAAAACGTAGAGCTGCTCATAGCATTCAGCTGATCGCCCAAAATCACAAACATCACAACATTCACCCATAGTCATTCCATTTCACAATACAGCATCAAGTGTCTATCAATATTCAAGTTTCTCATTTCACATGTCAGACTTTCCACTGACTCACCACACAAGACACTTGACACTACTTCCGGATTGACTCGTGCGTTGATTAGACTCAGAGATCTGCACCTGTCATACCACACCACTGTGAAATCCACACAGGGTCGCTGTGAATCCACACAGCATGCGCATATATCATCTCAATGTCAATAGTTCTCCTGGTATGACAGGGTTAATCCATAGGACAGACGGAGCTCGTTCTTTTTCACACGAGACGCCCATCATATAGACCTCCTTCGACTCTCAACAACTGAGTAACTTCCTCTATGTGATTCCATTACCTCAGCAGAGTCAGGATATCCCCTTAGGAATCACCGATCAATGCACCTACCACAAGATCTTACACGGTATTTTCTTTCCTGAAAATACTATGCCTCGATCCCACATTCACAGCATTCAAAGACATCATGCCACACTTAAAAGAATGATTTCAATCACAGCAATAGCCATTTCAAAGGATTCATATTTTCGAATATCTCATGTAAATCTCAAGCAGTTCTCAAAACAACATCAAACACAAGGAGTTCGCAAAACAGCGCCAAAACCGGCGATCTAGTTCAAAATATGGTATTTCGAAGGCTGTATATTAAAACAGGCGACCACGTCGCCCAAGCACACAACACAGAGCATTTCACGAAGACGAAAGCGAAAACGGCGACCACGTCGCCCACACTTCAGAAATGGTTCAACTATGGCTCGTAGTAAAGATGAAGGCTAGCTTCCCTTACCTGGACTTGCGCAACCACCAGGAGCTTCGAAATCCAACGAAGCTTGCAGAATACCTTGGCTCTGTTTTTCGCGTCTAGTCTGAAGAACTTGCAGAGGACTACCCAAGTGCTCCAATGGTGTTGCTTCTCGTCGTACTCTTGTGTGGAGAGGCTGAAATCGCAACGCGGAGGAGGGAACTCACTCTTTCTCTCTTCGACTACAACAACGTTTTCTTCCTCTTCAGTAGTGGATTTCAGTAACTTAAACCAACTTATCCCTCCAAAAGCAGCTGCCACCACCCACTCTGCAGGGAAGTTTGCGTGTACGCTTCCCTGCACAGTACTACTAAGCATGCCTCTGCGCAGGCTACGCTATGAGGTCACTATTCTGAACCACCTTTTCGTCTACGTGGCGCGCGTGCAGAACGTCTCTTGCTGGGAGTCTAGGTCCTACGTTCTCGGTGTGTAACTAAGCGCCGCGCGATGACCTTTCGCCGATGGCTACCAGCGCGAAGACGAACCACCGATGACCTCGCACGAAGACAAACCACCGATGACCTCTCGCGCGATGACAAACCGCTGATGACCTCTCGCGCGAGGACAAACCACTGATGACCTCTCGCGCGAAGACAAACCGCTGATGACCTCTCGCGCGAGGACAAACCACTGATGACCTCTTCCTGGCGAACGACCGATGTCTCACCCCCCCCTGATGATGCCCGCATGCATCGCGCCCTGGCGACGCCTGCATGCCTCGCGCCCAGGCGATGACGTGTAGTCTAGGCGACCGGCGATGATGTATAAACAAGGAACTCTTATAGTTTTTTCTAGACTACACTTTCCTTCCTTTTTAACTTAGATAAAACATACTTAGAATTTACTTAAAACATACTCTTTCATTCCAATAAATTTCAGGTCCTTACACAGAGGATAGGAATCTTTTGGACAAGCCTAAGTCCACACACATCCTCCATTTCCCGTTAGCCTTCTTTACCAGGACGACGTTCGCAAGCCACTCAGGGTATTTTTTTTCCCGTATGTGACCTGCTTTCAGCAATTTGTGTGTTTCCTCCTTGACTACCTGCCTTCGCTCATCATTGAACTTCCGCCTCCTCTGGCGGACCGGTCTGGCTTGGGGATTCAGTGCCAGGCGATGGCATAGAAAATCAGGGTCAATGCCTGGCATGTCTGAGGGGGACCAAGCGAAAGCGTCCAGATGCTTTCCTATAACCCCTGCTACCTGATCTTGGGTCTCCTGAGATAGGGATTTACCCAGCTTGAAAATCTTCCCTCCAATTTTCTTCTCCACGACCTCCTCTGCGGGTTCTGGTCGCCTCGCCCGGGCGACCTCTGCTCGGGTGACCCCGACGTCACCTCGGGGCATATCTGCTTCATTGGTTCCTCCTCCCGGTGGTGAGGTGGTCACCATGCAGACTCCCCTCTTCGTCTTGAGGCTGTTCTCATAGCACCTTTTAGCCTCCTTTTGATCTGACTTGATGGTTACCACCAACCCCTCCATCGATGGCAACTTCATCTTCATGTGCCTTGTGGACACCGCGGCCCCCAGCCGGTTCAGGGCCGGTCTGCCCAGAAGTATGTTGTAGGCTGAGGGAGCGTTCACCACAAGGTACCTGATGTTCTCTGTGCGGGATGCTATTCCATCGGTGAACGTGGTCCTCAACTCTATGTATCCCCGCACTTCTACTTGGTCTCCTGCGAACCCATACAAACAGCCGACGTAGGGTCGCAGCTGATCAGGAGACAACTGTAGCTTGTTGAAAGTCGACCAGAACATCACATCGGCCGAGCTTCCCTGATCGACCAGTACCCGGTGCACCTTTCGTGCGGTAGTGACTACTGAAATAACCACCGGATCGTTGTCATGGGGAACAACATCGCGGCGATCAGCCTTTGTAAAGACGAGGTCGATGTCCGGAAAGTGATCTTCCTCGCAGGCCTCCACTGCCATTACTGAACGTGCATACTTCTTTCATTGCG
Organism: Phaseolus lunatus; assembly: GCA_013389735.1. Classification (NCBI taxonomy): domain Eukaryota; kingdom Viridiplantae; phylum Streptophyta; class Magnoliopsida; order Fabales; family Fabaceae; genus Phaseolus; species Phaseolus lunatus. Next base: position 29,322,139 of record CM023860.1, read on the forward strand.
AAGAGGTGCACCCTCCTCCTGAGAACCCACCTGATATAGTGTGGATCTCACCATGTATGGGCACTTCATGCCCCTGGTCTGCCCTTGGTGCAGCAGCTGTCTCACCTTCCGATGCCTCCTTTAGATAGTCGTTCAAAAACCCACTCTTCACCAACTCGTCCAACTGGTGAGCTAGAGCCAGGCAATTCCGAACGAGATGCCCAAAAGCCTGATGGAACTCGCACCATGCATTTTTGTTGGGCCCCAACCTCTTGTCACTCTTTGGGGGCATCTTCAGTCTTTCTGCCACGTTAGGAATGGCAATCAGTTCTTTCAACTCCACCACAAATTCATGCCTAGGGGGCATGTCATCTTTGCCTCGCGCCCTAGGCTGTGGTTTTCGGGGCTCGTAGGGCTTCTGTTTCCCTTGAGCTTTCTTCTTCGTGGTCGCCTCATGTACCCGCAGCGGTTGAGGCCGACTAGGCGCTCGGGGCCTTAACGAAACTGCACTTTCTCTCTTCTCGCTGAGCTCCCCTTCAGCGACAATGTGGGCCACAACACGCCGTTTTATGTCGCTGAAGGTCTTGGGACGGCTGCGTATTAGAGACTCGCTGAAAGGCCCTGGCAATACGCCCTTCCTGAAGGCGTGCACCACCATGTCTTCATCCTTGGTGTGCAACCTTACCACCATCGCCCCAAACCTATTGAGGTAATCTTTGAGGGACTCCCTCTAATGCTGCCTTACATCAAAAAGATCGTAAGACACTGGTGGAGGGGCCCTGTTGACAAGATATTGCTCCCTGAACAGCGCGGAGAATTGCGCGAAAGACGTGATATGTCCTTCAGGCAAACTCACGAACCATTCTAGCGCAGTTCCTGTCAGTGTGGCCATAAAGAGCTTACAGTGCACTGCGTCGGACCCTCCTGACAACATCATCTGCGTGTGGAAAGCAGTGAGATGCGTTTCAGGATCCTCTTTCCCGGTGAACACGGTTTTAGGTCCTACAAAGGTGGCTGGAACCACCGTGTTCATAATTGCTTGGGAGAAAGGCATGGGAAAAGCCCTTGGAGGCACTGGTGGGGCTCGATCATCTTCCCCACGATCTCCAGCTTGTTGTATGTGCTACAAATTCAAGCGCAGCTCCTCATTTGCTCGGTGTAACTCTTCATTCCTGGCCTGTGAGGCGGCCAAGTCTTCCTGCATACACGCCTGATGCGCTCGAGATTCCGCCACCGTTTCCTGGAGGGCGCGCATCGTTTCCATCAGCTGTTGCATGGTAACACTGTCGCCTCCGTTTGGTGGAACGGACCCGTGTCTTGTATTCCTCATCTTCTGTGGTTTTTCTCTCACTCTCGTGTATGGGACCTTGTTTTACTCCGGCCCCACGGTGGGCGCCAAATGTTCTTGCCGGTTGACTCGCCTGTCAGTTGACTCCACGACACTCACGCGCCTCCTTCCTCACGTTGATACGTGCTTGAATCTTGCGAAACAATCTGCACCTGCAAAAGAGAAAGGGGCGCCCTAGAGGCCGTTTGCACTCCGACGCTCAAGTCAATAAGGGGCAAGTAACACCAAGTGTATTGAGTTTCTCTCTGTGTGTTTAGGTCTAGAAACTGCGTACCTTTGTGAAGTGTTTTACTGTCCCTTATATAGTCTAGGGTTTACTGCGCCATTAGTCCTAATTAGGGTTCACTGCGCTGCTAGCCATATTTAGGGTTTACTGGAATACCCTTGCGCCGCTATCACCCAATCTTAGGGTAATCTAGCACATAAGGTTTCCTTCTCTGGAGTGCAAACTTTAACAGGGTGACCACCTGGGTGCCTCCTTGTGCACCTAGTCTCTGGGGCCACCTGTTCTGGGAGTGCCTTCACTGTTTACGTGCCATGCATGTAGCTTCACTGGGAAAACCCTAGCTCTGGTGAGTACTCGTCCCCTCAGGACTCTACACCCAACTGTGCTCTCCCTGCTACCCGCATAGGCACTTCGTGATCCAGGCCTCTCCCTAACTCTGGGTATTCAACTGGTCACTGGCCCACTCTGGGAACCAATCTTAGCTGTTCTGTTTACGCTGTTCAAATCACCCAAGGCCGATGTCACCTCGCCACCCAAGGCCGATGTCACCTCGCCACACTCTGTCGCCGAGGACTCCTCGACCTGCTGAGTGACGATGACACCTCCACCCATCCTGGTGATCTGACGACTACTCACCCGTCTCTGTAGTCTGATGACTAGTCACCCCTTTCTGTAGGCTGATGACTAATCACCCTTCTCTGTAGGCTGATGACTAATCACCCATTCCTGTAGGCTGATGACTAATCACCCTTTCCTGTGGGCTGATGACTCATCGCCCTTCTCTGTTCAATACCCCCTGTGGGGTCCATTCCATGTGGCTTTGACCCATGCTGTGGGACCCAGCTGACGTCCGAGGACTGGTCAGTACACATCATATAATATTTTGAATCTTTTCTTAAACAATCCCAATCACAGAAACAATCATACCAAAGTTCAGATTTTCAAATATCATATGCATTTCACCTTTCAATCTCAAACAATTTCAAAACGACACTAAAACAGGGGATTTCTAAATTTGCATTAAAACCGGCGATCACGTCGCCCCACACATAAAAACAGAGCATCGTGAAATAGAATATGAAATCGGCGACCACGTCGCCCTCACTTCAGAACCTACTCGCCTAAAGATTTTATAAACGAAAATGCTAGCTTCCCTTACCTGGACTTGCGTAAAATCTCACCAAGAGCTCCAAAACCCACCGAAGCTTAAAGATGTCCTAACCTGCACCATGGAGCCTTTATCACAAAACTGACTATACTACTCATTTTCTACGCTAACAGAGACGATTTCTGGAGCTAAGGGAGTCACCGGCAAAATTATACTTCTTCTATTCCAAATAATTATCTAGATCCTTACAATCTCCCCAACAAGAAAAATTTTCGTCCCCGAAAATTGAATTACAAGGAAAAGAGGTAGGGATAGGCTTCTCTCATGGTTTCTTCTAATTCCCAAGTTGAATCACCCGATCTGTCATCCCACACTACCTTCACCATGTTGATGGTCTTGCCTCTAAGCTGCTTACTCTATTGATCGTTAATCCTGACTGGTTTCACTTCAAACGACAAGTCATCCCTGATCTGCACATCGTCCACTTCCAACACGTGACTAGGGTCTGCAAGATACTTCCTTAGTTGTGACACGTGAAAGACATTATGCGGATTTGCTAATTGGGGAGGTAGAGCAATCTCATAAGCTACAGGACCTATCTTCCTTAAGATCTGATATGGTCCAACAAACTTAGGAGACAGCTTCCTTGATCTGATAGCTCGTCCTACACCCTTGGTTGGCGTCACTCTCATAAACACATGATCCCCAGCAGCAAACTCCAAAGGTCTTTTCCTCTGATCTGCATAGGATTTCTGCCGGCTTTGAGAGGCTTTCATTCTGCCTTGTATCTGTTTCACCTTCTCAGTTGTCTGCTGAATCAACTCTGGCCCAACCAAGACTGCTTCGCCCTCCTGGTACCAACATAAGGGAGTTCTGCATTTCCTCCCATACAGGGCTTCATATGGTGCCATCCCAATACTGGCGTGGTAACTGTTATTATAAGTAAACTCCACCAGCGGCAACACCTCATCCCAACTTCCCAATTGATCCAAGACACACGTCCTCAGCAGATCTTCCAAGGACTGGATCATTCTCTCTGACTGTCCATCTGTTTGAGGATGATATGCCGAGCTCATTCTCAACTTAGTTCCCAAGCAATCTTGTAAGGTCTGCCAAAACCGTGAAGTGAACCTGGGGTCTCTATCCGAAACAATGCTGGAAGGCACTCCATGCAACCTCACAATTTCTCTGATGTACAGCTGTGCCAACTTGGCCATAGGCATCCTCATATTCACTGGAAGAAAGTGAACACTCTTCGTCAGCCGATCAATGATGACCCAGATTGCATCATGACCCCTTACCGATCTGGGTAAATGGGTAACAAAATCCATGGCGATGCTGTCCCATTTCCATTCAGGGATATCCAATTGCTGCAACAAACCGCCAGGCCTTTGATGTTCTACCTTCGCCTTCTGGCATGTCAAGCAGGTAGCAACATATTGAGCTATCTCCTTCTTCATGCCCGACCACCAAAATGACTCTTTTAAATCCTGGTACATCTTATTCATACCTGGGTGCAGACTAAGGTAACTCTTGTGGCCTTCTTCTAGGATCATCTTCTTCAACTCTTCATTTGCAGGTATGCAAATTCTGCCATTAAATCTCAAGATTCCATCATCGCCCATCGCGAAGCCTTTAGCCTGATCGATGCCTAGAAATTCTACAATACGTTTCAGGCTAGGGTCCTCTAATTGCTTATCCTTTATCATTCCAAGGAAATCATTAGTTATAGTTAACTTACTACAACTAATATGATTAACATGAAATTCCACTCCCAAGTTTAAATCTCTGAACTCCTCGATCAGCTTCTGCTCTTCAATCATCATGATTGATACTTGCATTGATTTTCTACTCAAAGCATCTGCCACTCCATTGGCCTTCCCTGGATGATACATAAGTTGGAAATCATAGTCTTTCATAAACTCCTCCCCTTTCCTCTACCTCATGTTCAACTCTTTCTGATCAAACAAGTATTCATTGAACATCTGAAATTGAGTTTCATACAATTACGGTTAGAGGATAGTTGTCCTTGATGGTCAACTTATTCAACTTCCTGTAGTCCATACACAATTGAGACCCTTCATCTTCCTTTTTAACCAACAACACTGGAAACCCCATGGAGATATATTGGGCTTGACTAACTGCGTCTCTAACAACTCTTCCACTTGTTTTCTTTAGTTCTACCAACTCGGCTGGAGCCATCCTGTAAGGTTCCATTGACACTGGTCCAGCTCCAGGTACCAAATCAATAGAGAATTCCACTTCTCTCTTAGGAGGTAATCCAGGTATTTCTTTTGGAAATACATCCATGAAATCTTTCACCACATGTATCCTGCTTACGTCCTCTTCATTCTTCACTTCCAACCGAGCTAGGATCACGAAGCACGTCGCCCCTTCTATCAACTCCGACCGTACCTGCTGAGCAGATATCACATCTGGCTCTCGGAGATCGGGAAACACCACTTTCTGCCTACCGCAGTCTATGAGAATGTGATTGGCAGATAGCCAATCCATTCCTAGGATAACATCCAGATCCTGCAGAGGTAGACAGATCAAATTTACTTTGAACCTGCGTCCCTCTACTATCACTGGACATTCTAGGCAAACTGTGGAGGTCATAACCTGTCCTGATGCAGGTGTAGAGACCAACAGTTCAAAAGGTAGCTCCTTCACTAGAAGGCCCAGCTCGGCCATACTCCGACTTGACACAAAGGAGTGTGTCACTCCAGAATCAAACAAGGCTTTTACACCTCTACCAGCTATAAAACAAACACCTTGCACTAGGTTACCTGACTGAGACGCCTCTGCTCCTGTCATGGCAAACACTCTCCCTGCTGCTTGAGGTCTACTGCCTCCATTCCTCAACTGCTGAGAACCAACGGGTTGAGTCATCCTATTTCTGCTAGGACAATCTCTAGAAATGTGCCCCATCTTTTGGCACGTGAAACATCTGGGTTTCCACGTTTGTTGCTGCTGAAACTGGGGCGGAACTGCTCCTGCCCGATGTGGTGGAGGTCTCGCATAAGGCTTGCTTTGTGGGTGCTGCACCTTGGCCTTCCCACTGGAAGAACCCCCTGGGTGTGATCTGATCACCCGAGAATTACCCCTTTCCAAGGTTTCCACCATCTTTGCCTTCTCTACTAAGGCATGAAACTCCTTGATGCACATGGGTGCTATGGTCTTCTTCAGCTCATGCTTCAGTCCTTCTTCAAATTTCCTACACCTCCAAGCCTCAGAGGTCGCCTGGGTATAGAATCGGGCGAGGTACTCAAACCGAGCAGCATAAGCAGTCACTGACATCTCCCCTTGCTCCAACCTGAGGAATTCTGCTTCCTTCGCAAACCTTGCACTATCTGGGAAGTATTTCTCCAGAAACTTCACCCTGAAGCTTTCCCAGTCTGATACTTCTTCTCGGGCTTCCATCATTTGTTGAGTTCCCATCTACCAGAACTCGGCTTCTCCAGATAGCAGGTATGTGGCAAACACCAACTTCTTATCTTCAGGGCAGGAGGTCGCCTTGAAGATTTTCTCTAACCCCCTAATCCACTGATCTGCTTGGTCAGGAGTAGCATTCCCACCGAACTTAGGTGGGTTGTGCCTGAGGAACTCGGTCAGTCCCATCTGCTCCTGAGGCTGACCGATGTGGGAAGCTGTTGCAGCCGATCTGGCGGTCTCCCAATGCTGCATTGCAGCTTGATGATTCTGAGCCATTGCCGCATTCTGCTGCTGGATAGCACTCGCCATCATCTAAATGGCCGTGGCGATCTGGCCCATTTCTGCAGAAGGTTGGGGAGGGGTAGGCGGTCTAGGAGCCATTTTCTGCGTAAGATTAGGAAACTATTTTTCTCTAATCATACTCCTATAAAATGAACTTGATAACGAATCAATTCATTTAGAAGACCACACTAGGTCTTACAAAGGTCAGCATCTCAAATCCATCTAGAATTTGAGTTTATCAGCCGATCATGATACCTACCCAAGCATATCACCAAAACAGCTAATGGTATGAACCATCAATCCCAAACAACCAATTTCAATCAATTACAAAAACACTCAATAAAATGCAACAAATCACACCAGAATTCAATATATGCTAAACATCAAACTTTCAGAATTAAGATTGAGAATCATCTTGATCCAGTTATGAGTGTGCACCCTCACTACTTTATCAAGATCCTTTCATTCTAAATACTAAAATTTTCAGTTAGAGCATATATTCACTACAGCACACACAAAATTTCAATAAGAAAACCTTCAAAACCTTTCACTATAGCTTTTATTTAAAACCCCAATAAAATTTGTGAGCAGGAGAAACACAATGGATCCACTGCCCGCAGGTCATCCTAAGGACGAACTACTCTGATACCATTAATGTAACGCCCCTCAAAATGTTGTTCATTTTTATATAATAAAATAAAGGTGAAACAATAATATCAAAATTTAACATAGATATATACATAATATAATTCATCCATTAATACAAATGTGCCTCAAAATAATATCCATTTTCGAGGAAGTTTTAATACATCTCCATACAGGAGTTTTCAAAATAAAACAAAACAACAGCATTCAAAAACCGACGATCTCCTCCTCCAGAAATGCTCATTGAGGAGCTCTACTACCTGCAACCTCATCTCCTCCCATGCAAATATACACGATCATCACAGGTTTAAGAAAAACAACCACGATACAAAACAAAAGGGTAAGCTAGATATTTTTAAAACTTTAAATATGAAACTTTATATCAAAAGAAAGCATAAATCTTCACACCATTCATAATCTATAACAATTTCAGCCATCAATATCCCCATATTCCACAAACTCGTCAAGTGTCTATTCAATACATTCAATACTCATGGTTCACAGGTCAGACTTTCCACTGACTCATAACATATAGACACATGACTCTACTTCTGGAAGACTCGTGCGTTGAACTTAGCATCCAGAGGCCTGCACCTGTCATACGAAATTGCTGTAAAGTTCCCACAGCTATGCGCATAAACATAATCTCGATCTCAATCTCAATATCCTCACTCTCTCAGTATGACAGGGTTAATCCATATAACCGGTCAAGTCAGTTATCTTTCAAACGACTTACCCATACATATGGACCTCCTTCGACTCTCACCAACTGAATGACTTCATCTATGTGATTCCATCATATCAGCAGAGTCAGGATCGCCTCATTCACAGGATACTCACAGATCAATACACCCTCATAAAATCTCCACACGGTATTTTCTTTCCTGAAAATACTATGCTTTGATCACTCTTTCACATTCATCCAGTACATCATACCACACGTAAAAGCACAATTCCATCATATAATATTTTGAATCTTTCCTTAAACAATCCCAATCACAGAAACAATCATACCAAAGTTCAGATTTTCAAATATCATATGCATTTCACCTTTCAATCTCAAACAATTTCAAAACGACACTAAAACAGGGGATTTCTAAATTTGCATTAAAACCAGCGATCACGTCGCCCCACACATAAAAACAGAGCATCGTGAAATAGAATATGAAACCGGCGACCACGTCGCCCTCACTTCAGAACCTACTCGCCTAAAGATTTTATAAACGAAAATGCTAGCTTCCCTTACCTGGACTTGCGTAAAATCTCACCAAGAGCTCCAAAACCCACCGAAGCTTAAAGATGTCCTAACCTGCACCATGGAGCCTTTATCACAAAACTGACTATACTACTCATTTTCTACGCTAACAGAGACGATTTCTGGAGCTAAGGGAGTCGTCGGCAACGCCTATGCAGAGGCAACCCTCTCAAGCTCAGATTCGACTCGAAAAACAGAGTAAAACGACTTACTCTGTTCTAGCGTCCTGACGGGAGAACTTGCAGAGACTTCCTGTAACATCCCACCAAAATAATACATACATACATGTATAATTGAAATTAAGTGTAACCAAATAATATTGAAGAGTGCAAAATAAAATGTATATATATATATATATCAGAAATGAAGTTACTCCTCTTAGGGAGTTTAATACATAACCAAATCAAATGTTTGCAAGATTTTACGAAATTAAAAGAAATGCAGTAAGACAGGCGGTCTCAAAAGAAAACGGCGATCTCCAACTTTAAAACGGCGATCTCTAACAGAAGACCTCAAAACGGGCGATCTTCTATCAGGACACGAAAACCGGCGATCACCCGATGGAGGCATAAACCGGCGATCACCCGATAGAGACGGAGATAGGCGGTCTCCTTCCGGCGACCACTCACTGAGGAGCTCTACTCCCTGGAAGATCATCTGCTCCCGTGTACAATTACACGATCATCACAGTTTTGAGAAAACCACCACAACAACAGATAAAAGGGTAAGCTAGATAATTTAAAAGAAGTTTAACTCATGAACATGAAAATCCAAGTAAACCAAGTTCCAAATTATCCATGTAAAACGTAGAACTACAATTAGCATTCAGCTGATCGCCCAAAATCACAAATTCACTACATTTCCCATAGTCATTCCATTTCACAACACAGCATCAAGTGTCTATCAATATTCCAGTTTCTCATTTCACATGTCAGACTTTCCACTGACCCACCATGCATAGACACATGACACTACTTCCAATTTGACTCGTGTGTTGACTCAGGCCCAGAGATTTGCACCTGTCATACCTACCACTGTGAATCCACACAGCATGCGCATATACCATCTCATTGTTACCATTCTCTCGGTATGACAAGGTTAATTCGTATAACAGGCCGAGCTCGTTCCCATTTGAACAACTCGCCCATTCATACGAACCTCCTTCGACTCTCACCAACTGAATAACTTCATCTACGTGATTTCATTATCTCAGCAGAGTCAGGATATCTCCTTCTAGACAAGCCCCTAGTCAATACACCTATACAGATCTTACACGGTATTTCCTTTCCTGAAAATACTATGCCTCGATCCCACATTCACAGCATTCAAACACATCCTACCATTCAAGTAAATGATTCAAATCACATCCACAAACATTTCAAAGCTTCAGATCTTCGAATATCTCATGTAAATCTCAAGTAGTTTCAAAATAACATCAAAAACAGAGATTGCGTAAAACAGCGCCAAAACCGGCGATCTAGTTCAAAAACAGGGTATTTCGAAGTCTGTATTTAAAACCGGCGACCACGTCGCCCAAGCACACAAACAGAGCATTTTACGCAGATGAAAACAGAAGTGGCGACCACGTCGCCCTCACTTCAGAGATAGCTACACTGTGGCTTGTATGGAAAAAGAGGGCTAGCTTCCCTTACCTGGACTTGCGCAAACACCAGGAGTTCCAAAATCCAACGAAGCTTGAAGAACGCCTTGACTCTGTTCTTGTGTCTGGTTTTGAAGAGCTTGCAGAGAACCACCCAAGTGCTCCAATGGTGGCTGTCGCTTGTCGTATTCCCGCGTGAAGGTGTACTAGAATCGCAGTGTGAAGGAGAGAAATGGAGAGGAGGGAACTCACTCTTTCTCTCTTCGACTACAACAATGTCTTCCTTTTCTCTCAGCAGTGGATTTCTGTAACTTAAACCAACTTATCCCTCCAAAAGCAGCTGCCACCACCCACTCTGCAGAGAAGTCTGAGAACCACTGCCCTGAACAGTACTACCACTGTTGTCTCTGGTGCATGCCAACCACTGCTCTGAACAGTACTGCCACTGTTTGTCGCTTGTGCATGCCAGCCACTGCTCTGAACAGTACGACCGTGAGTGTCTCCCGCGCATGCCAACATTCTGATGTCACTATTCTGAACCACCCTTTTCGTCTACGTGGCGCGCGTGCAGAACGTCTCATGCTGGATGTCTGGGTCCCACGTTCTCTGCGTATAACTTAACGTAGCGCGATGACCTTTTCACCGATGACCACAGGCGCGAAGACTATCCACCGATGACCTCTCGCGCGAAGGCTAACAACCGATGACCTCTCGCGCGAAGGCTAACAACCGATGACCTCTCGCGCGAAGGCTAACAACCGATGACCTCTCGCGCGAAGGCTAACAACCGATGACCTCTCCCCCTGATGATGCCCGCATGCCCCTCGCGCCCAAGCGATCCTGCATGCCTTGCGCCCTGGCGATGCTCGATGACACATCGCCACGCCTTCCTGGAGGTTCTTCATTCCACTATGTTACATCCAAGGTATTCTCTCCACAAGGCTTGGTGACGTCGGTAGCTTCACACTTCCAAGAGTTGATTAGCACAAGTCCTCGTGCGCCCAAGCGTGTAACGTTAAGGATGATTCTCTTATGCTCAAGTATAGAGCTTCGCCTGCCCAGCGTATCCAAGGTTTAACCCACACCTTGATACGCGTGGCTTTTGGGACGTACCAGGGTTGATCCAACATTTTGGCTACACACTAAGTGTAGTTTCGGCGATTAGGTGTACTCTAGGCGACAGGCTACTAGGTACACACAGGCGATAGGCGTTCAAGCATAAGCTAGGCGATAGGCGTTCAAGCATAAGCTAGGCGATAGGCGTTCAAGCATAAGCTAGGCGATAGGCGTTCAAGTGCCAGAGAAGTTGGAGATCGCCTACCCGCTTAATAACGGCGATCTCGTAGGCTTCTCAGCTATACATTCCTTCCTTTATATTTAAATAAACACGTGCTTCGAATTTATTTATAATATAACACTTTTATTCCAATATAAACTTCTAGGTTCTTACAATCTCCCCAACAAGAAAAATTTTCGTCCTCGAAAATTGGGTTACAAGGAAGGAGGTAAGGATATGCTTCTCTCATGGTTTCTTCAAATTCCCATGGTGAATCACCCGATCTTCACGTTGTCCACTCCCAACACGTGAGTAGGGTCTGCAAGGGACTTCCTTAGCTATGATACGTGGAATACATTATGTAGACTTGCTAATTGGGGAGGTGGGGCGATCTCATAAGCCACTAGACTTATCCTCCTTAAGATCCGATATGGCCCAACAAACTTAGGGGACAGCTTCTTTGATCTGATCGCCTACCCTACACCCTTGGCTGGTGTCCCCCTTCATAAAGACATGACCCCAGCAGCAACCTCCAAAGGTCTTCTCCTCTGCTCTGCCTAGGGCATTTGCTGACCTTAAGAAACTTTTATTCTGTCCTGTATCAGATTCACCCTCTCGGTGATCTATTGAACCAACTCTTCCTACCTCAATACTTCATCAAAATCCATTTTACATCCCTGTACATGGGATATGCTGCCCCATAGAGTGCCAACTCCAGCATCTTGATCAAATCATTCACCGACTTCTCAACTGCTGATCAAATTCCCACGCTCCCAAAAGGGACACTTTTTATTCATTACTCCGCTGCATAATTCTGTACCTTACAAAGACAAGGTTTCTGTTGCTGTTACCTTCCAAATTATTATTATGACCCCTTTTGCCAACTCGACTTCCTGTTCCCATTACGACCTTCTTCTTCAATGTATACGTTGGATGCATTGACGTCGGTTTCAGGTGCCTATCCAGAAGGCATACGAGAACGAACGCACCTCTGCCTCCAGAATCTCTTGCCCAAAGATAACTCTATTCTCCTTCTGTCCCAGATACCACAGGCTATTTCCACTCACAATCCCTTCCACACCCATCATTCTGAAATTTACTACATCTCTAGAAAGACTCAACATCATCATAACACGGCCTACCCTCATTCTTATCCACAGCCATATCCTCCTTCCCTTCTACATTCACAGGTCGATCTACATCTTATTTGCCAAAAACTTCGGAGGCTTACATTTTCGGAAGCCTTTTATCTCAACCCACCATTTCCATAATCCTCTTTCAAATCCCGGTCAGCCAAACAGCATCCATTCTGCGTGAAGCCTAAGCTAGAACCATCTCATGCTGTTTCATTGACATGAGCATCTTCTACGCTTCAAAAGAAAATTCCTTCCTTGGAATTTAACTCTGGTACTTCCCATGGTTACACATGCTTAAGCTTTAAACCCCCAGCCTCTTGCTTATTTACTCTCCATGACTTATACGTAACTGGGACTAAACCTTGGTACTACCAAATCTAACTCACACTTGTTCCTTTCATTCCATCTACTACCACTGGGCATTCAGAGCAACCTAGGGAGGTCAAAACCTGTTTTTGAAGCAGGTGCAGAGGCCAATCGTTCAAACGACAGCTCCTCCACTATATGGCCCAAGCTCGGTTGCACACCGATTTGACACAAAAGAGTGTGTCTCTCCAGAATCAAACAAAACTATAACGTATCTACCAGCTATAGAGCAACATTCTGTACTAAGTTACCTGACTGAGATGCCTCCGCTCCAGCCATGGCAAGCACTCTCCCTGCTGCCTGAGGTCGACTGCCTCCATTCCTCAACTGCTGGGAACTAACGGGTTGAGTCATCCTTTTTCTGTTAGGACAATCTCTAGAAATGTGCCCCATCTCTTGACATGTGAAACACCCTTTCTCTGAGTTCCTCTTGGGGCACACCTTGACGTTATGTAACCCACCACAACGGAAACATCTTAGTTTCCCTGGTTCTTGCTGCTGAAACTGGGGCGGAATTGCTCCTGTCCGAGGTGGTGGAGGTATCGCATAAGGTTTGCTTCGTGGGTGCTGTACCTTGGCCTTCCCACTGGAGGGACCCCCTGGTTGTGATCTGATTACTCTGGAACCACTCCTCTCCAGGGTCTCCACTACCCTTGCCTTCCTCACTAGGGCATGTAACTCCCTGGTCCACGGATCTGCTTGATCAGGGGTAGCACTCCCACTGAGCATGGGTGGGTTGTGCCTCACGAACTCGGTCATCCCTACCTGCTCCCGAGGCTGATTGACTTGGGAAGCTGTTGCAGCCGATCCAGCAGTTTCCAAATGATTCATTACAGTCTGATGAATCTGGGCCATTACCGTATTCTGCTGTTGGATGGCAGTCGCCATCATCTCGATAGCCTTGGCAATCTGGCTCATCTCCGAAGAAGGTTGGGGAGGGGTAGAAGGTCTACGTGCCATCTCCTTCGTTTTCAGATTTTGAAACTATAATATTCCTATATTCCCTACAACTACAAGAATGAGATCGATAAGAAATCAATTCATTCAAGGGGGTAACAGCTAGACCTTACAAAGGTCAGCATCTCAAAATCATTAAGAATTTGAGCTCATCAACAGAATCATAATGCTTATAACATCAAGCATAACACCAGCACAACTACTGGTATGCAGTCACCAGTCCAATCAACCATTTCCAATCAATTACAAAGACACTCAAGAGAATGAGATAGCTCACACCAGAATTCAATATATGCTAAACATCAAACCTTTGGAATTAAGATTGAGACTCATCTCGATCCAGTTATGAGTGTGCACCCTCACTACTTTATCAAGACCTTCTCATTCTTAATACTAAGATTTTCAATTAGAACATATATTCACCCAAGCACACACAAAATTTCAATACAAAAACGTTTGAAAACCTTTCACTATAGTTATTATTTTAAACTCAAATAACTTTCATGAGCAGAAGAAACACAATGGATCCACAGCCCTCAGGTCATCCTAAGGACGAACTGCTCTGATACCATTAATGTAACATCCCACCAAAATAATACATACATACATGTATAATTGAAATTAAGTGTAACCAAATAATATTGAAGAGTGCAAAATAAAATGTATATATATATATATATCAGAAATGAAGTTACTCCTCTTAGGGAGTTTAATACATAACCAAATCAAATGTTTGCAAGATTTTACGAAATTAAAAGAAATGCAGTAAGACAGGCGGTCTCAAAAGAAAACGGCGATCTCCAACTTTAAAACGGCGATCTCTAACAGAAGACCTCAAAACGGGCGATCTTCTATCAGGACACGAAAACCGGCGATCACCCGATGGAGGCATAAACCGGCGATCACCCGATAGAGACGGAGATAGGCGGTCTCCTTCCGGCGACCACTCACTGAGGAGCTCTACTCCCTGGAAGATCATCTGCTCCCGTGTACAATTACACGATCATCACAGTTTTGAGAAAACCACCACAACAACAGATAAAAGGGTAAGCTAGATAATTTAAAAGAAGTTTAACTCATGAACATGAAAATCCAAGTAAACCAAGTTCCAAATTATCCATGTAAAACGTAGAACTACAATTAGCATTCAGCTGATCGCCCAAAATCACAAATTCACTACATTTCCCATAGTCATTCCATTTCACAACACAGCATCAAGTGTCTATCAATATTCCAGTTTCTCATTTCACATGTCAGACTTTCCACTGACCCACCATGCATAGACACATGACACTACTTCCAATTTGACTCGTGTGTTGACTCAGGCCCAGAGATTTGCACCTGTCATACCTACCACTGTGAATCCACACAGCATGCGCATATACCATCTCATTGTTACCATTCTCTCGGTATGACAAGGTTAATTCGTATAACAGGCCGAGCTCGTTCCCATTTGAACAACTCGCCCATTCATACGAACCTCCTTCGACTCTCACCAACTGAATAACTTCATCTACGTGATTTCATTATCTCAGCAGAGTCAGGATATCTCCTTCTAGACAAGCCCCTAGTCAATACACCTATACAGATCTTACACGGTATTTCCTTTCCTGAAAATACTATGCCTCGATCCCACATTCACAGCATTCAAACACATCCTACCATTCAAGTAAATGATTCAAATCACATCCACAAACATTTCAAAGCTTCAGATCTTCGAATATCTCATGTAAATCTCAAGTAGTTTCAAAATAACATCAAAAACAGAGATTGCGTAAAACAGCGCCAAAACCGGCGATCTAGTTCAAAAACAGGGTATTTCGAAGTCTGTATTTAAAACCGGCGACCACGTCGCCCAAGCACACAAACAGAGCATTTTACGCAGATGAAAACAGAAGTGGCGACCACGTCGCCCTCACTTCAGAGATAGCTACACTGTGGCTTGTATGGAAAAAGAGGGCTAGCTTCCCTTACCTGGACTTGCGCAAACACCAGGAGTTCCAAAATCCAACGAAGCTTGAAGAACGCCTTGACTCTGTTCTTGTGTCTGGTTTTGAAGAGCTTGCAGAGAACCACCCAAGTGCTCCAATGGTGGCTGTCGCTTGTCGTATTCCCGCGTGAAGGTGTACTAGAATCGCAGTGTGAAGGAGAGAAATGGAGAGGAGGGAACTCACTCTTTCTCTCTTCGACTACAACAATGTCTTCCTTTTCTCTCAGCAGTGGATTTCTGTAACTTAAACCAACTTATCCCTCCAAAAGCAGCTGCCACCACCCACTCTGCAGAGAAGTCTGAGAACCACTGCCCTGAACAGTACTACCACTGTTGTCTCTGGTGCATGCCAACCACTGCTCTGAACAGTACTGCCACTGTTTGTCGCTTGTGCATGCCAGCCACTGCTCTGAACAGTACGACCGTGAGTGTCTCCCGCGCATGCCAACATTCTGATGTCACTATTCTGAACCACCCTTTTCGTCTACGTGGCGCGCGTGCAGAACGTCTCATGCTGGATGTCTGGGTCCCACGTTCTCTGCGTATAACTTAACGTAGCGCGATGACCTTTTCACCGATGACCACAGGCGCGAAGACTATCCACCGATGACCTCTCGCGCGAAGGCTAACAACCGATGACCTCTCGCGCGAAGGCTAACAACCGATGACCTCTCGCGCGAAGGCTAACAACCGATGACCTCTCCCCCTGATGATGCCCGCATGCCCCTCGCGCCCAGGCGATCCTGCATGCCTTGCGCCCTGGCGATGCTCGATGACACATCGCCACGCCTTCCTGGAGGTTCTTCATTCCACTATGTTACATCCAAGGTATTCTCTCCACAAGGCTTGGTGACGTCGGTAGCTTCACACTTCCAAGAGTTGATTAGCACAAGTCCTCGTGCGCCCAAGCGTGTAACGTTAAGGATGATTCTCTTATGCTCAAGTATAGAGCTTCGCCTGCCCAGCGTATCCAAGGTTTAACCCACACCTTGATACGCGTGGCTTTTGGGACGTACCAGGGTTGATCCAACATTTTGGCTACACACTAAGTGTAGTTTCGGCGATTAGGTGTACTCTAGGCGACAGGCTACTAGGTACACACAGGCGATAGGCGTTCAAGCATAAGCTAGGCGATAGGCGTTCAAGCATAAGCTAGGCGATAGGCGTTCAAGCATAAGCTAGGCGATAGGCGTTCAAGTGCCAGAGAAGTTGGAGATCGCCTACCCGCTTAATAACGGCGATCTCGTAGGCTTCTCAGCTATACATTCCTTCCTTTATATTTAAATAAACACGTGCTTCGAATTTATTTATAATATAACACTTTTATTCCAATATAAACTTCTAGGTTCTTACACTTCCCAGAAGGACAATGGCAGTCGCCGATCGTAGCACTGGTACGTGAGGATAGCCGCGTCTTCGAGTGGAGGAGAAAGGAGAAAGGGGAACTAAATAAGCTGATTCCCTCAGCTCTTAAGGTTGAACGGCTCTTTAGCCTTCTCTGCCATTACCCACTCTCTGAGCAACCTTGCGTGCACACTTCCTTGAACAGTATGACCATGTGGGTTTCTGCGCATACCAACTCTCTGATGCTAACTATTCTGAAACACCCTTTTTGCCTACGTGTCGCACATGCAGAACGTTCATGCTGGGAGCCTGGGTCCTACCTTATCTGTGTGAAACACGACATCGCTCGATGACCATCCACCGACGACTGATGTGCCTCTCATCCCGGCGATGACTGATGTGCCTCTCATCCCGGCGATGACTGATGTCCTTCTCATCCCGGCGATGACTGGTGTGCCTCTCATCCCAGCGATGACTGGTGTCCTTCTCATCCCGGCGATGACTGATGTCCTTCTCATCCCGGCGATGACTGGTTCCTCTTCCTGACGGACGACTGATTCCTCACTCTGGCATACCACCGATGTGTCTCCCATCCTGGTTGATGACCGTCTGTCTCTCGCCCTGGCGATGCCCACGTGTCTCTCGCCCTGGCGATCCCCGCGTGTCTCTCGCCCTGGCGATCTCCGCGTGTCTCTCGCCCTGGCGATCTCTCATCGTCCTTGGTGTGGCGAGGACACATCGCCTTGCTTCTGTCGACTAATGCCACATCGTCACACCCTGTTGAGGGCTCGTCCTACCACTACTCCACGCCTGTGTTATCACCCCCACATGGCTTGGTGACGTCGGTAGCTTCTCCTGCCCGAGGGCAGCTCAGTATTCAATCCTTACGTGCCTAAGCATGCAACACTAAGGTAAATCCCTTATGTCCAAGCGTAAAGTCTCGTAGTTATTCTGCATGCATGGCGCCCCTAAGGTTCAAATCGCACCTCCCTACATGTGATTTCTGGAACCCACTATGGTCCACCGACCGACCTCTACCACGCCGCCCTCAGACCTTGGGCGACATCCGAGGTCTGACCACCATGAAATTTCCATTACAAGCTCTTTACGTTTTAAGTAATAACATATCAGAATTCATTAAAATTATACTTCTTCTATTCCAAATAATTATCTAGATCCTTACAGAGAGACTTTTTATCGTGCTCTCGGCAAGGATTCACTTGGGTGAATTCTTCCTTGGCCAAGAGGTTTTTTATCGTACTCTCGGTAGGGATTCACTTGGGTGAATTCTTCCTTGGCCGAGAGGTTTTTTATCGTACTCTCGGCAAGGATTCACTTGGGTGAATTCTTCCTTGGCCGAGAGGTTTTTTAGTGCACTCTCGACAGGGATTCACTTTGGTGAACTCTTCCTTGGCCGAGAGGTTTTTTATCGTACTCTCGGCAGGGATTCACTTTGGTGAACTCTTCCTCGGTTGAGAGGCTTTTTATCGTGCTCTCGGCAGGGATTCACTTGGGTGAATTCTTCCTTGGCCGAGAGGTTTTTTACTGCACTCTCGGCAGGGATTCACTTTGGTGAACTCTTCCTTGGCCGAGAGACTTTTTATCGTACACTCGACAGTGATTCACTTGGGTGAATTCTTCCTTGGTCGAGAGGCTTTTTATCGTACTCTCGACAGGGATTCACTTGGGTGAATTCTTCCTTGGTTGAGAGGTTTTTCACTGAACTCTCGGCAGGGATTCACTTTGGTGAATTCTTCCTTTGTCGAGACGCTTTCTATCATACTCTCGGCAGGGATTCACTTTTGTGAATTCTTCCTTGGCCGAGAGATTTTTTACTCAAGTTGATATTGACATGTAGCTAACAAATCTGATTTTATTAAATGTGGTGCCTCGTTAAAACCTTCTTCAATCAAAAACCCCTGGGAAAAAAGATTGAAGGTAGGAAAGAGTACACCTATGATGCATATCAGCTAAAATACATTTTTAAATGGCTGGCGTTCCACGTTCTGGGAACTTCTCGGCCATCCAACTGTTCTAGGCGATACGCGCCGTTCTGGAGGTTTTCCTTGACTTTGAAGGGTCTTTCCCAGTTTGCGTTGAACTTTCCTTCTGCCGAGATCTTGCGAGCTTCTCCTTTCATTCTCCAAACCAAATCTCCTTCTTGGAACGCTCTAGGTTTAGTTTTTGAATGATATCTTCTCGCAGCCCTTTGTTTACAGGCTTCTTCTCTTATCTTGGCCTTGTCACGCGATTCCTGGAGTAAATCCAACTCTGTTCTTAGGCATTCCTCATTTATCTTCAAGTCGTGGAGTTTCCTTCGGATTGTCGGCTCTCCGACTTCTACCGAAAGCATGGCATCGGTGTCGTAAGTGAGGTTGTATGGGGTTTCTCCAGTTGTCGAGTAGGGAGTACAACGATAGGCCCGGAGAGCTTCCACGAGCCCTTCCACTCATTTTCCCTTTGCACTGCCTAGCCTTTTCTTCAATTCATTCAGGATAATCTTGTTGGCGGATTCCGCTTGACCGTTAGTCTGCGGGTGTTCTACAAAGCTTGTCTTATGTTGTATGCCTAGGCTTTCGTAGAACTCAGCCAACTTTCAATCTGTGAATTGTCTTCCGTTATCTGTGATGACGGTATGTGAAATTCCAAATCTGCAGACAATATCTTTCCATACAAAATTTTGGATTTGTCGGGCTGTGATGTTCACAAGAGGTTCCGCTTCTATCCACTTTGTAAAATAATCAACTGTTACCAACAAGAACTTTCTCTACCCAGTTGCTGGTGGAAAAGGACCTACTACATCCATCCCCCATAAAGCAAACGGCCAAGGGGAAGCGATGTTCTGGAGAGCGTGAGGGTGAAGATGGATCAATGAGCCGTGTTCTTGGCAACTTACGCACTTCTTCACAAAATCAGCACAATTGGCTCTTAGTGTCGGCCAGTAGTATCCGGCCCTCAAGACTCTAGTTGCCATTGTTCGTGCTCTCGAGTGTAGACCGCATGCTCCTTGATGCAATTCTTTCAAAACGTACTCTGCTTCCTCTTTCGACAGACACTTGAGTAGTGGAGTGGAGAAACCTCTTTTATACAAATCTTCCCCTATTAAAACAAAACGGGAAGCTCTCTTCGCAAGAGGCGAGTCACGACATTCTTTCCCTTCTTCTCGGTCTTTGACCATTTTTTTCATGTCGGCTACCCAGTCTTCTTCTTGTTCTGTTACCATGCATTCTCCGGTGTGGATTGATGGAGATGACAAGGTCTGTTGTATGATACTAGCATGTCGACCTTTCGTCTTAGCAGTAGCCAATTTTGACAAGGTGTCAGCTCTCAGGTTGTCCTCCCTTTTCACGTGACTTATAGTGACACTTTGAAATTGACTAATAATGTTCATAACTTTGTGATAATACTTCAAGAGTAGGGGATCTTTGATTTGGTAATCTTCATTGATATGTCCAACCATAAGTTGTGAATCCGTTTTACATTCCACCTTCATATTCTGCTTGGTTATTGGATGTTTGGAAACCAAAGCGTCAAGACTGTTCAATTTGTATTTTTTCCGATCCCTCTAGAACAATTCCGGCTCCTCCTCCTCTTGTACTCAAAGAGCCATCAACATGCATTGTCCATTTCGTTTCCGGCTCCCGATATTGCTGCAATTCTGCTGTGAAATCTGCTAGGCATTGGGACTTGATGGGCCCCCGTGGCTCATATTTGATGCTAAACTCAGATAGCTCGACTGACCAGCCTATCATCCTTCCGGCCAATTCAGGTTTCTGCAATATTTTGTTGATTGGGAAGTCATTCTGTACTATGATCTCGTGACTTTGAAAGTATTGTCTAAGTCTTCTAGAGGCGTGAACTAGAGCCAAAGCCACCTTTTCAATTACTTGATATCTAGTCTCGGCATCTTGTAGTACTCGGCTCACGAAATAAACGGGTTTTTACTCTACCTTGCTTTGCACAATGGCTGCACTTACGGCATCCGGCGTGGAGGGTGACCACTTCTCGACCTCTGCTTGGTTTGTCGGATGGGAACTTCATGGCCAGGTGAGGAGTTGAGACTATAGCCCCCAATTTGTTGAGGGATGATCTTCCGATCAAGATGTTGTAAGATGTTTCGGCATCCACTAGTAGGTACCTGATCTTGATTGTCCTACAATGTTGATTTCCTTCACCGAATTTGGTGTCTAGGTCAATATATCCTTTGGTGTTGACCCTCTCCCCTGCAAAGCCAATGATTTGTTCGTCAAACTGGACGACATGGTCATCTGATATGCCCATCTTCCTGAAGGTTTTCCAGTACAAGATATCTACTGAACTTCCTTGGTCTATCAGTGTTTTCATGACTACAAAGTTGGCTACCTCAATAGTGACTACCATGGGGTCATCATGCCTAGGGTTTATGTTCTTGAAGTCTGCATTTGTGAAGAGCATGGGCGGCAAGTCTCTTCTGTTACTCCTGTAGATGGAATACACAGAACTGACTGCGCGGAGGTGCCTTTTCCAGGAGGAAGACGTTGTGCCCCCTCCCGCAAATCCTCCTGCAATTGTATTTATCACTCCTCGCACGGGCATGGGTTCCCAGCGGTTCTTTCTTTCTCGGCCTTGCTGTTCGTTTCCTGAGGTGTTCCTACGAACTTCCTGCTTCCTTTTGGTTCTCGCTTCAGGCTTTCCGTCTCCACGGCCTCTTTGGACAAAACGTCGCAAATGGCCAGCTTGTAACAGTTCTTCAATCTTGTCTTTTAGGGCCCAGCAATCCTCTGTTGTGTGCCTGAAGTTGCGGTGGTACCGACGTACTTAGTTTGATCCGCACTTGGCGGGGTGGGAGTCCTGGTGGGTGCCTTTAGGAGGTCGGCATTTAGGGCTTCCTCCAGTACCCTCGATCTGTCGACCGAGAGAGGGGTATAACGAGTAAAACGTGGTCCTTTAGGGAAGTCTTTCGACCTCCCGAATTGCGTTGGTCTGCCTCTATCACCCCTCCTTTCAGGTTCATCAGGTGCCCGAGCCTTGGAACTGAACTCCTTTAATTCCTCTAGCTGCATGTATTTGGTTGCTCTTTGGCGTAACTCATCCAATGTCGCAGCTGGTTGCATGCATAAGCTGTCTGAGAATGGTCCCGACCTTAGTGCGGTTACCATGTGGTGCATTGCTACTTCAGGACTTAGGTTTCGTATGTTCAAAGCTATCCTACCAAATTTGTCCATAAAGGCTCTTAGGGACTCGGCCTTTTCTTGCTGGATGTTTACTAAGGTGATGGAAATGAGGTGGTGTGGATGGCTGGTAGAGAAATGCGCTCCGAACTTCGTCGTGAGCGTGTCGAAACAGTTTATGAACTGAGCCAGTAATCGAGCAAACCAACTTAACGCAGCACCTTTAAGGGAGGTGGGGAATATTCGACACCATAATGCATCTTCGGCTGTGTGTAGGCTAACTTGCGTCAGATACGCGTTCACATGTTCATCTGGGTCAGTGGTTCTATCGTATTTGTCCAAAGTTGGATTGTTCCAGGTTCCCGGCAAGGGTACCTCGAGAATGGCTTCAACAAAGGGGCTCTTCCGAGGAACCGTGCTCGCAGCTTTGGGTGAGGTCGGCCTCGTTTTTTCTTGATACGAGCTTCCGACCTCGTGTATTCCCGTATCAACTTCCGGGATGTCCAACTTTTCAGCAAGTTTTTGTTTGATCCGAGTATTCTCCCTTCGTAATGCTTCCATCTCCTCCTCATTCTTTCTTTTTATCCCTTTTATCTCTTCTTCATTTTTTTTCTTTAGCATTTCCATTTCTTCCTGAATCTTCGAGATCAACGCCATAGGGTCTGGTAGACTGGTCTCGTCCTGAATGTTCCTGTCATTGTCTGTCATGTTTCTCGTGGTCACCATGCGGATATCTCGTGGGATTTCCTTTCGACCCCACGGTGGGCGTCAAAAATGTTCCTACAAAGTTAGGACTTCACAGTACACTTCCAGTTCGTTAGAATCTTCTCGTCTTCTCAGCTTGACGGTAAGGCTAAAAATGTTCCTACAAAGTTAGGACTTCGCAGTACACTTCCACTTCGTTAGAATCTTCTCGTCTTCTCGGCTTGTCGGTAAGGCTACCTTCTGACTTGACTTCCTTCGATCTCCGAGTAGAGCTAAAGCTAAAGAGGGGAGGTACCTGCAATGACACTCCGACGATCAAGTCAGTCCGACCAGGAGAGTAGGGAGTGAATAGTTACCTTGGATGTTGTGCTTGTCCTCCTATTTATACTGTTCTAGATGGGCCCTAGCTGTCATGGGCTTGCATATAGGTCCAGCTAGAGGCCCAATTGTGCTTTAATCATATTTTGCACTTAAGTTGGCTTACTTACGCCTAATCACGTGTTTAGTTATGCCTCTTGTCGGCTATCCGACTTTTCGATCATTCGACAGTACACGTCTAAAAGTTTTTGCTATGAAAAAACTTGTAGAATAAATAAGTTCAAAAAAATAAACATTCTTTAGAAAAAAAATAAACATCCTATAAAAAAATATATATATTACACATAAATATTAGTCATGATTTTCCACATAAAGTTATATAAAATTAAAAAAAAAAAACTGTTCGCTTTGATCGAGGCTTAAATATTTCCTTGATTTCAAAAACTATTAAGTAATACACATAAATAAATAAATAAATAATTTAAATATCAACAATTTTGAATAATTTAAGAATTTGATTTATTTTGGATATTTATTTAAGTACACCATTAAATAATTTAGGTTTCACATTTATTTAAAATTTTGAAAATTTTAGAATCTTTACTTATTTTAGATTATTATTTAAGTGGGAAATTATTTCACATAATTAAATTATTTCACCCCGCTTCAAATTTTGTTGATTTATTTAGCGTGTTTTTTTTTCACTATAAATTTTTAGGAAAGTAAGTAACGATAAACAGTTACGTAAAACAGGATTCATCTTAAAAGACGAATAACTCAAATTTCATTATTTGGTATGTTAACCCATGTTTCAAAAAGAATCTTATCACATTCTTTGAAGTCATTTAACATACAAAAATTCTTCCATCCCACTCCAAATTTTGTTGATTTATTTGACGCGTTTTCTTTCAGTATTTTGTATAAAAGTATAATTTATATAATTAAATATATAAATGTAAATGTTAATAAGAAAATAAATAAGTAAATTAGAAAACAAATATTAATATATAAGAAATAAACATAAGCCTATACGAATAAATAAAAAAACTAAACATACTAAAATTAATATAAATAATGCATAAACATAAATAATATACATAAATAAATAAATTGTTCAAATATCAACAAATTGACACAAATTTTAAGGAAAGTAAGTAACAATAAACAATTATGTTATGTAAAAAAATGATTCATCCTAAAAGGTGAATAACTCGAATTTCATTATTTGATATATTAATCTTGCTTTAAAAAGAATCTTATTGTTTTCTTTGAAGTCATTTAACATACATGAATTCTTTCATTCCGTTACAAGTTTTGTTGATTTATTTGACAGATTTTCTTTCACAATTTTTTATAAAATATAATTTATATAATTAAATTTATATATATTTAAATGTAATAAGAAAATAAATAAAAAATTACAAAGCAAGTATTAATATATAAGAAATAAACATCAACATATGCGAATAAATAAAAAAACTAAACATACTAAAATTAATATAAAAAATGTATAAATATAAATAATACACGTAAATAAATAAATTGTTCAAATATTATTAAACTGACATAAAGTAAGTAAAATAAACAATTTTGTAAAAAAAAAATCATCCTAAAAGGTGAATAACTTAAATTTTATTATTTGATATGTTAATCTTTGCTTCAAAAACAATCTTATCACCTTCTTTTAAGTCATTTAACATATATAAATTCTTCCATCCCACTCCAAGTTTTGTTAATTTATTAGATATGTTTTCTTTCACTATTTTGTATAAAAATATAATTTATATAATTAAATATATATAAAGGTAAATATCAATAAGAAAATAAATAAAAAATTTAGAAAGCAATTATTAATATATAAGAAATAAATATTAGCATATACAAATAAATAAAAAATTATAATACTAAAATTAATATAAACAATACATAAACATAAATAATAAAATATAAAAGATAAATAAATTATTAAAGTATCAACAAATTGACACAAATTTTGAGAAAAATAATTAATAATAAAAAATTATGTACAAAAAGGATTCATGCAAAAAGACGAATAACTCAAATTTTATTATTTGGTATGTTAACTTTGGTTAAAAAACAAATTTATCTCTTTTTTTGAAGTCATTTAACATACAAAAATTCTTCTGTCCCACTCCAAGTTTTGTTGATTTATTTGGAGCATTTTCTTTCGTTATTTTGTATAATAATATAATTATATATATATAAATGTAAATAATAAAATAAATAAATAAATTACAAATCAAATATTGATATATAAGAAATAAACATTAGCATATATGAACTAAAAAAAACTAAACATACTAAAATTAATATAAACAATGCATAAACATAAATAATACACGTAAATAAATAAATTGTTCAACAATCAACAAACTGACACAAATTTTGAGGAAAATAACTAACAAATTTTAGAAAAAGGATTGATCATAAAAGTCGAATAATTCGAATTTCATTATTTTGTATGTTAACCTCTGTTTCAAAAACAATCTTATCACCTTCTTTGAAGTCATTTAACATACATAAATTATTTCATCCTGTTCCAAGTTTTGTTGATTTATTTGACATGTTTTCTTTCACTATTTTGTATAAAAATATAATTTATATAATTATATATAATATATATATAAGAAAACAAATAAAAAATTCACCTCAATGTTTATTCTCAATGCATATTGAATTAAATGTGTTGTGACAAAATTGAATCATTTTAAAAAACTTTGGGACCAAATTTACATATAAGAAATAAACATCAAACATATACTAAAAAATAAAAAAACTAAACATACTAAAATTAATATAAATAGTACATAAACATAAATAGTACACGTAAATAAATAAATTGTTGAAATATCACCAAATTGACACAAATTTTGAGCAAAGTAAGTAACAACAAACAATTCTGTAAAAAAACATATTTATCCTAAAAGACGAATAAATCCAATTTCATTATTTGGTTTTACTAACCTCTGCTTCAAAAACAAACTTAAGGTCTTCTTTGAATTCATTCAACATACAAAAATTGTTTCATCTCGTTCAATTATTTTTTTTAATTAATTTATTTAAAATTCATTTAAATAGGACATTAAATATTTTAGATTTGTATTTATTTAAGATTTTGAATAATTTAACAATTTTATTTATATTATATTTCTAATTACGTATGACAATAAATATTTAGGAATTCTATTTATTTATGAATTTGAACAATTTAGGAATTTAATTTATTTTGAATTTTTATTTAAGTACAAAATTAAATAACTTGAGTTTTGTATTTATTTAGGATTTTGAAAATTTTATAAATTTTATTTATTTTAAATTATTATTTAAGTAAGAAATACAATAATTTAGGCTTTTTTAAAAATTAATAAATTTTATTAATTTTAGATTTTTATTTAAGAATAAAATTAAATAATTTTGGACATGTAATTATTTAGGATTTTGAATAATTTAGCAATTTTTTTTATTTAAGAATGGCATTATATTTTTTTGGATTTAAATTAATTTAGGATTTTAAAAAACTTATAAATTTTATTTATTTTAGATTTTTATTTAAGTTGGAAATAAAATAATTTAAGATTTCTAAAAGCTTTAAAATTTTATTTATTTGAGTTTTTATTTAAGTATGACATAAAAATAAGTTATGCTTTGTATTTATTTAAGATTTTGAATAAGTTAGAAATTTTAATTATTTTACATTTCTGCTTATTTAAAAGTTTGAAAAACTTAGAAATTTAATTAATTTATATTTTTAGTTAATAATGACAATTAAATAATTTAAGATATGTATTTATTTAGAATTTTGAATAATTTAGGAATTTTATTGATTTTTGACTTTTATTTAAGAATCACATTAAAACTTTTTTAATTTTTTTTTTATTTAGGATTTTGAATAATTTGGAAATTTATTTTATTTTATATTTTCATTTAAGTAGAAAATCAAATCATTTAGATTTTGTATTTATTTTAGGTTCTTATTTAAATAGGAAATAAAATAATTTAGGATTTGTGTTTATTTAGAATTTTGAAAAACTTAAAAGTTTTATTGATTTTAGATTTTTAGTTAATAATGACCTTAAATGATTTAGGATATGGATTTTTTAGAATTTTGAATAATTTAGAAATTTAATTTATTTCATATTTTTATTTAAGTACAACATTAAATCATTTAAATTTTGTATTTATTTTATATTCTAAGTAATTTAGAAAAAAAAAATTGTAAGGAAAATTATATAAATTTAATCGAAAGTTTGTGAAAACAATATCAAATTATAATTATAATTATAAGTTAAAGATTAAATAATACAATAGACCATATTATTAAAGTAATTTCTCTCCAACTGATAATAGTTACACCTACTTTTTTTAACCAATTTTAATAATTTAAGTAAGTACTTTTTATTAATCAAAATTAAGAATATTAATTTGTATTTTCAACCAAAAAATATACAATATATATTACTTAATGTTCTTGCCGGTTGACTCGCCTGTCGGTTGACTCACGACACTCACACGCCTCCCTTCCCACGTTGATACGTGCTTGGTTCTTTAGAAGCAATCTGCACCTGCAAAAGAGAAAGGGGGCGCCCTAGAGGCCGTTTGCACTCCGACGCTCAAGTCAGTGTAGGGCAAGCAACACCAAGTGTATAAGTTTCTCACTGTGTTTAGGTCTAGAAACTGCGTACCTTTGTGAAGTATCTTACTGTCCCTTATATAGTCTAGGGTTTACTGCGCCGCTAGCCCTAATTAGGGTTCGCTGCGCTACTAGCCATATTTAGGGTTTACTGGAATACCCTTGCGCCGCTATCACCCAATCTTAGGGTAATCTAGCACATAAGGTTTCCTTCTCTGGAGTGCAAACTCTCACAGGGTGACCACCTGGGTGCCTCCCTGTGCACCTAGTCTCTGGGGCCACCTGTTCTGGGAGTACCTTCACTGTTCACGTGCCATGCATGTAGCTTCACTGGGAAAACCCTAGTTCTGGTGAGTACTTGTCCCCTCAGGACTCTACACCCAACTGTGCTCTCCCTGCTACCCGCATAGGCACTTCGTGATACAGGCCTCTTCCTAACTCTGGGTATTTAACTGGTCATTGGCCCACTCTGGGAACCAATCTTAGCTGTTCTGTTTACGCCGTTCAAATCACCCAAGGCCGATGTCACCTCGCCATACTCTGTTGCCGAGGACTCCTCGTCCTGCTGAGTGACGATGACACCTCCGCCCATCCTGGTGCTGACGACTCATCACCCCTCTCTGTAGGCTGATGACTCGTCACCCCTCTCTGTAGGCTGATGACTCGTCACCCCTCTCTGTAGGCTGATGACTCGTCACCCCTCTCTGTAGGCTGATGACTCGTCACCCCTCTCTGTAGGCTGATGACTCGTCACCCCGTGGGGTCTATTCCACGTGGCTTTGACTCATACTGTGAGACCCAGCTGATGTCCGAGGACTGGTCAGTACACTTAATATTTTAATTTATTTTTATATATTATTTAAAATATAATTTTAGTTAATATATTACATATATAATTTTATAAAAATAATCTAATTTATTATTATTATTGTTTAATTTTTATATGATAAATATCCTTTTATTATTATTATTATTAATAATATATATATATATATTATTATTAAGTTTGAGTCATATATCTAAATATAATTTATTTCATCATAACCATTACAATAAATTATATTTTTTTATTGCATTAAAAAGTTAATTAACAAATACTTTAAAGACATAGGAATATGGTTTATGGAGTGTGATTCTTCCTTAGAAGAATGAATGAAATTGTTAGAATTTCTTCCTTTATCAAAGTACTATTTAAGTGTTTAAGTTTTAAATATCATGTTTAAATGACTAGCCTAGCCACTTTAAGTCATGAACTTACAATAGTATTAAAGATCACCACTTTTGCGTCACTCGTGAGACATATAAATATCAACAAAATCATAATGACACACCATTTTCATAAGAAAGTGAGTTAAACTTTCCACAAGAAACCAAATAAATTTACATACTCAAGATCAACTACCATAGTTACATATATTCTACTTAAAATAAATTAATTTTGGTGTTATAATCTTTTCAAATTTAACATATTCATAATCAAAATCAAGGATAAATCATAATATCAATTCAAATGATTCAAGAAAACTCTACACGTCAATCCAACTTCAAAATTTTCTATGAACGGTAAATTTATACAAATTTTTTTGTCCTCTACAAACTTAAAACATCAAATTGGACCTAATATAGGATTTTAAACTCATAACCAATTCCAAATTATTTCACATATCCATTATTTCAAAATCTTAGTTATATCTATGAGCTTAAGTTAACTTTCTTTACCTTTAAATTACTTGTTTTTCAAGGAAACGACTATGAAGAGAGAAAAAACACAAATATGCTTTAATCCACTCTTAGTCATTCTAATTTAGAAACTAAGCACAAGATTACAAACCTATATTATCTTGAATTCATTTGTTCTTATCTAATCACACATGTGAACACTCTTCAACCTCTAAGTGCAAGAAAAACAAAAACAAAAAAATTGAGATTTGAAACAAAAGGTAAAACATACTTAAACAAATTTTGATTAGTCTATATTGATATAAACCCAATCACCATTTAATCATCACAATCTAAATAGAAAAATGATAGAAAAACGTACCATAATCTTAACAAGAAATAAGTGAGAATAAAGTTCAGATAAATGATGATTTATAAAAGAATAAATAATAAAATGTCTTGTTCGCTATTTATAACCTTATAAACCTTATTTAATTAAAATATTTATTTTTCATAAATTTAACATTTTTAAAAAAAAATACATAACTTGTATATATGATGCTTAAAAAGTATATAATTTATTATTATTTAAATTTTTTTATATATAATAAGTATGTAACTGTTTCTAAATTAGTTTTTATTATTGTTAAATAGTTTTTAAATTGGTATCTAATTAGTTATCAAAGTTTTAATTACCAATTATTTATATTCTAAATTTGGTAGCAAAAATCTTGATATTTAATTAGATACCAATTTAGAAACTATTTAATAATAATAGAAACTAATTTAGAAACCAAACATTTTTTAGTCTCTAAAATGATTTTTAATTTAGTTAATATAGCAATTAATTATTTTTTGTCTCTAAAATCTAATTAGTTATCAAAGTTTTAATTACCAATTATTTAGATTCTAAATTTGGTAGAAAAAATCTTGATAGCTAATTAGATACCAATTTAGAAACTATTTAACAATAATAGAAAATAATTTAGAAATCAAAAATTTTTTAGTCTCTAAAATAATTTTTAATTTAATTAAATAGCAATTAATTATTTTTTTTTTTCTAAAATTGATTTCTATTTAACGATTTTCTTGTAGTGAATATTACAATATAATCTTAATTAATTATAATAAATTTATTTCTCTATGTAAATTAGTTTAAGAGTCGGTTCAATGGTATATGGTATAGTTATTTGGGTTCAATCATTTGGTTAAATGTTCAATTCCATTTTAAGTATATATTTTTAATATTTTAAGTTATTTTTTTATGAAATTTATATAGCTATCCAAAATAATTTTTAAGTTCAGTCACTATTTTATTTGTAAATAATCTCTAATATATTTGATTTTTTTAAATTATTTTGGAAAAAAAAAATTTTAGGGACTAAAAAAAATCAAAGTTAAAAAAGGAAAAAATGTTATTGAAGAAAAGTTAATGTATTAACTAACAACTTTGTTTATATAAAATAAAACGATTAAGGTTTGATGAACTTGAGTAAATTTTAATGTTATAAACTCTAAACACTAAATTCTAAACCTTAAATCATATTTCAAGTTTTTGTCTTTTACTTTTTTAATTTTTAAGAAAGATATTGATATTTAGTGAAGAGTACATAAATGGTAATTTATATTTATATTTATCATAAAGAGTTATGTTTGTCTAAAATTTTCTTCAAGAATACTTTTTATACAAGAAGTTCTTCACTCAAATCATTTAAATTAGTCATTAAAAGGAATCATCAATTCTAATACCATAGTTAGGTCTTTTGAAGGAGATACACTCAATAAATTTCATACTTATGAATCATGAACCAACCTAGTTTATTGGTTCCTATATCCTTGAAATGGTTTCTTCTGAGGAGAATATTATGTTGACTAAATGATCGGATTATTTGGAAATAAAAAATCCAGTTTTTAATCTTAATGGTAATAATGCTCCTGATTCGAACGGTTTTGGTGTTGTTTTTTTATCATTCTTGCTGGGAGATTATTGGAATGAATGTTTGTAAAATTGTTCAACAGTTTTTTAAACAAAACTGGATTCTTCCTAGAATGAACAATAATGTGGCTTCTCTAATTCTTAAGATTCCGAGTGCAGATTCTGTTAAAGATTTTATACCAATTGTTGTCGCTAATTTCAAATTTAAGATCATCTCCAAAATACTAATAGATAGGCTTGCTATTGTGGATGCTAGAATCATTTCTCCAAATCAATATGGATTTGTGCATGGTAGACAGATTCATTATTGTATTGGTATTGCTTTTGAAGCTATATATTAACATGCTTTCTAAAAAGGTCAGAGGAGGTAATGTGGCTTACAAAGTTGATATTCATAAAGCATTTGACACTTTGAGCTGGAAGTTCTTATTGTTAGTTTTACCATGCTTTGGTTTTCATTCTTCATTTATCAGTTGGATTAGTACAATCCTTCGTTCAACTATGCTTTCTATCAGGATAAATGGCAGTATGATGGATTTTTTCCTTGTAGTAGAGGTGTGAGATAGGGTGATCCTTTATCTCCCTTGTTTTTCTGCCTCGTAAAGGAGGTTCTAAGTAGAGACATCTCTAAGCTTGTGAATGATAAGAAGATTTAGCCTATGGCTAGCCCTACAGGTTACATCACTCCCTCTCACATTTTATACATTGATGACATTTTTGTTTTTTGTAGGACAGATAATAAGTCTCTTAGAAATTTGAGTATATTCCTTAAAATTATGGTGATTTTTCTGATTAATATGTTAATAATTCTAAAAGTAGCTTTTTATCATTAATACTTCTGCAAGATTTGTTACCAAAGTTCAACGTCTTCTTTCTTGCAGTCATGAGACTTTACCTTTTAATTATTTAGGGGTGTCTATCTCTGTTGGTGCTCCAAAGTGTCGATTTCTTTAACCTTTGGCTGATAAAGTCAAATTGAAGCTAGCATCTTGGAAAGGAAAATCTCTTAGCATGATGGGTCAGATCTAGTTTATTAATACAGTGGTTACTAGTTTTCTAGCTTATAGTTTTAACATATATAAATGGTCGGTTTCTATTCTTAAGCAAGTTGAGCAGTGGAGCAAAAATTTTATTTGGATTGGTGATATTATGAAAAAAAGGCATAACTGTAGTTTATTGGGACGAAATCTATTCTCCTATTGAGAATGGAGGATTGAAGATTATTAATCTCCATCATGAAAATAATGCGTATCTTCTTAAGCTTACTTGGAATTTTTTTTATATTAACAAGCCTTGGTCTCTTCTCTTGAAAGCTA
Source organism: Phaseolus lunatus (assembly GCA_013389735.1). Taxonomy (NCBI): domain Eukaryota; kingdom Viridiplantae; phylum Streptophyta; class Magnoliopsida; order Fabales; family Fabaceae; genus Phaseolus; species Phaseolus lunatus. The sequence goes on from CM023860.1 coordinate 29,354,821, forward strand.
GAGTTCTTAAATCAAAGTACTAGTTTAGAATGATTTATAGATCCTCCTCTATTTGGCCTAGGATTAAATAGTTTTATGACATTATTCTTGAACATACTTCTTGGATTGTTGGTACTTTTATTAATTTTTGGAATGATAAATGGTGTTCCACTCCTTCTTTATCAATCATTGCAAGGGTACCTGATGGTTTTAGAATCTCGGATACAGTTTCTCAATTATGGATTGATAGTGATTGGAGTATTCCCTTGCCATTACGACATATGCCTTATTTTTTTGAACATATCATGATTAGGCAGGAACATGATATTCCTAATTGGATTCTGGAAGATTCTAGGTGTTTCACTCTTAAGTCCACTAGAACTTTTTCTTGGATCCTGGAATTCCCTGTGGCTGGGGTAAACTCATTTGGTTTTCATATATACCTCCTTCCAAAACTCTAGTTCTCTAGAAAGTTTTTCATGGGCGACTACCTACAGATTAACACATTCTGCATAGAGGTTTGCATATATGTTCTATGTGTACGCTTTGTGAAAAGCAGGAGGAATCTATTCACCATTTATTTTTTGAATGTCCTAATGCTATGCATATTTGGAGTTGAGTTTGACAAATTTTTCTTACTTCTCATTTCTCTAATGTGGATGATCTCCTTTCTTTTATTATGAGTGATTATAGTCCTTTGGTTAATTTGATTAAACTTATTGTGATAACTTTTTCTATTTGGAAGGTATGATGTATGAGGAATTATGATAGATTTCAGGTTAAAATTGATGTTTCTAGGGTCATTACAGTCATTAAAGATCCCACTTGTCTAGTGGGTAATTCGTCTAAAAGTTCTATGCGAAATGATATGTTTGATTTCAATGTGCTTAAGTCTTTTGGTATTAATACTCATAGTGGTAAAGTTCTATTTCCTCTTCCTGTTCGATGGGAGTTTCCTTCTCCAAGTTAGGTTAAAATAAACACTGATGGTGCTGCTAGGGGTTCTCCTGGTCTTGCTACTTGTGGTGGTATTTTTCGTGAGAGTATGAGGGAATTTATTGGTAATTTCTTTGCTTTCCTTGATGTTTAGACTGCTTTGGTTGTCGAGTTTTATGGAGTTATACATGCTATTGAACAAACTTAAAAGATGGGTTTTACTAGTTTATGATTTAAATGTGATTCTGCCTTAGTTTGTTTTGTATTTACTGCTAGGACTAATGTTCCTTGGATGTTTTGTAATAGGTGGAACACTTGTCTTAACTATTGTGGGAAAACCAGGTTTAGGGTTTCTCACATTTTTTATAAAGGTAATGCATGTGCTGATAAGCTTGCTAACTTAGGCTTTATTCATAGAGAGTGTTTTCATTGGTATAATAGGCTTCTATCTAGTATTTTCTTAGAGTTCTTTATTAATAGGTATAGATTACCTATGTACCATTTTTGTTAATATATGGATTTTGGTCTAGTCCCTCTATATTTTCTTGTATTTTTCCTTTCTTTTTTCTTTTAATAATACATTTTCATGTGGTGGCAGATGATTGTTGTTACTTGAGGTATTAGTTTAGACATCAAGTTTCATAGTAATGTCTAACAAAACAAACTCTATAAAAAAAAAAAAACATGAAACAACCTATAGAAAGAATTATCATACAAAACCAACCTATACAAAGGATTGTCATACTACCTCCAATAAAAATCTTAAAATAACGGGTTTGTGAATTTGTATTCAATATTTTGTAAGACATACTCACACTTTGCCTTCCTAATACTATTAATATTTGCTAATATATTTTTTATTGAATGTTATATCAATGAATCCAAAATGTGATTCTCTATATTAATTTCAGTAGTAGTTGTGAAATAAGATGGCATCAAACTTTATTTACATTAATCAAGAAACAAATGGAGAATGTCTTTGAAAAAATTCATATAAAAAGACTTTTGTACAAGTGAATTAATCAATTTTTTTAAGGTTAAATTAAAATAAATTTTGGATCAGCATCTTTTAATTTGTCTCATAAGATGTAAAAAGTCTTGCTTTAATTTCATAAAAGGTATTTGTGAGGTGGTCTTTGCATTAATTTATTAAACTAAAATAATTTGTCAAATTGGCAATAACTAATAAACTTTTAGAGGATATTAGTCAAAATTAATATTGTTGGTGAAATAAATTAATAAAAACTAATCTGATTTAATAGTCAATCAAAATTTTTAGACTAAATATAAACAAACAATACATACAGCTACAAGGGGCAAAAAATCTATATTTTAGACATTTTTACGTAAAATAATGATGAAGAGGTGCACACAGAAAATCTAGAGAGGAGAGAAAACAAAAACAAATCATTCACTCTCACTATAGGTGTCGGGAACGCTTCCCTAACCAGAGGAAACAAGACAAACCGATTAGTCTTGAGAGTTTTACAGAGAAAAATTATTCTAAGATGAGGTGCGATTTTCAACATATGCATTTTCATTTTCTTCTGTGGTTCAACACAAAATTTTAGACCACATGCATGCTGTGTTTTCTCCTTGTTTTGGCTAATTACTAATATTTGTTAACTTGGATAAATTTCTTAGTACTTTGTTGTTTTGGATTTCTTTTGATTGTATTTACTTCTTCATGTTCTGCTCTTCTTTATTTTTGGTCTGAAAAGTTTTTAGAAAATAACTAATTAGGGTTTTTAGCATTTTAATTTCTCTTTGAACCGATAATACCATAATATATTTGTTGATCTTCGCATGGTTTGCTACAAAGTGATGACTTTCATTTTATTTCAAGGTTTTGTAGGGTTTACTCCTGCTTCTCTGTATTTTATTTATTTTGTTTGTTTCATTAAAATCACTGTGAATTGGGAATTTCTTTTTTGCTGTTAGCGGAGCGAGAAATGGAGGAAACAGTTAGTTCAAAGTATGTTTTTGTTGTTCAATTTGGAAATGTCTTAACTGTGGTACCTGTTCATCCATCATCACCGACAATAATATATTTTGGCCGTAAATTAATCATTTTAGCGTTAGAATCTTGTCTATGATCAAATTTGGTGGGCCGAAATCTGTTCTATCCAAGAATTTTATTCTTTGATTGACTGAAGTCAAGAAATTGCATGTAAGTAGGTCAGCTGTCAGTATCTAATTTATCTGTTTTGTGCACTTCTATTTTATTTTTTATTTTGTTGTTGGGAAGTCATTTTATGGGTTACCTTTTAGTTTCCTGCTACTTCATTGCAGAAAAGTAAGACACTTTTAATTTTAGATTAGTTCTTAGCACTTTGATGAAAAATTGAAAAATAAAATATCTGAATTTGGTGTCCAACAATCACATTCCATTAGGTGTGGTAAACCACATGGTTCCGTCAATGCTATTGATCTTTATCATGAACCAAACTGATGGTTTCTCACTTTTTCTTAATGTTTTTCATTACTGCATTTACGCTTCAATTTGATGGACTTATTTTCAATTTACTTGGAGTTATCCATTTCAACGAGCACTTATGAAGCATGCTGATCCTGTCTGGATGAGTTCTTTACAGAAATTTTTAAATCAAATAAGTTATTTGGGGCTTACTTCGAAGGCTAGAAATTAAAGTTAATGATTAAGCCTTTACAAAGATTGGAAGAAGTGTTAGCTGTTTTCATAATTATTGATGATTAAGTGAATTGTCAAACTTATTTACATTCTCTACTTGAATTGGTAGTTATTTATACATGGACACAATCAATCTATTTCCCATCCCAAAACACTTGTCTCATTAGTCTATTAATCTTATTCTCACCTGGCCAAACAGCTTTTGGCTAGTCTACTCCAAAGTCATACTCTGAATTTCTTCCTGATATTTTTGGTTATCATACAGTCGCCATCCTTCTGTCAAATGGGCTCAGAGGTCTGATGTACTCTACTTAACAGTTGAGTTGCCTGATGCTCAGGATGTTAAGCTCAAACTAGAGCCAGAAGGAAAATTTCACTTTTCTGCAACTGCTGGTTCAGAGAAGATTCCCTATGAAGTTGACATTGATCTGTTTGACGAGATTGATGTAAATGTAAGAGCAGCCAGCTGATGGTTTTTTTTTTTTTTTTTGTTAAAAACCTTTTCCATTTACATTTTAACCGGTGTTTTAATATGTTTTCTCAGAATAGCAAAGCTAGTGTGGGTTCAAGAAACATCTGCTACTTGGTAAAAAAGACTGAGAACAAGTGGTGGGACAGATTGTTGAAGCAGGGAGGCAAAACTCCAGTATTCCTGAAAGTTGATTGGGATAAATGGGTAGATGAAGATGAGGAGCCAGAAAATCAAAGTTAGTTATTTCCAAAATTTCTCTGAATTTAAGCTTTTATTTTACATTGTTTTGTCTCATTTTCCGTATTTCCTTTTCAGCTACATCTGACATGGACTTTGGCGACATTGATTTTTCTGTTAGTACTGTATCTCAAACTCAAAACTATAGTTTACACAACATGTACTTTTTGGTAGATCAACTCTCTGAGTCTTGACCTTAAATTCATTTCCACTGCAGAAGTTGAACATGGGAGGGGGTGAAGCCTTGGATTTTGATGCTGCAGGCAACGATGATGGTAAGCATATATAGGTTTTGTCCATGGTATTTATGTGATACATCATGATTTTTCTTTTCTTTTTCATGGAGTGATACATGAAGCTCTTATTCATAGTGACTTGGGGACTCCAACTAACTAGCCTCCTCTTTACCAGCTAACTAGCTGCAACCGAACCCAAGTAACACAGTTTCTATAATTTTGCTTTAGCTGAAGTTAACTATACTCTTGGTCCTTTTGTGCAGATGATGAGAGTGACACAGAAGAGGAGGATGCTGCAGAAGCATCTACTGGTAATGTACTAGACACGAAGGATGTTGTAAGCACCGGTCCAAAGGATGCACCTGATTCTAAAGCTTAAACAATATGACACTCTTGAACCCTAACATGGCTTCTACTATGTAAAGGACAAGACAAGCTTTCCTGAAAGGTTGCTTACTGAAAACCTTGGCAGGGTTAACTAATGGTTCTGTGCTGGCATGTTAACTTATTTTATTTTCAGCGTTTTGACCCAGGAATTTTTAACTAGCTAGACATATATGCGGTGGCCGTACATAGTACTGTTTGAGAATGGAAATGTGTGTATGTTTCGCTTAGAATGCGTGAACAGTGAGCTCTATACTTTTCAGTGAAACTACACTTCTAATGATCGATAACGAACGTAGATGTAACCTTCGTTTTAGGAAAAGGCAAACTTAAGAGTTTTGATCAATGTTTTAAGAGATGGGATGCTCATTTAACTACTGTAGACGTTTTCAATTAGTGCTAGTTTAAGGTCCTGTTTGAAAAGCTTGTTCACAAGTATTTGTGAAAAAGAAAAACTAGCTAGGATGGGTTTAGTTTCTTCCACAAGCAGTTTTTCCAAAAGATTCCTGCATAAAAGGGTCAAATATGGCACAAGGAAATAGTAGAGACAAATTGATATTTAGATCAAAACTTTTTTTTTTCTATTCTATGGGTAATTTAATCTTTAAAATTTTCTCCTCTGTTGCTTTCCTCTCAAACAAAATATGGATTTTTTTTGTTCACTCAACGAAGAGAAGAAACGAGGGAAGGAAAATGGGAAAAGTTGGTGAATTTTGGATGCTGGAATGAAAGAAAAGCGCATTTGCATGCCTTTGATATGAACAGCGTAATTCTAGATTGACAAGGAGGTAATTCTAGGGGTATTAACAACACAAAAACATACACAAAAGTGGAACCTTGAGACACATTTTATTGATTAAGGGAAAAAGAGAATACAAGAAGGTTATAGATTGTTAATTTTTTCACTACTGTACAACATAACAGTTCCTATTGTAGGGACTGACAGTTAGTCTAGAATAACTGACAATTACAGTTATTTGATAACAATGTTCTATCCTAGGAAAGCATCCTTGTCCTCAAGGATTAAAAAATGGAAACTTCTTCAAATTATAATAGAACCTCAGGTAGGTTCTTTAGGTAACTTGTGTTTTCATTTAACTAGCACTTTAGTTATTGTCATCCTTTTTCTTTTTACTGTCATTCTATCCAATATAGCTTCAGGTTCTTTCTCCCTTATTGTGCCATCTGCTGCTTAATGAAGTTCACTGGAAACTGCGGTTCCTACATGTTTTTTAAGCTGTAAAATATGGAAAACATTATGCACTCGAGATTGGATTGGAAGCTCCAACTTATAAGCTACTGCTCCTACCCAATCCACAATTCTGTAAGGACCAAAGAATGAGCGTCATATTTTCCCTTTGAACCATTGAAATCTGTCTATAAGGATGTACTTGCTTCTCTGGTACACTAACACACTGTAGACCAAAGTGTTTAACATCCTTAGACATACCCTTCCAATAAACTACAACCTTTATCCTGTAGCAGTTATACCCAAATAACCTCCCATAGTTAAAGAATGAAACCACTCATTCCTTAAGCTAGCATAATTTCTATTAAATTAAAGGAAAAGAGAAATATGATAAATTCCTTATATAAAATACACATATTGTTTATTTATAGATGGAAATAATAATCGAATAACATAAACTACGAGTAAAGTCTCTTACATTCAATACTTCCTCTCAAGTTGGTAAATATAAATCATATGTACTAAACTTATTACAAATATAATCAATTTTAGGTGTTTGAAAAGATTTAGTGAAAATATATGCTAACTAATCATTTGAATTAACAAACTCAATTTTGATATCTCTAGAAACAATCTTTTCTCGAATAAAATGACAATCATTATCAATATGTTTGGTCCTTTCATGAAAGACGAGATTTAAACTAATATGAAAAACAACTTGACTATGAGTGACCTTTTTAAATTACAATTCTTTAAGTAACTATTTAAGTCAAATAAGCTCATAAGTAGTTGATGCCATAACTCTATATTCTTGCTACAACATTTTATTTATTGATGTTCCCAAGGAATTAAATTATCTCCAATAGAAACACAATGTCCAGAAGTGGATTTTTTATCAAATGGAAATCTTGCCCAATCAGCATCTGAATAACATACAACTCTAGTATGATTATTGTGGCCATATAGCAAGCCTTTTCCAGGAGAACCTTTAATGTACTTCGATATATGAATGACTGTATTCTAATGGTCAATGCATGGGAAATTAAGGAATTGACTCACCACACTAACTGCAAATGAAATCAAGAGGAGTAATAGTGAGAAAGTTCAATTTTTTCAACTAATTTTCTATACTTCTTAGGATATGAAAGAGGCTCCCCTTGACTAGGTAGGAGTTTGACATTAGGATCCATGGTGTATCAACATATTTTGAATTCATTAATCCAATTTCCTCTAAAATATCCAATGCATACTTCTTTTGAGAGATAACAATAACCTGGTTGGATTGTGTTACCTTAATCCCTAAGAAATATTTGAGTTTGCTAAAATCTTTGATCTGAAAGTCGTGACAAATATGTTATTTTATTTAAGAGATGTCATGGTGATCACTACTTATAAGAACAATGTCATCAATATATACTACTAGATAAATACACCCAACACTTGAGTAACGATAAAAAATGAATGATCTGTCCCACTACGAGTCATACCAAATTGGTAAACAACATTACTAAACCTTCCAAATCAGGTCCTAGGAGACTGCTCGAGGCCATATAAAGATTTGCAAAAATGACATTACCAATCCAGAAGACTCCCCCTAAGCAACAAAACCAGGAGGTTGCTCCATATAAATTTCTTCCTACAAATCCCCATTAAGAAAAGCATTTTTGACATCCAATTGATAAAGAGAACATCTTTGAAGAACTGTTATGGCTATGAATTAAGAGTAAAACGTATACCTTTATAGCTTGCAATGGGAAGATCATGTTCAACTATTGAAGTCGAAGGGGCAAAGGAGTTGGCACTAGAAGAGAGTCATCCGATGGACGATGGAAAGTCTGAGAACGATTGTACACCTAAAGAGTTGGTGGAGGTTGTGAATCTTTAGGTGCACTAGGCACAACAAAAGGATCACAAATAATAAAAATATTAACTTAATTAGATGGAGACATAGGAGAAGAAGGAGAAGACTTAAAGTAAAGGAAAGACACAATGAAGGTGACATTTGCTGAAATAAAATAGTGGTTAAGAGATTGTGAGAAATGTTTATATCCATTTTTTGATCGAGTGAAACCTAAAAATAAACATTTGTGTAACCTAGGAGATAATTTATCAAAAACTAAAATTATTAAATAAGCATGTGGAACAAAAAAAACTTTGGAAGGTAATAGCTTGAGAGGGTCATGAGGAACTAAAATAGAATGAAGAATTTTGTCATCTGAAATTGAAGATGACATCCAATTAATGAGATAACATGCACTAAGAATAACATCACCCCAAAAACGCCGACGAACCTCATCATGGATTAAAATAGAGCGAGTTATTTTAACAAGATGTCTATTCTTGTGCTCAACCATTCCATTTTGTTGAGGTGTATAAGTACATCATGTTTGATGAAGAATACCATGAAAAACCATAATTTTTTTAAAAGAATGAGAAAGATACTCAAGACTATTATTATCACTACGCAAAATTCGAATAGAAATCCCAAATTGATTTTAATTTTATTGTAAAAGGTTTGAAATATAGAAAACACCTAGAATGATTTTTCATTAAACACACCCAAGTACATCTTGAATAATCATAAAAAAAAGTAAGAAAATACTGAAATTCTAAATGAGACTTGACACGACTTGGTATCGAATGTAAGAATGAACTAAGACAAAAGGAGGCGATGACGTTGTGAGACACTTATAGGAAAAGAACTATGAATGTGTTTTCCTAACTCACATGACTCACACAATAAACTTGATAAATTAGACAAACTTGGAACTAGCTGTTGGATCTTGGCAAGACTAGGATGACCCAACCGAGCATGAATGAGAGATGGAGAATCCATAATCGTGCCAACATGTGCAGAGGTCTATAAGTGGTAAAGACCATGAGACTCACATTTTGATACAAATCACCTAGACAAGCAGATGACCAAGGACACTACAAACACTTCACAATTAGGTCAGTCATCTCAGCATACAAGAACAGGCCCTACTAAACCTCAAGAGAGCCTCAGTAGAAGAAGAACCAGACATAAACAAGAATATCAGATGTTCTTCCTTCTAGTCTTTTCACAAGACAAGTTATGTAAATAAACTGGACTCACTTTGAGGGTCTAAATAGAAGAATAAGCTAGAATAGGGTTCACTTAGCATAAATTGGGGTGTACTTAGCATAAATTGGGTTTGGCACAAGTGCACCTAGGTTTAGGGTCTTTTGACCTACCTTCTAGAAGGTTTCTCACAAATGATGCCCCTACCCCTGTCACTCTTGCTCCCTAAGTCACTCTCTCCTATATAAAAAGTGTCTTGCCTCATGTAATTTACACATTGAATTTTGAAAGTAAAGAAACTCTGTCAGAGTGTTTAGTGAGTTGAGTCTCCTATTATTATCTTTAGGTCTTATCTTGAGTGCACGACACCTCAAGTGGCAGCTCTTTACCACTTATCCTGGAGTCTCTTCCCCCTCCAAGTGGAGTGACCACATCTTCATTATCCTATGCTTCTTTTTCCTTTCATCTTTTTATTTTCCATTTCTTTATGTTCTTCTGTTCATCTTTGTCTATTCAATTTCCATCCTTTTTCCTTTCCTTATATGCTCTTTAATTCCACACCTTTTCATCATCATCACTGATCCGGTCGGTCATCGGTAGTTGATGACGTCAGCAGCAGATGACCACGTGGACCATTCACAGGGTGACACGTGGAATAAGATAGCAGGTGAATCAGGGAGGAGATCACCCAGAACGGTGATCGGTGGTCAATTGCTAAGTGACCACCACCCGCAGATCAGTGCCTAGATGAGCGCTTGGAAGCAGAGCGCGAGAAGTAAAGAAGCACAGATCAGTCATCGGTGCATGGTCATCGGGGTTTCTTGCTACACGCAGTTAAAATGGGACCCAGGCTCCCAGTGAGAGCGTTACGTATGCACCTCGCGTGATTCCAAACCAGAAGAAGAAGAGCTGCTCGCCAGTAGGGTCGTGCATGAGGATGGTACAAGAGAGCTAGTAAGCTGGTCAGTGATCAGTGACTCTCTTAACCCATTACGTGCATCGCACTGTGCAATGAGGTCATGCATGCAGGATGAAGCGCTTGGTGAGTGTGCTTAGACCAGCCACACCTGGTGTTCTCCTGGGAGCATGCGACTCACTCAGAGGGAAGAAACGCGCTAAGTTACTCAGCAAGGGGATAACTTAGGCGCATAGAGAAAGCGCAAAGGCCTTTCAGGTGTGACACGTGTACGGTTAGATGCAAGTTGCATGCCTCCATGTGTCACCATCTGAGAGAGAGGCGCGGCCCAGGTATAAAAGCACTCCACGTCATGTAAGGTACACGGTTTTTACAGTTTTACTAGATTACACACATTTCTGAGTCATTGTGAGCACGTTTTACACACGTTGCACAGTGATAACAGAATTCAGTTATAGAGAGAGAAAGTGGATCTGAGAGCACACACGAGTCTCACAGAGAGATTCAGAGAGAGTTTTTGGTGGTTCTGTTGCCTGACTTGAGCGTCGGAGTGCACACGGCCGCTAGAGGTGCCGTCTATGTTGTTTTGCAGGCATCGTTGGGAGTTCCAGAGAAGGTTCTTGGAGCATTCTTGCAGAACACGCAGTTGCAGAAGGCTAGACGAAGGAGTGATGAGGCATATCCTCCACGTTCGAGTCCGCGACAGGATCAATCACCATATAATTGTGTTTTCTCTTTTCCTTCTAAAAGTGAACCTTCACACTTACTTTAACCACTTGGTTAAGTTCGTGTCCAATGAGAATCTTCTTTGGGTTTCTCACCATATTCTTCTTAAAATAAAAAACCATAAACAAAGTGCAACCCATAAAATATGCAATCTTAAAATAAACTCACATCACATTTGGTGCATATCATTCATTATGAACTCCAATCCTTAAATAAACAATATCTTTGTCAAAAGAAATAACACAATCAAGGGAATGAGTGAGGCGACTAATGGATAATAAGTTAAATGGAGACCCAGGAACATAAAGAATATTATTAATAGACAAAGAAGAAAAAAGAGTAATGTTACCAACACCATGTGATGGGACTGTAGATCCATTGGCCATGGTAATTGAAGGTAAATAACCCGTAGTAGACAAGGAAGAGAAAGAAGAATCATTACCAGTAATGTGATCGGTGGCACTTGAGTTTAGAACCGAAGGGCCAAGGAAAGTAGAGTGAGTGAGGCCAATAAAAGATGTATAAGTGAGTGCACTAGAAGGAATAGAATTAGAGATGTGACGATTCTCATACCATTTGAGAAATTCATTGAAAATAATAGGTTGTCCTAAGGTATCAGATGAAGGAGCATTAGATGAGGTAGGGCCCACACTAGATTTTCGTGAAGGAACAACAAAAGATGCCATAAATGAAGATTAAAGACAACAAAAAAACCCTAAAAATCAAATAGGCTCCAATCAACCAGACAAGGCTAGATCCATAACAAGGATGACAAGGCGATCCCATCAATGCAATGACATGGCGACAGAGGCAACATAGTGACAACGACAACGAAAAAATAAACTTCGGTGAGTAGTAAGTTCACCGAGAAGGTAGGGATATTAACATAGCTCTTGATACCGTATTAAAATAAAGAAAAAGAGAAATATGATAAATCCCTTGTGTAAAATACAGACCTAGGGCTGTTTATTTATAGATAGAAATAATAACATAATAACATAAACTATGAGCTAAGTCTGTTACATTCAATAACTTCCCACCAATTTTCCTTTTCTCCGGAGTTCCCCTTAATGCTAATGGTAAAATCTGTGAGAAGTGAGTTTGTTTTGTATTTCTTGAATCAACTTCTAAGATGTTACATCATTAACGCGAGACTGATGAATTTTATCCAACAATTATTCTGCTTACATTTGATGTGTACGTAGAGCCTTACATTCGACATGTTCAATTCTTGATAAGGCATCAACTGTTGAGTGTGAAGCCAGGACTTATTGGGCTAGGCTGAGTAAACACCATGTTTTAGTGAGTGAGCTTAATCATTGTGTCTCCTTTATAATCTCTATTAAAGAGATCATTGTACTTGTAATTTGTAACATCCCGCCAAAATAAAGCCATACATACATGTATAATGAAAATAAGGTGAACAAATAATATTGAAGAATGATAATATATATATAAGTAATGAAGTTGCTCCTCTTAGGGAGTTTAATACATAACCAGTCAAATGTTTTCAAAATTTAACGAAATTTAATCAAATACAACAAGACCGGCGATCTCCACACGTGAACCGGCGATCTGGTAACAGAAGGCCCAAACAGGCGATCTGCTAGCAGGACATAAATCCGGCGATCACCACCAAGAGATAGAAAACCGGCGATCTCTTCCTCGGCGACCTCTCACTAAGGAGCTCTACTTCCTGGAAGATCATCTGCTCCCGTGTAAGTTATACACGATCATCACAGTTTAAAGAGAACAACAGCCAACGAACAAAACACGCAGGGTAAGCTAGATATTTTAAAGAGAGTTTAAATAAGGATACTTAAAATAAAATCAAGGTAAACAATTTCAAGATATTCACGTAAAGTTATCAAGTTTCTCATACTCTTCACCTGATCGCCCAGAAATCACACATTTTGCAATATTTTCCAGAGTCATTCTATTTCATAAAACTGCATCAAGTGTCTATAAATTTCAAGTTCCTCATTTCACATGTCAGACCACCACTGACCCAGCACACAAGACACTTGACACTACTTCCGGAAGACTCGTGCATTGACTAGACTCAGAGATTCTGCACCTGTCATACAAAGCTGTTGTAATGTTTCCACAGCTATGCGCATCAACACATTCTCGATCTCAAGTTCACCATTCTCACAGTATGACAGGGTTAATCCATATAACAGGCCGAGCTCGTTCTGTTTCACACGACTCACCCATACATATGAACCTCCTTCGACTCTCAACGCCTGAATAACTTCATCTATATGAATCCATTATCTCAGGAGAGTCGGGATAATCTCATTATAGACATCACCGATCAATGCACATCCTACACGATCTTACACGGTATTTTCTTTCCTGAAAATACTATGCCTCGATCCCACATTCACAACATTCAACACATCATGCCACACTTAAATGAATGATTTCAATTACAGCAAAACTCACTCCAAGGTTCATGTTTTCGAATATCACATTTACATCTCAAACAGTTTCAAAACAACACCAAAAACAGGGGAGTTCGTAAAACAGCGCCAAAACCGGCGATCTAGTTCAAAACGGGGTATTTCGAAGTCTGCATTTAAAACCGGCGACCACGTCGCCCAAACACATAGAAACAGAGCATTCACGAAGATGAAAACGAAAACCGGCGACCACGTCGCCCTCACTTCAGAAACAGCTAATCTATGGCTTGTATTGAAAATGAAGTCTAGCTTCCCTTACCTGGACTTGCGCAAAACACCAGGAGCTCCGAAACCCAACGAAGCTTGAACAACGCCTTGGCTCTGTTTTTGCGTCTGGTTGAAGGACTTGCAGAGAACTTCCCAGGTGCTCTAATGGTGCTGCCTCTCGTCGTACTCTTGTGTGAAGATGCTAGAATCACAGCGCGAAGGAGATATCTGGAGGAGAAGGGAGGTAACTCACTCTTTCTCTCTTTGAATGTTGCAACGTTTTTGTTTTCTCAGCATTGGGTCTCTGCATCTTAAACCAACTTATCCACCAAAAGCAGCTGCCACACCCACTCTGCAGAGAAGTCTGAGTGTACGTTTCCCTGAACAGTACGACTACAGTTGTCTCTTGTGCAGGCCAACCACTCCCTGAACAGTACTACTGAGCGTGCCTCTGCGCAGGCTAACACTCTGAGGTCACTATTCTGAACCACTCTTTTTGTCTACGTGGCGCGCGTGCAGGACGTTCCATGCTGGAAGTCTGGGTCCCACCTTCTCTGTGTGTAACTCGACGTCGCGCGATGACCTTTCACCGATGACCACAGGCGCGAAGTCTACCCACCGATGACCTCTCCCGCGAAGGCTATCCACCAATGACCTCTCGTGCGAAGACAATCCACCGATGACCTCTCGCGCGAAGACAATCCACCGATGACCTCTCGCGCGAAGACAATCCACCGATGACCTCTCGCGCGAAGACTATCCACTGATGACCTCTCGCGCGAAGACAATCCACCGATGACCTCTCGCGCGAAGACTATCCACTGAGGACCTCTCCCTGGCGAACGACCGATGTCTCCCCCTGATGATGCCCGCATGCATCTTGCCCTGGCGACGCCTGCATGCCTCGCGCCCTGGCGACGACATGCAGTCTAGGCGACCGGCGATTATGTATTAACAAAGAATTCTTATCGTTTTCTAGACTGCACTTTCCTTCCTTTTTAATTTAAATAAAACATATTTAAAATTTATTTAAAATATACTCTTTTATTCCAATAAATTTTTCAGGTCCTTACATTCTCCCCATCAAGAAAATTTTTCGTCCCCGAAAATTGAATTACAAGGAAAAGAGGTATGGATAAGCCTCCCTCATGGGTTCTTCTAACTCCCAAGTTGAATCCCCCGATCTCTCATCCCACACCACTTTCACCATGTTGATGGTCTTGCCTCTGAGCTGTTTACTTTGCCGATCGTCAATCCTGACTGGTTTTGCTTCAAAGGACAAGTCATCCCTGATCTGCACATCGTCTACATCCAGCACATGACTAGGGTCTGCCATGTATTTCCTCAGTTGTGACACGTGAAAGACATTGTGCAGATTCGCTAAATGGGGAGGTAGGGCGATCTCATAAGCCACTGGACCAACCTTTCTTAAGATCTGATATGGTCCCACGAACCTAGGGGACAACTTCTTTGACCTGATCGCCCGTCCTACACCCTTGGTTGGTGTCACTTTCATGAACACGTGGTCTCCAGCAGCAAACTCCAAAGGCTTTCTCCTCTGATCTGCATAGGACTTCTGCCTACTCTGGGAAGCTTTCATTCTGCTTTGTATCTGTTTCACCTTCTCGGTCGTCTGCTGAATCAACTCTGGCCCAACCAAGACTGCCTCGCCCTCCTGGTACCAACATAAGGGAGTTCTGCATTTCCTCCCATACAGGGCTTCATATGGTGCCATCCCAATACTGGCGTGGTAGCTATTATTATAGGTAAACTCCACCAGTGGCAACATGATGGAGGAGGGCCAAGCACATCTAGCCAAGGAAGCCAAGGCCCAAACCAAGAAGACCGTCTAGACCAAGAGGAGCGTCTAGCTCCAGGAAGTGAGCGTCTAGAACGTGAAGGAGGGAGGCTATCCATGGAGCTAGACCGTCTAGGACCTCTCACAAGATCCATGGCTAAACATATCCAAGCACACATAGAAGAAGCCACGGATGGAAGAGAGAGATCCTTGTACATGTTTCATAAAGGCCCAAAGGGGGAGGGGGTGCTTAGTAGATTAGTGTAGTGTAGAAAGCAAAACTTGCTCACTTAGGGGTGTGCTATCAAAAAGGTGCCCTTAGCAATAGAAGGAGGGGTGTGCTAGCAAATAGGTGCTTTTAGCAAAAGAAGGAGGGGTGTACTATCAAATGTTGCATTTTTGACCTATCTTCTAGAATATTAGGATGATGGTGTGGTTTGACTAAAGTCAATACCCTAGGCAGCCCCACTTTTTGTATTTCCATCCTTACCCTTTAAGCTTGCTCACCAAGGCTCCTAAATCTATAAATAAGGAGGCCTACCTCATGTATTTTCAAGTTTATTTGAGTAATGTTATGCTGCCATTTTTTGTGCACAAGCTTTACTCCTCCTAGAAATCTAGGCTATAAACTTCAATCCTTTCACCTTCTCCCTTGAGCTGGCCGAACCACTCAACCCATACTCACCATGCACCTTCAAGACCAACACAACTCCTAGGAGGGTCTTGTTTCACTCATCCATTGCTTCCGCTCCATCTATTTCTACTTTGATTCAAGAAGAACACATGAAAATGCCATCATTTGGTATCATGAGCTTTTGGTTCTTCAAGATGAGTAGCTTGTCTTTTTAAATTTTCAGTTCTTCTTTATTTTCATCTTGTCATTTCAATTCCATAATTGTCTTGCTGTTTTTTACATTTTAAATTGTTCTTGGTGTGCTTATGGAAGATCCAACCGAAGCACATGTGTTCAATTGATCTTGAACATTTTCTTGTGCAATTGTGATAGGATTCCTTACACATTGAGTGGCTGTTTTCTTTTAGCAATTTGAGTCTTTATTGCTTTCTTATAATTGCTTCATTTTATGCTTTGAGTCTTTATTTTCTGAATCTATAAATGTTGTGTCAAGTCATGTGAATCCATAATTGTCATCAATTCTTAGTAGTCCTATTTTTTTGGCTTGATTGTTTCTTGTTTTTGGGTCTCTTTAAGTTGCCTTAATCTGCTGTTATTTTTGATCCTTTGCTGCCTTTTTAATTTTAGTTTGAGTTCATAATTGTGTCTTAGTTCTTACACAATTTCCTTCTTACATTTCCTTTGTGTTAAATTTTGGTATCTTGCTGTTTTTTTTTTCCAGTTTTCCAGATTTCCCCTGTTTCTCTCTGTCTGGCTGTTTTTTTGTTTCAAAAATTATTTCCACTCATAGGAAATTTGTGATTCTCTGGAAAATGCAAGTTTGAAGTGTTACAAAAAGGACAAAAAAAGAATCAGATCAAAAAAGGCAACAGAAAAGATATGATAAATCTTACAAAATCAGAGTGCAAACCTTGAGCGCTCCAGCTGGCCTAACTGCACACCAAATTTGCAAAAATTATTAAAAAAAATGGTGCATGCGTTTTAGGTGATTCCAAAGCCATTGTTTAGATAAGATCCTGAATTTTTCTTGCATATAAATTTCAGAGACAAATTTTAAAAATACAGCTCAGCATAAATCGGGGAACAAACACGTTTTCTGGCCCACAACAATTTTCAGTGGTGCTGTTTTTTTTATTTGGTCATCTAATCTAGTGCTTTTCTTTAGGTATTCCTTTTGTGTGCCAACTTTTATTGAGTACCTTTAATTGTTTGCTTTAATTTCTTGACTCTCTTTCTAAGTTGTCATATTATAAATCCTTTTGGTGGTACTGTTTTTATTCAATTAAATTTGTTTCTTGCTTTTGTTTCTTGACCTCTCTTTTGGGTGCTGGAATTTAATTCTCCTTGGTGCATATGTGCATGGAACTTGACTTGGTTTAGGTTTAGCTCTTGTGAATAGGTGCTGGAAATTGGAGAATTAAAGCCATCATTTTAAGGAGGAGACAAAGCTAAAGCCGAAACAAGGTTGCTTGAAACAAACAATACAAACACCTAGAAGATCAAAAATTCAAGACAACAAGGAAGTGCACTAACCCAAAAGAGGATCAACAAAGGGAGTCTTCTTTTCCTTTGCAACTTGGTTTATTGTTAATTACTCTTTAACTACGTGATTAGACGGTGAGTGTGTCTTCAAGGGCTCCAAGTGTCCAAGAAGCCTCACCTAGGGCCGACTAGTGTAGACCTTACTTGTTTTAGCATGTGTTAATTGTTTTAATTGCTTTCCTTGCTTAATTAGTTACGTTTGGTAATTGTTTTGTTTTGTTTAAGTTCGTTAATTCTTTTGCTTGGTTAATTAGCTAGTTTGCATTGTTTTCTTGCATCAAAATTTGATTTCTTCAACCTAATTGTGTTTTAAGTGGTTTACTAAGAGAAAGCTTTGTGTGAAGACATTGAGGGATAGTCTTTGGCTAAGGCAAGGCTTGGTATTTAAGTAGTCCATTGTGACTCACCTCCCTTACCTGGAAGACTACCTTCTTTGACTTCCCTAAATTTTCTCAAGGTAAAATATTTCTATACACAAAGGTCTAGTCATGTCTTCTCATTCCTTTAAATCTCTTAAAAGTGAGGTGAAATCCTTGAAATCTCTTTTGGAACAACTTTCCAAGAATATTCAATCAATTTCATCTAAACAATTGGAGAATGAGGCCAAAACTAATGAATTGACTAAATCAAAGGATGAGAAGTCTCACATTTCAAAAAAATTACCTTCTCATGCATCTATCTCTAAAAAGCATGATTCTTTTGGGGAGGGAAGACATAGAAGAGATAGAAAAGAACAAGAAAGCCCAAGAGAGGTTAGGGTAGACCTACCCCATTCCCATGGAAAAGAAAATATAGAAACTTGCCTAGATTGGGAAATGAGGGTAGAAAAATTGTTTGCTTCCCATAAAGAAAGAAAGGAAAGAAAGATACAAAAGAAAAGAGAGGAAGCCGAAAGGGAAGGTAAAGAAAAAGAAAAAGAAAAAGAAAAGCATGAGAAGACCCTTGAGAAACAAAAGGCGTGGGAGAATAGTGTTCCTTCTCACAAGGTCATTCAACAAGACAAAAGATTTAAAAATACCTTTGAAAATATACGTCTTGTTGAACAACCTAGCCTTTCCTTTTGTAAAGGAACACTTGCAAGCATAGTAACAAAAAAAGAGTCTTCAAAAGAAGCTTGCATAGATAAAGATAAAGTGGATTATTTCTCATATGTGCTAGGATATCACCAAGTGAATGTCAAGTTATTTACAAGCATCTACAAAAACAAATTTTTATGTGAAGTAGTGCCTAAAGAAACTTGTCATGTCCTATTGAGACAACCATTGCCAAGTGTGCAACTTCTCATAAACAATGGTTGTAACAGCGAGACTATCTTTACACATAAGAGAAAAATTCTTCATGAAGGAGAACTCATGGACCAAATTAGAGTTGATAAAACTCTAGAGCTTTTAAAAGGAAAACTTTTGTCACCCATGAGAAAAGATGTTCAAAGACATTACCCTAGATACATTTCTTGTTTT
This sequence comes from Phaseolus lunatus, assembly GCA_013389735.1. Classification (NCBI taxonomy): domain Eukaryota; kingdom Viridiplantae; phylum Streptophyta; class Magnoliopsida; order Fabales; family Fabaceae; genus Phaseolus; species Phaseolus lunatus. The sequence continues at coordinate 29,373,695 of CM023860.1, forward strand.
AAAAATACACCTAAGGTGATGTCTCATGAACTCTATACTCCTTTACCTTTTGCAAATGATCCTTGGGAAGACATAAACCTCAATTTTATCTTAGAGCTTCCTAGGACAACAAAAGGTTTTGATTCCATTTTTATGGATATGGATAATCTCTTCTATATAGAAGTGACAAGTCTTCATGGTTTATCTTCAAGCATAGTATTGGATAGAGCTCCAAAATTTGAAAACCATCATTTGAGGAATCTTTTAGAAAAACTTGAAATTAAGTTGTACTCTTCAAATTTTTATCCTCAAAAGAATGGTCAAAATAAAATTGAAAACATAGCTCTTTTTACTATGCCTAGAGAAATCATGAAAGACAATCACAATTCTTGGGATGAGTATCCTTTTGAGCATGCATACAATGGAGTAGTCCACAAGACTACTAATATTTCTACATTTGAAATTGCATGTGGACTTAATCCTCTTTCGCTTTTTAAGTTGTTACCCTTTCCTAAAGGTATTGTGCCTAAGGAAAAGGTAACCAATATTGAAAATTTTCAAATACATAAGAGGATTAGAGAACACATACAACCATCAAAAGAGAAATATTGTACAAAGTTGCCAAAAACAAAAGAAAAACAAAAATGGCAACTTCATACAATTAAGTTCTCTCCAATTGCTCACACTAACACCTTTACTTTGTTTGATGATTTCCATAGGTGGACGTTTGATCCGGGAGGACAAGCCTTGCCGAAACAATAGGCTGCTATCCGAGATCAAATCTGTAGATCTGAGGATAGATCTTCTCAAAGGAGGAGGAGATGATGGACACCATCCAGCCCCATCCATCCCCCTAGTTGAAGACAAAGCAAGGGATTTGAGGACAAATCCTTTTTCAAGAGGGAGGGGATGATGGAGGAGGGCCAAGCACATCTAGCCAAGGAAGCCAAGGCCCAAACCAAGAAGACCGTCTAGACCAAGAGGAGCGTCTAGCTCCAGGAAGTGAGCGTCTAGAACGTGAAGGAGGGAGGCTATCCATGGAGCTAGACCGTCTAGGACCTCTCACAAGATCCATGGCTAAACATATCCAAGCACACATAGAAGAAGCCACGGATGGAAGAGAGAGATCCTTGTACATGTTTCATAAAGGCCCAAAGGGGGAGGGGGTGCTTAGTAGATTAGTGTAGTGTAGAAAGCAAAACTTGCTCACTTAGGGGTGTGCTATCAAAAAGGTGCCCTTAGCAATAGAAGGAGGGGTGTGCTAGCAAATAGGTGCTTTTAGCAAAAGAAGGAGGGGTGTACTATCAAATGTTGCATTTTTGACCTATCTTCTAGAATATTAGGATGATGGTGTGGTTTGACTAAAGTCAATACCCTAGGCAGCCCCACTTTTTGTATTTCCATCCTTACCCTTTAAGCTTGCTCACCAAGGCTCCTAAATCTATAAATAAGGAGGCCTACCTCATGTATTTTCAAGTTTATTTGAGTAATGTTATGCTGCCATTTTTTGTGCACAAGCTTTACTCCTCCTAGAAATCTAGGCTATAAACTTCAATCCTTTCACCTTCTCCCTTGAGCTGGCCGAACCACTCAACCCATACTCACCATGCACCTTCAAGACCAACACAACTCCTAGGAGGGTCTTGTTTCACTCATCCATTGCTTCCGCTCCATCTATTTCTACTTTGATTCAAGAAGAACACATGAAAATGCCATCACAACACCTCGTCCCAACTTCCCAATTGATCCAAGACGCACGTCCTCAGCAGATCTTCCAAGGATTGGATCGTTCTCTCTGACTGACCATCTGTTTGGGGATGATATGCAGAGCTCATCCTCAACTTAGTTCCCAAGCACTCTTGCAAGGTCTGCCAAAACCGTGAAGTGAACCTGGGATCTCTATCTGAAACGATGCTGGAAGGCACTCCATGCAACCTCACTATTTCTTGGATGTATAACTGTGCCAGCTTGGCCATAGGCATCTTCATATTCACTGGAAGGAAGTGGGCACTCTTCGTCAGCCTATCAATGATAACCCAGATTGCATCATGACCCTTTACCGATCTGGGTAAATGGGTGACAAAATCCATGGCGATGCTGTCCCATTTCCACTCAGGGATATCCAGTTGTTGCAACAGCCCGCCAGGTCTTTGATGCTCTACCTTCGCCTTCTGACACGTTAAGCAGGTTGCAACATACTGGGCGATGTCTCTCTTCATGCCCGACCACCAAAATGACTCCTTCAAGTCATGGTACATCTTGTTCATGCCTAGATGAAGGTTAAGGCGACTCTTGTGACCTTCTTCTAGGATCATCTTCTTCAACTCTTCATTTGCAGGGATGCAAATTCTGCCATTAAATCTCAAGATCCCATCATCGCCCATCGCAAAGTCTCTCGCCTGATCTGTCCCTAGTGACTCCACAGTACGCTTTAGACTAGGGTCCTCCAACTGCTTATCCCTTAACATCCCAAGGAAGTCATTAGTTATAGCCAGCTTACTACAACTAATGTGATTCACGTGAAATTCTATTCCAAGGTTTAAGTCTCTGAACTGCTCGATCAGTTTCTGCTCTTCCATCATCATGGTGGCGACTTGTATTGATTTCCTACTCAAAGCATCAGCCACTACATTGGCCTTCCCTGGATGATACATGAGTTGGAAATCGTAGTCCTTTAGAAACTCCATCCACCTTCTTTGTCTCATGTTTAGTTCCTTCTGATCGAACAGATATTTCAGGCTCTTATGGTCACTGAACACCTGGAACCGAGCTCCATATAAATAGTGCCTCCAGATCTTCAAGGCAAATACCACAGCCGCCAACTCCAAATCATGCGTGGGGTAGTTTCTCTCATGAATCTTGAGTTGCCTTGAAGCATATGCAACCACTCTCTTCTCTTGCATCAAAACACATCCCAAGCCCTGATGTGAAGCGTCACAGAAGACATCAAAAGGTTTTCCTACCTCGGGGATCACTAGCACTGGAGCACTAGTCAACCTCTCCTTTAATTCCATGAAGCTCTGCTCACATCGGTCGGTCCAAGCAAAAGGTTGATCCTTGCGGGTCAGCTGTGTTAAGGGAGCCACTACCTTGGAAAAGTCCTCAATAAACCTCCGATAGTAGCCCGCCAACCCCACAAAGCTCCTTATCTCGGTGACTGTCTTTGGACGTTCCCACTGCAGCACTGCCTCTACCTTGGCTGGATCCACCGAGATCCCCTGGGCAGATATCACGTGTCCCAAGAAGTTGACTTCCTTCAGCCAAAACTCACACTTCGTGAACTTGGCATAGAGTTGCTTCTCCCTCAGTATCTCCAATACCGTCCTCAGGTGTTCTTCATGTTCTTCCTCGGTCCTTGAATAGATGAGGATGTCGTCTATGAAGACCACCACAAACTTATCCAAGAAAGGGCGAAAAATCCTATTCATGTAGTCCATGAACAGGGCTGGAGCATTGGTGACTCCAAACGGCATCACTACATACTCATAGTGCCCATACCGAGACCTAAAAGCTGTCTTTTGAACATCTTCAGCTTTTACCAAAATTTGGTGGTACCCCGATCTCAGATCAATCTTGGAGAACACCGAGGCCCCATGTATTTGATCCATCAAATCATCAATCCTAGGCAGGGGGTACTTGTTCTTGATGGTCAACTTGTTCAACTGCCTGTAATCTATACACAGCCGAGACCCTCCATCCTTCTTCTTGACTAGAAGCACTGGAGCTCCCCATGGAGATACACTGGGTCTGATGAATTGCTTCTCCAGCAACTCTTCCACTTGCTTCTTTAACTCCACTAACTCGGCTGGTGCCATCCTATAAGGTGCCATTGACACTGGTCCAGCTCCAGGTACCAAGTCAATAGAGAATTCCACTTCTCTCTTAGGGGGTAACCCAGGTACTTCTTCTGGGAATACATCCGTGAAATCTTTCACCACGGGTATTCTGCTTACGTCCCCTTTATTCTCCACCTTCGACCGAGCGAGTATCACGAAGCACCTCGCCCCATCTTCCAACTCTGACTGCCCTTGCTGAGCAGATATTACATCTGATCCTTGGAGGTCTGGAAACGCAATCCTCTGACTACCGCAGTCAATGAGAACGTGATTGGCAGCTAACCAATCCATTCCCAGGATAACATCTAGGTCCTGAAGAGGTAGGCAGATCAAGTTCACCTTGAATCTGCGTCCCTCTACAATCACTGGACATTCGGGGCACACTGTAGAGGTCATCACCTGTCCTGACGCAGGTGTAGAGACCAACAGTTCGAAAGGTAACTCCTTCACTAGAAGGCCCAACTCAGCTACACACAGGCTTGACACAAAGGAGTGTGTCGCTCCAGAATCAAACAAAGCTTTTACACCCCTACCGGCTATAAAACATATACCCTGCACGAGGTTACCTGACTGAGACGCCTCTGCTCCTGACATGGCAAACACTCTCCCTGTTGCCTGAGGTCTGCCCCCTTCGTTCCTCATCTGGTGAGAGCCACTGGGTTGGGTCGCCCCATTCCTGCTAGGACACTCTCTAGCAACGTGTCCTATCTTTTGGCAGGTAAAACATCTTCTCTCTGAAGTCTTCTTGGGGCACACATTGGGCGTGTGTGACCCACCACAATGGAAACACTTGGGTCTCCAAGGTTGTTGTTGCTGAAACTGGGATGACGTTGTTCCCGCCCGATGTGGTGGAGGTCTCGCATAGGGCTTGCTTTGTGGGTGCTGTGCCTTAGCTTTCCCACTGGAAGAACCTCCTGGGTGTGACCTGATCACCCGAGAATCACCCTTCTCCAGGGTCTCCACCATCTTCGCCTTTTCTACTAAGGCGTGAAATTCCCTGATGCACATCGGGGCTATGGTCTTCTTCAGTCCATGCTTCAGCCCCTCTTCGAACTTCCTACACCTCCAGGCCTCAGAGGTCGCCTGGGTATAGAACCGGGCGAGGTACTCAAAACGAGCAGCATAGGCGTTCACTGACATATCCCCCTGTTCCAACTTCAGGAACTCAGCTTCCCTCGCAAACTTGGCGCTGTCAGGGAAGTATTTCTCCAAGAACTTCACCCTGAAGCTCTCCCAATCCAATACATCCCCTCGGGCCTCCATCATCTGCTGAGCTCCCATCCACCAGAACTCAGCTTCTCCTGATAGCAGATAAGTGGCGAACAACAATTTCTTCTCTTCAGGGCAGGAGGTCGCCCTAAAGATTTTCTCCAACTCTCTGACCCACTGATCTGCCTGGTCAGGGGTAGCATTCCCACTGAACTTGGGTGGGTTGTGCCTCATGAACTCGGTCAGTCCCATCTGTTCTTGAGGCTGACCGACGTGGGAGTTTGTCTCCGCAGATCGAGCAGTTTCCCAGTGTTGCATTGTAGCTTGATGGTTCTGAGCCATCGCTGCATTCTGCTGCTGAATGGCAGTTGCCATCATCTCGATGGCCTTGGCAATCTGGCTCATCTCTGAGGAAGGTTGGGGTGGGGTAGAAGGTCTACGTGCCATCTTCTTCGTTTTTGATTCTGAATCTATTGGCTTCTATATTCCCTACAACTACAAGAATGAGATCGATCAGAAATCAATTCATTCAGGATGTACCATCTAGACCTTACAAAGGTCAGCATCTCAAAGTCATTAAGAATTTGAGTTCATCAACAGGATTATCACACTTATAACTTCAAACAAAACACCAGAACAGTTACCGGTGTGTAAACATCAATCCAAACGACCACTCTCAGTCAATTACAGGAACACTAAACAAATCACACCAGAATTCAATGTAGGCTAAACATCAAACCTTTGGAATTAAGATTAAGAATCATCTCGATCCAGTTATGAGTGTGCACCCTCATTACTTTATCAGGATCTTCTCATTCTTAATACCAAGATTTTCAATTAGAGCATACATTTGCTAAGGTACACACAAAATTTCAATACTAAAAACGTTTTTGAAAACCTTTCACTATAGTTGTTATTTAAAACTCAAATAGATTTTATGAGCAGAAGAAACACAATGGATCCACAGCCCTCAGGTCATCCTAAGGACGAACTGCTCTGATACCATTAATGTAACATCCCGCCAAAATAAAGCCATACATACATGTATAATGAAAATAAGGTGAACAAATAATATTGAAGAATGATAATATATATATAAGTAATGAAGTTGCTCCTCTTAGGGAGTTTAATACATAACCAGTCAAATGTTTTCAAAATTTAACGAAATTTAATCAAATACAACAAGACCGGCGATCTCCACACATGAACCGGCGATCTGGTAACAGAAGGCCCAAACAGGCGATCTGCTAGCAGGACATAAATCCGGCGATCACCACCAAGAGATAGAAAACCGGCGATCTCTTCCTCGGCGACCTCTCACTAAGGAGCTCTACTTCCTGGAAGATCATCTGCTCCCGTGTAAGTTATACACGATCATCACAGTTTAAAGAGAACAACAGCCAACGAGCAAAACACGCAGGGTAAGCTAGATATTTTAAAGAGAGTTTAAATAAGGATACTTAAAATAAAATCAAGGTAAACAATTTCAAGATATTCACGTAAAGTTATCAAGTTTCTCATACTCTTCACCTGATCGCCCAGAAATCACACATTTCGCAATATTTTCCAGAGTCATTCTATTTCATAAAACTGCATCAAGTGTCTATAAATTTCAAGTTCCTCATTTCACATGTCAGACCACCACTGACCCAGCACACAAGACACTTGACACTACTTCCGGAAGACTCATGCATTGACTAGACTCAGAGATTCTGCACCTGTCATACAAAGCTGTTGTAATGTTTCCACAGCTATGCGCATCAACACATTCTCGATCTCAAGTTCACCATTCTCACAGTATGACAGGGTTAATCCATATAACAGGCCGAGCTCGTTCTGTTTCACACGACTCACCCATACATATGAACCTCCTTCGACTCTCAACGCCTGAATAACTTCATCTATATGAATCCATTATCTCAGGAGAGTCGGGATAATCTCATTATAGACATCACCGATCAATGCACATCCTACACGATCTTACACGGTATTTTCTTTCCTGAAAATACTATGCCTCGATCCCACATTCACAACATTCAACACATCATGCCACACTTAAATGAATGATTTCAATTACAGCAAAACTCACTCCAAGGTTCATGTTTTCGAATATCACATTTACATCTCAAACAATTTCAAAACAACACCAAAAACAGGGGAGTTCGTAAAACAGCGCCAAAACCGGCGATCTAGTTCAAAACGGGGTATTTCGAAGTCTGCATTTAAAACCGGCGACCACGTCGCCCAAACACATAGAAACAGAGCATTCACGAAGATGAAAACGAAAACCGGCGACCACGTCGCCCTCACTTCAGAAACAGCTAATCTATGGCTTGTATTGAAAATGAAGTCTAGCTTCCCTTACCTGGACTTGCGCAAAACACCAGGAGCTCCGAAACCCAACGAAGCTTGAACAACGCCTTGGCTCTGTTTTTGCGTCTGGTTGAAGGACTTGCAGAGAACTTCCCAGGTGCTCTAATGGTGCTGCCTCTCGTCGTACTCTTGTGTGAAGATGCTAGAATCGCAGCGCGAAGGAGATATCTGGAGGAGAAGGGAGGTAACTCACTCTTTCTCTCTTTGAATGTTGCAACGTTTTTGTTTTCTCAGCATTGGGTCTCTGCATCTTAAACCAACTTATCCACCAAAAGCAGCTGCCACACCCACTCTGCAGAGAAGTCTGAGTGTACGTTTCCCTGAACAGTACGACTACAGTTGTCTCTTGTGCAGGCCAACCACTCCCTGAACAGTACTACTGAGCGTGCCTCTGCGCAGGCTAACACTCTGAGGTCACTATTCTGAACCACTCTTTTTGTCTACGTGGCGCGCGTGCAGGACGTTCCATGCTGGAAGTCTGGGTCCCACCTTCTCTGTGTGTAACTCGACGTCGCGCGATGACCTTTCACCGATGACCACAGGCGCGAAGTCTACCCACCGATGACCTCTCCCGCGAAGGCTATCCACCGATGACCTCTCGTGCGAAGACAATCCACCGATGACCTCTCGCGCGAAGACTATCCACTGAGGACCTCTCCCTGGCGAACGACCGATGTCTCCCCCTGATGATGCCCGCATGCATCTTGCCCTGGCGACGCCTGCATGCCTCGCGCCCTGGCGACGACATGCAGTCTAGGCGACCGGCGATTATGTATTAACAAAGAATTCTTATCGTTTTCTAGACTGCACTTTCCTTCCTTTTTAATTTAAATAAAACATATTTAGAATTTATTTAAAATATACTCTTTTATTCCAATAAATTTTTCAGGTCCTTACATAATTGGTGCGCAATATGAATGAAATAAAACCTAATAGTTGCCCGTGTGCATGTAGGTTGCAATTGGCGACCGAACCACGTTAAATCTTGTGTCGTTTATTTTCTTGCGCTGTTTCATGATTATGTATGCTGCTTTCGCATGCGTTTTTCCCATCAAGTGGCATCAGATCTTGGTTCGTTTACACACTAGAGATCCGATTAGTAGAAATTTATCGATGAGACGTAAAAATTGCGACTGCAGCGGCATCCCAAAGCTATAGTTTTGCAGGGGTAGCAGTAGCATCCCTAAGCTAGGGTTTCACAAGGGCGGCAACGGCGTCCCAAAGCTAGGGTTTCACAGGGGCGACAGTGGCGTCCCAAAGCTAGGGTTTCTCAGGGGAGGTAGCGATATCCCAAAGCTAGGGTTACGCAGGGGTGGCAGCAGCGTCCCAAAGCTAGGGTTTCGCAGGCAGTGGCAGATTGCGTTTCACGGCAAACAGGTGCAGGTGCTTGCGGTGAGCGAGACGGCATGAAGGTGCAGTGCGATGCAGTGACAGAAGGCACAGGGTTGCGCGTGCATTCTGCAGGTGCGCTGGTCTGAGATGGTACGGAGTGCAGTGCGATGGTGGTGACCAGTGACGCGGTGGACGCAGGTGGCTGCGCGCAAGTTCTGCAGGTTGGCCGCTGGTTCTGGACGTTGCCTCCGGTGCTGCTGGTGTAGCAGTGACGATGCAGTGCTAGGCGCGGGGTGTGGCTATTTTTCGCTGCGGCACGGAGTTATGACAGTTCAGTTACTGAGCACATCAATAAAATGAATTCGATCTTAGCCATACTTACGTCAGTGGACATTAAGTTTGATGATGAAGTTCAAGCTTTACTACTGCTATTTTCTTTGCCTGACAGTTGGTCCGAAATGGTTACAACAGTTACTAGTTCAGCAAGACCCGATGGATTCACTTTTGAGAAGATTCGTGATCTCATTCTTGGCAAGGATGTCCGAAGGAGTTATGGAGAATTATCTAGTGAATCGCTAAATGTCATCAGAGGTAAGAAAAATATCAGAGACAGTGGGAGCAAGAACAAAAGAAGGAGTTAGTCAAAGACTTGGAATTGCTCAAATGTAACATGTTGGAACTACAAGGAGGTGGGGCATTTTAGGAATCAATTCCCAAACGATAAACAAGTCAACATTGCAGAAGACTCCGCGGACGAGGACCTCTTAGTCTGTTGTGCGGATAGCAGTGTGGATTCCTGGGTCATGGATTCTGGTGCTTCATTTCATGCTACCCACAGTAGTGAAGCATTGCAAAATCTAGTTATTGGGAACTTTGGAAAGGTAAGACTAGCGGACAACAGAACTTTGGTGTTTCGGGCGTGGGTGACATAGTGTTGAAGACGTTAGTCGATTTTTGGACTTTGAAGGATGTCAGAGTTGTTCCAAGTTTGATGAAAAGTTTGATTTCTATTAGGCAATTGGACGAACAGGGACATGATGTGAAGTTTAGAAATCAGAAGTGGAAGGTCGTCAAGGAAAATCTTGTCATGGCCCGTGGAAGAAAGAAAGGTTCGCTGTATATGGTCGAATTACCGTTTAAGGGAGTGACCGTCCCAGTTCAGAAGATAAACAAAGTCCAGTTCACAGAATCTAATGGGCAAAAGAGGGTTGTCTTTACAAGAGAGAAACCTAGAGCCACAAGTCAGATTCAGGATGAACGAGCATGGAAAGGTTCAGGTAAACCAGTCAGAGGTACTTGTGGCAGTGGGAGCACGAGTCGTATTTCAGATGAGGTCCTTAGACGATAGTGGGTTAGGAGAACTAGTATTCCATTTGTTGAAATATCTTCAGAAATTTCTTGTTGAGTATGGAGAGTGTTTGTTCTCAAGCTATTCCAGGATCTTACAGTTCGTGTAAGTGGGAGTCGGTAGGAACAAAGAACGGGTCAGTGGTAGTTTCAATCATGCCTAATGTGTTGAAACTCAAAGGAGTTTCAACGAAGCCTTCAAAATGATTGAGAAGGCTGGTGGCAACTAGTGGTGGAACATTGAGTTCCGGTGATAGATTACAGAAGTACATGTACACAGTTGAAGCGCAGGTGAACATTGTTTCGTGGCTTCAAATGGGAAATTGTTGAGTGTGAAGCCAGGACCAATTGGGCTGCGCTGAGTAGACACCATGATGGAAGAGGCCCAAGCCCAAGTCCAAGCCCAAGTCCAAGTCCAAGACCATGTTCAAGTCCAAGACCAAGCTCAAGTCCACCAAATAGAAGATATGGGCCAACTACAAGGGCTATGGCAAGAAGAATACAATAGGATTGGGACACTACTACTGATGGCAGAGAGACTTTCCTCTATATGATAAAGATGCCATAAACTTAGTATAGAAGTAGAATTTAATTTTCTTGTCAAAATTAAAATAGGAAAATAATTTTAATTTTCTTAGAATTAATTTTGGTACCTAAAACACCAACCTAGGTTAATTTAGGGTTTCTAAAACTACTAAATTAACCAAGGCTGGTTGGAAAGCCCATAGAGGAAGTGAGCTTGCAACGCTACTCACACCCCTCCCATGTGTTTTCATTTAGGCACCACTTTTGGTGGAAATATCATTTGAATTTCCCTCCACTTTCATTTGAATTTTCAGCCCACTATAAATAAGAGGGCTTGCTTCATGTATTTACAAGATTAATATACTTAGTGAATTGCTGCCAAGTTTGAGCCAATTTCACTTCTTGCCCAAAAACCTCTCAAGGTTAGGCTATTGATCTTCAATTCTGACCTTACCAAATAGAGATGGCCTCACCACTCTCATTCCCTACCTAGCATGCACCTCCAAGGTCATCATACCTCTTAGGAGGACTTTGTCCATTTTCAATCCACAATTGCTTCTACTCACCAACAATTTCTCCAAGCATGAAGGCACTCTTCCATCATTTGGTATCAGAGCCATGGTCTTCAAGAGATAAAGTGCCTTATTTTATTTTTATTTTGTGTTCATTTCAATTCCGTGTAGTTCTCCATAATTTCTTGATTGTCTTGTTGTTTTGAGTTTTGTTTTTGTGTTAGATGCTGTTTTGGTTCAATCCAATCGGTGAAATCATGTTCAAATTGCTCTTGAGCTTCTATTTTGCAAATTTTATGTAGGATTCCATATAGAATTGTGTTGCTGTTTTGTTTTTGTAGGATTTGATTATTTCTTTGAGATTCAATCGGTGCAAACTGTTTTGGTTCTTGAGTCTTTTGATTTTATGAATCTATACATGTTGTGTCAAGTCATGTGTTTCCAAGAATTGTCATCAAAATTCTAGTAGTACTTTTCTTGATTGATTTGGTTTCTTGATTTAATTTGAGTCCAGTTATAATCTGAATTACTTGATCCTTTGGTGCATTTTTCTTTTAGATTTGAGTTCATATTTGTGTGTTAGATCCATACAAATTCTTACATATCAATTCCATTGTGTTTTTGAGAGTTTCTTCAAACTGTTTTTAATTCCAGAATTAGGATTACTCTGTTTTAAATTCTGTGATGGTTATTTTTGCTTATCAAATTAAAATCCGTTGAAGAAAAATTGTGAAATTCTAGATTTACACAGATTGATGTGTTAGAAAAACAAGAAAAAAAAGAATCAAGTCAAAATACAAAATACAAAAAACATGATAAATCAAATGAAAAAAGTGTGCATTGTGGCGCGAACAGAGACGGTAATTTGGTAACATATTTGAAAAATTTATCACAATTAATTGGTGCGGTGTTTTGGTGTGATTTCAGCACCAAAATTTTGCTAAGATCTTGAGCTGTCAAATAGCCAGTTCAGCATAAATTTTCTAAGTCACGCATTTTGTGCCTCAAAATTCCAATAGTACTGTTTTGGTTTTCTTAATCAATTATTGTGTCATTCTTTAGGTTCAATTTGTGTGCCACATTTTATTGATCACCTTTTTTGATTGCTTGTCAAATTTATTCAATACTCTTTCAAGTTGTGTCATACAATTACTTCATTTGATGTAGTCCTATTTCTAAATTGAATTGTTCTTTGCTTTAAATTTGTTGACCTCTAATTGTTGGTGAAAGAATTTTGAAGTGGTGCTTGTTAAGCTTGGAATATTAACCTTTGAGGTGAGTCCATCTCTACTTAGTAGGTACTGTTTTGAAGATTTAAATTGACTAACCTTAAGAGGTTAAGCAAAAGCTTGCAACAAATAAGAATACAAAAACATACAAAGTGTGGAACACAACAAGAAGTGATGGAAGAGGCCCAAGCCCAAGCCCAAGTCCAAGCCCAAACCCATGTTCAAGTCCAAGACCTAGCTCAAGCCCACCAAATAAAAGATATGGACCAACTACAAGGGCTATGGCAAGAAGAATACAAGAGGATTGGGACACTGCTACTGATGGCAGAGAGACTTTCCTCTACATGATAAAGATGCCATAAGTTTAGTGTAGAAGTAGAATTTAATTTTCTTGTCAAAATTAGAATAGGAAAATAATTGTAAATTTCTTAGAATTAATTTTGGCACCTAAAACACCAACCTAGGTTAATTTAGGGTTTTTAAAACCACTAAATTAACCAAGGCTGGTTTGGAAAGCCTAGAGAGGGTGAGCGTGAAACACTAATCACACACCTCCCATGTGCTCTCATTTTTAGGCTTCACCTTGAGGAGAATTTCATTTTGAATTTCCCTCCACTTTCATTTGAATTTTCAGCCCTCTAAACACTATAAATAAGAGGGCTTGGCTCATGTAATTCTCAAGATTAATTTGAGTGAAATTGCTGCTAACTTTGTGCCAATTATCACTCTTGTCTCCTACCTCTAGGATAGACACCTTTAGTCTTCATTCTTCATCTAGTCAAGTGAGATGGCCTCACCACTCACTCTCCACACCTAACACTTCACCTTCAAGGAAACCAAACTCCTAGGAGCTCTTTGCACGTCTTCAACCATAGCTTTCCCCACCTTCAAATTCGTTTTCAGCTCATGGAAGAAAGCACTCAAGCTATATCTAGAGCCATGGTTCTTCAAGAGCTAAGTGTCTTCTTCTAATTTTTTTTTGATTTTATGTTGTTCTTCATTAGATCCTTGAATGTCTTGCTGTTTATTGCAATTTAATTTTGATTTGAATGCTGTTTGGATGAATCCAATCGGTAGAATGTGTTCAACTTGTTCTTGAGCTTCTAATTTCAATTTTGTGTAGGATTCTTGTGTGTTTTGGTGTGCTGCTTGATTTTATTAGGATTTTGAGTCTTTCTTGCACATTTTAATTGGTTCAATCTGTTTTAATTTGAGTCATTTTGATTTTGAGATCCATAGTTTTGTTAAGTCATGTTTCTCCAAGAAATGTCATCAAATCCAAGTGGTACTTTTCTTGATTGATTTTGTTTCTTGATTTGATCTTGAGTCCAGTTTTTAATCTGAATATTTTGATCCTTTGGTGCATTTTTCTTTTAGATTTGAGTTCATATTTGTGTGATAGATCCACACAAATTCTTATACAATCATTCTATTGTGTCTTTGGAAGTTTTCAACTCTATTTTTAATTCTAGATTAGGATTTCTAAACTGTGCTGGCTATTTTTCATTGTGAAAATTAATTCCGCTGGAGAAAAATTCTGGATCTGAGAAGTTTGATGTCTTAGAAAAAAAGGAAAAAAAAAAGTAAATCAAAATTTGAAGTGAAAACAAAATGATAAATCAAACAAAATTGGTGTTCAAAACTGGCGCGAAAAAAAAATGGTAATCTGGCACCAGATTTGAAAATTTTATTGTAATTGATTGATGCATGTGTTTTGTGTGATTCTAGCGCCAAAATTTGGTTAACATCTTGAAGTATCTGTGTTTAAAATTTCAAATTCAAATTTGAAAAATACAACTCAGCATAAATCGTGTAAGTCACGTTTTTTTGACACTTAAATTCCAGTAGTTCAGTTTTGGTTTTTGTAATCCAATTCTAGTACCTTTCCCTAGGTTCATTTTGTGTGCTAGCTTTGTTGATTACCTTATTTTGCTTGATTGTCAATTTTTCTTCAATATTCCTTCTAGTTTTGTCACATTTAAATCCCTTTGCTGTTGTCCAAATTTAAATTGAACTTTTGTTGCTTTAATTTTTGTTGACCTCTTAAGTGGTGGAAGTTTTCAAAAGGTGCTTGTTAAGTTTGGAGCTAACCTTTGTGGTGAGTGCCATTTTTACTTAGTAGGTGCTGAATTGATTACTTTAGTGACTATCCTAAAAGAGGTAAAGCAAGAGTGCAACAACAAAATTTTTGAATAGGATTCAAAGAGAGGAGTGCAAAGCAAAAAGGAGGATTACCAAAAAGAAAAGGAAGCATAGAATAGGATTCTAAACTTTTGTAATTCAAAATTTCCATTGTATTTCTTTTGAGTTGTAAGTTGTTAAACATTCAATAATTAGTGGGAATTAATCACGCCAATTAGACGGTGAGTGTGTCTTCAAAGGTTCTAAGTGCCAAAGAAGCCTCACCTTAGGAATTCGCCTAGTTTAAATGCTTTTGAATTAGAGTTAATTGTTCATTATGATTAATTGTATTTAAGTAATTTCGTTTTCTTGTATTAAAGCTTGTGTTTTCATTATTGATTGTGCTCTAAGTGAATTACTTAGAGAAAGGTTTGTGAAAGTCTTGAAGGATAGAATCTGGCTAGGAAAGGCTTGGTACTTAAGTGATCCAAGTGATCCACCTCCCTTTCTTGGGAATCTACCTACATTACTCCACCTATCTTTCTTGTCGTAAATTGCTTTTATCACATAGCTTTAATCATGTCTACTCATTCTCCTAACTCTAGTGAAGATGATCGAAAATCAATCAAATCTCTTTTAAAACAACTTGCACAAGACTTTCAATCACTTTCATTTAAACAACTACAACATGAGGCCCAACTCAGAGAGGGATGCTCATTTTGCTTTGTTGGAGAACGAGTTGAGGATGGTAAAGAAAAAGATGAATACACCCATAAAAAAAAAAAGAAGAAGTTCACATGCATCTAGCTCTAGGGGTAGTGATTCTCTTGGTGAACAAAGCCTTAGGATTAATGAATACTATCAACCACCCCCTAGAAGAGCTAGAAAAGAAAGAAAAGAAAGCAGTAAGGAGGTTAGGGTAGACTTACCTTATTTCCATGGTAAAGAAAATGTAGAAGCTTACCTAGATTGGGAAATGAAGGTAGAACAATTATTTGCTTGCCATAGAGTAAGCGAGGAACGAAAGGTATCCCTAGCTACCCTTAGCATTTAGGGAAATGCTATGTATTGGTGGACTGCCTTAGAGAGAGACAGGCGCCTTCATAAGGACCCTCCCATAGAATACTAGAATGATCTTAGGGGAGCCTTAAGACGTCGTCATATCCCTTCCTACTATAATAGGGAGTTAATGGACAAGCTCTAGAGACTCCAACTATGAGTATGGAAGAATATAGGCAGAAAATGGAGCTTTATATGATGAGAGCCTCTATTAGGGAGGAAGGATCCACCACAATAGCAAGATTTTTGAGTGGACTCAATCTTGAGATTAGAGATAGAATTGAACTTTTACCCTACAGAGACTTGAATGATTTAATTCAACTTTGCATCAAAGTTGAACAACAAAATTTGAGAAAAATATCAAGTCATAGGGAAGGTTCATATTCTAACTCCTATCCCAAGAGAGAGTATAAAAGGGAGGAACCCATAAAAGAAAAACCAAAAGAAACTCCCAAGAAAACAAAAATAGATACCTCTAGCTCACAACCCCGTAGCAGAGACACTAAATGTTTTAAGTGCTTTGGTAGAGGTCATATAGCTACCTAGTGCCTAAACAAGAGAACCATACTCTTAAGAGGGAGGGATGAATATAGCAGCCAAAGTGAAGAAGTTAGCGGGGGAGAAGAAAAAGTAAATAGTGAGGGAGTGTATCCATGTGAAGGGGAGTTAATGATGATCCATAGAACCCTCAACAACCAACCTAGTGTGGACCAAGAGTCACAAAGAGAGAACATCTTCCACACAAGATGTAAAGTTTTTGAAAATGTATGTTCTCTCATTGTGGACAGTGGTTTCTGCTGCAACTGCTGTAGCTCTAGGATGGTTGAGAATCTGAATCTACAGGTAATACCTCATCCTAAACCTTATAAACTTCAGTGGATAAATGAAGATGGGAAATTAACTGTAGATAAGCAAGTGAAAGTCGAGTTCTCTGTGGGAAACTATAAAGACAAAGTTTTATGTGATGTAGTTCCCATGGAAGCTTGTAATATTTTATTGGGTAGACCGTGGTAATTTGATAAGAAAACTATGCACAATGGTCTTACCAATGAGATTACTTTCACTCACAGGGATAAAAAGTTTGTACTCCATCCCTTATCACACTCACAGGGGATAAAAGATCAAGTACAAATGAAAATCAAAAGAGAGGAAGAGAAAAAAAAAAAAAAGAAAACCAAGAAAAAGCCCTTAGGGAAAAAAAGGCGTGGGAGAGGAGTGTTCCTTCCCACAAGGTCATTCAGAAGGAAGAAAAATTTGAAAACAAAGTTAAAAAAATACTTCTTTTTGAACAACCTACAGGCCTCCTGCTGTGTAAAGGAACACTTACGTGCACTGCCACATCTTCTGAAGCTAGTATTCTACCTCCTCAGGTAAAAGAACTTTTGAAAGAGTTTGATGATTTATTCCCTAAGGAAGGACCATTGGGACTTCCCCCTTTTAGAGGAATAGAACATCAAATAGATTTAGTTCCAGGAGCCAGTCTTCCTAATAGACTAGCTTATAGAACTAATCCTGAGGAAACCAAGGAGATAGAATCACAAGTTTAGGATTTGTTGGAGAAGGGTTGGGTTCAAAAGAGCCTCAGTCCTTGTGATGTACCTGTCTTGTTGGTACCAAAAAAAAAATGGCAAGTGGAGAATGTGCTGTGACTGTAGGGCCATCAATAATATTACCATTAAGTACAGGCATCCAATCCCAAGACTAGATGACATGCTTGATGAATTGCATGGGTCCACTAT
Source organism: Phaseolus lunatus (assembly GCA_013389735.1). NCBI lineage: Eukaryota > Viridiplantae > Streptophyta > Magnoliopsida > Fabales > Fabaceae > Phaseolus > Phaseolus lunatus. The sequence goes on from CM023860.1 coordinate 29,390,956, forward strand.
ATTTTCCAAAATTGATCTTAAGACGGATATCACCAAATACGAATTAAAGAAGGTGATGAGTGGAAAACCGCTTTTAAAACCAAATTTGGACTATGTAAGTGGTTAGTGATGCCTTTTGGTCTCACTAATGCACCTAGCACATTCATGAGGCTAATGAATCATGTCTTGAGAGATTGTTTAGGTAAATAGGTAAATACGTAGTAGTTTATTTTGATGATATCCTAGTGTATAGCCAAAGCCTAGGAAACCACCTAAGTCACCTTAGGGAAGTTCTCTTAGTGCTTAGGAAAAATAGTCTTTTTGCTAATATTGATAAGTGTACCTGTTGTGTTGATAGTGTAGTGTTTTTAGGTTTTATAGTTAGCAAAAATGGGGCACATGTTGAACCCGAAAAAGTCAAAGCCTTCTGAGAGTGGACAGTTCCACAAAATGTGGGAGAGGTCAGGAGTTTTCATGGTCTTGCTAGCTTTTACAGAAGATTTGTGCCTAACTTCTCAAGTCTAGCTTCACCACTCAATGAGTTAGTGAAGAAAGACATTCCATTTTGTTTGACAGAGAAGCAAGATCAAGCCTTCTAAAGGCTTAAAGCTTTGCTCACTAATGAACTCATTTTAGCTCTACCAAACTTTTCAAAAACTTTTGGGCTAGAATGTGATGCATCAGGAGTAGGCATAGATGCGGTATTGTTGCAAGGTGGACACCCAATTGCTTATTTTAGTGAAAAACTTCATGGTGCCACCCTCAACTACCCCACCTATGATAAGGAGCTCTATGCACTTGTGATGGCCCTGAAGACTTGGGAGCACTATCTAGTATCCAAAGAATTTGTAATTCATAGTGATCATGAGTCTTTAAAATACTTGAAGGGTCAGCATAAGTTGAATAAACGCCATGCAAAATGGATGGAATTTATTGAACAATTCCCTTATGTTATCAAATACAAGAAGGGCAGTACTAATATTGTGGCTGATGCTCTCTCCAGGAGACATGCCCTCTTTTCAAAACTTGGTACCCAAATTCTTGGATTTGAAAACATACCTGAACTGTACAAAGAAGATCAAGATTTTGCATCCACTTTTGTTAAATGTGAACATAGAGCACAAGGAGGATTTTATGTGTCTAAGGGGTATCTTTTTAAAGAAGGAAAAATCTTTATACCCCAAGGAACACATAGAAAGCTTCTTGTAAAAGAAACACATGAAGGAGGTCTCATGGGCCATTTTGGAGTTGATAAAACTCTAGAGCTTTTAAAAGGAAAATTCTTTTGGCCACACATGAGAAAAGATGTTCAGAGACATTGTTTTAGATGCATTTCATGTTTAAAAGCTAAATCTAAAATAATGCCTCATGGACTCTATACTCCTTTGCCTTTTGCAAATGCTCCATGGGAAGACATTAGCATGAACTTTATTTTAGGACTTCCTAGGACTACAAGAGCTTTTGATTCTATTTTTGTGGTTGTGGATAGGTTTGGTAAAATGGTACATTTTATACCATGCCACAAAATAGATGATGCAAGCAATATCTCTAGGCTCTTCTTTAGAGAAGTGGTGAGACTTCATGGTCTATCCAAAAGTATAGTGTCTGATAGAAATCCAAAATTTATAAGTCATTTATGGAGAACTCTCTGGGAAAGGCTTGGAACTAAACTGAAATTTTCAACTTCTTGTCATCCTCAAACGGATGGACAAACTAAAGTAGTAAATAGATCTCTTTCAACTATGCTTAGGGCAGTTATGAAAGGCAACCACAAATGTCGGGATGAGTACCTTCCCCATATTGAGTTTGCATATAACAGGATAGTCCATAAAACTACCAATATTTCTCCATTTGAAGTTGTATATGGGTTTAATCCTCTTACACCTTTAGATTTGTTGCCTCTTCCTAATCCACAAGAATTTGTGCATAAGGAAGGAGCAGCAAAAGTTGAATTTGTTAAGAAAATGCATGAGAGGATTAAAAAAAAATACAACGACAAATAGAAAAATATGTAAAACATGGTAATAAGGGGAAGCGAGAGATGATTTTTGAGGAAGGAGACTGGGTTTGGCTACATTTTAGAAAGGATAGATTTCCCACTAGAAGAAAATCACGGGGAGATGGACCCTTCCAAGTTATCAAGAGAACCAATGACAATGCATACGTCCTGGATTTACCCGAAGAATATGGAGTTCATAGTACTTTCAATGTTATGGACCTAATCCCTTTTGCAGGAAGTAATGAAGAAGATGAAGCATTAGATTTGAGGATAAATCCTTCTCAAAAGAGAGGGAATGATGGAAGAGGCCCAAGCCCAAGTCTAAGTCAAAGGCCAAGTCCAAGCCCACCAAATAGAAGATATGGGTCAACTACAAGAGCTATGGCAAGAAGAATCCAAGAAGATTGGGACACTACTACTAATGGCAGAGAGACTTTCTTCTACATGTTACAGATGCCAGAAGCTTAGTGTAGAAGTAGAATTTAATTTTCTTGTCAAAATTAGAATATTTGTAAATTTTCTTAGAATTAATTTTGGTACCTAAAACACCAACCTAGGTTAATTTAGGGTTTTTGAAACCTCTAAATTAACCAAGGCCAGTTTGGAAAGCCATAGAGGGGGTGAGCGTGCAACACTAATCACACCCCTCCCATGTGCTCTCATATTTAGGTGCCACTTTGATAGGAAGTTCATTTGAATTTCCCTCCACTTTCATTTGAATTTTCAGCCCTCTAAACACTATAAATAAGAGGGTTTGGCTCATGTAATTCTCAAGATTAATTTGAGTGAAATTGCTGCCAACTTTGTGCCAATTCTCACTCTTGCCTCCTACCTCTAGGATAGACACCTTTAGTCTTCATTCTTCATCTTTTCCAAGTGAGATGACCTCACCACTCACTCTCCACACCTAAAACTTCACCTTCAAGGAAACCAGAACTCCTAGGAGCTCCTTGCACGTCTTCAACCATAGCTTCCGCCACCTTCAAATTTGTTTTCAGCTCTTGGAAGAAAGCACTCAAGCTAGGCTACATCATCTGCGATGTATTGCACAAGTCGCCCAGGATACAACAGGAACTTCTTGAAAATTACCAAGGATCAAAACTAGCAAGTTACTCTTAAAAGAGTAAGAACCCAATAAACCCAAAAAAATATTTATAATAAAAGAAAAGGAATAAATGAGTGAAGGGGAAGAGAGAAAGAGAGGAAGTAAAGAAGTGTGAAGTTGTGAGTGAAAGTGAGAATGGAACCCCTCTTTATATAGGGAGAGGAATCAAAGACGTTTTTGCATCTCCACAACCGAATTCAATTTGCTGTTGCACCTTTACAACCGAATTTAATTTGTTGTTGCTCATTTACAACTGAATTTGACATTTTCTTTAGCAACATTCTCCAGATTTCTGCAAGACCAGGCAATGTGAGTTCACAAAACTGCTTTTCTGTTTCTTTGGCAATATTATTCGCAGATTTATAACACTATGTCATCTCTACCATTGGTGGAACTCAACTCCCCTAAATAAGATCGATTCAGTATTTCTTGGATGGTATCCTTCAAAGAATCATTGAGAGTATGTTGTATTGAGCTGATTAATTCTGCTAACTGGATCTCCAAACCTGGAGAACTGTAGTCTTCCAATTCTTTCATGACTACTGCATTGCATGTAGAGTCGACCATGATATGCTCTAAAAATAATTGAAACCAAGCTGATACTAATTGATATGAAACATGTAATTCTCGAAGAACATAAAAAAGGTGGAACCTTGAAGACAAATTCCAACTTCATTAAGGGAACAAGATGATACATGAAGATTACAAATTCTTATATATTTCAATATTTTACAACATAATAGCAAGTCCTAACAACTATAGTTAGTTTCAACAATTGTACTTGTATAGACAAAGTGAGTCTAGATAGTACCTGAAACTGGTTATACAATTGTTGAGGTGTCGGTCATTCGGTAACTCTCTTACTCTTTAATGCTCTAAGACTCCCTCCTTAATTCACTAGCGCTCAGTTAGGGTTAACCTGAAAAAGGTACTCCAACGATCAAGTAAGTACTCAGTATTCGGAGTGTATGTTAAGAATTGATTAAAAGTGTATCCTACTTATTTGTAGATGGTTTATTTATAATATTTGATCATGGACCCTCTGTTATGTTGGGCAGAATCTATCAAATATTAGTGTTAACTTATTTCTAGGGATGTTCCCTGATTTCTTGGAATGTTACCCAAATTTGATGGGATGTGCCCTTGATTCTTAAGGAGTTTCTGCAACTGCCTTAACAACTATTTATTATAACTGTTTTAAATGTATTATAACTCGGTCGGTTACCGAGACTGAGTGACATGACTTGTCCAGTCCTAACCGATACAACAACCTTCTTGAATTTTCATGAATTATAAGAAGTGTTAAGAAATACTTTATGATGAGTTTCATCATGATCATGTTCACTTATTCAAAAGCTTTAATTGGGAATATTTTTAGATTGAGTAATTGTTAATTTAATTAAAGATAATATTAGGAATTAATTAATCTGAAAGTTAAGAAATTGTGCTGTGTTTTTTAAACAAATTAATTTTTCTTAAAAACTAAATATTATTCTCGACAAATTAATTAGAATTTTGACATAGTGGTATTTTAAATTGTATAATTTAAAATTATTTTTTAATGTTTACACTTCAAACTGCCCAATTCAAAATAATAAAACAGGATTGAAAGAGCAGGAAAACAAATGGCCCTAAAACATCAATAACTTCTTAATACGAGGGCAGTATATCCTTTAATGTAAACAATTGTACTTATTTTATCATTTAAACGCAATCGATGTCATAGAAACATACATTTCTTTTTCAATAGTACTGTTTTGAGTTAGTGTTGCATAATAAATTAATTATTTTCATTTTCTTCGTCTTACCCAAAAAAGTTTAAATATCATTTTTATTCCTGTACTGACCAGTCCTCGGACATTAGCTGGGTCCCACAGTATGAGTCAAAGCCACGTGGAATAGACCACACAGGGTGACGAGTCATCAGCCTACAGAGAGGGGTGACGAGTCATCAGCCTGCAGAGAGGGGTGACGAGTCATCAGCCTACAGAGAGGGGTGATAAGTCATCAGCCTGCAGAGAGGGGTGACGAGTCATCAGCCTGCAGAGAGGGGTGACGAGTCATCAGCCTACAGAGAGGGGTGACGAGTCATCAGCCTACAGAGAGGGGTGAGTAGTTGTCAACACCAGGATGGGCGGAGGTGTCATCGTCACTCGGCAGGTCGAGGAGTCCTCGGCAACAGAGTGTGGCGAGGTGACATCGGCCTTGGGTGATTTGAACAGCATAAACAGAACAGTTAAGATTGGTTCCCAGAGGGGGCCAATGACCAGTTAAATACCCAGAGGTAGGGAGAGGCCTGGATCACGAAGTGCCTATGCGGGTAGCAGGGAGAGCACAGTTGGGTGTAGAGTCCTGAGGGGACGAGTACTCACCAGAACTAGGGTTTTCCCAGTAAAGCTACATGCATGGCACGTGAACAGTGAAGGCACTCCCAGAACAGGTGGCCCCAGAGACTAGGTGCACAAGGAGGCATCCAGGTGGTCACCCTGTTAAAGTTTGCACTCCAGAGAAGGAAACCTTATGTGCTAGATTACCCTAAGATTGGGTGATAGCGGCACAAGGGTATTCCAGTAAACCCTAAATATGGCTAGTAGCGCAGCGAACCCTAATTAGGGCTAGCGGCGCAGTAAACCCTAGACTATATAAGGGACAGTAAGATACTTCACAAAGGTACGCAGTTTCTAGACCTAAACACAGTGAGAAACTGATACACTTGGTGTTGCTTGCCCTACACTGACTTGAGCGTCGGAGTGCAAACGGCCTCTAGGGCGCCCCCTTTCTCTTTTGCAGGTGCAGATTGCTTCGAAAGAACCAAGCACGTATCAACGTGGGAAGGGAGGCGTGTGAGTGTCGTGAGTCAACCGACAGGCGAGTCAACCGGCAGGAACATTTGGCGCCCACCGTGGGGCCCGGAGTAAAACAAGGTCCCATACACGAGAGTGAAAGAGAGAACCACAGAAGATGAGGAATACAAGACACGGATCTGTTCCACCGAATGGAGGCGACAGCGTTACCATGCAACAGCTGATGGAAACGATGCGCACCCTCCAAGAAACGGTGGCGGAATCCCAAGCGCGTCAAGCGCGTATGCAGGAAGACCTGGCCGCCTCACAGGCCAGGAACGAAGAGTTACACCGAGCCAATGAGGAGCTGCGCTTGAATTTGCAGCACATACAACAAGCTGGAAATCGTGGGGAAGATGATCGAGCCCCACCAGTGCCTCCAAGGGCCTTTCCCATGCCTTTCTCCCAAACAATCATGAACACGGTGGTTCCAGCTACCTTTGTGGGACCCAAAACCGTGTTCACCGGGAAAGAAGATCCTGAAACGCATCTCACTGCCTTTCACACGCAGATGATGTTGTCAGGAGGATCCGACGCAGTGCACTGTAAACTCTTTATGGCTACACTGACAGGGACTGCGCTAGAATGGTTCGTGAGTTTGCCAGAAGGACATATCACGTCTTTCGCTCAGTTCTCCGTGCTGTTCAGGGAATAATATCTTGTCAACAGGGCCCCCCCACCAGTGTCTTACGATCTTTTTGATGTGAGACAGCATCAGAGAGAGTCCCTCAAAGATTACCTTAATAGGTTTGGGGCGATGGTGGTGAGGCTGCACACCAAGGATGAAGACATGGTGGTGCACGCCTTCAGGAAGGGCGTATTGCCAGGGCCTTTCAGCGAGTCCCTAATACGCAGCCGCCCCAAAACCTTCAGTGACATAAAACGGCGTGCTGTGGCCCACATTGTCGCCGAGGGGGAGCTCAGCGAGAAGAGAGAAAGTGCGGTTTCGTTAAGGCCCCGAGTGCCTAGCCGGCCTCAACCGCTGAGGGTACATGAGGCGACCACGAAGAAAAAGGCTCAAGGGAAACAGAAGCCCTATGAGCCCCGAAAGCTGCAGCCTAGGGGGCGAAACAAAGATGACATGCCCCCTAGGCATGAGTTCGTGGTGGAATTGAAGGAGCTGATTGCCATTCCTAATGTGGCAGAAAGATTGAAAGTGCCCCCGCAGAGTGACAAGAGGTTGGGGCCCAATAAAAATGCATGGTGCGAGTTCCATCAGGCTTTTGGGCACCCCATTCGAAATTGCCTGGCTCTGGCTCATCAACTGGATGAGTTGGTGAAGAGTGGGTTTTTGAATGACTATCTGAAGGAGGCGTCGGAAGGTGAGACCGTTGCTGCGCCAAGAGCAGACCAGGGGCATGAAGTGCCCATTCACGGGGAGATCCACACCATATCAGGTGGGTTTTCAGGAGGAGGATGTACCTCTTCACAACGAAAGAAGTATGCGCGTTCAGTGATGGCAGTAGAGGCCTGCGAGGAAGATCACTTTCCGGACATCGACCTCGTCTTTACAAAGGCCGATCGCCGAGATGTTGTTCCCCATGACAACGATCCGGTGGTTATTTCAGTAGTCACTGCCGCGCGCAAGGTGCACCGGGTGCTGGTCGATCAGGGGAGCTCGGCCGATGTGATGTTCTGGTCGACCTTCAATAAACTACAGCTGTCCCCTGATCAGTTGCGACCCTACGTCGGCTGTTTATATGGGTTCGCAGGAGATCAGGTAGAAGTGCGGGGATACATAGAGTTGAGGACCACGTTCACCGACGGAATGGCGTCCCGCACAGAGAATATCCGGTACCTTGTGGTGAACGCTCCCTCTGCCTACAATATACTTCTGGGCAGACCGGCCCTGAACCGGTTGGGGGCCGTGGTGTCTACAAGGCACATGAAGATGAAGTTGCCATCGATGGAGGGAAAGGTGGTAACCATCAAGTCGGACCAAAAGGAGGCTAAAAGGTGCTACGAAAATAGCCTCAAAACGAAGAGGGGAGTCTGCATGGTGACCACCTCACCACCGGGAGGAGGAACCAATGAGACAGATATGCCTCGAGGTGATGTCGGGGTCACCCGAGCAGAGATCGCCCGGACGAGGCGACCAGAACCCGCGGAGGAGGTCGTAGAGAAGGAGATCGGAGGGAAGATCTTCAGGATGGGTAAATCCCTATCTCAGGAGACCCAGGATCAAGTAGCGAGAGTTATCGAAAGGCATCTGGACGCTTTCGCTTGGTCCCCCTCAGACATGCCTGGCATAGATCCTGATTTCCTGTGCCACCGCCTGGCGCTGAATCCCCAAGCCAGGCAGGTCCGCCAGAGGAGGCGGAAGTTCAATGATGAACGAAGGCAGGTAGTCAAGGAGGAAACACACAAATTGCTGAAAGCAGGTCACATACGGGAAATACAATACCCTGAGTGGCTTGCGAATGTCGTCCTGGTGAAAAAGGCCAACGAGAAATGGAGGATGTGCGTGGACTTTACAGATCTTAACAGGGCGTGTCCGAAAGACTCCTATCCTCTGCCCAGCATAGATGCGCTGGTGGACAGCGCTTCAGGCTGCAAATTGCTGAGTTTCTTAGATGCTTTCTCTGGGTACAATCAGATAAAGATGCACCCGATGGATGAGAGCAAGACGGCGTTCATGACAGAGTTGTCTTGTTACTGCTACACAGTCATGCCGTTCGGCTTGAAGAATGCGGGTGCCACATACCAGAGGCTGATGGACAAGGTCCTCGCACCCATGCTGGGACGCAACGTGCAGGCATATGTAGATGACATGGTAGTGACGTCCCAGGCCCGAGGTCAGCATATTGACGACTTGGAGGAGCTGTTCAACACCATAGCAAAGTACAGGTTAAAGTTGAATCCCGAAAAGTGCGTCTTTGGGGTGGAGGCAGGCAAGTTCCTTGGGTTTTTGCTCACGGAAAGAGGGATTGAGGCCAACCCAGACAAGTGTGCAGCAATCATAGCCATGAGGAGCCCGACGTCGGTGAAAGAGGTGCAACAGTTGACAGGTCGAATGGCTGCACTCTCCCGATTTGTGTCAGCCGGGGGAGATAAAGGTCATCCTTATTTCCAGTGCCTGAGGAGGAATAGCAGATTCACCTGGACGGCGGAATGTGAGCAGGCTTTCCTCAAGCTCAAAGAATACCTGGCCAGCCCACCAGTTTTGTGCAAGCCTCAACTTGGCACACCCCTGCGTTTGTACTTTGCGGTTACAGATAGGGCGGTGAGTTCTGTCCTGGTACAGGAGCAACAACAGAGCCAGAAGCCCATCTATTTTGTCAGCAAGGTGCTACAGGGACCCGAGACGAGATACCAAGCCTTAGAGAAGGCAGCATTAGCAGTGGTGTTCTCAGCCAGGAGATTACGCCACTATTTCCAAAGCTTCACAGTGGTGGTGATGACAGATCTGCCGATATGTAAGGTCTTGCAGAAGCCCGATGTGGCAGGAAGGATGGTGCGTTGGGCAGTTGAGTTGTCGGAATTTGACATCCAGTATGAACCCAGGGGCCCGATCAAAGGACAGGTCTACGTCGACTTTGTGGCGGAGATGTCTTCAACCGAAGCCCAACAAGAGGTACCCAATTTCAAATGGGTATTGTCAGTAGATGGGTCCTCGAATCAGCAAGGCAGCGGAGCGGGGGTGATCTTAGAAGGACCCAAGGGGTTGTTAATAGAGCAGGCCCTGCGGTTCGCCTTCAAAGCCAGTAATAACCAGGCGGAGTATGAGGCTTTGATTGCTGGGATGTTGTTGGCAAAGGAGATGGGAGCGCAAAGCCTTATGGCCAAGAGTGACTCATTGTTGGTCACCGGTCAGGTGGCAGAAGAATACCAGGCCAAAGACCCTCAGATGGCCTCTTACTTGGAGTATGTCCAAAGATTGAAGAGTTCATTTGAAATATTTGAACTAGTACACGTGCCCAGGGAGCAAAATGCCAGAGCTGACTTGTTGGCCAAACTCGCCAGCTCAGGCAAGGGGGGCAGACAGAGGACAGTCATCCAGGAGACCCTGAGGGCGCCTCGTACCTATACAGCTGATAACTTGGTGGGAGTCCATCAGATCAGCCAATCAGATGGCAGGAAGAGGAGTCATCGGTCGTTGACTCAGGAAACCTTGAGAAAGCCACGAGTCAACGCATGTATGCTGTTGGGGGTAGAAGCGCCACAGATCTGTCTATTGCAAGATGGTGAGACATGGATGACACCCTACAAGCGTTATATAGCGGATGGAATGCTCCCAGCAGAGCCGGAGGAGGCAAAAAAGATAAAGAAAAACTCGTCCAAGTACACGCTCATTGAACGCGAGTTGTACAGACATGGGTTTACTCACCCCATCTTAGTCTGTGTGCATGGCGAGCAGTGCGTGAGGATAATGGCGGAACTCCATGAAGGTATCTGTGGTAGTCATATCGGAGGCCGAGCACTGGCCTCTAGGACCGTACGAGCAGGGTATTACTGGCCGACAATGAGGGAGGATTGTACCAAGTATGCACAGCAATGCAAGCAGTGCCAGTTGCATGCTGATTGGCCTAAGGCACCACTAGAAGAGCTCAGATCGATATACAGCCCTTGGCCGTTTCACACATGGGGAATCGACATCCTGGGGCCTTTCCCTTTGGCGATACGGCAGATGAAATACCTTGTGGTCGCCATAGAATATTTCACGAAGTGGATTGAAGCTGAACCAGTAGCACAGATTACAGCACAAAAGATCCAACACTTCGTGTGGAAGAACATAGTTTGCCGTTTCGGCGTACCAAAGCGCTTGGTGTCTGACAATGGCACTCAGTTTGCGAGCCAACAGTTGGGAAAGCTATGTACAGAACTGGGAATCAAGCAGGTGTTTGCATCAGTCGAGCACCCACAGACCAATGGGCAGGTCGAGTCGGCCAATCGGGTCCTCCTCAGAGGATTGAAGAGAAGGCTGGAGAAAGCAAAGGGAAGGTGGGCTGAGGAGGTTCCCAGAATAGTATGGGCTTACCATACTACCCCCCAGTCCACTACTAAGGAGACTCCCTTTAGTTTGGTGTATGGTTCAGATGCCATGATCCCTGTGGAGATCCAGGAGAGCTCGCCACGTTTCCAGAACTTTGTGGCTGAGGAATCCAATGAAGAGAGGAAGGTGAATCTTGATCTTTTGGATGAAGCCAGGGAAGAAGCTGGAGTCAAGGCTGAGGCGATAAAGAGGAGAGTCGAGCTCAAACACAGTTCCAAGCTGAGAGCTCGGCGGTTCCAGGCGGCAGACCTTGTTATGCGGAAGGCATCTCCATACCAGATAGAGAACAAGCTATCCCCTAAGTGGACTGGTCCTTTCAGAGTGACAGAGGCCCTAGGGAATGGAGCATATAGACTTGAAACTTTAGAAGGAGGTCCGATTCCTCGAACATGGAATGCGACTCACTTGAAGTTTTATTTCAGTTAAAGCTATGTAATCATGTATGCAACACAATACAGGGGACACTCTTTTTTCCCTTCTAAGGGTTTTTAATGAGGTCACCCAATAAAATTCAGTTAAAGATATATGTTTTTTAGTGTGTTTGTGCAATCACGTTCGAACCTGTCACGTGGAGTTAGAGGTCTCGTAAGTGGAGAGGTAGGTTCGTAGAGAACACCTCCACTTCGAGTGAGAACTTCCAATGTGAAAGAAGGGTTCGCCCAGAGAAATCCTCCTCGCCTGTGAGCGATGTGAGGTCAGTTCGAACCTGTCACGTGGAGTTAGAGGTCTCGTAAGTGGAGAGGTAGGTTCGTAGAGAACACCTCCACTTCGAGTGAGAACTTCCAATGTGAAAGAAGGGTTCGCCCAGAGAAATCCTCCTCGCCTGTGAGCGATGTGAGGTCAGTTCGAACCTGTCACGTGGAGTTAGAGGTCTCGTAAGTGGAGAGGTAGGTTCGTAGAGAACACCTCCACTTCGAGTGAGAACTTCCAATGTGAAAGAAGGGTTCGCCCAGAGAAATCCTCCTCGCCTGTGAGCGATGTGAGGTCAGTCCGAACCTGTCACGTGGAGTTAGAGGTCTCGCAAGTGGAGAGGTAGGTTCGTAGAGAACACCTCCACTTCGAGTGAGAACTTCCAATGTGAAAGAAGGTTCGCTTGGTTAAATCCTCCATCGACCATGAACGATGACAGGTCAGTCAGAACCTACAAGTGGGGTTAGAGGTCTTGTGAAGGGAATGGGGTTCATAAGGAACACTTTCCCCTCCAAGTGAGAACGCCCAAGTTAAGGTGAAGGTTCATTAATGAAGGTAGCGGAAAGACAAGTTACTTGAGGTTCATTTTGCAGGTGTGTTATTTGTGATCGTGAGCCTATCAAATACAAAGCACAGCAGAAAATGAACAATGCATGAACAAAGTTTTATATTGCAAAGAGGATAATTACAAGAGGTTCAGCTAAAATACAACTGTTTCGAGGACCTATCTGGGCACTATTTGCCCGTCGACTACCTGCAGGGTTGCGGAGTATGGTGAGAGGTCCATCTCAGGATGCACGCAGGCAACCTAAGCAAGGGCATCACCAAAGCCTTCCCCATAGGCGTCAGCGGCATCATCAATAAGCTCAGCTTCGGTCTTCTTCGACAGTTCGATCTGTTGGGCAAGTTCCTCCTCAACCTTGCCCAGCTGAACTTCTCGGTTAATCGCCCTTTCCTCCAGCTTGGCCATTTTAGCTTGAGCCCCCTCTGCTTGCTCTTCCAATTCAATAATCCTGTTGCGGAGGGGGAGTATTTTAGCTTCAAGCTGGAGGGCCTCCTGCCCCTTGGAGAAGAGAAGCTTTTTGGTCTCCTTTTCAGATTGACGGAGACTACCTAGTTCTTGATTGAGGGCAGTCTCTCGCGTGGTCGCTTGACGGAGTTGGAGATCCTTTTGTTCCAGCTCCCTCTTCAGTTGGGTGGCCTCCTCTAGCTTCTGTTCCAGCTCCTTCCTCAGCTAGGCGGTCTCCTCTAGCAGCTCCGCCTCAGCACTACCCTTGACCAGCAAGGAGTTGGAAGCGGCCAAGAACTCCCCGAGACCATGGCTGAGGAGGTTCTCGAGAGAGTTTCTGTCCATGGCCTCCAAAACAGCTCTACCAGGCATTTGAGCGAGCGACCTTTGGAGCAGAGAAGGCAGCTCTGGGGCAGAAGGCATAGGACCAGAAGAAGGAGCACTCTCCCCACCCCCCTCAAGTGTTAGGATTGGCTCAGGAGGGGAGGAGGCGCTGGGAGGGTGCTCCCTAAAAGAAGAAGGGTGCCCTTCTGTGGCAGAAGAGACCTCTGCAGCTGTCTCCACCCTTTTCCTTTTAAAGACGAGGCCGGAGCAGGTGTCCTCGTCGTCAGAAACCTCCACAGGGGCTACCCTCTTGGAGTTTTCAGCGATGGGTTCCAGGGCAACCCCCGCGGGTGATGACGGACCTGCAGGGGCTGAACCGCTAGCATTGCGACGATTCAGCACATCTGCCAGCCTCTTCTTCTTATCGGCGCTGAGCACCATACCTGCAGTGAATTCGAAAGTGTCAGAAAGGCGAAGTATTGAACAGGTAAATGCAAGATGAAGCAGTTAAATGCAAGATACCAAGGTATACGCTGAGAGTCTCAGCATCATACTCATGCCTAATCAGCTGGGTGGAGTCAAACACCACCCCCCAGCTGGAAATGGTTTGGCAGAGTTCTTGATCGGGAACCATCAACTCCTCGAGCTTGCGCGGCTTCTTGAACTTCAACTCCCCCACCCAGTATAAGGGAAACCCATCAAGCATGGTGGGGTCGTAGGAGCTGCAGCAGACTCTGAAGAACTTTCCCTTGAAGTTCTTGTATGATTGTGAGAAGAGCGTTAGCAGGACTCTTCCTGCCACCCCATTCAGGCTCACCCAAAGCCTCTTACCGGGGCTCTTCGCCTCGAAAAAGTAAAGGAAGACGTCGACGGAGGGGGTGAACCCTAGATTATTGCATAGAATGGAGAACGCCCTGATAAAGGCCCAACTGTTGGGGTGCAGTTGAGCGGGCGCCACGTTTAACTCTGTGAGCAAAGCCCTTTCAAATCCTGTGAAGGGGAGACGGACTTTGACTCTTTTGAAAATGGTGGCGTAGAAGAAGAAGAAGGGTTCCCCATCGTTGCAACGACCATCGGCGCATACGGGCTCATTTACTGTGCAGGGGCGCACAGAGACGTACGCGTCCGTTTCCCTGCCGAAGACGCGTCCTTTAATCTCGTTCTCATCATCCCGGTGCTTGCGGAGATCGTCGAGGGATGTGAGTTTGGAGGTCTCTGCGAGAAGATCCTCAGAAGCCCAGGGGTAGAGGGCTTTGTAATCGACCGCTACCGTTGGAGGAGGGTTGGAAGTGGTTTTGGTTCTGGCCATCTCGAATCTAAACAAATGAGAGGCAGGAAAAGAAGAAAGACTCAGAAGAAAGCAATGGCAGACGAAGACTCAAAGGTGGAATGAACCCAGGAAAGAAGAACAAAACCCTAGAATGCATAATCCGCACGCAGGCCCGTAAACAGTTACAGCATACCGTATGGATGATCAAGTTCACATTATAAAGAAGGAGAAGTCATAAAGATCATACCTTTGGTTGATGAAGAACGGAGAAGTGCGAAGGATCTGTTGGGAAGAAGAGAGCGTGCGCTGGAAGTTAGAATATGCAAAGGTAAGAATGCAAAGTGATGAAACAGTGAAGTGGCGCGAGGTTTTGAAGAGGTTTAACGTAGCCCTAGGGAGCGTAAACGTTATGAATCTCAAACCGTTGATACGGCCACGTGTTAGCAGATGGGAGGGGGTTGGTGAAGTGTCTTCTCAGCGTACTATTCATGTACTTACGCGCAGAGCCACGTAGGCCGCCCAAGACAATGACTTAGTCCCTACGCGGGAAAAAGTTAACAGCTTGAGACTGGGGGGCTTGTGTACCGATCAGTCCTCGCCTATCACTTAGTCCCTACGCGGGAAAAAGTTAACAGCTTGAGACTGGGGGGCTTGTGTACCGATCAGTCCTCGCCTATCGCTTAGTCTCTTCGCTGAAACAAGTTAACAGCTCGAGACTGGGGGGCTTGTGTACTGACCAGTCCTCGGACATTAGCTGGGTCCCACAGTATGAGTCAAAGCCACGTGGAATAGACCACACAGGGTGACGAGTCATCAGCCTACAGAGAGGGGTGACGAGTCATCAGCCTGCAGAGAGGGGTGACGAGTCATCAGCCTACAGAGAGGGGTGATAAGTCATCAGCCTGCAGAGAGGGGTGACGAGTCATCAGCCTGCAGAGAGGGGTGACGAGTCATCAGCCTACAGAGAGGGGTGACGAGTCATCAGCCTACAGAGAGGGGTGAGGAGTTGTCAACACCAGGATGGGCGGAGGTGTCATCGTCACTCGGCAGGTCGAGGAGTCCTCGGCAACAGAGTATGGCGAGGTGACATCGGCCTTGGGTGATTTGAACAGCATAAACAGAACAGTTAAGATTGGTTCCCAGAGGGGGCCAATGACCAGTTAAATACCCAGAGGTAGGGAGAGGCCTGGATCACGAAGTGCCTATGCGGGTAGCAGGGAGAGCACAGTTGGGTGTAGAGTCCTGAGGGGACGAGTACTCACCAGAACTAGGGTTTTCCCAGTAAAGCTACATGCATGGCACGTGAACAGTGAAGGCACTCCCAGAACAGGTGGCCCCAGAGACTAGGTGCACAAGGAGGCATCCAGGTGGTCACCCTGTTAAAGTTTGCACTCCAGAGAAGGAAACCTTATGTGCTAGATTACCCTAAGATTGGGTGATAGCGGCACAAGGGTATTCCAGTAAACCCTAAATATGGCTAGTAGCGCAGCGAACCCTAATTAGGGCTAGCGGCGCAGTAAACCCTAGACTATATAAGGGACAGTAAGATACTTCACAAAGGTACGCAGTTTCTAGACCTAAACACAGTGAGAAACTGATACACTTGGTGTTGCTTGCCCTACACTGACTTGAGCGTCGGAGTGCAAACGGCCTCTAGGGCGCCCCCTTTCTCTTTTGCAGGTGCAGATTGCTTCGAAAGAACCAAGC
Source organism: Phaseolus lunatus (assembly GCA_013389735.1). Classification (NCBI taxonomy): domain Eukaryota; kingdom Viridiplantae; phylum Streptophyta; class Magnoliopsida; order Fabales; family Fabaceae; genus Phaseolus; species Phaseolus lunatus. The sequence continues at coordinate 29,406,875 of CM023860.1, forward strand.
ACGTATCAACGTGGGAAGGGAGGCGTGTGAGTGTCGTGAGTCAACCGACAGGCGAGTCAACCGGTAGGAACAATTCCTGAAACAGACATAGTTTTATCCTAGCATCTTAGATTTGAAACTGATTATCAAGCACTCTAATTTTGAAAAGATCCCACTTCTAATTATAATAAAATAATAAAAAAAAACTTTAAAATAAAATAATCCACCAGGAACATGAAATAGTCCTTGCTTATTTGGCCAATTGAGTGAATTAAAATGAATGTAATAAATTTGGGTTTTATACATAATATTCTGGTACTTGGTCTTCTTGGCAGTTTCCTCTCCCGTTTCTGTAGGCAAAGTTTATGAAAAGTAGCGTTGTGTAGGTGATGTTGATTTCTCACCACAAGTAAACCTAAAATTTTGCAACCACCTTTGAACAGTGTCTATTCTCTTTGCATTACTACCGAAAAATAAACCAAAAACCAAATAGGAAAGAGAAAAACCTGTCACTAACTGCAACTCCAAAGTTAAAACTAGATAATAAACGGATACATACTTTTGATCCAAAACACTGTACAATCTCAAAGCCATACCCTGCAATTCATGGATAATGCTGTTCCCCGAGCAATGACTAAAGGTAATTATACGATTTTCTTCCAAAGTTTGATTGAAAATAGTGTTGAATATCGATTGTTTTGAAAAGTTTTTATGATGTCTAATTCGGAGGGTATCTATGTTTGAGAATGAGGATGTTCGTGAATCTAATGTGAATAATGTCTAATCTGATTCCTGTGCCTAGATGCTAAAACCTCTCTTGCATTTCAATATAAATGATTGAACTGATGCGACAAAACTGCTTTCTTAGAAAACTCTTTTTTATCTAACAAATCAAATGACACATTATAGAAATTGTAAGACACACCCAGAATAATGCTCTGGGAATTTTATAAACTATTTACATATATTTTGATAAAATAATATATATATATATATTTAATTCAACTACATGATGTGATGCTGCAAGATACTCTCCATATATTGTCTTTGTAGAGAACTAGTTTTGTTTGTCACGATTGATGTCTCAAAGCTTTTGTAATGAATCTGAACTTTTTCTGCATGCATGAAAAGCCTCTCTGGCCTGACTTCTAAGATATTCCTAACCGTCAAGATCATTAAACAGATTGACAGAAGAAATTCCAAAATCAACATTGAGAATTAGTGATTGAAGACACTACAAGCTTGAATTGACAGTGATTATTTCAGAGGTTGATGTTTCTTAATCCGTTGTTTACATTTCACTTGCAATGTATTTAGGTATTCGGCATTTTGTCCAAGGAAGGTTATAGTTTGGTTTTTCTGTAATATTTCCATTCTGCTGAATTGGGCTATTTGAGTTGCTGGAATAACCTTTGAGCATTTTACCTTCAAAGTTGTGAGGTATATATGCATTTAACTTATGCATGTAAGTTGTTGATCATGTGCAGTGGCACAAGTATATAAAGAAGAAGTGAAGAAAGACTAAGTTGCAAATTAGAGATTGGAGTCACTTGTGACGTATCATTGAGTGGAGTGGCTGATTTCTTCTGAAGCTGACATTGTGGTCTAAGTATATATGACTTCTGTGATTGTAAGGTGGAAGTTTTGATTTAAGTGTAATGGATTTCTCTGAGGGTTATGTATCAAATGAGCATCGCGAGCTTCATCGATCTGCATCAGAAAGTGCGGATCCGTTGTCTGTTTCTCCATTGCAACTTGCTCCAAAATCTTCAAGGTCCCCAGACTCTCCTAGGTCTCCAAAATCTCCGAGGTCCCCAAAGGCGCCAGGCAAGTTGAGCAGTCTAAGTCCAAGGAGTCATAGACAATCACATTTTCAAAAAGATGGACGTCCAAAGAAAGGTGAAGTAGTTTTCATTGCCATTTTCCTCTTTTTAATGCCTGATTACCTCTTCACCAAGTAGCTACCATAAAATTTATGTGATTAGTGATGTTCATAGACTTGTTTTGTTTCCACTTTCACTCTTTTATTCTTCAGACACTCGTGATAGTTGGACTTCTGAATTTTCTAAAGACTTGGAAAACGATTCATAGAACATTGGAAAAAGAGTATATAAACAAAGTCTTAGTTCTTGTGTGTGACAGTCATGACCAACATAAAGATGTCTCACTTTTCATACTGTTGTTATCTGATCCGCCTTTTGGTCACTGACTCACAGGCTAAGACTAGAATGGTCTAGCTTTGGAGTTTTATGGCAGATCTTGCATTCCTTAAACTGAAAGAAGCAAATTCTTATCCTACTTTGATTGCACAGGTGGTTCTGGGGGAAAGGGTACCTGGGGTGGATTGCTTGATACAGATGACACAAGCGTTCTTGATCCTAATGATCCAAACTATGACAGCAGTGAGGTTGGGAGATAAAATCTTATCAGTAACTTGTAATATAACTACTATTAAATGGAAGTCTTGTATTTTATTTATTTTTTTTCTGAAAGGGTTTTTGTCTTTGTTTGTGACACCAACAACCATGAAAGTATATATGGTTTTGTAGGAATATGACCATTCAAATGAAAAGAAGCCGAACACAGAGCTTGAGAACTACAAGAAAAAGGCTACAATAATAGTGGAGGAATATTTTGCCACTGATGATGTTGTTGCAACAATGAATGAAGTTAAAGAATTGGGAAAACCAGAGTATGGCTACTATTTTGTCAAAAAACTTGTCTCTATGTCCATGGACAGGCATGACAAAGAAAAAGAAATGGCTGCTATTCTGCTATCTGCACTTTATGCTGACGTATTTGATCCTTCACAAGTTTACAAGGGCTTCAGCAAATTAGTTGAATCAGCAGATGACTTGATTGTAGATATACCAGACGCAGTTGAAGTTCTAGCACTTTTTATAGCTCGGGCAGTGGTTGATGACATACTTCCTCCTGCCTTTTTGAAGAAACAGATGGCCTACTTACCGAAAGATTCAAAAGGGGTTGATGTCTTGAAAAAAACTGAGAAAAGCTATCTAGCAGCTCCTCTTCATGCAGAAATCATAGAGAGATGCTGGAGAGGTAGTAAGAACACCACAGTCGATGATGTTAAAGCTAAGATAAACAATTTTTTGAAGGAGTATGTTGTAAGTGGTGACAAGAAAGAAGCTTTCAGATGCATCAAAGATCTGAAAGTTCCTTTCTTCCATCACGAAATAGTGAAACGGGCTCTTATAATGGCAATGGAGAGACGTCAAGCAGAATCCCCACTATTAGATCTGTTGAAGGAAGCAGCTGAAGAAGGTTTCATTAACACTAGCCAAATGTCCAAAGGTTTCAGTCGGTTGATTGACACAGTTGATGACTTATCACTTGATATACCGAATGCACGAGGAATACTGCAGCAACTGATATCTAAAGCAGCATCTGAGGGTTGGTTATGTGTGTCATCTTTGAAATCACTTTCAGTGGAGCCTGAAAGGAACTCAACAGAAGATAGTGCTGCCAAAAGTTTCAAGGTAAAGACTCAGTCCATCATTCAAGAGTACTTCTTATCAGGTGATATATTGGAGGTAAATAGCTGTCTTGAACAAGAAAACAGCAAGAACTGTGCTGCACTCAATGCAATCTTTGTTAAGAAACTGATAACTCTGGCAATGGATAGGAAGAATAGAGAGAAGGAAATGGCTTCTGTGTTGCTGTCATCTCTGTGTTTCCCAGCTGATGATGTCGTGAGTGGTTTTGTGATGTTGATAGAGTCAGCAGATGATACTGCTCTGGACAATCCTGTTGTTGTTGAGGATCTTGCTATGTTTCTAGCCAGAGCAGTGGTGGATGAAGTCCTGGCTCCACAACACCTTGAAGAGATTGGAACACAGTGTTTGGGACCAGGTTCAATTGGGAGCAAAGTTCTTCAAATGACAAAGTCATTGCTAAAGGCTAGACTTGCAGGGGAGAGAATCTTGAGGTGTTGGGGTGGTGGGGGCAGTAGCAGGCCTGGATGGGCGTTTGAGGATGTCAAGGACATGATTGGGAAGCTGTTGGAGGAGTATGAGTCTGGAGGAGAAATAAAGGAGGCATGTCGTTGCATGAAAGAGTTAGGAATGCCATTCTTCCATCATGAGGTTGTTAAGAAAGCTTTGGTGACAACCATTGAGAAGAAGAATGAGAGGTTGTGGGGTCTACTCAAGGAGTGTTTTGAATCAGGACTAATAACCATGAATCAAATGGTGAAGGGTTTTGGAAGGGTTGCAGAATCTCTTGATGACCTGGCCTTAGATGTCCCTGATGCTAAAAATCAGTTTGCATACTATGTTGAAAGAGCAAAGACTGATGGATGGTTGGACAACTCATTTTGTTTCAGCAAACAGGAACATGCAACAGAGAATGGCACTCGCAAATGATAGCGTGGGAAATCATCAGCATTAGTTTTTCTTTATCACTTTCTTTAAATCTACACTTGAATCAAATGTATGCACATGCAGACATCAGATACATACTATGCATGCACAACTAGAACTTGAAATTTCTCTACACATGCTATTTCTGCTTGTTTTCTTCTCAGATGCCCCTTTATCACAGGAGCTTACAGGAGCGGAAATTACTTCACACTTCCCCCCCAACAATTTTCAGTTCTAAATAAAATATGCACACACATATAAATCCAAACTGGTATTGAATTACCAAATATAGTTCATAATAATTCTATACTGTAGTATTTTTGTGTAATCAAATTATTTTGAGTTATTTAATGACCAGCCTTCTTGGCAGGTTCTTTGATATATACTTCATTTTCTATTTAGACCAACTTAGATGAATCCATAATGTGGTCAATTCACAATCGATCATAGAAGAATTAGAGACATACTGCTCTGTGGATGCAACAAGGGCAAGAAGAAAGACATGATGAAGCAGAAAGATGCATAGAGCAACTAATTTGGAAAGTCAATTATGTGAACTGAAAACTAGATATTTTGAAATTGAGATTGTGGAAACCATAATAGCTCTTTCTGCTCTCTCTTTCTATTATGTTTTGGAAGAAGCATAAGCAAGGGAATCGTAATATAATCTCTAACAATTTCATATTTTGCTCCTTTTTATGCTTATACTCAAGTCATGCAGTCAATTTGTAATGCGTAGCATAGCGACATTGTATGCTAATTTCCAGGGTATAGTAGCGGTGGCAAGTTTTATTTTTCTTTAATCTCAACTATCATATACAATCACGAACAACAATCTTTTGTATCACTACATAAAATATAAATGAAACAATGTCTCTACAAGATATAGACACAGACACGGTACACGATATGAACACAAACACTTAGACACGTGTAATTCTAAAAACAAACACTTAGACACGTGTAATTCTAAAAATGTACGACATAAAGACACAAATTTTCTCATTATGAGTTATATAAATTAATAATCAAGATTTATGTGAACAAGATTAGTCAAATATAACAAAAATGAATCTAATTCATCTATCTAAAATCCAAAAAGTGAAAAAGGAATATAATTCCTTTAAGGTATTTCATCCCTTTCTTGATCATCATCATTTAAAAGACACTTTAGTTTAAATTCATTTAAAGACACAATTTTGAAAATTTTCACATTATATGAAGATATGATAAAAGATTAAATAAAAAATTCTCAATAATACATATATAATCTAAATATTCTTAATTATATATGTAATGGTCAGGCATCGGACGTCGGCACATGAGTGAGAGGTCGGTACAGGAGAGGTCAGCATGGTAGGACCCACAAAGGGGTCCACAGAATTACACGTGTCAAGGTGCAAAACTAGATTCACAGGTATGTCATGCATGCAGGATGTGTTCAAGACGTAAGACTCTGACACAATAGAATTATCCTTGGAAACGCATGGGAGGCACGTGAAGGTTTTAAGGCACGTGAGATATTAAGTTTTGAGACAAGTTTGGGCTGGCGACGCTGGGGAAGGCGCTGAAACCCTAGCAGTCATACCTTAAGTTACGCACTCCAGGAAAGGAATTGGGCCACGAGAGTTGCACTCTATGAAAGGAAGGATTGCCACAGGATTGCACTAAGATTGTGCCTTAGAATCCCAAAAGGGTAACCCTAAACTCGCTAGAGGCAACGCTTGGGCATGGGCATGTATGCGGCAGGTAACCTAAAAACAGCTATATAATGGGGTAACGCCCAAGGTAAATGAAGGTTCACACACCAACACAGTTCTCTGCAAGCTTAGAGTTTCTCACACACTCTTGGCTTAAGATATCTTAGTTGTTTGATGTTTCTTGCACTGTACTGACTTGAGCATCGGTGCAATTATAGGTAGGGCCCCCTCTGTTTCAACAGAGCCACAAACCCACCGCGAGATAGAAAGAGCCACCATCTACCTCAGAGTCAACGACAACTGAGTCAACCGACGAGAACAATATATATGATTTGTTCCTTATTTCTATGATCATAATAAAAACTTATATAATAAGTTTAAGTCTTTAGGAAATCACTGTATTTGTCATTTTTAAAATTATGTTGGAACCGTGTTAGAATTGTTAGAGACCCAAAAAATATCTTTTGAATTTGACACTTTACTGATACATGTCGTACAAATACAAATATTGTACATGTGTCAGTGTTTTATACGTGTTGGACATAGGGACACACCATTTATGAGACATGTCTTAGCTTCATTCGTTGCTTCATATTATCATTGTACTGTCTAAGTATCCGAGATCCTGAACTTGGTATCTCGATATCATCTTAATCGAACACCTTCTAATTAAGATTAGAACCTAATAATGTAATTAACCTGTATTGTACGGTAAAAAGCTCATGAACTGCAATTAAGAAGACACCTGGGCCTACCATTAGAACCGGATTTTGCTTATCTGCAAGGCTTGATCATTTTTTAGCTCTCATGGACTACCTTAGTAGAACATCTAACTCTTGTTCCTTAACCATGAGTGGTAAAAGTTCTAGCTTCTTATCCTTTAATGCTTCTAGTACTGAGAATATATGGATTATAAACTCTGGTGTTATTAACCATATGACACCTCATTCCTCTTAATTTTCATCCTACACTTTTTATCTGGTAACCAACTTATTATTGTTGCTAATGGTTCCAGTACTCCCATTACTTGTGGTAAGATCTACCTTCAACCTTCCTTTCCTTTAAAAAATGTGTGTCATGTTCCCAAACTATCTAATTTTGTCTATTCAAAAGGTTACCCAAGATTTAAATTATGCGGCGGTATTTTTTCATTCTCATTGTGTTTTCCAAGATCTTTCCACGGGGAAGACTATTGGAATTGCTAAAGAGTATGGGAGTTATACTACTTACAACATGAAGAAAACAAAGAGTGTGTAGGATTGTAGGCACTCACTTCTAATATTCAGCTAGACCCTGAATCTTGGTCATCCTCTCAAATTGGGTTTAACACAGACGTCTTGGTCATCATCCGTTTAGTATCCTAAAGTCCTTATTTCTTGTTTCATTTATAAAAGTGTTTGATGAGTCTTTTTATTGTGATGTTTGTCAGTTTGCTAAACACCATGAACAACTTTTCTTCCCAATAGTAAAAAGAAATTCTAAACCTTTTGACTTATTCATTCAGATGTATGGGGACCTTCACCTATTCCTACTATCTCAAGTGCAAAATTATTTGTTTCATTTATTGATTATTGTACTCGAGGTATCTGGATATTTCTCATGATAGATAAGTCCGAAGTTTTTCAATGGTTTGTCAATTTTTACCGAATGGTTCAAACACAATTTGAAAAGACAATTAAAAGATTGTGTTATGATAATGGGAGAGAACATGTGAACCAAAACCTTTCCAAGTTCCTTAAGGAAAATGGAGTTGTTAATGAATTAACATGTGTGAACACCCCTCAATAAAATGGGATTGCAGAAAAGAAAATTCGTCATCTTCTTGAGGCTACTAGAGCTTTACTCTTCCAAATGTTTGTTCCTAGATCTTACTGGGGGAAGCAGTTCTAATTGCCACCTATTTCATCAATAGATTACCCTCTCGAATTTTAGAGGGTGTTAGTCATGATCAGCTTATGATCTCATTTTATCCTTTTATTTCCATTTTGACTAGTCTTCAAAGTTGTGTCTTTGCTTGTCCTGCTCTTGTCCATGTTCAAAGTCCTTGTCGGGATAAGTTAGATCCTCAATGATGGCAGAGCCTCTAGCCATACACAACCACATAATAAGGAGGATAAAGTCCTAGAGGTTATTTTGGGATTTACTTGTAAATATGGGTCTAATTGGGTTTTTGTTTCTTTTTGTAAGCCCAATCAAGAGGAGAACTCTAGGGTGAAGGAATGTACAAACATATCCAAGAAGACCTCCAAGTCATCAAAACATAAACTAAAGCTTTGGTCAGAAGAACACAAGAAGACTGAGTTCCTACTGACTAGTCAACATTATTTTTGGGCCAAGCTTTAGCTTAAATAAATTGTATAAATTTGTTTAGGATTTCATGGGCCATGTATTGGGCCTAGTAGCATAAAATAATTGGACCAAATATTTGGGCCAAGTAGCATAGGTTTTTGGGCTTGTATTTGGGCCAATAGTAAAATATGACTAGTTAGGGTTAAAAGTGACTAGTTAGGGTAACAATTGGGCTTCTTTGAGCCCAATGTAACCCTAAAACGTCTAGGGTGTTTTGGAGGACGAAAATCACCTTGGCATGGAGCAAATGGACGTCCACATGGCAGCCTAGGAGTGGAGAGGATTTAGTATGGAAGGTGTGAGCTAAAACATGGAAAGCATGACTCCACATGGCACCTTCTCATTGGAGAGTTTTATTTTGAATTTTCAAATTTTGGCTCCAAAATGTCCAGCCCTCTCTCCTATATAATGAGGTGATTGGCTCATGTAAATGGAAGATTAATTTGAGTGAAATTGCTGCCAACTTTGTGCCAATTATCACTCTTGTCTCCTACCTCTAGGATAGACACCTTAGTCTTCATTCTTCATCTTTTCCAAGTGAGATGGCCTCACCACTCACTCTCCACACCTAACACTTCACCTTCAAGGTTTCCACAGCTCCTAGGAGTGCCTTGCACGCTTCCAACCATTGCTTCCGCCACCTTCAAATTCGTTTTTAGCTCATGGAAGAAAGCACTCAAGCTAGGCTACATCACTCAAGCCATCAAATGGTTGGGAGATGCATCAATTTGATGTTAAAAATGCCTTCTTGCATAGAAGCTTGGAGGAAGAAGTGTACATGGAGATTCCACCTAGTTATGGGGCCACTAATGAAGGGAATAAGCTGTGCAGACTTAAGAAGTCCAACCATGTATGGTATTAAACAATCACTTAGTGCCTAGTTTGGAAGGTTTACTCAAGCTATGGTATCTTTAAGGTACCGGCAAAGCCAAGGTGACCATACTCTATTAATAAAACTTTTTCAGGATGATAAACTTACTCTACTTTTGGTCTATGTAGATGATGACGAGATTGAAAAACAAACTTTGAGAGAGAGACTGACTGCTCAATTTTGATGAAGGATCTTGGGAAGTTGAAGTATTTCCTTGGGATAGAGGTTGCTTACTTTAGACAATGCATCTTTGTTTTTCAAAGGAAATACATCCTTGACCTCCTCAAAGAGACTGGTAGGTTGGGTTGTAAGACCACTGGTGATACAACCCAAATAGCCAAGAAGATGACTAAGGACACAAGAGACACTTCACACTTTGATAAGTCATCTCCGCATCCAAGACAAGGGCCCACCAAATGTCGGAAGGACCTTAGCAGAAGAAAACCTGGGCATAAACCAAAGCATCAAATGTTCTTTCTTCTGGTCTTTTTACAAGACAAAACGTTTGTAAATAAATTGGGCTCACTTTAGGGGTCAAATAGAAGAATAAGCTAGAGTAGGTTTACATAGCATAAATAGGAGTGTACTTAACAAAATGGGCTTGTTCCAAGCTCACTTTTCATTACACATGCACCTAGAATTAGGGTTTTTAACCTAACTTCTAGCAGTTATGCCTAAGGGATGTTTTTCACCATGGTCAACACCCTCGACTGCTGTAAGGACCTGTAAAATTAAATTGGAATAAAAGGGTATATTTTAAATGAATTCTAAGTATGTTTTTATTTAAAATAAAAAGGAGGGAAAGTGTAGCTTAGAAGACTATAAAATTTCCTGGTTAGTACATAATCGCCGGTCGCCTACTACGCATGATCGCCAGGCGCGCGAGGCACGTGGCCATCGCCAGGGCGCGAGGCATGCAGGCATCGCCAGGGCGCGAGGCATGTGGACATCGCCAGGGCGCGAGAGGCATGCAGGCATCACCAGGGCGCGAGAGGCATGCAGGCATCACCAGGGCGCGAGAGGCATGCAGGCATCGCCAGGGCGCGAGAGGCATGCAGGCATCACCAGGACGCGAGAGGCATGCGGGCGTCGCCAGGGATAGACATCGGTCGTCTTCCAGGGAGAGACATCGGTCGTCTTCCAGGGAGAGACATCGGTCGTCCTCCAGTATGAGACATCAGTGGATAGTCATCGCGCGAGCGGTCATCGGTGGAAGGTTATCGCGCGATGTCGAGTTTCACACAGATGAGGTGGGACCCAGGCTCTCAACAGGAGACGTACTGCACGCGCGACACGTAGACAAGAAGGGTGGTTCAGAATAGTGACCTCAGGGTGTTAGCCTGCGCAGGAGCACGCGTAGACGTACTGTTCAGGGAAGCGTACACGCAAACTTCCCTGCAGAGTGGGTGGTGGCAGCGGCTTTTGTGGACAAGTTGACTTAAGATACAAAAACCCACTTCTGAGAGGAAAAAAGAAAGTTACAGTGGTTCAAGAGTGAAAGAGTGAGCTTACCTTCATCCTTCTCTTTTCTCTCCTTCGCGCTGCGTTTCAGGCAACCTCAAGCACCAGTGCGACGAACGACGACTGCCCTTGGACACTTGGGAGGTTCTCTGCAGGTTCTCCAGACTGGGGCACTAAAACAGAGTGAAGGCATCTTTAAGCTTCGTTGGGTTTCGGAGTTCTTGGAGTCTTGCGCAAGTCCAGGTAAGGGAAGCTAGCTTTATTTTCAATAAAAGCCGTAGATTTGCTGTTTCTGAAGTGAGGGCGACGTGGTCGCCGGTTTCATATTCTTTTTCGTGATGCTCTGTTCTATGTGTCTGGGCGACGTGGTCGCCGGTTTTAAATACAGATTTCGAAATCCCCTGTTTTGGGCGTGATCGCCGATTTGGCGTTGTTTTTCGAACTCCCCTGTTTTGGTGCTGTTTGAAAACTGTTTGAGATTTAAATGTGAACTGCATGTGATATTTGAAAATCTGAACCGTGGAATGAATGTTGCTGTGACTAAACCGTTCATTCAGTGTTGTGTGATGTATTGATTGTTGTGAATGTGGGATCAAGGCATAGTATTTTCAGGAAAGAAAATACCGTGTAAGATCGTGTGAAATGTGTATTGACTAGGGGCTTGTCTAGAAGGAGATATCCTGACTCTGCTGATATAATGGAATCACATAGACGAAGTTATTCAGTTGTGGAGAGTCAAAGGAGGTTCATATGAATGGGTGAGTCGTGTGAAAAAGAACGAGCTCGGCCTGTTATATGAATTAACCCTGTCATACCGGGAGAGTGATGATATTGAGACTATGTATGCGCATGGCTGTGTGGATTTCACAGCGACCCTGTGTGGATTTCATAGTGGTGTGGTATGACAGGTGCAGATCTCTGGGCCTGAGTCAACGCACGAGTCTTCCGGAAGTGGAGTCATGTGTCTATATCTTATGAGTCAGTGGAAAGTCTGACGTGTGAACCATGAATATTGAAAGTAGTGAATAGACACTTGACGAGTTTGTGGAATATGGAAATGTTGATAGTTGAAACTGATCTGGATTATGAATGGCGTGAAGATTCATGTTTTCTATTGATTTAAAGTTTCATATTTAAGGTTTTTAAAACATCTAGCTTACCCTTTGTATTGTTATGTGGCTGTTTTCTAAAACCTGTGATGATCGTGTATTTTTGCACGGGAGCAGACGAGGTTGCAGGAAGTAGAGCTCATCAGTGAGTGGTCGCCGGAAGGAGATCGCCTATTTCTATTTCTGTTAGGCGATCACCCCTTTTCTGTTGTCTGATAGGAGATCGCCCTTTTCTAATGGGTGATCGCCCTTTTCTGATACGAGATCGACTGTTTGTCTTTTGATGTAATTTTGTTTACGTTTTTGGAAAAAATCTGACCGAGTATGTATTAAACTCCCTGTGAGGAGATACTTCATTACATATATATAATTATGTTCACTTCAATATATTTGTTTACCTTTATTTTCATTTTATAAATATGGATTGTATTTTGGCGGGATGTTACAACTGCCCCTCTCCCCTTCCCTTTCTACCCTTCACTAATTATGCTCTCCAAGTCACTCTTTCCTATATAAAGGGTGCCTTTCTCCATGTATTTTCACATTGAATTTGATATAGGAAAGAAACTCTGCAGGAGTGATTTTGTGAGACTTGTGAGCTCTCATTTTGGGGTCTTATCTTGGGTGGGTAACATCTCAAGTGGCGGCTCTTTACACCACTCATCTTGGAGTCCTCTCTTCTCGAAGTGGTGTGACAACATTCTTATTCCATAAGCTCTCTTCATCTCTTCCTCTTTTTATCTTTATTTGCGCCTTCCATTCCATTCCTATTTGTTATTCTTCATCTTTTGTTCGTTGTCTTTAATTCCACACCTTGCATCATCCACACCATATTATTGTCTTTTCTCTTTGCCTTTATGAAGTGAACCTTCACACTTACTTAACCACTTTGAGGTAGAATTTAGAGCCATGGCTCAAGGGATTTGTGAACTATTATAGATGAAGATCATACTCGTTGACCTCAAAGTAAAATATGAAGCTCTTCTGGAACTGACGTGTGATAATAAGTCTGCCATCAGTATTGCACACATTCTAATTCAACATGACCGAACAAAGCAAGTAGAGATAGATCGACATTTCATTAAGGAGAAGTTGGATAATGGTCTTATAGCCACCAAGGACACCCCTTCAAGACTCCAATTGATAGATATGTTCACTAAGGGAGATCCCACAAAACAGTTTAAAGATCTTACTTGCAAGCTGGGAATGATAGATATACATTCACTACCTTGAGGGGAGTGTTGTGTAATTAGGAATTAGTTATTCCATAATTAGTGCAAATTTCATTTTTTATTTATTAGGACAAATTTGATATTTTTTGGAGATTTAATTTGATCTGTATAACTTTAATTTCGTATTATTTCTTTCCTTAATGAGGTTGTAAATAGTCTATAAGTTTAGATTGTAATCACATTTGAATATACATTCAAAGATACATTCAATCTTCTTCTTTCTACTTGATATTAAAGTCATTTAGAGCCTATTTTAGCGAGAGTTTGTTAGGCTTATCCGGCCACCCATTATCAGACCACCCATAAATATATAGCCTCACACGAGTTGGCAGATCTTGACATGAGGGGAGTGTGTTGGAAATCCCATATCGACTAGACATAAGGACATTTCATAGTATATAAGTGGGTATAAACCTCACCTTATAAGCCAACTTTATAAGGTTGAGGTAGGCTTAAAGTACTCTTCTTAATATTTACTATATATCCTTTGATTAATCGGAAATTGACTGGAGCGTGAGAGTGTAATTGTAGGTACCCCTAGAGACCAAAGACCAAGATTGAAAACCAATAGCACTGAGGATAATGGATAATTCGGTTCTACAAGAATATTGTTTCGTCCACTGTGGGGTCAGAGAAGACCTTACGAAGAAGCCATATGGTTAACATGAGAATGACGAGCAACAAACGCATTCCCGATGAAACTCGAATAGCCACGTTGATCAAACGATGGTAACTACTCAAGGAACTTGAAACTCTAAAAGAAAGAAGGTTGAAGAGATACATGTGCTGAAGACTGAAAATGCGCGAATGAAGCAAAATTGTACATGTCCAAATGGAACGAGAGTACTAAGATTCAATAAGGTCGAACCAAAACAACCCGCCAAAGACACAAGAAGTTGACAACTCCCAAAATGCGCACTCCAAACCTCCCACCTCAACAAACACACTTGGTATGATGTCAAGATGGCATCCTTTCACTGAGGTCATTATGGAGATATCTCTTCCGAGCAATTGGAAGAACCCTACTGATCCAGTCAGTCATCGGTAGTCGATGACGTCAGCAACAGATGACCACGTGGACCACTCACAGGGTGACACGTGGAATAAGATAGCAGGTGGATCAAGGAGGAGATCACTCAGAACGGTGATCGGTGGTCAGTTGCTAAGTGACCACCACCAGCAGATCAGTGCCTAGATTAGCGCCTAGAAGGAGAGCGCGAGAAGTAAAGAAGCACTGATCCGTCATCGGTGCATGGTCATCGGGGTTTCTTGTTAACACGCAGTTAAGCTGGGACCCAAGCTCCCAGTGAGAGCATTACGCAAGTAGCACTGATCCGTCATCGGTGCATGGTCATTGGGGTTTCTTGTTAACACGCAGTTAAGCTGGGACCCAGGCTCCCAGCGAGAGTGTTACGCAAGAAGCACAGATCAGTCATCGAGGTTCTTGCTAACACGCAGTTAAGCTGGGATCCAGGCTCCCAGCAAGAGCGTTACGGATGCACCTCGCATGATTCCAAACCAGAAGAAGAAGAGTTGCGCGCTAGTAGGGTCGTGCATGAGGATGGCATAAGGGAGCTAGTAAGCAGGTCAGTCATCAATGACTCTCTTAACCCATTACGTGCATGGCACTGTGCAGTGAGACCATGCATGCAGGATGCAGCGCCTAGTGAGTGTTGTAGTGGCCAGACCTCGGACGTCGGTCAAGAGCTGAGAGGTCGGCACAAGAGAGGTCGGTCTGGTGGGCCCAATAGGACATGAAGGACTGATGACGTCGCCGAGTCACGTCAGCTAGGTCCTACAGTGTGGGCCGGAGCTATGTGGGGGTGATACCACAGACGTGGAGCAGTGGGTCGATGAGCCCTCAGTAGGGTCGATCACCAGAGCGAGGCAATGTGTCCTCGTCACACAATAGGGCGATGAGAGACACATCGGTCATCGGTCAGGATGAGAGACACATCGGTCGACAGGGTGTGACGAGGTGACATCGGCAAGGGTGATTTGAACAACGTGACCAGAACAGTTGAGATTGATTCCCTGAAAGGACCTGTGATCAATAAAGTGCCCAGAGCCAGGGAGAGAGGCCTTAGTCACGAAACGTCCATGCATGAGGCGGGGAAAGCACAGCTACGTACAAAGCCTTGAGGGGTAGAAAACCCATCAAGATTAGAGTTTCCCAGTGAGGTTGCCTGCATGGCACGCAGACCGTGAAGGCGTTCCCAGGGCAGTTGGCGCCAGTGATTAGGTGGGGCAGGTGGGCACAGAAATTGAGGGTATACAGAGGTACCCACGTGGCCTTCCCTGTCAGATTTTGCACTCAAGTAAAGGAAGCCTGCACGCAAGATTGCCCTCAGAGTGGGTGATGGCAGCGCAGGAGTAATCGAGTGAGCTCTAGAGGTAGCCAGTAAATGCTAAGACTACATAAGGGGCAGGAACACTCAGCAAAGGGAGGCAGTACGTAAGACACGATAGGCAATACGTGATTTCAAACTAGAGATTTCACTAAGAGATTTTTGGTGTTCCTGTTACCTGACTTGAGCGTCAGAGCTACAACGGCCGCTAGAGGCACCGTCTGTGTTGCTTTGCAGGCATCGTTTGGAGTTCCAGAGAGGATTCTTGGAGCGTTCTTGCAGAGCACGCAATTGCAGAAGGCTAGACGAAGGAGTGACGAGGCATATCTTCCACGTTCGAGTCAGCGGAAGCCCCCCAGTCTCGAGCTGTGAACTTGTTCTTAGCAAAAAGACTAAGTGGTCTTCCTTTGCCAAAGAGAAGAAGGAGCTTGAAGCCGATGTATCTAAGACCATGGCTGCCGGTGCTCAAGCTTTGATAGATGGGTTCAAGATGGCCTTGGAGCAGATTCATTGCGTCCTGCCAGACTCGGACCTTACCTAGTTCAGTCTCCGCCATTCAGTGGTTGATGGCAAGCTCATTTCTCCTCCTTGAGCTTCTTCCCTTGTAACTTCTTCTTTTGTGTAATTTCTTTTTCTGCTGCAAAACTTGTGTATAAACCTTTTAGCTGCAAAGGTTCTCTGTATTGACTTCAATGTGAATGAAATCTATTTGCTTCAGCTGCTTGTCTCTCTCCATCTTTAACTCTCTGCATGTGACTAATTGTTAACTAGCTTAGGCTTTAGCGCGATCTCACTGTAACCCTTCAAACTTGGTTTCTGACTTGATCGCGACTAACTGTTACCTTAGCATTGTCTTTAACAGTTTTTATGCATAAATTCATGTTGGATGACTGACCTGACGGGGCCTAAATGCTTCGACTGATCGCACAAGAACTTGCTTGGGAAAGCTTTCATACTCAAGGCTTTTACCACCGACCATCGACCACCGACTAGCATGTTAGTTCACCACTCATCAGTCATCGCGCTTCTGGCTTTGCTTTACTTCTCTGCCACTCCAGCGCTAAGTGCATAGAGGGCCTGAATGCTAAAGATGATGCCTTGTTTTGGGGAAGAAGAGTGTTTCTCGATGCCCCTCTTGCTTACCCCAAGGCCATCGACCTTAAGCTCTGAACGCCGATCACCGTCAATGACACCTTGTTCTGGGGAGGAAGAGTGTTTCTCGATGACCCCTTTTGCCTGCCTCAAGGTCATCGACCTCACACGAACCGGGTTATTCTATCCCTTCCTCACTCCTGGGGTGAGAAGAGCCTTATCTAAGGGCTTTACTAAGCCAATATTGGTATACGCCAAGTGGGTAAGGACGTTTTTCGAAATCCTCCCTTTCCCTCTCTTGGTCTTACTAGTACCCCTAGCTTTTCAAACCTTAGATGCCCGCACTCACGCCTTAGGTGAGGAGAATGTTAAACTGGGAAACACTTGCACACTTGATATACTGAAATCTCTTTTATTGGGTGGCCTCGTTAAAAATCCTCCTTAGGGAAAAGAGTGCCCCCCGATCTGCTCAACTGTTTACAGTATATACACTGAGTGTGTGTACAGTGTGAGAACGCATCTACTTAACTAAAGTAGAATTTCAAGTGTGTGGCGTTCCACGTCCTGGGAATAGCTGCTCCATCCAGAGTGTCCAGCCGATAAGCTCCATTCTCCAACGCCTCAACTACTCTGGAAGGGGTCTCCTTTCATTGGCGATGACCGCCCTGGCGATGCCTGTCTCACGAGGAGCGATCATGCCCTCTGCTTCAGCTTCCACCTGAGCTACCTGGGAGCCCCCCAGCGTAGCATCTTCCATCACCTGATCTGCTTGTGTACCACGGACCACCGATCACTCCTCGAGCACGCCTGATGGTGGTGTCGTAGTGACATGGCAGATGCTTCTCTTCTGCTTGAGGCTGTTCTCATAACAGCGCCTAGCCTCAGCCTGATCTGACTTGATGGTAATGGCAGCCCCTTCCATCGACGGCAGCTTCAACTTCATGTGCCTTGTCAAGGGCACTGCACCCAACCTGTTGAGCGTGGGTCTTCCCAACAAGATATTGTATGCAGATGGGGCATTCACCACCAAGTACTTTATCTTCTCTGTGCGGGACGCCACTCCATCGGTGAACGTCCTTCTCAGCTCTATGTAGCCCCGCACCTGGACTTGGTCCCCAGCGAAGCCATAAACACACCCAACATATGGCCTCAGCTGAGCGGGGGACAGCTGCAGCTTGTTGAACGTCGGCCAGAACATGACGTCTGCTGAACTTCCTTGGTCTACGAGCACCCTGTGCACTCGTCTTCCTGCTGTCACAAGGGAGACGACCACAGGATCGTTGTCATGGGGTACAACGTCCCGTAAATCTGCCCTTGTGAATGTGATATCCACCTCGGGGAAATGGCCTTCATTCACTGAGTCTACAGCCATCACTGAGCGTGCATACCTTTTTCTTTGCGATGCGGAGCACCCTCCGCCAGAGAAGCCCCCTGCGATCGTCCTCACCTCCCCATGCACAGGGATTTCATGTTGCTGATCACCTGCCTGGGACCCCGAAGCACGATCACCTTGCGCCTCCCGCAGGTAATCAGTCAGGAATCCTGTCTTCACCAACTCAGCAAGTTGATGTCCCAGCGCCAGGCAGGCATGTAGTGTGTGTCCATAAGCCTGATGGAATTCACACCACTCATCCTTCTTCTTTCCAAGTACCTTGTCATTTTTCTCTGGTACTCGGAGTCTTGCAGCCACGGCAGGGATGGCGATCAGCTCCGCCAGCTCTTCCATGAAATCATACCTGGGGGGTGCATTGTTCTCCCTTGCACGCCCCCTGGCCTGGTCCTTCCTGGGTGCATAGGGACGAGACCTTCCCTGTGCCTTCTTCCCTTCTTTGGCCTCATGCACCCACGCCTGTTGCTGCTGCTTCCCCTGACCTCCGCGCGGCTTCGACGGTGCAGCACTGCCTCTCTTCTCAGAGACCTCTGTCTCTGCTACTATGTGTGCCACTGCGCGTCGTCGAATCTCAGCGAAGGGGGCAGGGTGGCTCCTGATGAGCGATTCACTGAAGGGACCAGGCAGTACGCCTTTCTTGAATGCATGCACCAGCATGTTCTCGTCCTTGCTGGGCAATCTCACCACCTGCGCACCAAAACGGTTGAGGTAGTCCTTCAGCGACTCCCCCTAGTACTGGCGCACGTCGAACAGATCATAGGACACCACCAGTGGCGCTCTGTTGACGATATACTGCTCCGTGAACAGCTTTGAAAACTGATGGAAGGAGGTGATGTGGCCCTCTGACAGGCTCACGAACCATTCCATAGCTATTCCGCTCAGTGTACTCATAAACATTTTGCAGTACACAGCGTTTGAACCTCCGGACAGCATCATCTGAGTGTGGAATGTAACATCCCGCCAAATCCTTTTCATATTTATATAATGAAATAAAGGTAAAACAATAATATCGAAGTGAACATACATATATATATATATAATGAAATTTCTCCTAACAGGGAGTTTAATACATATCCAGTCAGTTTCCAAAACTTAAACAAAATACAGCAAAATAGAAAACAGGCGATCTCCTTCCGGCGACCACTCACTGAGGAGCTCTACTTCCTACAACATCATCTGCTCCCGTGTAAATTATACACGATCATCACTGGTTTAAGAAAACATCCACAAAACAAAAACGCAGGGTAAGCTAGATATTTTAAAGAGAATTTAGATATGAAACTTTAAAATCAAGATAAAACAAATTTAAGACACCCACGTAAAAACCATCAACTTTCTCATTCCCTTCACATGACCATCAAGTAATCACATATTTCACAATTTCCTCAAGAGTCGTTCAATTCACATAATCCATCAAGTGTCTATCAATTTCAATGTTTCTCATTTCCCACGTCAGACTTCCACCGACTCATCACACATAGACACTTGACACTACTTCTGGAAGACACGTGCATTGACTAGACTCAGAGATCTGCACCTGTCATACTGCACCACTGTGAAATCACACACATTCACAAGCGTATAAATGAATCTCAATATCATCACTATCCTAGCATGACAGGGTTAATCCATACAACGGGTCAAGCTCGTTCTCTTTCAAACAACTCACCCATACATATGAACCTCCTTCGACTCTCAACGCCTGAATAACTTCATCTATATGATTCCATTATATCAGGAGAGTCAGGATATCTCATAATACACGAATCACCGGTCAATGCACACTCTACACGATCTTACACGGTATTTTCTTTCCTGAAAATACTATGCCTTGATCCCACATTCACCACATTCCATACATCATACCACACATAAAGAACAATTCCATCATAGAATACTTTGAATCTTTTCTTAAACAACCCCACTCACAAAAACAAGCATACCACCGTTCAGGTTTTCGAATAGCATATACATTTTTCATTTCAATCTCAACAAGTTCAAAGCGACACTAAAATAGGGGAGTTCGAAAACAACATTAAAACCGGCGATCACATCCAAAAATAGGGGTTATGCAATAACAGTTGAAAACCGGCGACCACGTCGCCCCATCATCAAAATCATCTAACTTAAGGTTTTCGTTGGAAATAAGGCTAGCTTCCCTTACCTGGACTTGCGTAAAATCTCACTACGAGCTCTAACCCACCGAACTTAAGGATACCCGAACTCTGTTTTTGCGTCCTGATCGAAAAACTCGCAGAGAACTTCCCGGGAGTCCAAGGGCAGTCGTCGCTCGTCGTACTGGTGCTTGAGGATGCCTGAATCGCAGCGCGAAGGAGAGAAAAGAGAAGGATGAAGGTAAACTCACTCTGTCACTCTTGAACCACAACAACGTTCTTTGCCTCTCAGAAGTGAGTTTTTGAATCTAAACCAACTTGTCCACAATTGCCGCTGCCACTACCCACTCTGCAGGAAAGCTTGCGTGCACACTTCCTTTAACAGTATGATCACGTGGGTTTCTGCGCGCACCAACTCTCTGACGCTAACTATTCTGAAACACCCTTTCTGTCTATGTGTCGCGCATGCAGGACGTCTCATGCTGGGAGCCTGGGTCCCACCTTATCTGTGTGAAACACGACATCGCGCGATAACCTTCCACCGATGACTTCTCGCGCGATGACTATCCACCGATGTCTCATCCTGGCGAACGACCGATGTCTCTCCCTGGAGGACGACCGATGTCTATCCCTGGCGATGACCGCATGTCTCTCGCCCTGACGATGCCCGCGTGTCTCTCGCCCTGGCGATGCCCGCGTGTCTCTCGCCCTGGTGATGCCCGCGTGTCTCTCTCGCCCTGGCGATGCCTGATGACACATCGCCACGCCTTGCTGAAGGTTCTTCATCCCACTATGTTACGTCCAAGGTATCACCTCCACATGGCTTGGTGACGTCGGTAGCTTCACATTTCCAAGAATAGATCAGCACTACTCCTCGTGCGCCCATGCATGCAACACTAAGGACGATCTCTTATGCTCAAGCATAGAGCTTCGCATGCACAGCGTATCTAAGGCTTAACCCACACCTTGATACGCGTGACTTTTGGAACCCACTATGGTTGATCCAGTATCTTGACCACATACTAAGTGCACTTTCGGCGATCAGGTACACCATAGGCGATTGGCGATCATGTACACTACAGGCGATTGGCGTTCATGTGTAGTCTAGGCGACAGGCGATTATTGTAAGGACCTAGAAAATTTTATTGGAATGAAAGTGATATATTTTAAGTGAATTCTAAGTATGTTTTTATTTAAAATATAAAGGAAGGAAAGTGTAGCTTAGAAGTCTATGAGATCGCCGTTGTTGAAGACGGAGGCGACCTCCGACTTCTCTGGTACATAATCGCCAATCGCCTATGGTGCACATGATCGCCGAAAGTGCACTCAGTATGTGGTCAAGATACTGGATCAACCATAGTGGGTTCCAAAAACCACGCGTATCAAGGTGTGGGTTAAGCCTTAGATACGTTGTGCATGCGAAGCTCTATGCTTGAGCATAAGAAATCGTTCTTAGTGTTGCATGCATGGGCGCACGAGGAGTAGTGCTGATCTACTCTTGGAAATGTGAAGCTACCGACGACCAAGTCATGTGGAGATGATACCTTGGACGTAACATAGTGGGATGAAGAACCTTCAGCAAGGCGTGGCGATGTGTCGTCGGGCATCGCCAGGGCGCGAGGCATGCGGACATCGCCAGGGCGCGAGGCATGCGGGCATCGCCAGGGCGCGAGACATGCGGGCATCGCCAGGGCGCGAGACATGCGGGCATCGCCAGGGCGCGAGGCATGCGGGCATCGCCAGGGCGCGAGGCATGCGGGCATCGCCAGGGCGCGAGGCATGCGGGCATCGCCAGGGCGCGAGGCATGCGGGCATCGCCAGGGCGCGAGACATGCGGGCATCGCCAGGGCGCGAGACATCGGGCATCGCCAGGGCGCGAGACATGCGGACATCGCCAGGGCGCGAGGCATGCGGGCATCGCCAGGGCGAGACATCGGTCGTCTTCCAGGGAGAGACATCGGTCATCTTCCAGAGAGAGACATCGGTCGTCTTCCAGAGAAAGACATCGGTCGTCCGCCAGAATGAGTCATCGGTGGAAGGTTATCGCGCGATGTCGAGTTTCACACAGATAAGGTGGGACCCAGGCTCCCAGCATGAGACGTCCTGCACGTGCGACACGTAGACAAAAAGGGTGGTCCAGAATAGTGACATCAGAGAGTTGGCATGCGCAAAGACACACGTGGCCGTACTGTTCAGGGAAGCGTGCACGCAAGCTTTCCTACAGAGTGGGTGGTGGCAGCGGCAATTGTGGACAAGTTGGTTTAGATTCAAAAACTCACTTCTGAGAGGAAAAGAACGTTGCAGTGGTTCAAGAGTGACAGAGTGAGTTTACCTTCATCCTTCTCTTTTTTCTCCTTCGCGCTGCGATTCAGGCATCCTCAAGCACCAGTACGACGAGCGACGACTGCCCTTGGACACCTGGGGAGTTCTCTGCGAGTTTTCCGTTAGGACGCTAGAACAGAGTTAAGGCATCTTTAAGCTTCGGTGGGTTTTGGAGCTCTTGGTGTTTTGCGCAAGTTCAGGTAAGGGAAGCTAGCATTTTCGTTTATAAAAACGTTAGGCGAGTAGGTTCTGAAGTGAGGGCGACGTGGTCGCCGGTTTTCATATTCCTTTTCACAATGCTCTGTTTTTATGTGTGGGGCGACGTGATCGCCGGTTTTAATGTTGATTTCGAACTTCCCTGTTTTAGTGTCGTTTGAAACTGTTTGAGATTGAAATGTGATATTCGAAAATCTGAACCTTGGAATGATTGTTGCTGTGATTGGAATCGTTCATTTAAGTGTTATATGATGTGTTGAATGTTGTGAATGTGGGATCAAGGCATAGTATTTTCAGGAAAGAAAATACCGTGTAAGATCGTGTAGGATGTGCATTGATCGGTGATTTCTATAATGAGATATCCTGACTCTCCTGATATAATGGAATCATATAGATGAAGTTATTCAGGCGTTGAGAGTCGATGGAGGTTCATACGTATGGGTAAGTTGTTTGAAAGATAACTACTTGACCTGTTGTGTGGATTCACCCTGTCATACTAGGAGAGTGATGAGATTGAGATTGAGATTATGTTGATGCGCATAGCTGTGGGAACTTTACAGCAGTGTAGTATGACAGGTGCAGATCTCTGAGTCTAGTCAATGCACGTGTCTTCCGGAAGTAGTGTCAAGTGTCTATGTGTGATGAGTCAGTGGAAGTCTAACGTGAGAAATGAGAAACATTGAAATTGATAGACACTTGATGGATTATGTGAATTGAACGACTCTTGAGGAAATTGTGAAATATGTGATTACTTGATGGTCATGTGAAGGGAATGAGAAAGTTGATGGTTTTTACGTGGGTGTCTTAAATTTGTTTTATCTTGATTTTAAAGTTTCATATCTAATTTCTCTTTAAAATATCTAGCTTACCCTGCGTTTTTGTTTTGTGGATGTTTTCTTAAACCTGTGATGATCGTGTATAATTTACACGGGAGCAGATGATGTTGCAGGAAGTAGAGCTCCTCAGTGAGTGGTCGCCAGAAGGAGATCGCCTGTTTCTGTTTCTGTTAGGCGATCGCCTGTTTTCTGTTTTCTGTTAGGAGATCGCCTGTTTTTCTATTTTGCTGTATTTTGTTTAAGTTTGGAAAACTGACTGGATATGTATTAAACTCCTTGTGAGGAGAAATTTCATTATATATATATATATATATATATATATAGATATGTTCACTTCGATATTATTGTTTTACCTTTATTTTATTATATAAATATGAAAAGATTTTGGCGGGATGTTACAATTATGTACTAACCAGGCGATCTCATAGTCTTCTAAGCTACACTTTCCTTCCTTTTTATTTTAAATAAAAACATACTTAGAATTCATTTAAAATATATTCCTTTTATTCCAATTTAATTTTAAAGGTCCTTACATGGAAGGCTGTCAGATGTGCTTCTAGATCTTCCGCCCCCGTGAACGACGCCTTCACTCCCACCAGGTTGGGAGGTGTAACATCCCGCCACAATAATACATACATCCATGTATAATTGAAATTAAGTGTAACCAAATAATATTGAAGAGTGCAAAATAATATGTATTTATATATATCAGAAATGAAGTTACTCCTCTTAGGGAGTTTAATACATAACCAAATCAAATGTTTGCAAGATTTTACGAAATTAAAAGAAATGCAGTAAGACAGGCGGTCTCAACAGAAAACGGCGATCTCCAACTTTAAAACGGCGATCTCTAACAGAAGACCTCAAAACGGGCGATCTTCTATCAGGACACGAAAACCGGCGATCACCCGATGGAGGCATAAACCGGCGATCACCCGGTAGAGACGGAGATAGGCGATCTCCTTCCGGCGACCACTCACTGAGGAGCTCTACTCCCTGGAAGATCATCTGCTCCCGTGTAAAAGACACGATCATCATAGTTTTTAATAGAAAACAGCCACAGAGCAATACAAAATAAAGGGTAAGCTAGATATCTTTAAATAGAGTTTAAATCATGAACATGACAATCAAAGTAAACCAAGTTCCAAATATCCATGTAAAACGTAGAGCTACTCATAGCATTCAGCTGATCGCCCAAAATCACATTTCACAACATTCACCCATAGTCATTCCATTTCACAATACAGCATCAAGTGTCTATCAATATTCAAGTTTCTCATTTCCCTTGTCAGACTTTCCACTGACTCACAACACAAGACACTTGACACTACTTCCGGATTGACTCGTGCGTTGAACTTAGTATCCAGAGACATGCACTTGTCATACCATACCACTGTGAATCCACACAGCATGCGCATATACAATCTCAATGTTACCATTCTCCTGGTATGACAAGGTTAATCCATACAACAGCTCGAGCTCGTTCCCATTTGAACAACTCGCCCATACGTATGAACCTCCTTCGACTCTCACCAACTGAATAACTTCATCTACGTGATTTCATTATCTCAGCAGAGTCAGGATCGTCTCATTAACAGGTTACTCACTGATCAATGCACTTCCTAACCAATCTCAACACGGTATTTCCTTTCCTGAAAATACTATGCCTCGATCCCACATCCAAACACATCATACCATTCAAGTAAATGATTCAAATCACATCAACAAACATTTCAAAGCTTCAGATCTTCGAATATCTCATGTAAATCTCAAGTAGTTTCAAAACAACATCAAAAACAGAGATTTCGCAAAACAGCGCCAAAACCGGCGATCTAGTTCAAAAACATGGTATTTCAAAGGCTATGTTTAAAACCGGCGACCACGTCGCCCAAACACATAACACAAAGCATTTCATGAAGACGAAAGCGAAAACGGCGACCACGTCGCCCACCCTTCAGAAAAGGCTAAACGATGGTTCGTATTAAAGATGAAGGCTAGCTTCCCTTACCTGGATTTTGCGCAAATACCAGGGGCTCCGAAATCCAACGAAGCTTGCAGAACCTTGGCTCTGTTCTTGAGTCTGGTTTTGAAGAGCTTGCAGAGAACCACCCAAGTGCTCCAATGGTGGCTGTCGCTCGTCGTATTCCCGCGTGAAGGTGTACTAGAATCGCAGTGCGAAGGAGAGAATGGAGGAGAAGGGAGATAAACGCACCCTTTAGCTCTGGAACCACAGCAACGTTTCTTTCCTTCTCCCTCAGAAATGGGTTTTTGCATCTTAAGCTGACTTCTCCACAAAAACCGCTGCCACCACCCACTCTGCAGGGAGTTTGCGTGTACGCTTCGCTGAACAGTACACCTAAGCGTGCCTCTGCGCAGGCTACGCTATGAGGTCACTATTCTGAACCACTCTTTTGTCTACGTGGCGCGCATGCAGAACGTCTCATGCTGGATGTCTGGGTCCCACGTTCCCTGTGTATAACTTAACGTAGCGCGATGACCTTTTCACCGATGACCACAGGCGCGAAGACTATCCACCGATGACCTCTCGCGCGAAGGCTAACAACCGATGACCTCTCGCGCGAAGGTTAACAACCGATGACCTCTCGCGCGAAGGCTAACAACCGATGACCTCTCGCGCGAAGGCTAACAACCGATGACCTCTCGCGCGAAGGCTAACAACCGATGACCTCTCCCCCTGATGATGCCCGCATGCCCCTCGCGCCCAGGCGATCCTGCATGCCTTGCGCCCTGGCGATGCTCGATGACACATCGCCACGCCTTCCTTGAGGTCCTTCATTCCACTATGTTACGTCTAAGGTATCTTCTCCACATGACTCGGTGACGTCGGTGGCTTCATATTTCCAAGAGTAGATCAGCACTTCTCTTCGTTCTTCCATGCATGCTACACTAAGGGTGATCTCTTTCGCTCAAGCATAGAGTTCGCATGCACAGCGCATCTAAGGTTTAACCCACACCTTGATACGCGTGGCTGTTGAAACCCACTCTGGTTGATCCAGGATGGTGACCACCTACTACGTGCATTTTCGGTGATCATGTACAACCTACTCGACAGGCGATCATGTCCCAGGTCAAGGGCGACGTCCGATGTCTGCCACTACGAAACTTCATTTACCAACTTTGTATTTTAGATAATGACACCTTCCGAAATTATTTAAATATACCACTTTTATTCCAATTTAATTTTCCAGGTCCTTACATTCTCCCCAACAAGAAAAATTTTCGTCCTCGAAAATTGGATTACAAGGAAAAGAGGTAAGGATATGCTTCTCTCATGGTTTCTTCAAATTCCCATGGTGAATCACCCGATCTTCACGTTGTCCACTCCCAACACGTGAGTAGGGTCTGCAAGGGACTTCCTTAGCTATGATACGTGGAATACATTATGTAGACTTGCTAATTGGGGAGGTGGGGCGATCTCATAAGCCACTAGACTTATCCTCCTTAAGATCCGATATGGCCCAACAAACTTAGGGGACAGCTTCTTTGATCTGATCGCCTACCCTACACCCTTGGCTGGTGTCCCCCTTCATAAAGACATGACCCCAGCAGCAACCTCCAAAGGTCTCCTCCTCTGCTCTGCCTAGGACATTTGCTGACCTTAAGAAACTTTTATTCTGTCCTGTATCAAATTCACCCTCTCGGTGATCTATTGAACCAACTCTTCCTACCTCAATACTTCATCAAAATCCATTTTACATCCCTGTACATGGGATATGCTGTCCCATAGAGTGCCAACTCCAGCATTCACACTCTACTTCCAACCTTGAAGACTTTGTTGAACAAGTCTAGAACTAGGTCCTTAACGTAACCAGGACTAGCCCCTTTAGAGAAAGCGGGCAAGATCCCTTCATTGGGAGGAAAGGGGGCAGCTGTCCACAACTCATGCCACCCCCTAGCGAACTCAAACTAGGGTCCGAAGTGTCCTTCTAGGAATCAACTCCTGCATCTTGATCAAATCATTCACCGACTTCTCAACTGCTGATCAAATTCCCACGCTCCCAAAAGGGACACTTTTTATTCATTACTCCGCTGCATAATTCTGTACCTTACAAAGACAAGGTTTCTGTTGCTGTTACCTTCCAAATTATTATTATGACCCCTTTTGCCAACTCGACTTCCTGTTCCCATTACGACCTTCTTCTTCAATGTATACGTTGGATGCATTGACGTCGGTTTCAGGTGCCTATCCAGAAGGCATACGAGAACGAACGCACCTCTGCCTCCAGAATCTCTTGCCTACGGATAACTCTATTCTCCTTCTGTCCCAGATACCACAGGCTATTTCCACTCACAATCCCTTCCACACCCATCATTCTGAAATTTACTACATCTCTAGAAAGACTCAACATCATCATAACACGGCCTACCCTCATTTTTATCCACAGCCATATCCTCCTTCCCTTCTACATTCACAGGTCGATCTACATCTTATTTGCCAAAAACTTCGGAGGCTTACATTTTCGGAAGCCTTTTATCTCAACCCACCATTTCCATAATCCTCTTTCAAATCCCGGTCAGCCAAACAGCATCCATTCTGCGTGAAGCCTAAGCTAGAACCATCTCATGCTGTTTCATTGACATGAGCATCTTCTACGCTTCAAAAGAAAATTCCTTCCTTGGAATTTAACTCTGGTACTTCCCATGGTTACACATGCTTAAGCTTTAAACCCCCAGCCTCTTGCTTATTTACTCTCCATGACTTATACGTAACTGGGACTAAACCTTGGTACTGCCAAATCTAACTCACACTTGTTCCTTTCATTCCATCTACTATCACTGGGCATTCAGAGCAACCTAGGGAGGTCAAAACCTGTTTTTGAAGCAGGTGCAGAGGCCAATCGTTCAAACGATAGCTCCTCTACTATATGGCCCAAGCTCGGTTGCACACCGATTTGACACAAAAGAGTGTGTCTCTCCAGAATCAAACAAAACTATAACGTATCTATCAGCTATAAACAAGTATCTTGTACTAGATTACCTGATTGAGAGGCTTCCGCTCCAGACATGGCAAACACTCTCCCTGCTGCTTGAGGTCTTCTGCCCTCGTTTCTCAACTGCTGTGAATTAACGGGTTGAGTCATCCTTTTTCTGTTGGGACAATCTCTAGAAAGGTGCCCTATCTCTTGGCATGTGAAACACCTGGGTCTCCACGTTTGTTGTTGCTGAAATTGGGACGAAGCTGTTCCCACCCGATGTGGTGGAGATCTCACATATGGCTTGCTGTGTG
This sequence comes from Phaseolus lunatus, assembly GCA_013389735.1. Classification (NCBI taxonomy): domain Eukaryota; kingdom Viridiplantae; phylum Streptophyta; class Magnoliopsida; order Fabales; family Fabaceae; genus Phaseolus; species Phaseolus lunatus. Next base: position 29,435,524 of record CM023860.1, read on the forward strand.
GGTGCTGCACCTTCGCCTTCCCACTGGAAGAGCCTCCTTGGTGTGACCTGATCACTCGAGGATCACCCCTTTCCAGGGTCTCTACCATCTTTGCCTTCTCTACTAAGGCGTGAAATTCCCTGATGCACATCGGGGCTATGGTCCTCTTCAGTCCATGCTTCAGCCCCTCTTCGAATTTTCTACACCTCCAGGCCTCGGAGGTCGCCTGGGTATAAAACCGGGCGAGGTACTCAAAACGAGCAGCATAGGCGTTCACTGACATCTCCCCCTGCTCCAACTTCAGGAACTCAGCTTCTCTTGCAAACTTGGCACTGTCAGGGAAGTATTTCTCCAAGAACTTCACCCTGAAGCTCTCCCAATCCAGAACATCCTCTCGGGCCTCCATCATCTGCTGAGCTCCCATCCACCAGAACTCAGCTTCTCCTGATAGCAGATAAGTGGCGAACAGCAGCTTCTTTTCTTCAGGGCATGAGGTCGCCCTAAAGATTTTCTCCACCTCCCTGACCCACTGATCTGCCTGATCAGGGGTAGCATTCCCACTGAACTTAGGTGGGTTGTGCCTCATGAACTCGGCCAGTCCCATCTGTTCTTGGGGCTGACCGACGTGGGAGTTTGTTTCAGCCGACCGAGCAGTCTCCCAGTGCTGCATTGTGGCTTGATGGTTCTGAGCCATCGCCGCATTCTGCTGCTGAATGGCAGTCGCCATCATCTCTATGGCCTTGGCGATCTGACTCATCTCTGAGGAAGGTTGAGGTGGGGTAGCAGGTCTACGTGCCATCTTCTAAATCTATTGACTTCTATATTCCCTACAACTATAAGAATGAAATCGATAAGAATCAATTCATTCAAGGGGTAACAGCTAGACCTTACAAAGGTCAGCATCTCAAAGTCATCTAGAATTTGAGTTCATCAACAGAATCACAAGACTTATAATCCCAAACAAAACACCAGAACAGTTACTGGTGTGCAAACATCAATCCAACTACCACCTCAGTCAAATTCAAGAACACTCAAAAATCACACCAGAATTCAATGTAGGCTAAACATCAAACCTTTGGAATTAAGATTAAGAATCATCTTGATCCAGTTATGAGTGTGCACCCTCATTCCTTTATCAGGATCTTCTCATTCTTGATACCAAGATTTTCAATTTGAGCATACATTCACTAAAGCACAGAAGCACACACAAACTTTTCAATACAAAACGTTTGAAAACCTTTCACTATAGTTGTTATTTAAAACTCAATTAAATTTTATGAGCAGAAGAAACACAATGGATCCACAGCCCTCAGGTCATCCTAAGGCGAACTGCTCTGATACCATTAATGTAACATCCCGCCACAATAATACATACATCCATGTATAATTGAAATTAAGTGTAACCAAATAATATTGAAGAGTGCAAAATAATATGTATTTATATATATCAGAAATGAAGTTACTCCTCTTAGGGAGTTTAATACATAACCAAATCAAATGTTTGCAAGATTTTACGAAATTAAAAGAAATGCAGTAAGACAGGCGGTCTCAACAGAAAACGGCGATCTCCAACTTTAAAACGGCGATCTCTAACAGAAGACCTCAAAACGGGCGATCTTCTATCAGGACACGAAAACCGGCGATCACCCGATGGAGGCATAAACCGGCGATCACCCGGTAGAGACGGAGATAGGCGATCTCCTTCCGGCGACCACTCACTGAGGAGCTCTACTCCCTGGAAGATCATCTGCTCCCGTGTAAAAGACACGATCATCACAGTTTTTAATAGAAAACAGCCACAGAGCAATACAAAATAAAGGGTAAGCTAGATATCTTTAAATAGAGTTTAAATCATGAACATGACAATCAAAGTAAACCAAGTTCCAAATATCCATGTAAAACGTAGAGCTACTCATAGCATTCAGCTGATCGCCCAAAATCACATTTCACAACATTCACCCATAGTCATTCCATTTCACAATACAGCATCAAGTGTCTATCAATATTCAAGTTTCTCATTTCCCTTGTCAGACTTTCCACTGACTCACAACACAAGACACTTGACACTACTTCCGGATTGACTCGTGCGTTGAACTTAGTATCCAGAGACATGCACTTGTCATACCATACCACTGTGAATCCACACAGCATGCGCATATACAATCTCAATGTTACCATTCTCCTGGTATGACAAGGTTAATCCATACAACAGCTCGAGCTCGTTCCCATTTGAACAACTCGCCCATACGTATGAACCTCCTTCGACTCTCACCAACTGAATAACTTCATCTACGTGATTCCATTATCTCAGCAGAGTCAGGATCGTCTCATTAACAGGTTACTCACTGATCAATGCACTTCCTAACCAATCTCAACACGGTATTTCCTTTCCTGAAAATACTATGCCTCGATCCCACATCCAAACACATCATACCATTCAAGTAAATGATTCAAATCACATCAACAAACATTTCAAAGCTTCAGATCTTCGAATATCTCATGTAAATCTCAAGTAGTTTCAAAACAACATCAAAAACAGAGATTTCGCAAAACAGCGCCAAAACCGGCGATCTAGTTCAAAAACATGGTATTTCAAAGGCTATGTTTAAAACCGGCGACCACGTCGCCCAAACACATAACACAAAGCATTTCATGAAGACGAAAGCGAAAACGGCGACCACGTCGCCCACCCTTCAGAAAAGGCTAAACGATGGTTCGTATTAAAGATGAAGGCTAGCTTCCCTTACCTGGATTTTGCGCAAATACCAGGGGCTCCGAAATCCAACGAAGCTTGCAGAACCTTGGCTCTGTTCTTGAGTCTGGTTTTGAAGAGCTTGCAGAGAACCACCCAAGTGCTCCAATGGTGGCTGTCGCTCGTCGTATTCCCGCGTGAAGGTGTACTAGAATCGCAGTGCGAAGGAGAGAATGGAGGAGAAGGGAGATAAACGCACCCTTTAGCTCTGGAACCACAGCAACGTTTCTTTCCTTCTCCCTCAGAAATGGGTTTTTGCATCTTAAGCTGACTTCTCCACAAAAACCGCTGCCACCACCCACTCTGCAGGGAGTTTGCGTGTACGCTTCGCTGAACAGTACACCTAAGCGTGCCTCTGCGCAGGCTACGCTATGAGGTCACTATTCTGAACCACTCTTTTGTCTACGTGGCGCGCATGCAGAACGTCTCATGCTGGATGTCTGGGTCCCACGTTCCCTGTGTATAACTTAACGTAGCGCGATGACCTTTTCACCGATGACCACAGGCGCGAAGACTATCCACCGATGACCTCTCGCGCGAAGGCTAACAACCGATGACCTCTCGCGCGAAGGTTAACAACCGATGACCTCTCGCGCGAAGGCTAACAACCGATGACCTCTCGCGCGAAGGCTAACAACCGATGACCTCTCGCGCGAAGGCTAACAACCGATGACCTCTCCCCCTGATGATGCCCGCATGCCCCTCGCGCCCAGGCGATCCTGCATGCCTTGCGCCCTGGCGATGCTCGATGACACATCGCCACGCCTTCCTTGAGGTCCTTCATTCCACTATGTTACGTCTAAGGTATCTTCTCCACATGACTCGGTGACGTCGGTGGCTTCATATTTCCAAGAGTAGATCAGCACTTCTCTTCGTTCTTCCATGCATGCTACACTAAGGGTGATCTCTTTCGCTCAAGCATAGAGTTCGCATGCACAGCGCATCTAAGGTTTAACCCACACCTTGATACGCGTGGCTGTTGAAACCCACTCTGGTTGATCCAGGATGGTGACCACCTACTACGTGCATTTTCGGTGATCATGTACAACCTACTCGACAGGCGATCATGTCCCAGGTCAAGGGCGACGTCCGATGTCTGCCACTACGAAACTTCATTTACCAACTTTGTATTTTAGATAATGACACCTTCCGAAATTATTTAAATATACCACTTTTATTCCAATTTAATTTTCCAGGTCCTTACAGGAGGCACCACTGGGTTCATGATCTCTTTGGAAAAGGGGATGGGAAAGGCCCTTGGGGGCGTTGGTGGAGCCTGTTCTTCTCCCACGCGGTCTCCAACTTGTCGCATATGGTGCAGGTCCAAGCGTAGCTCTTCATTGGCCCTGCGTAACTTCTCATTTCTGGCCTGAGAAACGGCCAGATCCTCCTGCATACGTGCCTGGTGGGCTCTGGATTCTGCCACCGTCTCTTGGAGTGCGCACATCGTTTCCATGAGCTGTTGCATGGTAACGTTTTCACTCCCGTTTGGTGGAACAGATCCTTATCTGGGATTTCTCATCTCTGTGGTTGCTACTCTCGTTTTTGTGTATGGGACCTTTGTTTTACTTCGGCCCCACGGTGGGCGCCAAATGATCCTGGCGCTGACTCGAACGTGGAGGATATGCCTCGTCACTCCTTCGTCTAGCCTTCTGCAACTGCGTGCTCTGCAAGAATCCTCTCTGGAACTCCAAACGATGCCTGCAAAGCAACACAGACAGCGCCTCTAGCGGCCGTTGTAGCTCCGACGCTCAAGTTAGGCAACAGGAACACCAAAAATCTCTTAGTGAAATCTCTAGTTTGAAATCACGTATTGCATATCGCGTCTTGCGTACTGCCTCCCTTTGCTGAGTGTTCCTGCCCCTTATGTAGTCTTAGTGTTTACTGGCTACCTCTAGAGCTCACTCGATTACTCCTGCGCTGCCATCACCCACTCTGAGGGCAATCTTGCGTTCAGGCTTCCTTTACTTGAGTGCAAAATCTGACAGGGAAGGCCACGTGGGTACCTTTGTATACCCTCAATTTCTGTGCCCACCTGCCCCACCTAATCACTGGCGCCAACTGCCCTGGGAACGCCTTCATGGTCCGCGTGCCATGCAGGCAACCTCACTGGGAAACTCTAATCTTGATGGGTTTTCTACCCCTCAAGGCTTTGTACGTAGCTGTGCTTCCCCCGCCTCATGCATGGACGTTTCGTGACTAAGGCCTCTCTCCCTGGCTCTGGGCACTTTACTGATCACTGGTCCCTTCGGGGAATCAATCTCAACTGTTCTGGTCACGTTGTTCAAATCACCCTGGCCGATGTCACCTCGTCACACCCTGTCGACCGATGTGTCTCTCATCCTGACCGATGACCGATGTGTCTCTCATCGCCCTGTTGTGTGACGAGGACACATTGCCTCGCTATGGTGATCGACCCTACTGAGGGCTCATCGACCCACTGCTCCACGTCTATGGTATCACCCCCACATAGCTCCGGCCCACACTGTAGGACCCAGCTGACGTGGCTCGGCGACGTCATCAGTCCTCCATGTCCTATTGGGCCCACCAGACCGACCTCTCTTGTGCCGACCTCTCAGCTCTTGGCCGACGTTCGAGGTCTGGCCACTACAACACTCACCAGGCGTTGCATCCTGGATGCATGGTCTCACTGCACAGTGCCATGCACGTAATGGGTTAAGAGAGTCACTGATGACTGACCTGCTTACTAGCTCTCTTATGCCATCCTCATGCACGGCCCTACTGGCGCGCAACTCTTCTTCTTCTGGTTTGGAATCATTCGAGGTGCATGCGTAACGCTCTCGCTGGGAGCCTGGGTCCCAGCTTAACTGCGTGTTAGCAAGAACCCCGATGACTGATCTGTGCTTCTTGCGTAACGCTCTCGCTGGGAGCCTAGGTCCCAGCTTAACTGCGTGTTAACAAGAAACCCCGATGACCATGCACCGATGACGGATCAGTGCTACTTGCGTAACGCTCTCGCTGGGAGCTTGGGTCCCAGCTTAACTGCGTGTTAACAAGAAATCCCGATGACCATACACCGATGACGGATCAGTGCTCCTTGCGTAACGCTCTCGCTGGGAGCTTGGGTCCCAGCTTAACTGCGTGTTAACAAGAAACCCCGATGACCATGCACCGATGACGGATCAGTGCTTCTTTACTTCTCGCGCTCTCCTTCCAGGTGCTCATCTAGGCACTGATCTGCTGGTGGTGGTCACTTAGCAACTAACCACCGATCACTGTTCTGAGTGATCTCCTCCTTGATCCACCTGCTATCTTATTCCATGTGTCACCCTGTGAGTGGTCCACATGGTCATCTGCTGCTGACGTCATCGACTACCGATGACCGATCGGATCACCTACCTTAGACAAGTATGACAACTCCTTAGACCCTGAAAAACATGTTGACACACCATACTCGATCGACTACTTTGATATCCTGGTCACTAAGTTTAGACACAGCTCGTCGTCAGTCGACCACACCATCTCACATCAATTGCATTAGTCATCATAAGACAAGAGAAAACAAAGTCATTATGCACATTCATGTCAGACAAGTCGTTCTCAACATTTGCAACCTCAACCTCAAAATGGCCATGCACCACATGGTCACTATGTTGAAGTTGATCCCCTTTGCGGATAGCCTGTGCAAAAAACCGATAGTGAACTTGGATGACTGCAACATCGAGTTGCCAAGTTCATGTAGCTCAAGGAGTTGAAGGAGTTTTGTATAAGGTGAGGAATATGAACGACAACGCTGACAAGAGAATGCCCAACAAAGACCATTGTCGGCCACCCCCACCACTGAAGAAACTCAAGGAAGTTAGTTCCCCAAGTACAACGCTTTGCAAAGTACATACCCCTGAATGTTGATCGAGCACAGGTTTTAAAGAAGGTTGAGTGTTGACTTAATGTCCACACCCCGAAAAACAAACATCCCTCCCAATGTTGATCACACCTAGCATTGTTGTTACCATGTAACTATGGACACACAACAAAAAAATGTGTGGCACTCAGAAAAAATAAATGAAATGGTACAAGTGAGGCACCTTTGCTGCTTTGTTAAAAGAGAACATGGTATAAGAGAACCTTACCGGGGGGATGGATCAAGGATGAGAAGACTACAAAAGATTATTTGAGAGGCGGGAAGATGACAACCTAGACAGTTGCCGAAAAAGGCCATTAAGAGGGGTTATCAACATCATTTTAAGCGAATTCGTGGGAAGAGACAGCACGAGCTCATTAAGGAAAAGGTAATTATGAGCAATCTAGTGGTCAACACCATTGTAAAGATTAAGAGGAGCATGCAGGCAATAACTTTCACCGAGGAGTACTTCCCAAGCCCTTGATCCCAATCATAATGACCCCATGGTCATTACAGTTAAGCTAACTAATTTTGTCGTTGAGAAGACCTTGTACTAGAGGACTCAGAGAACACCATAACACCATACAATAAATAGATAGTCGACTTTTCAAGTGAGTAGAGACTCTAGGTTATATTGATTTATACACTAAGTTCGACAAGGGAAGCAGATGATATAAAACTATCAAGTTTAAGTACATCATCACGACACTAATACCTCCTACAATGTTCTCTTAGGTCGTCCATCACTTAACAAGTTGGGAGCAATTATATTCATCCATACTTAGCCATGAAATTTTCTTTTGAACACAAGGACATTGTGATAGTGCATTTCGACCAAAAAGTTGCACAAGAATGTTGCATAGCTAGTTTGTGGGTGAACCTAAAACTCCCAAGTCCAAATCAAAAAACTCACGAAATTGGACGAGTGATCGACCTCGATCCTCACATCACAGCAGGGCAAGAATGGAGCCAAAGGAGGAGACCACCCCCTCTTTAGATAAGGACCAAGAACCAGAGCACAAGCCTTGGGGTAAAGCTTACAAAAATGTGATGTGAAATTCTTAAAACAAGTATTGATGCAAAACAGACACATTTCACGTGGACGACTACTGACACACCCAGAGTGATATTCTACAAATTGTTAGTCTGCACATAAAGTCGATAGCACAAAAGAAGAGGAGGTTTAAGACTAGCAATCAAGCTCAAGGTCATGAAGTTGCAAGAAGTCAACCAACTATATAATGTACTTCCTGAGTATCCAAAATCCTTGTCGCTCATCATGCAATAATTATATATAATGTAAATAATTTATTTGATATATTATTTTAATTTATATATAATAAAATATCTTTATTTCATGTTAATTAATATCGTAAAAAATAAATAAAATATCATAATAGTAAAAGTAAGAATAAATTAGAAAAATGATTTGTATAAATCTTCTGTGTACAGTGGTTATAGATTATATTAATAAATGCCACGAACTAGGGAAGAGAGTAAGTGAAAATTTTCATTTGGTAAGTATAAACTAAATAAACATCAATACTTCATTATTAAAACTAGTTTGCTTAGAAGATTCCCAGTGGATGATATAAAACTATTTTCTTACCACTCCAATCAGTAATCACATAACTTGGGTAGCAACAAAGGAAAAAGATAAATATATCATCTAAATAAAAAGATGACCTACACTCACTGAACAACATCTAGGTATCATCAAACGAGACATCACTTATTAATAACCTATTACATTTATGATCATATAATTAATCAACAAAACTTATGTCAGTTTGAACAAATCTTGAAAGTATAGAGATGTATAAAACCCTATCACAGAAACATCAATTTAAGTCCATTCACCAACCACGCTTCTTCAGAAAATCTTTAGTTCTCTTCCTCATGCGGGTAAAGACAATAACTACACAAGCCAAGATCCAAGGAGGGAAGTTCACACCAGAGAAATTCAATTTCTTCAACCAATCCGGAGGATCCCTCGAAACTAGGGTTATCATAAAAATTATTAAAGCAACCCCAACCAAGATCCTTGTCACTGGTTTAATTAGTGAGTCCTGCAAAAGAGAACTTTTAGCCAACGAAAATATTACAAGAATTACATGCATGTTTTTATTACAGATATTGATAATTGTGATTTGCAGCATTTCAATTTAAAAAATAAAAATAAAATTGTAGAGTATTTACATCAGTCGTAAAAGAAAAGACATATAAATAATGTAAAATCCTTGATCAGTAATATGTCCTTCATGATTTTATAATTTGATTTCTAGGAATTAAATGATGCTTGAGGTCCTGTCCTGTAACCCACAAACCTTGTTGCACTGAAAGAAAAAGCTTTCACAAAATTCGGTTAATTAAAAGCCATGACAAACAGATTTAGAGAGAATAAACAAACCTATTTTTATCACAACATTCATAAAATTCTCAGTGTAAAGCATCATGAACCTCAAAAAAGATTCAATTTACAATAAACTTTTTGTAACACCAAATACTTTAGCTTATTAAATGAAAAGGGCTCTAAAAGAGGGTACAATAGGCTAAAACTCAAGCAAAGGAGTGATTCAATTCAATCCCTGAATCATACAGCATGATCTCCATTCACCCAATCCAACTCCTCCCCTGCCAAGTTCACCTACAACTCAGGTAACATTCTATGCTCACATTCCTAATCGCATAAATTACTGCCTAGTCCTTCGATAGGAGAATTAATATGAAAGCTCCTATTACTGAGTAGGTTTATGTTAGAAGGAAGAGGGGTACACTTAAAATCCTGTGAATAACAGAACAAATAATTGAGGTTTTGTTAGGAGAACGGAATGTAAATAGACGCGGTAGTTGGAGGGAGGGCCATTGGATTGGTCACTTTGTATTGGGAAGGTCCAGGTTCCTTGAATTACCTGGAGGATTCTTTAATTTCTTTCAACAGAAGTTTATTTTCTTCCCCCTGAACCAGTTTGCATCATGTTTGCTAACCTGAGCGACCAACACAGCCAAGCAGATTGAACATACAACTGCAAACTTAGATACATATTGGCCGGCCATAATTGCAAAATAGTTATAGTACAAGATCCCCAATCTGTGCCAATCATGAGTTGGGTAGGGTATGTTGCACAATCCAGGATTCAAAAATCCCCTACAAATACCAAATAAACTTCACAGAGTTTGCACGATTTCAGCTCTCCAAACTTCATTATTCTAGGATTGCCACTAACATAGTGTTGGAGTGTCAGGTATCCAGATTGCCCATCATGGATTGTCAACCATTGGATACTCCAGCATCATAGAGCTGGTGGTAAAGGACTCTCCCAAATAGAGAACATAAGTATCCCTTAGCAGGTCTTAGGATAAGAGCTGGTTATGAAAACTTCAAATGAATTCAAGCCAATCACACAACATCCTAGTGTACAATGCGCACAAGACAAATGAACATAATGACTAAAACAAACACTTCTTTTAAATTACATAGACTACAATATTTTAAATTTGAACTACCAAACACACACTACCTAAAATCAAAGTTTCTAAAAGCATACTACTAATACCTTTAAGAGAAAAAAAAAAACATACCGTAGGGTCTCCATCAAGGTGTACAACAGCCCCATCCCTATAAGTCAACATGGACCTCCCATTCCTGGGATTGAACCGGACCGGAACACCGCGCCCCCCGGCTCGGGGATTGAATGCGTAGACCGATTTGAGTCCGTGCTTCTCGAGAATGTCCCGGACCTCGATCTGGTCCTGCTCCCACCCGCCCAGTGGCGACTTGAAAACCGCGGTGGGGCCCTTGCCCTGCCGGTAGAGGTGGATCTCCACCTCCGGGACCTTCGTCCGCACGTGCTTGGCCTGCTCTCTCGTGCGGGGAGTCACGTTCTCGGGAGCTGCGTCCACCTCCTCGATTTCTCCCACCACCAGGGGAGTCTTGAGGTCGTCGTCCATGATCGGTGCAGTTGCCGGCTGAGGCGAGGAGGCGGGGCGTGGATCTGGAGGAAGAAGATAGGATTGATGTTGATATTAGGTGGAATTATATTTGTTTTGTTCGTTGCGGAGGGTTGAAGTTTTGTTTGGGAAGAGGGAAAAGAAAGTGGAGAAAAGAAAGTGTTACTTATCTTTCTCTATTTATTTTTAATAAATAAATAAAATATTTCAAAAATTAATTTGAGTTTTTCATTTTATTTTATTTTTCAAATAAATTCTTACATACTATAATTATGAGTAAAATATAAATAAATTATATATATGAAATAAATTATATGTTAATTCTAATAATGATTTGTATTTATTTATACAACTATAATAGATTTTAACAAAATTCATGGAGGAGCTTTCAAGAATAACTTTTAGCAAAAATTTAGCAAGAACAACTTGCATTTTAGCTACAATAAAAACTATGAACAAAAATCACTCGTGAGAGTAACAACAAACCCCCCCCGGCCTAACCAATACTTCCAAATTAAAATATAATGAGTAAATTTATGAAGATGTCATGACTAGTCAAAACAACATTGATTCGTTGATAATAAATTTGGAAGTACAAGTGTTAACTGATCCGGTCGATCATCGGTAGTCGATGACATCAGCAGCAGTTGACCACGTGGACCATTCACAGGGTAACACGTGTAGAGGATAGCAGGTGAATCAGGAGGCGATCACTCAGAATGGTAATCGCCTATCGCCTTGAGGATGAGTAATCGCTCATCGCCGATATGGATCAGTAATCACCTAGATTGCACATGATCGTCGTGTGTGAAGGTTAGGAGATCAGGTGGTCAGCAAGTCGCCGAAAGAGCACATCGCCGGGTGTTTGAGAAGACTTGGTTGTGCCCAGAGTAGCCTGTGTACTAAGCTACTCCCTGTGTGGATAACTTAGTCGCAGGAGCACAGTGGAAGTAACGTTTCAGCTGCAGGTACTCCAGATGGTGACACGTGTATGACCAGATGTTATCCACGTGTCAAGAGGAATAACCGTCAGGAGAGAGAAAGACTCAGGTATATATACGAAACTCTTAACGAAATTAGGGAGAGTTTTGACAGATTCTTACAGCTTACACATTTGAGAGTTTCAGTTACACACGAGTCTCACAGAGAGATTCAGATATAGTTTTGGTGTTCCTGTTGCCTGACTTGAGCGTCGGAGCTACAACGGCCGCCAGAGGCGCCGTCTGTGTGTTTTGCAGGCAGCATTTGGAGTTCCGGCGGTGGTTCTTGAAGCGTTCCTGCAGAACAGAAGGCTAGACGAAGGAGTGACGAGGCAATCCTCCACGTTCGAGTCAAGCGGCAGGATCATTGGCAGCCACCATGGGGCCCGTGTGAATTTTGTTCCCATCCACGTCGCAGTTCTTGAAGTTTCTTGAGGTTTCTTGGAGCTTCTTGGTCATTTCGTCGAAGTGAAGTTACGTCGAAGTGCAGAGGAGATGAGTAGAAGAACCAGGCAAACCTCACCTGCGCCATCTGCTGAAGAAGGAGCTGTTACCATGGCGCAGGTACTGCAGATGATGCGCGCGCTGCAAGATAGCGTCGCGGAATTGAGAGCTGAGCAAGAGAAAATTCGTGCAGAGCTGACTGCATCGCAGAGAAGGAACGAAGAGTTGAACTGTATGAATGAAGACCTGCGTAGGGAATTGCAGGCGCAGAAGGAGCGCGCAGTTGAAGAGAGGACGTCGACGCTGCCATCGCCTCCTAGAGCATTCCCTATGCCTTTCTCCCCCGAGATCATGAACACGGAGGTGCCTCCCAATCTGGTGGGACTGAAAGCGTCGTTCACAGGGGTGGAAGATCCAGAAGCACACCTGACAGCCTTCCACACTCAGATGATGCTGACTGGAGGTTCAGATGCTATGTACTGCAAGATGTTCATGAGTACGCTGAGCGGAGTGGCTATGGAGTGGTTCGTGAGCCTGCCAGAGGGCCACGTCACTTCCTTCCATCAGTTTGCGAAGCTGTTCACTGAGCAGTACATCATCAACCGACCGGCGCCAGTGGTGTCCTACGACCTGTTTGATGTGCGCCAGTATCAGGGGGAGTCGTTGAAGGACTACCTCAATCGCTTTGGGGCGCAGGTGGTGAGATTGCCCAGCAAGGACGAGGACATGCTGGTGCATGCGTTCAAGAGAGGTGTCCTCCCTGGTCCTTTCAGTGAATCGCTCATCAGGAGCCACCCTGCCACCTTCACCGAGATACGACGACGCGCGGTGGCACACATAGTAGCAGAGGCAGAGGTCTCTGAGAAGAGAGGAAGTGCTGCACCGTCGAAGCCACGTGGAGGTCAGGGGAATCAACAGCAGCAGGCGCGGGTGCATGAGATCAAGGAAGGGAGGAAGGAGCAGGGAAGGTCTTGCCCTTATGCACCCAGGAAGGACCAGACCAGGGGGCGTGCAAGCAACGCACCCCCCAGGTATGATTTCATGATAAGTTTGGCGGAGGTGATCGCCATCCCTGCTGTGGCAGCAAGACTCCATGTGCCAGAGAAAACCGGCAGGGTACTTGGAGGGAGGAAGGATGAGTGGTGTGAATTCCATCAAGCTTATGGACATACACTCCGTACCTGCCTGGCGTTGGGGCGTCAGCTTGCTGAGTTGGTGAAGACAGGGTTCCTGACTGATTACCTGCAGAAGACACAAGGTGATCGCTCGTCGGGGTCCCAGGCAGGCGACCAGCAGCATGAACTCCCTGTGTTTGGGAAGGTGAGGTGATGGAAGAGGCTACACTGGGGGGGCTCCCAGAGCTGGAGCGGAAGGCATGATCGCCCCACGTGTGTGCATCGCCAGGGCAGTCATCGCCGGTTAAAGGAGACCCATCCAGAGTGGTTGAGACGTTGGAGAATGGAGCTTGTCGGCTGGAGACTCTGGATGGAGCAGCTATTCCCAGGATGTAGAACGCTACACGCTTGTTTCTTACTTTGGTTAAGCTGTAAAGTAGATGCGCTATCGCGTTGTACACACACTTAGTGTATTAAACAGTTGAGCAGATCAGGGGGCACTCTTTTTAACGATGCCACCCAATAAAAGATTTTCAGTACATAAAGTGTGCGAGTGTTCCCGGTTTAAAGTTCTCCTTGCCCCAGGTGCAAGTACAGATGATCGGTGATCAGTTACCGAGAGGCCACCACCCACAGATCAGCTCCTAGATAAGCGCCTAGATGTAGAGCGCGATTTTAAAGTTCTCCTTGCCCCAGGTGCAAGTACAGGTGATCGGTGGTCAGTTACCGAGAGGCCACCACCCACAAATCAGCTCCTAGATAAGCGCCTGGATGTAGAGCCCGATCAGCCATCAGTGCATGCAGACCGCGATCAGCCGTCGGTGCATGTAGGGAGTGAGCACTCAGTCGGTGCATGGTCATTGGGGTCTTGCTAACACGTGTTAAGCTGGGACCCAAGTTCCTAGTGAGAGCGTTAAGCATGCGCCTCGCATGATTCCAGAAGAAGAGCTCCTCGCCGGTCGGGACGTGCGGAGAACGCGCGATGAGGCAATGCAGGCAGGGCGCGCCCGGTGTGTGCGCTTAGACAACCACGCCTGGCGCCCCCCTGGGAGCGTGCACCCACGAGAAAGTCCTCTTCCTCTGCTTTATACAGTAAGGTTGAGGCAAGAGAAAGTCCTTTTCCTTTGCTTCTTACAGCAAGGTTGAGGTAACAGTGGAAGTCCTCCTTGCCTTTGAGCAAGTGCAGGTGAGAAAGAGGAAGTCCTCTTTGCCTTTGAGCAAGTGCAGGCGAGAACAGAGGAAGACCTCCTCGCCTTTGAGCAAGTGCAGGCAACAGAGGAAGTCCTCCTTGCCTTTGAGCAAGTGCAGACAACAGAGGAAGTCCTCCTTGCCTTTGAGCAAGTGCAGGCGAGAAAGAGGAAGTCCTCCTTGCCTTTAAGCAAGTGTAGGCACCAGAGGAAGTCCTCCTTGCCTTTGAGCAAGTGTAGGCAACAAAGGAAGACCTCCTTGCCTTTGAGCAAGTGTAGGCAACAAAGGAAGACCTCCTTGCCTTTGAGCAAGTGCAGGCGAAACAGAGGAAGACCTTCTTGCCTTTGAGCAAGTGCAGGCGAGAACATAGGAAGACCTCCTTGCCTTTGAGCAAGTGCAGGCAACAGAGGAAGTCCTCCTTGCCTTTGAGCAAGTGCAGGCAACAGAGAAAGTCCTCCTTGCCTTTGAGCAAGTGCAGGCAAGAAAGAGGAAGTCCTCCTTGCCTTTGAGCAAGTGCAGGCAACAGAGGAAGACCTCCTTGCCTTTGAGCAAGTGCAGGCGAGAAAGAGGAAGTCCTCCTTGCCTTTGAGCAAGTGCAGGCGAGAACAGAGGAAGACCTCCTTGCCTTTGAGCAAGTGCAGGCAACAGAGGAAGTCCTCATTGCCTTTGAGCAAGTGCAGGCAACAGAGGAAGTCCTCCTTGCCTTTGAGCAAGTGCAGGCGAGAAAGAGGAAGTCCTCCTTGCCTTTAAGCAAGTGTAGGCACCAGAGGAAGTCCTCCTTGCCTTTGAGCAAGTGTAGGCAACAGAGGAAGACCTCCTTGCCTTTGAGCAAGTGTAGGCAACAGAGGAAGACCTCCTTGCCTTTGAGCAAGTGCAGGCGAAACAGAGGAAGACCTCCTTGCCTTTGAGCAAGTGCAGGCGAGAACAGAGGAAGTCCTCCTTGCCTTTGAGCAAGTGTAGGCAACAGAGGAAGACCTCCTTGCCTTTGAGCAAGTGTAGGCAACAGAGGAAGACCTCCTTGCCTTTGAGCGAGTGCAGGCGAGAAAGAAGAAAGTCCTCCCTCGACTTTGTACAGCGAGGTGCAGGCGAGTGAAAGTCCTCACCTCGACTTCGTACAGCGAGGTTGAGGCAAGAAGAAAAGTCCTTCTCCTTCGCTTCTTACAGCAAGGTTGAGGCAACAGAGAAAGTCCTCACCTCGACTTTGTACAGCGAGGCTGAGGCATGAGGAAAAGCCCTCTTCCTCTGCTTTTTACAGCAAGGTTGAGGCGAGAGAACCAAGTCCTCTTCCTCTGCTTTTCACAGCAAGGTTGAGGCGAGAGAAAAGTCCTCTCCCTCTGCTTCTTACAGCAAGGTTGAGGCAAGAGAACCTAGTCCCTTCCCTTTGCTTTTTACAGCGAGGCCGAGGCGAGAGAAGAAGTCCTCACCTCGACTTTGTGCAGCGAGGCTGAGGTGAGAGAAGCAAGACCTCACCCACGACTTCTTACAGCGAGGTTGAGGCAAGAGGGGTCGTCGAGAAGCACTTCTCTCCCCCAAAACACAGTTGTCATAGTTGGTGTTCAGGCCCTCTATGCACCCAGCGCTGGTGTGGCAGAGAAGTGTAGCGAAGCCAGAAGCGCGATGACTGATCGGTGGTGCACTAACATGCTAGTCGGTGGTCGGTGGTAGAAGCAAGTTCTGCTGCGTGAAGCCGAAACGTTTAGGCCCCGTTAAGTCAGTCATCCAGCACGAAGTTATGTTGAAGGCAATGCTAAAGTAACAGTTAGCCGCGATCAAGTCAGAAGCCAAGTTTGAGGGGTTGCAGTGGGATCGCGCTAAAGCCTAAGCTAGTTAACAGTTAGTCACATGCAGAGAGTTAAAGAGGAGAAACGCAGCGAACCCTAGCGCGTTTGAGAAGAAGAAAACAGAGAAGGTGAATCAGGGAGGAGATCACCTAGTCAGATACCAAGTGGCCACCACTCCCGGTTCAGAGCATAGATAAGCGCCTGGAAGCACCGCACGGACGTCGGTGGATAGTCATGAGACACCGCACGGACGTCGGTGGATAGTCATGAGGCACCGCCCGGTCATCAGGGGAAGTTATGAGGCACCGCCCGGTCATCGGTGGAAGTTATGAGGCACCGATCGGGTGTGACTGCATGAAGAGCGCGATCGGGCGTTAAGAGGGAGGTCGGTCGTAAGTGCATGCAGAGGGCGATCGGTCATCGGGTTCCCAACGAGAACGTTGCGCATGCACCTCGCATGATGCCCACTCAGAGGACGTGCGGCAAGGCCATGCAGGCAGGATGCGCCTGGCGCTCTCCTGGGAGCATGCGGCCCGCACAGAGAAATGCTTTGAATGTTTGAAGGCGAAGAAGAAGGAATGAAACAGTGTTAGTACCAGAGTGCGCGCTCCTGTAGACCGGCAGAAGACGATTTCTTAGTCTCTTCGCTGAGAACAAGTTCACAGCTCGAGACTGGGGGGCTTGTGATCCGGTCGGTCATCGGTAGTCGATGACATCAGCAGCAGTTGACCACGTGGACCATTCACAGGGTAACACGTGGTAGAGGATAGCAGGTGAATCAGGAGGCGATCACTCAGAATGGTAATCGCCTATCGCCTTAAGGATGAGTAATCGCCTATCGCCTTGAGGATGAGTAATCGCTCATCGCCGATATGGATCAGTAATCGCCTAGATTGCACATGATCGCCGTGTGTGAAGGTTAGGAGATCAGGTGGTCAGCAAGTCGCCGAAAGAGCACATCACCGGGTGTTTGAGAAGACTTGGTTGCGCCCAGAGTAGCCTGTGTACTAAGCTACTCCCTGTGTGGATAACTTAGTCGCAGGAGCACAGTGGAAGTAACGTTTCAGCTGCAGGTACTCTAGATGGTGACACGTGTATGACCAGATGTTATCCACGTGTCAAGAGGAATAACCGTCAGGAGAGAGAAAGACTCAGGTATATATACGAAACTCTTAACGAAATAGGGAGAGTTTTGACAGATTCTTACAGCTTACACATTTGAGAGTTTCAGTTACACACGAGTCTCACAGAGAGATTCAAATATAGTTTTGGTATTCCTGTTGCCTGACTTGAGCGTCGGAGCTACAACGGCCGCCAGAGGCGCCGTCTGTGTGTTTTGCAGGCAGCGTTTGGAGTTCCGGCGGTGGTTCTTGGAGCGTTCCTGCAGAACAGAAGGCTAGACGAAGGAGTGACGAGGCAATCCTCCACGTTCGAGTCAAGCGGCAGGATCATTAACTAATAATAATTTCTCAGCTATACATACGCTAATCCCAAATAACATTGTATGATTATTCCAAGGAGAGGATGTAAAGGGCTAATGAGAATTTAAAGGAGAAGAAGAATGTTGTAGATTAAAGAAATGTTGGGGTTGAAAATGAGAAAGAAAAAAGAGGAGGTTGTTAGCGACTAGGAAAGAAAAGTAAATGAAGAGAGAGAAGAAAGAGGTAAAGAGAAAAAGATGAAGTGGTGAATAGTAAAATTAAGAAAGGGAAAGAAGTAGTACTTGCCTTCTAGTCCAAAATATATCTTATATTTATGCTCCATCAAGAAAAGAAAAAAACTAAAATTTACAACATTTCTTGATATAACTAGAATTACATAGATTAATGTCATTTTGAAGCGCATTTTGAAGGGAAATTTAGGCGAGGAGGGCACTTTCAACTATATATCACGTAAATGAGTAAAAGAAAAAGACCATTTTGTCTACTTTCATAATTTTAATGTAAATGGCGAAATTGTAATATTCGTCTAGTAATAATGTCCTAAAGTAACAATCATTACAACAGAGAACGATTTTACTTCCAGTGAAGTTGGCACATCCTATGTTTAATGTCCTAAAGTAACAATTGTAAGGATCTAGATAATTATTTGGAATGGAAGAAGTATAATTTTAATGAATTCTGAATATGTCATTACTTAAAACGAAAAGACCTTGTAATGGAAATTTCATGGTGGTCAGACCTCGGATGTCGCCCAAGGTCTGAGGGCGGCGTGGTAGAGGTTGGTCGGTGGACCATAGTGGATTCCAGAAATCACATGTAGAGAGGTGTGATTTGAACCTTAGGAGCGCCATGCATGCAGAATAACTACGGGACTTTACGCTTGGACATAAGGGATTTACCTTAGTGTTGCATGCTTAGGCACATAAGGATTGAGTACTGAGCTGCCCTCGGGCAGGAGAAGCTACCGACGTCACCGAGCCATGTGGGGGTGATAACACAGGCGTGGAGTAATAGTAGGACGAGCTCTAAACAGGGTGTGACGATGTGGCATCAGTCGAAAGAAGCAAGGCGATGTGTCCTCGCCACATCAAGGACGATGAGAGACACGCGGAGATCGCCAGAGCGAGAGACACGCGGGGATCGCCAGGGCGAGAGACAAACGGTCATCGCCAGGATGAGGGACACATCAGTCGTCTTCCTGAATGGGACATCGGTTGTCTGCCAGGGTGAGACATCGGTTATCTGCCAGGGTGAGACATCGGTGGTCTGCCAGGGTGAGACATCGGTTGTCTGCCAGGGTGAGACATCGGTGGTCTGCCAGGGTGAGACATCGGTTGTCTGCCAGGGTGAGACATCGGTGGTCTGCCAGGGTGAGACATCGGTTGTCTGCCAGGGTGAGACATCGGTCGTCTGTCAGGAAGAGGAATCGGTCATCGCTGGTATGAGAGGCATAGTCATCGCGCGAGCAGTCAGCGGTGGAAGGTTATCGCGCGATGTCGTGTTTCACACAGATAAGGTGGGACCCAGGCTCCCAGCATGAGACGTCCTGCATGCGCGACACGTAGACAAAAATGGTGTTTCAGAATAGTTAGCATCAGAGAGTTGGTATGCGCAGAAACCCACGTGGTCATACTGTTCAAGGAAGTGTGCACGCAAGGTTGCTCAGAGAGTGGGTAATGGCAGTGAAGGCTAAAGAGCCGTTCGACCTTAAGAGCTGAGGGAATCAGCTCATTTAGTTCCCCTTTCTCCTTTCTCCTTTCTCCTCCACTCGAAGACGCAACTATCCTCACGTACCAGTGCTGCGATCGGCGACTGCCTTTGTCCTTCTGGGAAGTCTCTGCAAGTTTTCTGCTCAAAGCCCTAAAATAGAGTTAAGGCATCCTTGAGTTCTCGGTGGGTTTGGAGCTCTTAGTGAGATTTTATGCAAGTCCAGGTAAGGGAAGCTAGCATTTTCGTTTATAAAAACTTTAGGCGAGTAGGTTCTGAAGTGAGGGCGACGTGGTCGCCGGTTTCATATTCTATTTCACGATGCTCTGTTTTTATGTGTGGGGCGACGTGATCGCCGGTTTTAATGTTGATTTCGAACTCCCCTGTTTTAGTGTCGTTTGAAACTGTTTGAGATTGAAATGTGAAATGCATGTGATATTCGAAAATCTGAACCTTGGAATGATTGTTGCTGTGATTGGAATCGTTCATTTAAGTGTTATATGATGTGTTGAATGTTGTGAATGTGGGATCAAGGCATAGTATTTTCAGGAAAGAAAATACCGTGTAAGATCATGTAGAATGTGCATTGATCGGTGATTTCTATAATGAGATATCCTGACTCTCCTGATATAATGGAATCATATAGATGAAGTTATTCAGGCGTTGAGAGTCGATGGAGGTTCATATGTATGGGTAAGTGGTTTGAAAGATAACTACTTGACCTGTTGTATGGATTAACCCTGTCATACTGAGAGAGTGATGATATTGAGATTGAGATCGAGATTATGTTTATGCGCATAGCTGTGGGAACTTTACAGCAATGTAGTATGACAGGTGCAGATCTCTGAGTCTAGTCAATGCACGAGTCTTCCGGAAGTAGAGTCATGTGTCTATGTGTTATGAGTCAGTGGAAAGTCTTACGTGTGAACCATGAGTATTGAATGTATTGAATAGACACTTGACGAGTTTGTGGAATATGGGGATATTGATGGCTAAATTTGTTATAGATTATGAATGGTGTGAAGATTTATGCTTTCTTTTGATATAAAGTTTCATATTTAAAGTTTTAAAAATATCTAGCTTACCCTTTTGTTTTGTATCGTGGTTGTTTTTCTTAAACCTGTGATGATCGTGTATATTTGCATGGGAGCAGATGAGGTTGCAGGTAGTAGAGCTCCTCAGTGAGCATTTCTGGAGGAGGAGATCGCCAGTTTTTTAATGCTGATTGTTTTGTTTTATTTTGAAAACTCCTGTATGGAGATGTATTAAAACTTCCTCGAAAAGGGATATTATTCTGAGGCACATTTGTATTAATGGATGAATTATATTATGTATATACCTATGTTAAATTTTTGATATTATTGTTTCACCTTTATTTTATTATATAAAAATGAACAATATTATGAGGGGCGTTACAACAATCATTATAACAGAGAACGGTTTTACCTCCCGTGAAGTTGGCACATCCTATGCTTAGTTTTTTTTTTATTATTATAGGACTCTTTTTTTCCTTTTTATTAAAGTGGGATTACTTTTAAAAAAATTACAAATTTAGGAAAGTCGTGTCAAGTTGACATAATTTTATATGAAGAATTTGCGTGAACTTGACACGATTTTGACCATCAACTTGAACTCGTGTTAAGTTGGCACGACTTCTGTCACATCAATCTGAAGTTGTGCCAAGTTAACACGACTTTGTACACATCATAAATTTTTTTTTGTTTTTTAAATTTTCTTATTTTTAAATAAATCTATATTATTAATTATTTAATTATAATTAACATTAATTAAATTTTAGTAGTAAGTTATGTAATATTTGAAATTAATTTGATAAATAATTTTTTTATGGAAGAATATTTGTTGTTGGTTAATTTAGGTTGTTAGTTGAATAAAATAAATGAAGGCATAAATACATAGGTAAAGA
The DNA here is from genome assembly GCA_013389735.1 of Phaseolus lunatus. Lineage (NCBI taxonomy): Eukaryota > Viridiplantae > Streptophyta > Magnoliopsida > Fabales > Fabaceae > Phaseolus > Phaseolus lunatus. The sequence goes on from CM023860.1 coordinate 29,456,649, forward strand.
AAATGAGGAAATTAATGATCAAAGTTGAGATTGAAGTTTATTATCAAGTTTGTCTGTGTGGACAATTGCTTCTATTGTGACCTTCGGTTCTACAATATGAACATTTTTTTGGCTTATTTGGAATTGGATCATCCATTTCGTTACGAATACATTGAGTGCTAAGTCTTCTTACTTGTTGTCGATGCATCATGGGGCAGGTAACAAATTTAGTCTCGTGTAAGTAGACCAATAATCTTGATTTCGAAATGGATTAAATTGGCCCCCATAAGCCTTGAAAATATTGTGGAGACTATACACTAGGGCCACAAATGTCGTTAGTTGTAAATGAAAAAATGAACAAACAATAATTATGTGCGAACAAGGCAAACGTATAGCTTGGAACTCCCCACAATCACACCACCATTCATTTAATTTAACTGTGTATGTTGTTGGGTAGCGTTGAAGTTTGGTAGTCATTATGTCTTGCACGTCAAATAATGAATTTTCTCGATCATATCTTTGAACATGACACATAGGAGATTGTGCTTCATTCTTTCGTAGCAAAGCGACTATATCTTGTGGGAATTGTTGTCCGGCTCACAACATGCATTGTATTTTGGTCGCTCGTTCAACAAACCAAGCATTTGTTCTTTCAAATATGGTCTTAACCAGAGCACAAATTAGTAAGGATCGAGCTCCTTTCAAAACGGAGTAGATGCTTTCAGCAAGATTTGTTGTCATGTGCCCGCACCTCTTGCCCCTATCATAGGCCTGTGTCCATTTTGCAATGGTATTTGATCAATCCAAGAGACTGCGTATGGAAATTATGCTCGCATAGCTGATAATTTTGCTTGTAGAGTTGGTTGCTTCATTTCATAACCTATGACAATTTCAAAAAACATTGCTTCATTTCATAACCTATGACAATTTCAAAAAACATTGCTTCATTTCATAACCTATGACAATTTCAAAAAACATATTAATGGAAAAGGTTGTGAATTGTTTGAAGTGTGTGATTGAAGTTAAAAAATGTTTACCCATGTTGATTAGTTTCCGCTTTAACTCAACATTTTTAAATCTCTTGTTGAAATTGGAGGCTATATGGGGTATGCAATACACTGAGGTTAAACCATCTTCTTTCGAATTAACTTTTGAAGATTGTAATGTTGATAATATTGTTGTTCCTCTATCCGTAATCATGCATAGATTTGACTGAGGTGTCACATATGCTCATAACAATTGGAAAAACCATATAAGGGCATCCTTTGTTTCACCTTCAACAATGGCGAAAACTAATGAAAAAATGTTATGATTCCCATCTTAACTGATGGCAGTCAACAAAGTGTCGTGATATTTTCCAGTCAAGAATGTGCCATCAACTTAAATTATTGGCTTGCAATATTTGAACCCTTCCATGCATGGCTTGAATGACCAGAACACACGTTATAGGATGTAATTAGATTGGTCTTCAACACCATCAACAACATATGGATGAGTAATATATTGAATTAAAGTTCCAGGGACATTGTCTTGTACAACTTGCAACCATCTTAAAAGATGATTATATGATTTGTCCCAATCACCAAACTCCATCGCAAGCGCCTTTTGTTTGGCTACCCATGCTTTTTTATATGTCACTGAATAACCAAGTCGATTATTTATTTCCAGTATTATAGTTTTTATCGAAATTGATGGATTCACTTTGACGAAGTTGACCACGAATGAATCTATTTGGCTTGAGTCTAAATTCTTGTGATCAAATGAAACAAATGTGTTTAAACAGGTGTGAGGAGATTCAAACTTTTGATTTCCCAATGTTGTTGGATTTTTGTAAAAGAGGCTCGGATGCGCCATTGGCAGATGTTGTTGTAATGCATGCAACATGTAGTATATCTATTCGGCTTCGATTCCAACACCATAAAGTTGTAACCCTGATCAATGTGATATTGTTTGATTGCATTCAAAGTTTACTCCTTTGAATTGAAAGGCATGCCTAACGAAAGGTCAAAATGTATATTGTGGGTTGCATGACTAAATGATTGAACATTGTGGTTGGATGAAGATGGAAAGGTCTGCTCCTCCGAAATGTACTTTTCTTTTTCATCATCTTCATTGAATTCATGAACCATATCTTTGATGATAGGTTCTTTCTCAGTGTTCAAAAAACTTTCACCAAAATACTAGGAATTCATATACACTGTAAATATAGAAGAAGAAAATATGGAAAGGAGTTCTTAGAGACACTCTCGTAGCAGTGTATGGAAGAATGTATGAAATGCTACTCCACCTGGTAATGCAATGTATATATTGTTGATCAAGGTTGATCATGAGCTTTGAAGAATCCAAATCCTATGTGTTTGATGAAGGCTGGTGTTGCTGCTGTGTATGGGTGGGAACAGGGGTAGAATATGCGTAATCCACACCTTGTTTGAATCTAGAACAAGTTTGATTTGAAAGCCTTTTTAAAAGAGTTTGTTTTTCAACTAAGTGAAAAACAACATGTTTTTTCGAGACAACCTGTTGTTTTGTCGAAACAACCGGTTGTTCTTTGGTGAAAAGGTTTGGGAAAAGGCTGAAAAGCTTTGGCTTTGTTGACTAAGCTGTCAAAGCCAAAACAATCGGTTGTCCCGATAAAATAATCGGTTGTCCCGATAAAACAATCGGTTGTTTGTTTTGAAAATCTTAATAGCTGCTTGGTTTTGAATTGAATCTTTTATTAAATGTTTCTAACTAATTGCGCTCCTGTTTTAAATGCTCCTTGACCAGTCAGTTGGTCAATATAATGTTAGTTAGACGCTCCTAAAAAGTAAGAAACAGTTTTGAGAAATCAAAGTGAGATTTCACTAAGTGCTTTCAAGATTCAATCAAGCTTTTGGATTTTCATGTGTGTGGAATAGGACTGGGTTGTAAATATGGTATAGAAGCTTTGTAACTCCCAGGTGTATCCTGTTCTCTCTTTCTTGATTACTGTATTTCTGTTTGAAGGTTGTAAGTGCAGATTCAGAGGGGTTCTGAAATTTGTGGTGTGTTTTGCCAAAAGTAGTGTTTCTTGAGGTGTTCAAGGTCACTACTTTGGCGTGTGGGGTATGTAATCTGTGATTGATTGCATAGTGGAACCCAGTGGTTTTCTGGAAACTGGATGTAGCCCTTGTGATTAGGGTGAACCAGTATAAAATTGTTGTGTGCATCTCTTTCATCCTTAGCTCTTTTAATTACTATTTTAAAGTTGATTTTAATAACTGTTGGTATGAACAACAGATTGTTTCGCTAAAACAACCGATTGTTTTTCTGTTTGTGCCTTAAAACAGTTTTTGTTCTTGGCTAACTTGGTTCCTTGATCTGTCATTTTGCACTAATAGTCATTATACCTTCAATATTTGCGAAAATATTTTTAAAACAATTCACCCCCCTCTTGTTTAAAGCTATATATTCTAACAATTGGCATCAAGAGGTAGGTTCTTGAAAATCATTCAAGTTTTTGATCCTAAAATCCTTTTCCTATGGCTGAAAGACTACCTTTTGGGGAGGGTGCCTCAATCAATAGACCACCTCTGTTTTGTGGTTTAAACTATCAATTCTGGAAGGTAAGGATGAAAATTTTTGTGGAATCTCTAGATAGAGGGATTTGGGATGCAATTGAAAATGGCCCTTTTATTCCTAAATTTGAAAAGGAAAATGTTTTGATTGAAAAACCTTGGTCCCAATGGACTGATGCAGAGAATAAAAAAGGCAAAGTTTGATTGCACTGCCAAGAATATTATAACCTCTGCTTTGAATTCAGATGAATTTTCCAGGGTCTCACAATGTGCATCGGCTAAGGAGATGTGGGACACTCTAGAGGTTACTCATGAAGGAACAAATGATGTTAAAAGGGCATGGAAGCATGCCTTAATCCAATAATATGAAATGTTCAGAATGATCAAGGGTGAATCAATTGCTGAAGTTCAAAAGAGATTCACTCACATTGTGAATCACCTCATTAGTCTTGGCAAAATCTTTGAAAGAGAGGAGTTGAATATCAAAATCCTCAAATGCTTGGATAGAAATTGGCAACTGTAACGCCCCTCAAAATATTGGTCATTTTTATATGATAAAATAAAGGTGAAACAATAATATCAACATTTAACATAGATATATACATAACATAATTCATCCATTAATACAAATGTGCCTCAAAATAATATCCCTTTTCGAGGAAGTTTTAATACATCTCCATACAGGAGTTTTCAAAATAAAACAAAAACCACAGCATTCAAAACCGGCGATCTCTTCCTCCAAAAAGTGCTCACTGAGGAGCTCCACTACCTGTAACCTCATCTGCTCCCGTGCAAATATACACGATCATCACAAGTTTAAGAAAAACAACCACGATACAAAACAAAGGGTAAGCTAGATATTTTTAAAAACTTTAAATGTGAAACTTTATGTCAATAGAAAGCATAAATCTCCACACCATTCATAATCTATATCAATTTCAACCATCAACATCCCCATATTCCACAAACTCGTCAAGTGTCTATTCAATACATTCAATACTCATGGTTCACATGTCAGACTTTCCACTGACTCATAACACATAGACACATGACTCTACTTCCGGAAGACTCGTGCGTTGAACTTAGCATCCAGAGGCCTGCACCTGTCATACGAATTTGCTGTAAAGTTTCCACAGCCATGCACATAAACATAATCCCGAGCTCAATCTCAATCTCAATATCCTCACTCTCTCAGTATGACAGGGTTAATCCATATAACAGGTCAAGTCAGTTATCTTTCAAACGACTTACCCATACATATGGACCTCCTTCGACTCTCACCAACTGAATGACTTCATTTATGGGATTCCATCATATCAGCAGAGTCAGGATCGCCTCATTCACAGGATACTCACTGATCAATACACCCCATAACCAATCTCAACACGGTATTTCCTTTCCTAAAAATACTATGTCTTGATCACAATTTCACATTCATCCAGTACATCATACCACACGTAAAAGCACAATTCCATCATATAATATTTTGAATCTTTTCATAAACAATCCCAATCACAGAAACAATCATACCAAAGTTCAGATTTTCGAATATCATATGCATTTCACCTTTCAATCTCAAACAATTTCAAAACGACACTAAAACAGGGGATTTCGAAATTTGCATTAAAACCGGCGATCATGTCGCCCCACACATAAAAACAAAGCATCGTGAAAAAGAATATGAAACCGGCGACCACGTCGCCCTCACCTCAGAACCTACTCGCCTAAAGTTTTTATAAACGAAAAAAATGCTAGCTTCCCTTACCTGGACTAGCGTAAACTTCACTAAGAGCTCCAACCCAACGAGATTCAAGGATGCCTTAACCTGCACCATGGAGCCTTAGTCACAAAACTAGCTATACCACTCATTTCTACGTTAACAGAGACGATTCCTAAAGCCAAGAGAGCTGCATGCAACGCCTACGCAGAGGCAACCCTCTCAAGTGCAGGATCGACTCGAAGAACAGAGCGAAACGACTTACTCTGTTTTAGCGTCCGGTTTGGAGAACTTGCAGAGAACCTCCAGGTGCTCTATGGTAGTCGCCGATAGCCAACTGGTGCGCTAGGACGTCTGAACGTATGGAGAAGGAGAGGAAAGAAACAGGGAACCAAAGTTAACTCACTCAATCACTCTCGAACCACAGCAACGTCCACTGCCCCTCAGGAGTGAGTTTTGAATCTAAGCCAACTTGCCCAGAAATGCCGCTGCCCCCCGCCCACTCTGCAGGAAAGCTTGCGTGCACACTTCCTTGAACAGTATGACCACGTGGGTTTCTGTGCATACCAACTCTCTGACGCTAACTATTCTGAAACACCCTTTCTGTCTACGTGTTGCGCATGCAGGACGTCTCATGCTGGGAGCCTGGGTCCCACCTTATCTGTGTGAAACACGACATCGCGCGATAACCTTCCACCGATGACTGCTCGCGCGATGACTATCCACCGATGACTCATCCTGGCAGACGACCGATGTCTCTCCTGGAAGACGACCGATGTCTCTCCCTGGAAGACGACCGATGTCTCTCTCGCCCTGGCGATGCTCGCGTCTCTCTCGCCCTGGCGATGCCCGCGTCTCTCTCGCCCTGGCGATGCCTTATGACACATCGCCACGCCTTGCTGAAGGTTCTTCATCCCTCTATGTTACATCCAAGGTATCACCTTCACATGGCTTGGTGACGTCGGTAGCTTCACATTTCCAAGAATAGATCAGCACTACTCCTCGTGCGCCCATGCATGCAACACTAAGGACGATTTCTTATGCTCAAGCATAGAGCTTCGCATGCACAGCGTATCTAAGGCTTAACGCACACCTTGATACGCGTGGTTTTTGGAACCCACTATAGTTGATCCAGTATCTTGACCACATACTAAGTGCACTTTCGGCGATCATGTACACCATAGGCGATTGGCGATCATGTGCACCATAGGTGATTGGCGATCATGTGCACCATAGGTGATAGGTGATTATGTACCAGAGAAGTCGGAGATCGCCTCCGTCTTCAACAACGGCGATCTCGTAGCCTTCTAAGCTACTCTTTCCTTCCTTTATATTTTAAATAAAAACATACTTAGAATTCACTTAAAATATATCACTTTCATTCCAATAAAATTTTCTAGGTCCTTACAGCAACCAAAAGTTACAGCTATTTCAGAATCCAAGGATTTGACTACTCTAACAACTGCATCCTTGTTTGGAAAGTTAAGAGAACATGAGTTTGAAATGGATAGACTCAATGTTCAAAAAAGTGAAGACAAGAAGGTAAAGACCATAGCCTTGAAAGCTTCCAAGCACAAGAATAAGCAAGAATCCAGTGATGAAAGTGAAGAAGAAACTCTCAGCCTGCTGTCCAAAATGTTCAACAAATTCTTGAAAAAGAAAAGGAACAAGGACTTCAACCAAGAAAGGTATGGAAACAAGAAAAATAGTGATTTTAACTCTAACAATTATACTTGCTATGGTTGTGGGGAACAGGGTCATATAAAAGCAGATTGTCCAAACAAAGAAGGCAAAGAGAAGAAGTCAAATAAGAAGGAAAAGAAAGGAAAATCCAAGAAAGCCTACATTGCATGGGATGAAAATGAAATATCATCATCAAGCTCCTCATCAAGTGTAGATGAAGAAGCCAATCTGTGTTTGATGGCAAATGGAGAAGATGATGACAACAGTGTAAGTTCTAGTGCTTCCTTAAATGCAGAAAATTATAGTCAATTACTTCAAGCTTTTAAAGAAACTCATGAGGAAGTCAACCGATTGGCTCTCTTGAACAACCAGTTGAAAGGGTTGAACAACTGGCTTGAGAAAAGAGTCAAGGCATTGGAAGAAGAATTGGAAAATTCTAAAACTATTTTTGAAAACCCTGATTTGTATTGCAAAAACTCTTCTTGCTTGTGTGATTCAAAAGTTTGTGAAAATTGTGAAAACCTTGAAAAGAAGGTCCAATATCTTGTAAAAACTGTGGACAAGCTTTCAAAAGGAAAATCCAACTTTGAAACTGTTTTATCTTCTCAAAAATGTGTTTTTGGAAAGTCTGGATTGAGTTTTAATCCACAAAGCAAGAAAAGTGGAATTTCAAAGCCTTTCTCTAAACTTCCAGAAAAACAACCGATTGAAAACACAAAACAACCAGTTGTTACAAGCTTTTACTGCATGAAGAGAGGCCATTCAGTTAGATTGATGGAGATCAAGCTCAAGAGGACATGGAGGCCAAACATCATGAAGAAGAAGAGGTTGAGGACGTTCATGGAGATCAAAGTCAACCTCAAAGGATCACAAGAAGCATGTTCAAAATATTAGGAGCTAGGGGACGTTTATTTTCCCTTTTTGCAATTTCATTATGTGAAGGTGCTTAGAGGAAAACATGAGAAACCTCTTGTGTGAAAGCATCTTTAGGTTTTTTTTTTAGTTAGGAGCATTAGGAGGGGGGTGCGTGAGTAAATAGGTGTAGAAGTTAAAATAGGAGGTGCCAAAGTGAGAAAAGAAATCACACTTTCCTCATGTCTTGTTAGGCGCCATTTTTCATTTGAATTTGGGGGGAATTTTGGTTTCTTTTAGCTTGCATTTCAGCACCTAAAAAAATATAAATAGAGGTGCTGCCCCTTGTATATGCAGATTGGAAATTATTAGTAAGAAAATTCTACTCATTTTTTGAGAGCATTTGTGAGCACTTGTGTGTCTCTTCTTCCTTGCTTCATCTTGAGAGCTCTTGGAACTCAAGTGGCAGCATCACACTCTTATCTTGAAGCAATCCAACCTTCAAGTGGCGAGATCATCTCCAAGTCTCATCTTCATAAGTCTTCTAATCCATTCTCCATTCCATTTCCTATTTTGTTCTTATCTTGCAATTCTATTCGGTGTTTTTTGTTCCTATTTCAAATCTGTCCAGCATTTTTTCATTTTCCAGCACCTATGTTCTGTTTCTTTTCCTTTTTCTTGTATTTCAATCGGTTCAATTTGACAATAAATGGAACGTCTAATTGAGATTGTGTTTTGGCATTAGTTTTGGTGAGTTCTTGTCTTAGAACATTGATCCAATTCTAAGAGAAAGTGCCTCTCATATGACCAACTCAAGATGTCTCCTAAGAATGTCAAGAACTTTTCATATTATGTTCTTGAATTCACATCATCAAGCTCAAGAGGACATGGAGGCCAAACATCATGAAGAAGAAGAGGTTGAGGACGTTCATGGAGATCAAAGTCAACCTCAAAGGATCACAAGAAGCATGTTCAAAATATTAGGAGCTAGGGGACGTTTATTTTCCCTTTTTGCAATTTCATTATGTGAAGGTGCTTAGAGGAAAACATGAGAAACCTCTTGTGTGAAAGCATCTTTAGGTTTTTTTTTTAGTTAGGAGCATTAGGAGGGGGGTGCGTGAGTAAATAGGTGTAGAAGTTAAAATAGGAGGTGCCAAAGTGAGAAAAGAAATCACACTTTCCTCATGTCTTGTTAGGCGCCATTTTTCATTTGAATTTGGGGGGAATTTTGGTTTCTTTTAGCTTGCATTTCAGCACCTAAAAAAATATAAATAGAGGTGCTGCCCCTTGTATATGCAGATTGGAAATTATTAGTAAGAAAATTCTACTCATTTTTTGAGAGCATTTGTGAGCACTTGTGTGTCTCTTCTTCCTTGCTTCATCTTGAGAGCTCTTGGAACTCAAGTGGCAGCATCACACTCTTATCTTGAAGCAATCCAACCTTCAAGTGGCGAGATCATCTCCAAGTCTCATCTTCATAAGTCTTCTAATCCATTCTCCATTCCATTTCCTATTTTGTTCTTATCTTGCAATTCTATTCGGTGTTTTTTGTTCCTATTTCAAATCTGTCCAGCATTTTTTCATTTTCCAGCACCTATGTTCTGTTTCTTTTCCTTTTTCTTGTATTTCAATCGGTTCAATTTGACAATAAATGGAACGTCTAATTGAGATTGTGTTTTGGCATTAGTTTTGGTGAGTTCTTGTCTTAGAACATTGATCCAATTCTAAGAGAAAGTGCCTCTCATATGACCAACTCAAGATGTCTCCTAAGAATGTCAAGAACTTTTCATATTATGTTCTTGAATTCACATCATCAAGCTCAAGAGGACATGGAGGCCAAACATCATGAAGAAGAAGAGGTTGAGGACGTTCATGGAGATCAAAGTCAACCTCAAAGGATCACAAGAAGCATGTTCAAAATATTAGGAGCTAGGGGACGTTTATTTTCCCTTTTTGCAATTTCATTATGTGAAGGTGCTTAGAGGAAAACATGAGAAACCTCTTGTGTGAAAGCATCTTTAGGTTTTTTTTTTAGTTAGGAGCATTAGGAGGGGGGTGCGTGAGTAAATAGGTGTAGAAGTTAAAATAGGAGGTGCCAAAGTGAGAAAAGAAATCACACTTTCCTCATGTCTTGTTAGGCGCCATTTTTCATTTGAATTTGGGGGGAATTTTGGTTTCTTTTAGCTTGCATTTCAGCACCTAAAAAAATATAAATAGAGGTGCTGCCCCTTGTATATGCAGATTGGAAATTATTAGTAAGAAAATTCTACTCATTTTTTGAGAGCATTTGTGAGCACTTGTGTGTCTCTTCTTCCTTGCTTCATCTTGAGAGCTCTTGGAACTCAAGTGGCAGCATCACACTCTTATCTTGAAGCAATCCAACCTTCAAGTGGCGAGATCATCTCCAAGTCTCATCTTCATAAGTCTTCTAATCCATTCTCCATTCCATTTCCTATTTTGTTCTTATCTTGCAATTCTATTCGGGGTTTTTTGTTCCTATTTCAAATCTGTCCAGCATTTTTTCATTTTCCAGCACCTATGTTCTGTTTCTTTTCCTTTTTCTTGTATTTCAATCGGTTCAATTTGACAATAAATGGAACGTCTAATTGAGATTGTGTTTTGGCATTAGTTTTGGTGAGTTCTTGTCTTAGAACATTGATCCAATTCTAAGAGAAAGTGCCTCTCATATGACCAACTCAAGATGTCTCCTAAGAATGTCAAGAACTTTTCATATTATGTTCTTGAATTCACATCATGTGGTATCTAGAGTTTAGGTGTGTTCTTGTTTAATTTTTGAGTTGTGTTGCACTTTAATTCAAGAGCTCTATCATCTTGTGTTTTCAATTCTGTTTTTAGGCTTGCTTTGAGTTTTCTTGCTGTTTTTCTTTGTTCCACCAAGTGTTTGTGAAAAGGTTTATGGCACTCATTGTTCATATGAGTTTGGTTGCTCTTTTGGAATGGCATTCTCCTTCCTAGAGCTGACCTTAAGCTTCCTTTCACTTGTTATATCTTGTGATATGTCTTTTAATTTTGTAATCATGTCAAGTTTTGTCTTAAGTCATGTTATTCCATAATTGTCATTACTTCTAGTAGTACTTTTATTGCTTTGATTGTTTCTTGCTTTGGTTTACATTCTGTTTTTGAGTTTATTGCTTGATCCTTTGTGCATTTTCTGTTTTAGATTGAGTTCATACTTGTAGTTTAGACCTATACAAGTTCTATTACACAATTTCCATTATGTCTTTGCTAGTTCATAATTCTGTTTTTCATTCCTCTTAGGATTCCTCTGTTTCTGAAAACAAGTGCTTACTGTTTTTGCTTATTGCAATTGATTTACTCACTGGAAATTTCTGAAATTCTGGATTTGTGATCCTCAAAGTGTTAGAAAAGAATAGAAAAAAGAAGTACAATAAAATTCAACGTACACAAAATATGATAAATAAAATACGAAAAGTGTACATTCCTGCCGAAAAAAATACGGTAATCGGGCAGCGATTTTGAAAAATTTATTTCTCTCAATTGGCTTACTGTTTTTACATAATTCCAGTGCCATTTTTGAGTTAACATCTTGAAGTTTGTGTGGTTAAAATTTGATAGTCCAGTTCGCTGTATATCTTTCCAGATTAATCAATGAATCTCACGCACAGTTTGCATAGAAATTTTTTTCCAGTAGCTAATTTTTGTTTTCTTCATCTACTCTAGTGCCTTTCTTTAAGTATTCTTTTGTGTGCCTACTTTCTCATTGAGTTCCTTATTTTTCTTGCTTGTCTTTTGTTCTCTATTCTTTGTGTTTGTCATCAATGTTGTATTCCTTTTGCATTGCCTTTCCTTCTTTATACCTTTTCTTGATTGTCTTTCTTCTTTCTTTGGTTTTGTGGTGTTGCCTTCAAAGATTGGTGTGCTTGCTGTGACATTTTTCATTTGAGGTTTCCAAGGCTTCAAGATCAGCTTGGTGAAAGGACCTTATTTTCTTTGAGAGTGACATTTTTCTTCCTCCATTCTCTTTGGCAGATTCATTACCACAGTTGCTGTTTTTGCAATTTTAATTCTTAACTTGTTTGCTGTTTTGGTACCTTTGCTGTTTTTATTTTTTTTAATTACAATGGCAGGATTTTCTAGTGATGCATCCTACAAACAGCCCTCTCCTTCCAAGGCCTCACTCATTGGTGAATTACATGAGGCACAAAGAACTATTAGACGCTTGGAAGAAAGGTTGCAAGCAATGGCGTTGCAACAATCTCGGCCATCCCCTTCTATTCATGATGGACACCATTCCCCAAGGCATTCCACAAGAGCTTCATCCAATGACAATGGCCGTGAAGAGGATCATAGGAGAAGAAGGACTCCATCCCAAATGCATGACCAAAGACATTACAATCAACGGGAGAGACCTCACCATGGCAATGGCTACTACCAAGATGCAAAGGCTAGGCTACCTTCGGTCAAGCTTCCTTGTTTCAATGGCTCTAGTGATCCAAATGTATATTTAGATTGGGAAGCCAAGTGTGAGCAAATCTTTGAGATTCATGAGGTTCAAGAGGAGCACAAAATTAAGCTAGCTACATTAGAATTTAGTGATTATGCCATGAAATGGTGGCATGGACTTGTAAAGGACATTATATATCACAAGAGTCCTCCCGTGGACTCTTGGAACACTTTAAGATATCAAATGCGCGCTAGGTTTGTGCCTCCACATTTTAGGAAAGACCTTATGTTGAAACTCCAACGGTTTCAACAAGGCACGCTAAATGTGGATGAATATTTCAAAGAGCTTGAAACACTTGTGCTTAAAATTGAATTAGAAGAAAGTGAGGAAGCCATGATTGCTAGGTTTATTAGTGGACTTAGGAAGGATATTCAAGACATTGTGGAATTGCAAGAGTACTCATCATTGGGATCTTTAGTTCACTTAGCAATGAAGGTGGAAGCCCAACTTGCTAAGAAATATTCTTTTAAAAACTCTTCCAATGATGGCTACTATAACAAGTCTTGGAGAAATAAAAAATCTTTTTCAAAATTTCCTTCCCAAGATTCCTCTTTCAAACCCAAGGAATCTAAGCCATCTACTTCTAGGCCTAAGTCACCAATCAAAACGTCTAGTAAGAAATGCTTTAAGTGTTTGGGTTATGGTCATATTGCTTCAAATTGTCCTTCTAAAAGGAACATGTACATGCATAATGGCATTATTATGAGTGAGCATGATTCGGATACACCTAGGCATTCTTCACATTCAAGTGCATCTAGTGGGAATGAGAGTGAGAGTCCCTTACAAGGAGACTTGTTGGTTGTGAGAAGACTTCTTGGTCAAGTTTCACAACCCTTTGATGAAAGTCAAAGGGCAAATATTTTTCATACAAGATGTCTTATTCAAAACAACATATGCTCCTTGATAGTGGATGGGGGTAGTTGTGCAAACGTAGCTAGTACAAGAGTTGTAGATAAGCTTGGCTTGCCTACCATCTCTCATAGCCAACCCTATAAGTTGCAATGGCTTAGTGAAGTAGGAGAAATAGTTGTGAATAGGCAAGTCCTCATCCATTTCTCTATTGGAAAATACAAAGATGAGGTCTTGTGTGATGTTGTGCCCATGGAAGCCACACATGTGCTTTTGGGAAGGCCTTGGCAATATGATCGAAAAATTTTACATGATGGTTTTTCCAACAAAATTTCTTTTGATTTCCATGGTCACAAGATTACTCTAAAATCTCTCTCTCCTAGAGAAGTCTATGAGGACCAAATCTTAATGAAGAAAAAGAGGGAGAGTGAAACAGAGGGAAAAGCTAAAAAAGATAAAAAGGATAAGAGTTCCAAGCCTACACTCCTTGTGTCTAGGCATGAGCTTCATAGGGAATTAGTGGCACACCATCCTCTTTTCTTAGCCATCCCTAGAACTCTTAAGATAGAACCACTTGTTGATAGTCCTCATAGTTTGGAAAAGTTGGTAGAAGAGTTTCAAGATGTGTTTCAAGATCCTCCAAAAGGACTTCCACCTTTGCGAGGGATTGAGCACCAAATTGATTTGATACCGGGCTCTTCTTTACCAAATCGTCCAGCCTATAGGACCAATCCAAGTGAAACCATGGAAATTCGCCAACAAGTAGAAGCCTTAATAGAGAAAGGGTGGGTCCAAGATAGTATGAGCCCGTGTGCTATGCCTGTCATCCTAGTGCCTAAGAAAGATGGATCATGGAGGATGTGTTCAGATTGTAGGGCCATAAACAACATAACAATTAAGTATAGGCATCCCATACCTAGGCTTGATGACTTGTTGGATGAGTTGCATGGTTCTAAAATATTTTCAAAGATTGATCTTAAAAGCGGCTACAATCAAATCCGTATCAAACCGGGTGATGAATGGAAGACGGCTTTTAAGACCAACTTTGGTCTCTATGAATGGTTGGTTATGCCTTTTGGCTTGACCAATGCACCAAGTACTTTCATGCGCCTCATGCATCATGTGTTAAGACCTTTCATTGGTAAGTTTGTTGTTGTTTATTTTGATGATATTCTCATTTATAGCTTATCTTTGAATGAACATAGGTTGCATGTTAGGAAAGTTTTAGAAACCCTTAGGAAGGAACATTTGTATGCTAACCTTGCTAAATGTATGTTTGCTCTTGATCATATAGAATTCCTAGGGTTTGTTGTGAGTTGTAAGGGGGTCCATGTGGACCAAGCTAAGGTGGTGGCCATTCAAAATTGGCCTACACCTTCAAACATCAATGAAGTCCGAAGTTTCCATGGACTTGCGTCTTTCTATAGACGCTTTGTACCTAACTTTGGTACAATTGCCGCACCACTCAATGACATAGTGAAAAAGGATGTGGTCTTTCAATGGGGAGAAGCACAACAAAAAGCTTTTGAGATTTTAAAAGAAAGATTGACTAATGCTCCCATATTGGCCCTTCCTAATTTCACTAAGACATTTGAGATAGAGTGTGATGCTTCCAATATAGGTATTGGGGCTGTCCTCCTTCAAGAGGGCCACCCCATAGCCTATTTTAGTGAGAAATTGAAAGGTAGTCATCTCAACTATTCTACCTATGATAAAGAGTTATATGCACTTGTTAGAGCTTTGCATACTTGGCAACATTATCTTTTTCCTAAAGAGTTTGTGATCCATAGTGATCATGAATCTCTTAAATATTTGAAAAGCCAAAACAAGCTCAACAAGAGGCACGCCAAATGGGTAGAATTCCTTGAGCAATTTCCTTATGTGATCAAGCACAAGCAAGGCAAAGTAAACATTGTGGCGGATGCACTTTCTAGAAGATATACTTTGCTAAACATTTTGGGATCTCAATTTCTTGGCTTTGATCACATTAAGGATCTTTATCATGATGACCTTGATTTTTCTCAAATCTTTCAAGAGTGTCTTAAGGGAGGACACAAAGATTTTTTTATACAAAATGGATTTCTTTTTAAAGGAAAATGTCTTTGTGTTCCTCATGGTTCTATTAGATCATCTCTTGTTAGAGAAGCACATGAAGGGGGTTTGATGGGACATTTTGGGGTCGCTAAAACTTTGGATGTGTTGCATGAACATTTCTTTTGGCCTCATATGCATAAACATGTTCATAGTTTGTGTGATAAATGCATAGCTTGCCGCAAAGCTAAATCTAGGATGCATCCCCATGGTTTGTATACTCCCCTTCCTATTCCTTCAATGCCTTGGGTTGATATTTCTATGGATTTCATCTTAGGATTACCCAAGACATCAAAGGGAAAGGACTCCATTTTTGTGGTAGTGGATCGTTTTTCAAGGATGGCTCACTTTATTCCTTGCCACAAAGTGGATGATGCATGTCATATAGCAAACCTCTTCTTCCAAGAAGTGGTTCGCTTGCATGGGATACCTAGGACTATTGTGTCCGATAGAGACCCCAAGTTCTTGAGTCATTTTTGGAAGACCTTGTGGGGCAAGCTTGGTACTAAGCTTTTATTTTCTACCACTTGTCACCCACAAACTGATGGTCAAACCGAAGTGGTTAATAGAACATTGGGTCAACTATTGAGATGCTTTATTTCGGGAAACCCTAGAGTATGGGAGAATTTACTACCTCATGTTGAGTTTGCATATAACCGTGTAGTAAATTCTACCACTTCTCATTCTCCTTTTGAGGTTGTCTATGGGTTTAATCCCTTAACACCTCTTGATCTTCTTCCTATTCCCCTTCTTGAGGATGTTTTGTGCAAAGATGGTGATGAAAAGGCTTCTTTTGTGAAAACTTTGCATAAAGACATCAAGAAGAGAATTGAGAAGAAGGTTGGCAAGTATGCGGAACTTGCCAACCAAAGGAGAAAAGCATTGGTCTTTGATGAAGGTGATTGGGTTTGGCTTCATTTAAGGAAGGATCGTTTTCCTACTCAAAGGAAGTCCAAACTTATGCCTCGCGGAGATGGACCTTTCCAAATCCTCAAGAGGATTAATGACAATGCTTATGAGTTAGATATGCCTGATACATTCTTAGGTAGTCATACTTTTAATGTCAGCGATCTAACTCCTTTTTCTGTAGGTCTCCAGAATTCGTGGTCGAATTCTCTCCAACTCGGGGAGTATGATGGAGATCAAGCTCAAGAGGACATGGAGGCCAAACATCATGAAGAAGAAGAGGTTGAGGACGTTCATGGAGATCAAAGTCAACCTCAAAGGATCACAAGAAGCATGTTCAAAATATTAGGAGCTAGGGGACGTTTATTTTCCCTTTTTGCAATTTCATTATGTGAAGGTGCTTAGAGGAAAACATGAGAAACCTCTTGTGTGAAAGCATCTTTAGGTTTTTTTTTTAGTTAGGAGCATTAGGAGGGGGGTGCGTGAGTAAATAGGTGTAGAAGTTAAAATAGGAGGTGCCAAAGTGAGAAAAGAAATCACACTTTCCTCATGTCTTGTTAGGCGCCATTTTTCATTTGAATTTGGGGGGAATTTTGGTTTCTTTTAGCTTGCATTTCAGCACCTAAAAAAATATAAATAGAGGTGCTGCCCCTTGTATATGCAGATTGGAAATTATTAGTAAGAAAATTCTACTCATTTTTTGAGAGCATTTGTGAGCACTTGTGTGTCTCTTCTTCCTTGCTTCATCTTGAGAGCTCTTGGAACTCAAGTGGCAGCATCACACTCTTATCTTGAAGCAATCCAACCTTCAAGTGGCGAGATCATCTCCAAGTCTCATCTTCATAAGTCTTCTAATCCATTCTCCATTCCATTTCCTATTTTGTTCTTATCTTGCAATTCTATTCGGTGTTTTTTGTTCCTATTTCAAATCTGTCCAGCATTTTTTCATTTTCCAGCACCTATGTTCTGTTTCTTTTCCTTTTTCTTGTATTTCAATCGGTTCAATTTGACAATAAATGGAACGTCTAATTGAGATTGTGTTTTGGCATTAGTTTTGGTGAGTTCTTGTCTTAGAACATTGATCCAATTCTAAGAGAAAGTGCCTCTCATATGACCAACTCAAGATGTCTCCTAAGAATGTCAAGAACTTTTCATATTATGTTCTTGAATTCACATCATAGATTTTGTAAAATCAGGAAATATGTTGTGCCTAAAGGTAAAATGAGATGGATTCCTAAACTGTCTAAGGTTTCGAGTAATAAATGTGATGCAAAAGGACCCACTTTTGTAAGGGGACCAAATCTAGCTACTTGAATTTGATTTGCAGGAATGTTAAGAAGGCAGGGACCCTAGAGTCATCAAATCAAGCTTCTGGAGGAAAAAGAATTTATCCAAAAGAAGAATTCTTGATCAATGGCTTATGACTCTTTGAAAAGGGCTCTAAGATAAAAAGGATAAGACCTTTTATGTTTCTGTATTTCAATTTCTTTTACAGTGGTATTTTTCAAAATTATGTATGAGTCAAATATAGCAAATTCTATTTTGATTTAACTCTACATGATATCTCTGTCTCTGAAAGTCATTAGTTGTTGTTACAGAAAAACAACCGATTGTTTTCTCGAAATAATCGATTGTTTCTCCTCTAACAGCACTGCATAAAACTGATTTAATTGATTTTTGTCTTTATCAGTTACAGATTCTTTTTTTCGAAGAAAGTGAGTCAAAAGGAAGTCTTTGAACAGTCTGTTATGATTCAGGAGAAGGTTGCTTCTTGTCATAAAAGGAATATATTCCAAAATCTTGGAAATTCAAGTGCCTTTATGACTAGTCAAATCAACATGTGCTGACAATGTGATTCTTGTTAAGGGTTGACGTGTCACTATGCATTCTTGGACCAATCTTCTCTGTTTGTATATTGAAGCCCACAACATGAAAAGAATTAAAGTAGGGTTCTTTGCTGCTATAAAACCCTATGCAGTTATTTTTCTCTAGAAAAACAATCAATTGGCTATCTCTTGCTGTATCACATAAAAATTCATCCTCTTTTCTCTGTTTCTGGTTTCTGCCCATTTCCACCATGGATACCACTCCTCCATCATCAAAAAGAGTCAAACACAGGGCTGTTAGAAGAGGAGGAAGACTTGAAGGTTGGTTTGCCGGAGACAATGAGCAGATTGACAAATACCGCAATGAAACAAGTAGAAAAGTGATAAACACTCCTAAGGTTATTTCATTTAGTTGGTTGAAAAGTCAGAAGCTGGATGATGTGAGAGGCTTACTTAAGGAACAACTGCTGAAAAGGTTCCTTGAAATGTCTGGAAAAATCTATCCAAACCTTATAAGAGTGTTCTATACAAATTTAAGGTTTGTTGACAACAACCTTGTCTCCTATGTCAAAGGAGTAGATATGGTGATCAATGATGAAGTTTGGGCTGCTGCTACGGGGTTGAAATATGATGGACGTAGAATCAACAAAGGAAACATCAGTGTGGTGGATGACTTCAACAAAATACAGTTTTACAGAAACTGTTTGAAGAATCCACAAGCAAGGGTGAAGAATTTTTCTATAGGAGGTTTAAAGCTTAATGAAAGGCTTTTGGCTCTCATTATTACTTGGATTCTCACACCAAGGGGGAGCAACCATTTTTTCCTTACAGAGGAAGATCTTGTGTATATCTTCTGCATCACAAACAAGATAAAGGTTAATTGGATTCATATTATCAAAGAGCACATGCAGAAATCCATGAGGTTAAGTGACTACCACTACCCCTATGCTATTCTTGTTTCTAAATTTCTGGCATATTTTGAAGTTGATCTTGAGGAAGAAACTGCTGAATTGGTGAAATCAACAGATGAAGTGAACAATGGTTCACTAAGCAAAATGGGTTTTACCAAGATAAATGGAAGGTGGATAAGCAAAGGTGGAGAACAAGGTGGATCTTCAAGTGGTATGCAAATTGATCAAGAAGATGATGACCAACCTATTATTGGAGGTGCTGAAGAAGAACATGATCAACCAGCTACTACTGCAGATGCTGGAACAAGTGTTGGACATCAAGGAGACAGAATACTCTCCATGTCACCCTTTGAAAGATTTATGGTTAATAGGCTGGACAGCTTTGCAGAAAATCAAAGAGATCTTCAAAACTTGTGTGTTGCAAACTTTCAGGAGTTTGGTCAAAGATTCCAAAGCATGGATTCACATTTTCAGAATCTTGATGATCAAATTGAAGTAGTGCAGAATCAGCTATTTGAACTACAATATGGAAAGGAAGATTGAAGCCTAGTTTCCTTGTTTATTTTTGCTTTAACTTGAACAATATTTCTGCCTTATCTATTTTAATTTTGTTTTACCTCTTCCTAATTCTATTTGTGAAGACAAATAGGGGGAGAATGGTTTATGTGTTGTCTTTAAAACTGCTGCACTTTGATGTGGTTTTATATTTTTTGTTGCATCTGCTATTTTAAGGATTACTTGTACTGGTTTTTGGATGTTTTATTTTTGCTCATATGTTTATGCAGAAATCTGGTTTTTAATGCTTAATACCCTGTTGTTTTAGACTTTGGATCTGCATAAGTTTGTTTTGCAGGTACTGGTACAGATTCAAACAAGACCAACACAGGCAACTAGGGATTTGTCTTCATCAAATAAGGGGAGATTGTTGATCAAGGTTGATCATGAGCTTTGAAGAATCCAAATCCTATGTGTTTGATGATGGCTGGTGTTGCTGCTGTGTATGGGTGGGAACAGGGGTAGAATATGTGTAATCCACACTTTGTTGAATCCAAAACAAGTTTGATTTGAAAGCCTTTTTAAAAGAGTTTGTTTTTCAACTAAGTGAAAAACAACATGTTGTTTTGTCAAAACAACCGGTTGTTCTTTGGTGAAAAGGTTTTAGAAAAAGCTAAAAAGCTTTGGCTTTGTTGACTAAGCTGTCAAAGCCAAAACAATCGGTTGTCCCGATAAAACAACCGGTTGTTTATTTTGAAAATCTTAACAGCTGCTTGGTTTTGAATTGAATCTTTTATTAAATGTTTCTAACTAATTGCGCTCCTGTTTTAAATGCTCCTTGACTAGTCAGTTGGTCAATATAATGTTAGTTAGACGCTCCTAAAAAGTAAGAAATAGTTTTGAGAAATCAAAGTGAGATTTCACTAAGTGCTTTCAAGATTCAATCAAGCTTTTGGATTTTCATGTGTGTGGAATAGGACTGGGTTGTAAATATGGTCTAGAAGCTTCGTAACTCCCAGGTGTATCCTGTTCTCTCTTTCTTGATTACTGTATTTCTGTTTGAAGGTTGTAAGTGCAGATTCAGAGGGGTTCTGAAATCTGTGGTGTGTTTTGCCAAAAGTAGTGTGTTTCTTGAGGTGTTCAAGGTCACTACTTTGGTGTGTGGTGTATGTAATCTGTGATTGATTGCACAGTGGAACCCAGTGGTTTTCTGGAAACTGGATGTAGCCCTTGTGATTAGGGTGAACCAGTATAAAACTGTTGTGTGCATCTCTTTCATCCTTAGCTCTTTTAATTACTATTTTAAAGTTGATTTTAATAATTGCTGGTATAAACAACCGATTATTTTTCTGTTTGTGACTTAAAATAGTTTTTTTTTCTTGGCTAACTTGGTTCCTTGATCTGTCATTTTGCATTAATAGTCATTATACCTTCAATATTTGCGAAAATATTTTTAAAACAATTCACCCCCCTTCTTGTTTAAAACCATATATTCTAACGTATATTTCAAATGATGCTTAGTTCGGGATTCATTCATTATTTCGTCTATCATTTTCTAGCAAGATATCGAGTGTTGAATTGAATACACACTGATGCCATTTCAAAATGTAAGAGTTGACATGCACAACCCAACATGATGTGCCAAAAACTATTTTTTAACTTTTAAACTTTTAATATCTTTGGAAAATAAAAAAATTAATTGAGAAATAAGATTATTTATGTACCTAAATATTTGTGCATGGATGGAACCGAAAACAAAATATTTCATTACCTATAATTTTGTAAAATTTGTACTCACATTATAATATTTAAAAGGTTTGAATTAACTCTAATAAAAGTGAAATAGTTCCGATTATTATAACTAGATAATATATAATTAATTAAAGTTACTCCAATGACAAGTTATTTGTCATCATTGCTCTGCACCAATTAATTACACGTATTGAAGGCAAATATATGGGTTTTAATCACAACCTCACCAACTTTAATAATGCACTAATTGATTCCTTTTCACATGCAATGGCTCACGGGGTTGGCAGTTTAACTTTGGTCTTCCACTACGCTAAGAAACATAGTTAGTTGTAAAAAAAATGACAATTGTGCTATTAACACTAAATAGTGTCAACCAATCCTTTATTATTAAAAAAATAAAATAAAGTGCGGGTTATACTAACGTAAACTTAAAAAAAAAAAAAACAAAAAAATTGTGTTGGTCAAACAGTTACTACTGGAAATATAAATAATAATAAAAACTTAAAGTTTTGAAGGTTAAGCCTACGTAAACTGATGTGAGTTGATTTTAGATGTTTTCATTTTTTATGACACTTAAGATTAAGATTTTAGCACAATAATGGTGAGAACCCTAAGAAGATCCCCAGTGGACACGAACTTAACCAAGTGGTTAAGTAAGTGTGAAGGTTCACTTCTCAAGGACGAAGAGAAAAACACAAGAATATAGGTGAGAATGATGCAAAGCCGGAAATTAAAAGTGTTGAGCTTATAAAATTTTCCAGAAAACAAAACTGTTTTCACAAATCCTGAGAAAAGAACAGATTGATTCTTAAAAGAACAAATTTATTTTATGATTCTAATATCAAAACCTGAACATTAAGCAGATTAGGTTGTGATTAAAAAGGATTTTCCAGTACAGTAAAGATGTTCTTGCACCACCAAAGATAACAAGAATTACAGCAAGAAATTAAATCTTGAAACTTTTAATATGAAGACTTGAATTTCTTTAGAACTTTGTATAGGTTCAGTTTTACTTGTCTTATTATCCTCTACAAGAACAACAAACAGCTTTAAGATTTTGATACGCACTTAAAGAACCTTTTTCAAATCTTTGAAGAACAGTGTGTACAGTTCCAGAAACAACAGATTCAATTCCAAAATAACATATTTATATTCTAGCAGATTTCAGATTTTAAGAATACACAACACAGATTAGAATGAGATGAGTGCACACAAGAATTATACTGGTTCACTCTATAAGAGCTACATCCAGTCTCACCTCACACCAAGGTGGTTTCCATTAGAACAAATTAACACAATTACAAAAACTTGCTGTTGTTGAACACTACAAGAACACTTACAAAACTAGTGTTGAAAAACACTATTTCAGCGGCTAACACACCTCAAGAAAACCTATCAAGAGATGTCAAACCTATCACTATTACACAAGAAGAGCATAGGAATGAAAGCACCTGGAAGATTGAACAAAAACCCCTGAAAACAGAAGCCACGAAATTGCAGCACCACAATGACAGCACCTCAATCTTGACCAAGGTAACGAAAGAACAAGCACTTGAAAATCTTTGTGAAAATTCTTATAAAAGCAATCAACTCTATGATCTCAACTGGGAAAACGTTTTTGCTCACTTAAAATTGTGTAATCTCTATTTTTCAAAAAGAGAAGCGCCACACTTTATAAAGAAAACCAGTCTATAACAACTTTTCAAAAAACAGTTAAAGGCTATTATAAAAAGAACAGGTTGAATTTAGGAAGAGCAGATTGTTTTTCAAACTTCCTCCAGCTCAGCATACCAGAAACAAAAAAGGCTGGGTCAAACATCTTGGTGTCAAACAAACTTTGAAAACACTTAAAAAATTAATGATACATTTAAAAAGAATCTGTTGATTTACAGAACAACAGATTTATTTTCTTGTAGAAAAACAATTTTGAGAAAGCTTAAGGTAGTTTAAAAAAACTTTAAGTGCTTGATCTTATTACCTTGATGAGACATATCAGGTAGGTCATGCAGCAAAAGACTACCTTTACACATCCTAAGCTATATGCAAGAACATACGAACCCATTTCACCCTTCAAAGCAACCTAACTATTTTTCTTCATCAAACACCATCTTCAAGGTAGAGAAGAAGCTTCATCCATCTTCAACAATCTCCCCCTGTTTGATGGAGACAAAACCCCATTGCTTTGAATAGCTTTGAAGAAGAGATCATGATTAACACTTGCACTGCACTAGATTCTAGAGTATACAAAGAAAGATTTAAAAAGAGAACCAATATAGATTTATACCTCCCTGCACCAACCTGGTTACTTTTCTTCAGCAAACAACAACCTGTATGAGCTAAGCTATCTTCTCTGCTTTTCTTCAGCAAACAACAACCTGTATGAGCTAAGCTATCTTCTCCCCCTTTGGATTCATCAAACAGAATGGGAGCATATAAAAAGGAAACATACAATAGCCATACATGATGGTTCAAAGTGAATCCATAAGGTGTTATTACAATCCAGAATAGAAACATGCACCAAAACAAAGTAAATGAAAATATAATGTTCAACAGACATAAGAAGAACAATATTTGGAAAGGGGATAACTAGTCCATGTAGTAAAGCTTAGCCAATTGTTCCTGTACTCCTTCGAGTTGGTAATCTAGATGCTGCAACCTGGCTTGAGTCTTCTTAAAGTAAGCTTTCTGATCTTCTGAAAGAGTGTCAAGACGATGCAATACTTGCCTTTCAAAACTGGACAAAGGTTCACCTCTGAATTCAGGAGAATGGTATGCAACCAGTGCATTGTAATCTGTAGCAGCCAAGTCGTCATGCTCCCTTTGATGAGTAGATGGTTGTAAGGGTGAATTTACCCTGTGAGATGATGACTGGGGTATTTCATAACATGAGTGTTCAGCAGCTTGAACAATGTCATCCTCCATAGGAACAACAGCTTCTCCATCATCATTGTTGTTGTGGTTGGAAGCACCGTGTTCCATTCTAGGAGCAGTTTTCCTTCTGAAAACCCATGCTTCACCTTCCTTGAGAAAGCCCATCTTCATAAGTGTGGAATTGTCGATTTCACTGATTGCTTTGATTGGCTCGTTTCTCTCATTAGCAGTGTCAATTTCAAAACAATCGATTAATTTTGAAATGAAAATAGCATAGGGAAATTTGTAATCAGTCAATCTCTTGGATTTGAGCATATGCTCTGTCATTACACAAATCCAATTGATTTTTATGCGATGCATGAGGCAGTAAAGTAGAATTAGGTCTTCCTCATGCAATGTAGCATGATTACTTCTCCTAGGTGTTAACTGCCATGCAATAACATAGGCTAGAAATCTAGGAGTTAGGTTCAGGTTACGTGCATGAAACCTGTTTACGGGTTAGGTTTGATCTCTCATGCAGCTTGTGTAGAACTGAATCTTATTGAATTCTTGAATCCTGGTTGTGTTCCCCTTTCCCACCTTGAGGCTTGAATACTTGATTCCAGCGATGTTGCTCCAAACCTCACTCGTCATTTTTATTTTGACCCCTTTTACGTGGGAAACCATATTTTTCCCATCAAGGGTTAGATTGGTATAGAATACCTTCACAAGATCTGGATAAATGTTGCCAGTCATTTCAAGAACTGGCTTCAATCTCTGATGCTTGAGAATTGATCTGGGTTCAGTCAGTTTTTCACTCTTCATCCATGAAAACTCGAGAATCTTTGGCACATTCACTTGTTTTTTACTTATCTCATGTAAGTAGGTGTTCATGGCTTCAGCATCACCATCAAACCATTTTTCCAGAATGCCTTGAGTGTTATTCTTCTGCTCGCGGGATTTCTTCCTTTTGTATACCAAGGATGTCATTTCTGAAACCTGTTCCTATTTATCAGAAGAAAACTAAAACTGGAAACCATAGAATTAGTATGACAGAAAATTGGAAAAACTGAAAAACACTGTGTGATTAAAAAATGAGATAACCTGAGAGTTTGCAAGGAGAGGATGAATGTGAGAACTACAGGTTTTGAATACTATTATTTAGAGAAAGAAACAGATTTTATTAATGCGTAGCAGAGTTGGAGTGTGGAAGTAAAACAAATCAAAAACGCAGAATCAGTACAGATTTGATTCCTGTAGCAGTTTGCAGTTTTTGGAAAGGAGCAAAAGCATTTTGAAAAGGTGTTTCAACCATTAATATAAATCTATTTTCCAAACACTTAGTCAAGTTAGTTTGAATTCCTAGATAAAACAGCCATAAACCTGCTGGTCAAAGCAGTAAAGCAGTCAAGGGTCAAACAGAATTTCTCTTTCCTAGTCATGTATATTTCAAAAATAGAAATAAACAGATTAAAAAGAGAAATAACAGATTTAAATTCTACAATTGTGATCATTTTATACTATGATCCCTAGTTCATTTAGCAGAAAATTGAACCTTTCTTTGGAAAGAGGTTTTGTGAACAGATCAGCAAGTTGTAACTCAGTTCCAACAAACTTAATTTCACAGGTTCCACTTGCAACATGCTCTCGTAGAAAATGATGCCTTATTTCTATGTGTTTGGTCCTTGAATGCATGACAGGATTTTTTGACAAGTTAATAGCACTGGTATTGTCACACATTATAGGTATATTATTTAGGACAACACCAAAGTCACTTAGCTGTTGTTTTAACCACAAAGTCTGAGCACAGCAACTTCCTGCTGCAATATATTCAGCCTCAGCTGTGGAGAGAGCAACACAGGCTTTCTTTTTGCAGTGCCAAGATATCAAGCTTGATCCAAGCATATGGCAGGTTCCACTAGTGCTTTTCCTATCAATTTTACACCCTGCAAAATATGAGTCAAAGAAACATGTTAGAGTTAAAGAAACACTGCTGGAATACCACAAACCAACATCCTTTGTTCCTTGTACGTATTTTAAGATCCTCTTGGCAGCATTTAGGTGTGACTCTTTTGGAGCTGATTGAAACCTTGCACACATACACACTGCAAACATTATATCAGGTCTGCTAGCAGTAAGATACAACAATGAGCCAATGATTCCACGGTATTTTGTTTGATCCACTGATTTTCCTGCTAGATCCTGATCTAGATGACAGCTGGTGGAGATGGGTGTGTTAACTGCCTTGCATTTGTCCATCTCGAATTTCCTCAGCAGATCTTTGCAATACTTGGCTTGGTTAATGAAGATTCCATTCTTTAATTGTTTAACTTGTAGTCCTAGGAAGTAATTTAATTCTCCCATCATAGACATTTCAAATTCATTCTTCATTGTTTCCACAAATGCTTCACACAAGCCTTCATTTGTTGATCCAAAGATGATATCATCAACATAAACTTGGACCAGAATTATGTCTTCCTCTTTTCTCTTGATGAACAATGTCTTGTCAGATGTGCCTCTGCCATAACCTTATGAAATCAGAAAAACACTCAACCTTTCATACCATTGTCTAGGTGCTTGCTTAAGCCCATAGAGTGCCTTCCTTAGCTTGAATACATGTTTTGGATTGTTGTAGTCTTCAAAACCTAGGGGTTGTGAGACATATATGTCTTCATTGATATACCCATTCAGAAATGCACTTTTGACATCCATTTGGAATAATTTGAATCCTTTGATGCAGGAGAATGCTAAGAGTAGTCTGACAGCTTCAAGCCTTGCCACTGGTGCATATGTCTCGTCATAATCTATCCCCTCTTCCTGGTTATATCCTTTGGCAACCAGCCTTGCCTTATTCCTTGTGATTGCTCCATGTTCATCCATCTTATTTCTATAGACCCATTTTGTTCCTATAATGTTCATCTCATGTGTTCTTGGAACTAAGGACCAAACTTCATTCCTTGTAAACTGATTCAGTTCTTCTTGCATAGCTATAATCCAGTTGTTGTCCTGCAAAGCTTCCTTCAGATTTTTTGGTTCTACTTGTGAGACAAAAGCCATGGTTTCACAAAAATTGTTAAGAGAATTTCTGGTTGAAAACCCCTTTTTCAATATTACCAATGAAATTGTCAAGAGTTAAGTCTCTAGGAGTCTTCCACTCCTTAGGTAGATCTGCAGGAACAACAGACTCTTTTGTAGAGCAAGGGTCAGTAGCATCTGAATCAATCTGTTTATTTTTGTGAAGAAAAATTCTTAAGTCATCTATATCAGGTTCATCCACAATAGGATTTAGCAGGTATTTATCAGATTCATCAAATACAACATGCATTGATTCTTCTACTGAAAGCAATCTTTTGTTGTAAATCCTATAAGCATGTCCATTCAAAGCATAACCAATAAAAATACCTTCATCAGATTTAGGGTCAAATTTTCCTAGATTATCTTTTCCATTATTCAAGATAAAACACTTGCAACCAAAAACCTTAAGGTGGCTAATGCTAGGCTTTCTATCTTTATATAGCTCATATGGGGTTTTCTTAAGGATGGGTCTAATTATTGTTCTATTAAGTACATATGAAGTTGTATAGATTGCATCTGCTAAAAAATATTTAGGTAGATTATACTCATTTAACACGGTCCTAGCAAGCTCCTCTAGTGATCTATTTTTCCTCTCAACAACACCATTTTGTTATGGAGTCCTAGGGGCTGAGTAGCTATGTGCTATACCATGTTTTTCACAGAACCTATCAAACTTCGCATTTTTGAAACTCTCCCCCATGGTCACTACGAATCTGTTTTATGCAATAACCATTTTCATTATGTAAAACTTTAGCTAGTTTCTTAAAGCATTTGTAAGCATCATGTTTAGCTGCAAGAAAAAGGGTCCATGTATATCTTGAGAAATCATCAACAACTACTAGAGCATATAAGTTTCCAGCCAAGCTAGCAGTCTTAGAAGGTCCAAACAGATCCATATGCAAAACATCGAAAGGTTGTTTTGTAGAAACTATTTCTTTAGATTTAAAGGAAGTTCTGATTTGTTTACCTTTAAGACATGCATCACATAATTTGTCATTTAGAAACTTAATGTTTGGTAAACCAGAAACGAGATTCTTTGATTTTAGCTTATTCAAATGTTCTGTATGGATATGTGCCAACCTTCTATGCCACAGCCAAGACTCATCACTTTTTGATAAGAGACATTCAGTTTCAATGTTATCGTTCATGATATCTAAAGGTAGATATTATTTACCCTTTTACCTGTGAACAACACCTTACCAAATTCCTTATCTGATATTGTGCATTTGTTGGTTTCAAATTTGATGTTGTAACCTTTGTCACATAGTTGACTGATGCTCAGGAGGTTGTGTTTCAATCCTTCCACATATAGCACATTTTCAATCAAGGTTGATCCTTTGGTTCCTACATTTCCTCTTCCCAGTATTCTTCCTTTGTTATTGTCCCCGTAGGTAACATACCCTTCAGCTTTGAGTTTTAAATCTGCAAATTGGATGAGATCTCTAGTCATATGTTTGGAGCATCCGCTGTCCAAATACCATTTATTCACTTTTCTGCTGCTTTTCTGCAAAATACACAGCAACAACATTTGGTACCCTTTAGTTTTTGGGTCCAGACAGATTATGACCTTTCTTTAGGAAGCCATTTAACTAAACTTTTTGGAACAAGATACTTTCTAATTCTGCATGTTCTAGATGTATGACCAGACTTCATACAATAAAAGCAAGAAACAGGATGTACCTTTTTAACATTGTTGAAAGAGGAAAAACTTGTTTTTGAGGGGAAAAAGAAACTGGATAGCTTTTTAACATTGTTTTTCTTTCCAGGATTATAACCAATTCCATTTTTGTTAAAAACAACATTTTGTGACCCTAAAAGAGTCTCAAGATTATCCCTTCCCTTAGTGAAATTAGACAGTATTTTTAGCAGATAATCAACCTGTTTTTCCAGTTTTTTACAGTTTTCACAGGTTTTTATAGATTCATGCAAACAAGTTAATTCAAGACTGACAAGTTCAGTTTTAGCTTTATGCAACTCTTCCCCAAGAGACTTCACCTTAGGTTCAAGATGATTATTTGCATTTCTCAACTTATTACATATTACAGCCAACCTATTTGCTTCATCATGGGTTTCTTTAAATTCAATTAGCAAGTGATCATAGCTCTCAGAATCAGTAGAGAAATCACTTACTAAATCAGAGATTGATCCTTCATCATTCACCATGAAGCAAAGGTTTGCTTCTTCACTTGCAGTTGATGAATTGCTTGTGGTTGAAACTTCATTATCTTCCCATGAGATGTAGGCCCTTTTTCCTTTTCTTTTATCAACCTTCTTGCTAATTGGTTTCTCCTTCACTTGATTATTTGGACAATCAATCTTGATATGACCTGCCTTGCCACAACCAAAACATGTGTAGTTAGAGGAATTTAATTCATTTGGTTTAGAATACCTCTTCTTTTGTTGAGTCCTTTCTCTGTCCTTCTTCTTCAGAAATCTGCTGAACTTTCTTGTGAGTAGACTCAATGTTTCATCATGTTCTATGTTCCCTTCTTCATCACTGCTGTCATTCTGTACAGCTGTTTTTAAGGCCAATCCTTTTGTTTTCCTCTCCACTATCTCTTGCTCTTTCAGCCTCTTGAGCTCCAACTTGTAAGAACCTAGAAGTTTATATTGGAATAAAAGTGTTATATTATAAATAAATTCGAAGCACGTGTTTATTTAAATATAAAGGAAGGAATGTATAGCTGAGAAGCCTACGAGATCGCCGTTGTTAAGCGGGTAGGCGATCTCCAACTTCTCTGGCACTTGAACGCCTATCGCCTAGCTTATGCTTGAACGCCTATCGCCTAGTTTATGCTTGAACGCCTGTCGCCTAGCTTATGCTTGAACGCCTATCGCCTGTGTGTACCTAGTAGCCTGTCGCCCAGAGTACACCTAATCGCCGAAACTACACTTAGTGTGTAGCCAAAATGTTGGATTAACCCTGGTACGTCCCAAAAGCCACGCGTATCAAGGTGTGGGTTAAACCTTGGATACGCTGGGCAGGCGAAGCTCTATACTTGAGCATAAGAGAATCATCCTTAACGTTACACGCTTGGGCGCACGAGGACTTGTGCTAATCAACTCTTGGAAGTGTGAAGCTACCGACGTCACCAAGCCTTGTGGAGAGAATACCTTGGATGTAACATAGTGGAATGAAGAACCTCCAGGGGGGGAGTGGCGAGTGTCATCGGGCATCGCAGGGCGCGAGGCATGCTGCGGGGTGTGCCTTCGCGCGAGAGGTCATCGGTCGAGAGTCTTCGCGGGAGAGGTCATCGGTTGTTAGCCTTCGCGCGAGAGGTCATCGGTTGTTAGCCTTCGCGCGAGAGGTCATCGGTTGTTAGCCTTCGCGCGAGAGGTCATCGGTTGTTAGCCTTCGCGCGAGAGGTCATCGGTTGTTAGCCTTCGCGCGAGAGGTCATCGGTTAAAAGGTCATCGCGCTACGTTAAGTTATACACAGAGAACGTGGGACCCAGACATCCAGCATGAGACGTTCTGCATGCGCGCCACGTAGACAAAAGAGTGGTTCAGAATAGTGACCTCAGAGTGTTAGCCTGCGCAGAGGCACGCTTAGGTGTACTGTTCAGCGAAGCGTACACGCAAACTCCCTGCAGAGTGGGTGGTGGCAGCGGTTTTTGTGGAGAAGTCAGCTTAAGATGCAAAAACCCATTTCTGAGGGAGAAGGAAAGAAACGTTGCTGTGGTTCCAGAGCTAAAAGGGTGCGTTTATCTCCCTTCTCCTCCATTCTCTCCTTCGCACTGCGATTCTAGTACACCTTCACGCGGGAATACGACGAGCGACAGCCACCATTGGAGCACTTGGGTGGTTCTCTGCAAGCTCTTCAAAATCAGACACAAGAACAGAGTCAAGGCGTTCTTCAAGCTTCGTTGGATTTCGGAACTCCTGGTGTTTGCGCAAGTCCTGGTAAGGGAAGCTAGACCTCTTTTCCATACGAGCCATAGTTTAGCTATCTTCTGAAGTGAGGGCGACGTGGTCGCCATTTTCGTTTTCATCTGCGTAAAATGCTCTGTTTGTGTGCTTGGGCGACGAGGTCGCCGGTTTTATATACAATCTTCGAAACACTCTGTTTTTGAACTAGATCGCCGGTTTTGGCGCTGTTTTACGAACTCCTCTGTTTTTGATGTTGTTTTGAAACTACTTGAGATTTACATGAGGTATTCGAAGATCTGAAGCTTTGAAATGGTTGTTGATGTGATTTGAATGATTTATTTGAATGGTATGATGTGTTGGATGTGGTGAGTGTGAGGTCGAGGCATAGTATTTTCAGGAAAGAAAATACCGTGTAAGATCTTGTAGTAGGTGCATTGATCGGTGATTAAGAACGAGATATCCTGACTCTGCTGAGGTAATGGACTCACGTAGAGGAAGTTACTCAGTTGTTGAGAGTCGAAGGAGGTTCACCTGTATGGGTGGGTTGTTTGAAAGAGAACAAACCGACCTGTTTTGCGTGGATTAACCCTGTCATGCTGTATGGTGATGTGTGAGATTCATTATACGCTTGTGAATGTGAGAGATTTCACGGCGACCCTGTGGATGTGAGAGATTCCACAGTGGGCAATATGGCAGGTGCAGATCTCTGAGTCTAATCAATGCACGAGTATTCCGGAATTAGTGTCTTGTGTCTATGTATTGTGAGTCAGTGGAAAACCTGACGTGAGAAATGAGGAACACTGTATGTGGATAGACACTTGCTGCACTGTGTGATATGAACTACTCTTGAGGAATTGTGAAATGTGGGTTTGTACTTGATGGTATGTGGGAAGAATGAGAAAATTGATGTTTTTACGTGGGTGCCTTAAATTAATTTATCTTGGTTTTTAAAGTGCATATCTAAATTCTCTTTTAAAACTGTCTAGCTTACCCTGCGTTTTCGTTTGTGGATGTTCTTCTTAAAACTTGTGATGATCGTGTATGATTTACACGGGAGCAGATGACGTTGCAGGAAAGTGAGTTCGCCGGTCTGATAGGAGATCGCCGGTCTGATAGGAGATCGCCTGGCTGATAGGAGATCACCTGATTGACTAGGAGATCGCCCTTTTGTTAGCATATCGCCCGATTTGTCCTTTGTTGTATTTTTGGTTAAGTTTCTTTTTTTGGAAAGATTCACAGTTTGTGTATTAAACTCCCGATGAGGAGAAACTCCATTATATATATATGATTGTGTTTATTTCAAAATACTTGTTTATTTTCATTTATATTATATAAATATGAAATGTATTTGGTGGGATGTTACATTAATGGTGTCAGAGCAGTTCGCCTTAGGATGACCTGAGGGCTGTGGATCCATTGTGTTTCTTCTGCTCATAAAGTTTATTTGAGTTTTAAATAACCACAATAGTGGAAGGTTTTCAAACGTTTTAGTTTTGAACTCTTGCGTGTGCTTGGGTGAACGTGTGCCTAACTGAAAATCTTAGTATTAAGAATAAGAAGGTCTTGATAAAGTGGTGAGGGTGCACACTCATAACTGGATCAAGATAATTCTTAATCTTAATTCCAAAGGTTTGATGTTTAGCCTACATTGAATTCTGGTGTGATTTTTGAGTGTTCTTGAATTTGACTGAGGTGGTAGTTTGGACTGATGTTTGCACACCAGTAACTGTTCTGGTGTTTTGTGTGAAGTTATAAGTGTTATGATTCTGTTGATGAACTCAAATTCTAGATGACTTTGAGATGCTGACCTTTGTAAGGTCTAGCTGTTACCCCTTGAATGAATTGATTCTTATCGATTTCATTCTTATAGTTGTAGGGAATATAGAAGTCAATAGATTCAGAATCAAAAACGAAGAAGATGGCACGTAGACCTGCTACCCCACCTCAACCTTCCTCAGAGATGAGTCAGATCGCCAAGGCCATAGAGATGATGGCGACTGCCATTCAGCAGCAGAATGCGGCGATGGCTCAGAACCATCAAGCCACAATGCAGCACTGGGAGACTGCTCGGTCGGCTGAAACAAACTCCCACGTCGGTCAGCCCCAAGAACAGATGGGACTGGCCGAGTTCATGAGGCACAACCCACCTAAGTTCAGTGGGAATGCTACCCCTGACCAGGCAGATCAGTGGGTCAGGGAGGTGGAGAAAATCTTTAGGGCGACCTCCTGCCCTGAAGAGAAGAAGCTGTTGTTTGCCACGTATCTGCTATCAGGAGAAGCTGAGTTCTGGTGGATGGGAGCTCAGCAGATGATGGAGGCCCGAGAGGATGTTCTGGATTGGGAGAGCTTCAGGGTGAAGTTCTTGGAGAAATACTTCCCTGACAGTGCCAAGTTTGCAAGAGAAGCTGAGTTCCTGAAGTTGGAGCAGGGGGAGATGTCAGTGAACGCCTATGCTGCTCGTTTTGAGTACCTCGCCCGGTTTTATACCCAGGCGACCTCCGAGGCCTGGAGGTGTAGGAAATTCGAAGAAGGACTGAAGCATGGGCTGAAGAGGACCATAGCCCCGATGTGCATTAGAGAATTTCATGCCTTAGTGGAGAAGGCGAAAATGGTGGAGACTCTAGAGAAGGGTGAGTCTCGGGTGAGCAGGTCCCACCCAGGCGGTTCCTCCAATGGGAAGGCAAGGGTACAGCAACAGCAGTTTAAGCCCTACGCGAGGCCTCCACAGCATAGGGCGAGAGCAGCACCGCCCCAGTCTCATCAGCAACAAACCAGGAAATTTCAATGTTTCCATTGCGGTGGGCCACACGCAGCCAATGTGTGCCCCAAGAAAGACTCAGAGAGGAGATGCTTTACCTGCCAGAAGACGGGGCACGTTGCCAAGTATTGTCCTACTCAGCACAGAATGACTCAACCCAGTGGTTCCCAGCAGATGAGGAACGAAGGCAACAGACCTCAGGCAACCGGGAGGGTGTTTGCCATGTCAGGAGCTGAGGCGTCCCAATCAGGTAACCTTGTGCAGAATGTTTGCTTTATAGCTGGTAGAGGTGTAAAAACTTTGTTTGATTCTGGAGCGACACACTCCTTTGTGTCAAGCATGTGTGTAGCCGAGTTGGGCCTTATGGTGAGAGAGTTACCCTTCGAACTGTTGGTCTCTACACCTGCGTCAGGACAGGTGTTGACCTCCACAGTTTGCCCTGAATGTCCAGTGATAGTAGAGGGACGTAGATTCAAAGTGAACTTGATCTGCCTACCTCTTCAGGACCTGGATGTTATCCTGGGAATGGATTGGCTAGCTGCCAATCATGTTCTCATAGACTGTGGTAGGCAGAAGGTAGCATTTCCAGACCCCCAAGAATCAGAGGTGTGGCCAGTTCAAAGAGGGCGATCAGAGTTGGAAGAAGGGGCGAGGTGCTTCGTGATGCTAGCTCGGTTGGAAGTGAGGAATGAAGGGGACGTAAGCGGAATACACGTGGTGAGGGATTTCACGGATGTATTTCCAGAAGAGGTGCCTGGGTTACCCCCTAAGAGAGAATTGGAATTCTCTATTGACTTGGTACCTGGAGCTGGACCAATATCAATGGCACCTTACAGGATGGCACCAGCCGAGTTAGTAGAGTTAAAGAAGCAGTTGGAAGAGCTGCTGGAGAAACAATTCATCAGACCCAGTGTATCTCCGTGGGGAGCTCCAGTGCTCCTAGTCAAGAAGAAGGATGGAGGGTCTCGGTTGTGTATAGACTACAGGCAATTGAACAAATTGACCATCAAGAACAAGTACCCCCTACCTCGGATTGACGATTTGATGGACCAGATTCATGGGGCCTCGGTGTTCTCCAAGATCGACCTGAGATCGGGGTATCACCAAATCTTGGTAAAAGCTGAAGACGTTTAGAAGACAGCTTTTAGGTCTCGGTATGGGCACTACGAGTATGTAGTGATGCCATTTGGAGTCACCAATGCTCCAGCTCTATTCATGGACTACATGAATAGGATTTTTCGCCCTTTCTTGGACAAGTTTGTGGTGGTCTTCATAGATGACATCCTCATTTACTCAAGGACCGAGGAGGAGCATGAGGAACACCTGAGGACAGTATTGGAGATACTGAGGGAGAAGCAGCTCTATGCCAAATTCTCTAAGTGTGAGTTCTGGCTAAAGGAAGTCAACTTCTTAGGGCACGTGATATCTGCCCAGGGGATCTCGGTAGATCCAGCCAAGGTAGAGGCAGTGCTGCAGTGGGAACGCCCTAAGACAGTCACTGAGATAAGGAGCTTTGTGGGGTTGGCGGGCTACTATCGGAGGTTCATTGAGGATTTTTCCAAAGTTGTGGCTCCTTTAACACAACTGACCCGCAAGGACCAACCCTTTGCTTGGACCGACCGATGTGAGCAGAGCTTCAAGGAACTAAAGGAGAGGCTGACCAGTGCTCCAGTGCTGGTGATTCCAGAAGTAGGAAGACCTTTTGATGTCTTCTGTGATGCCTCACATCAAGGCTTGGGATGCGTCTTGATGCAAGAGAAGAGAGTGGTTGCATATGCTTCAAGGCAACTCAAGGTGCATGAGAGAAACTACCCTACTCATGATCTGGAGTTGGCAGCGGTAGTGTTTGCCTTGAAGATCTGGAGGCATTATCTTTATGGAGCTCGGTTCCAGGTATTCAGTGACCATAAGAGCCTGAAATACCTGTTTGATCAGAAGGAACTAAACATGAGGCAGAGAAGATGGATGGAGTTCCTAAAGGACTACGATTTTCAACTCATGTATCACCCAGGGAAGGCCAATGTAGTGGCAGATGCGTTGAGTAGAAAATCAATCCAAGTCGCCACCATGATGATGGAAGAGCAGAAACTGATCGAGCAGTTCAGGGACTTAAACCTTGGGGTGGAGTTCCACGTGAATCACATTAGTTGTAGTAAGCTGACTATAACTAATGACTTCCTGGGGATGTTGAAGGATAAGCAATTGGAGGACCCGAGCCTGAAGCATGCTGTAGAGTCACTGGGGACCGATCAGGCGAGAGAATTTGAGATGGGCGAAGATGGGATCTTGAGGTTTAATGGCAGAATTTGCATACCTGCAAATGATGAGTTGAAGAAGATGATCCTAGATGAAGGTCACAAGAGTCGCCTTAGCCTACACCCAGGTATGAATAAGATGTATCATGACTTGAAGGAGTCATTTTGGTGGGCGGGCATGAAGAAAGACATCGCCCAGTATGTCACTACCTGCTTAACGTGTCAAAAGGCAAAAGTAGAGCATCAGAGACCTGGCGGGTTGTTACAGCCATTGGATATCCCTGAGTGGAAATGGGACAGCATTGCCATGGATTTTGTCACCCATTTACCCAGATCAGCGAAGGGGCATGATGCAATCTGGGTCATAGTAGATCGGCTGACAAAGAGTGTCCACTTCCTCCCAGTAAATATGAAGATGCCCATAGCCAAGTTGGCACAGCTGTACATCAAGGAGATTGTGAGGTTACATGGAGTGCCTTCCAGCATCATTTCAGATAGAGATCCCAGGTTCACTTCACGGTTTTGGCAGACCTTACAAGAGTGCTTGGGAACTAAGTTGAGGATGAGCTCTGCATACCATCCTCAAACAGATGGACAGTCTGAGAGAACAATTCAGTCCTTAGAAGATCTGCTGAGGGCGTGTGTCTTGGATCAATTGGGGAGCTGGGATGAAGTGTTGCCACTGGTGGAGTTTACCTACAACAACAGTTACCACGCCAGTGTTGGGATGGCACCATATGAAGCCCTGTATGGGAGAAGATGCAGAACTCCCTTGTGTTGGTACCAGGAGGGCGAAGCAATCTTAGTTGGACCAGAATTGATTCAGCAGACAACCGAGAAGGTGAAACAGATACAAGGCAGCATGAGAGCTTCTCAAAGCCGACAAAAGTCCTATGCAGATCAGAGGAGAAGGCCTTTGGAGTTTGCTGCTGGAGACCATGTGTTCATGAGAGTAACACCAACCAAGGGCGTAGGAAGGGCGATCAGACCAAAGAAGTTGTCCCCTAAGTTCGTGGGACCGTATCAAATCTTAAGGAGGATTGGTCCTGTGGCCTATGAGATCGCCCTACCTCCCCATCTGGCGAATCTGCACAATGTCTTTCACGTGTCACAGCTGAGGAAGTACATGGCAGACCCCAGTCATGTGCTGGATGTAGACGACGTGCAGATCAGAGATGACTTGTCCTTTGAAGCAAAACCAGTTAGAATTGATGACCGGCAGGGTAAACAACTCAGAGGCAAGACCATCAACATGGTGAAAGTGGTGTGGGATGAGAAATCGGGTGATTCAACGTGGGAGTTAGAAGAACCCATGAGGGAAGCCTACCCATACCTCTTTTCCTTGTAATTCATTTTCGGGGACGAAAATTTTTCTTGTTGGGGAGATTGTAAGAACCTAGAAGTTTATATTGGAATAAAAGTGTTATATTATAAATAAATTCGAAGCACGTGTTTATTTAAATATAAAGGAAGGAATGTATAGCTGAGAAGCCTACGAGATCGCCGTTGTTAAGCGGGTAGGCGATCTCCAACTTCTCTGGCACTTGAACGCCTATCGCCTAGCTTATGCTTGAACGCCTATCGCCTAGTTTATGCTTGAACGCCTGTCGCCTAGCTTATGCTTGAACGCCTATCGCCTGTGTGTACCTAGTAGCCTGTCGCCCAGAGTACACCTAATCGCCGAAACTACACTTAGTGTGTAGCCAAAATGTTGGATTAACCCTGGTACGTCCCAAAAGCCACGCGTATCAAGGTGTGGGTTAAACCTTGGATACGCTGGGCAGGCGAAGCTCTATACTTGAGCATAAGAGAATCATCCTTAACGTTACACGCTTGGGCGCACGAGGACTTGTGCTAATCAACTCTTGGAAGTGTGAAGCTACCGACGTCACCAAGCCTTGTGGAGAGAATACCTTGGATGTAACATAGTGGAATGAAGAACCTCCAGGGGGGGAGTGGCGAGTGTCATCGGGCATCGCAGGGCGCGAGGCATGCTGCGGGGTGTGCCTTCGCGCGAGAGGTCATCGGTCGAGAGTCTTCGCGGGAGAGGTCATCGGTTGTTAGCCTTCGCGCGAGAGGTCATCGGTTGTTAGCCTTCGCGCGAGAGGTCATCGGTTGTTAGCCTTCGCGCGAGAGGTCATCGGTTGTTAGCCTTCGCGCGAGAGGTCATCGGTTGTTAGCCTTCGCGCGAGAGGTCATCGGTTAAAAGGTCATCGCGCTACGTTAAGTTATACACAGAGAACGTGGGACCCAGACATCCAGCATGAGACGTTCTGCATGCGCGCCACGTAGACAAAAGAGTGGTTCAGAATAGTGACCTCAGAGTGTTAGCCTGCGCAGAGGCACGCTTAGGTGTACTGTTCAGCGAAGCGTACACGCAAACTCCCTGCAGAGTGGGTGGTGGCAGCGGTTTTTGTGGAGAAGTCAGCTTAAGATGCAAAAACCCATTTCTGAGGGAGAAGGAAAGAAACGTTGCTGTGGTTCCAGAGCTAAAAGGGTGCGTTTATCTCCCTTCTCCTCCATTCTCTCCTTCGCACTGCGATTCTAGTACACCTTCACGCGGGAATACGACGAGCGACAGCCACCATTGGAGCACTTGGGTGGTTCTCTGCAAGCTCTTCAAAATCAGACACAAGAACAGAGTCAAGGCGTTCTTCAAGCTTCGTTGGATTTCGGAACTCCTGGTGTTTGCGCAAGTCCTGGTAAGGGAAGCTAGACCTCTTTTCCATACGAGCCATAGTTTAGCTATCTTCTGAAGTGAGGGCGACGTGGTCGCCATTTTCGTTTTCATCTGCGTAAAATGCTCTGTTTGTGTGCTTGGGCGACGAGGTCGCCGGTTTTATATACAATCTTCGAAACACTCTGTTTTTGAACTAGATCGCCGGTTTTGGCGCTGTTTTACGAACTCCTCTGTTTTTGATGTTGTTTTGAAACTACTTGAGATTTACATGAGGTATTCGAAGATCTGAAGCTTTGAAATGGTTGTTGATGTGATTTGAATGATTTATTTGAATGGTATGATGTGTTGGATGTGGTGAGTGTGAGGTCGAGGCATAGTATTTTCAGGAAAGAAAATACCGTGTAAGATCTTGTAGTAGGTGCATTGATCGGTGATTAAGAACGAGATATCCTGACTCTGCTGAGGTAATGGACTCACGTAGAGGAAGTTACTCAGTTGTTGAGAGTCGAAGGAGGTTCACCTGTATGGGTGGGTTGTTTGAAAGAGAACAAACCGACCTGTTTTGCGTGGATTAACCCTGTCATGCTGTATGGTGATGTGTGAGATTCATTATACGCTTGTGAATGTGAGAGATTTCACGGCGACCCTGTGGATGTGAGAGATTCCACAGTGGGCAATATGGCAGGTGCAGATCTCTGAGTCTAATCAATGCACGAGTATTCCGGAATTAGTGTCTTGTGTCTATGTATTGTGAGTCAGTGGAAAACCTGACGTGAGAAATGAGGAACACTGTATGTGGATAGACACTTGCTGCACTGTGTGATATGAACTACTCTTGAGGAATTGTGAAATGTGGGTTTGTACTTGATGGTATGTGGGAAGAATGAGAAAATTGATGTTTTTACGTGGGTGCCTTAAATTAATTTATCTTGGTTTTTAAAGTGCATATCTAAATTCTCTTTTAAAACTGTCTAGCTTACCCTGCGTTTTCGTTTGTGGATGTTCTTCTTAAAACTTGTGATGATCGTGTATGATTTACACGGGAGCAGATGACGTTGCAGGAAAGTGAGTTCGCCGGTCTGATAGGAGATCGCCGGTCTGATAGGAGATCGCCTGGCTGATAGGAGATCACCTGATTGACTAGGAGATCGCCCTTTTGTTAGCATATCGCCCGATTTGTCCTTTGTTGTATTTTTGGTTAAGTTTCTTTTTTTGGAAAGATTCACAGTTTGTGTATTAAACTCCCGATGAGGAGAAACTCCATTATATATATATGATTGTGTTTATTTCAAAATACTTGTTTATTTTCATTTATATTATATAAATATGAAATGTATTTGGTGGGATGTTACACAACTCGTGTTCCATCAATTTACCAAATAATGCAACAGGAGACAACTTGGACAGATCTTTACTTTCTGAAATTGCAGTGACTTTAGGTTGCCAATTCCTATCAAGGCACTTCAGCACTTTTATATTGAGTTCTTCTCTGTCAAACACTTTTCCCAATCCAGTAAGATGGTTTACAATATGAGTAAACCTCTTCTGTACATCAACAATGCTTTCTT
Source organism: Phaseolus lunatus (assembly GCA_013389735.1). Lineage (NCBI taxonomy): Eukaryota > Viridiplantae > Streptophyta > Magnoliopsida > Fabales > Fabaceae > Phaseolus > Phaseolus lunatus. The sequence goes on from CM023860.1 coordinate 29,496,788, forward strand.
CGGGTTGCATCTTGAACAACTCATACTCTTGGATAAGTGAATGTTTCCTTGATCTCTTCACATCATTCGTGCCTTCATGGGTTACCTCCAGAATCTCCCACATTTCCTTAGCTGAATTGCACTAAGATATTCTGAAGAATTCATCCATTGTCAATGCAGAAGTTATGATGTTTTTGGCAACAGAGTCATATTGAGCTTTTTTTTTCTTTCACTATCACTCCATTTAGACCATGGTTTCTTCACTGTTTCTTCCTTGATAACCTGCATAGGCACAAACAGTCCATTGACCACAGCATCCCAAATAGCAAGGTCAATGGATTCCATGAAAATTTTCATTCTTATTTTCCAGAAAGCATAATTCACTCCAGCAAACATAGGGGGTCTATTAATAGATGAACCCTCAGTAAAAGGCATCTTAAACTCAGACATATTGCACACAAACTAGAGTAAAATTCAAGTCCTACCTCTTGATACCAATTTTTGGGTTTAGCAATGCCTAAGTTCAAAGGGGGGGTGAATTGAGCTTATAAAATTTTCCAGAAAACAAAACTGTTTTCACAAATCCTGAGAAAAGAATAGATTGATTCTTAAAAGAACAGATTTATTTTCTGATTCTAATATCAAAACCTGAACATTAAGCAGATTAGGTTGTGATTAAAAAGGATTTTCCACTACAGTAAATATGTTCGTGCACCACCAAAGATAACAAGAATTACAACAAGAAATTAAATCTTGAAACTTTTAATATGAAGACTTGAATTTCTTTATAACTTTGTATAGGTTCAGTTTTACTTGTCTTATTATCCTCTTCAAGAACAACAAACAACTTTAAGATTTTGATAAGCACTTAAAGAACCTTTTTCAAATCTTTGAAGAACAGTGTGTACAGTTCCAGAAACAACAGATTCAATTCCAAAAGAATAGATTTATATTGTAGCAGATTTCAGATTTTAAGAATACACAGCACAAATTAGAATGAGATAAGTGCACACAAGAATTATACTGGTTCACTCTATAAGAGCTACATCCAGTCTCACCTCACACCAAGGTGGTTTCCACTAGAACAAATCAACACAATTACAAAAACTTGTTCTTGAACACTACAAAAACACTTACAAAACCAGTGCTGAAAAACACTATTTCAGCAGCTAACACACCTCAAGAAAACCTATCAAGAGATGTCAAACCTATCACTATTACACAAGAAGAGAATAGGAATGAAAGCACCTAGAAGATAAAAACCCCTGAAAACAGAAGCCACGAAATTGCAACACCACAATGACAACACCTCAATCTTGACCAAAGTAACGAAAGAACAAGCACATGAAAATCTTTGTGAAAATTCTTACAAAAGCAATCAACTCTATAATCTCAACTGGGAAAATGTTTTTGCTCACTTAAAATTGTGTAATCTCTATTTTTCAAAAAGAGAAGCGCCACACTTTATAAAGAAAACTAGTCTATAACAACTTTTCAAAAAACAGTTAAAGGCTGTTATAAAAAGAACATGTTGAATTTAGGAAGAGCAGATTGTTTTTCAAACTTCCTTCAGCTTAGCATACCAGAAACAAAAAAGGCTGGGTCAAGCATCTTGGTGTCAAACAGACTTTGAAAACACTTAAAAAAGTAATGATACATTTAAAAAGAATCTGTTGATTTACAAAACAACAGATTTATTTTCTTGCAGAAAAACAGTTTTGAGAAAACTTAAGGTAGTTTAAAAAAACTTTAAGTGTTTGATCTTATTACCTTGATGAGACATATCAGGTAGGTCATGCAGCCAAAGGCTACCTTTACACATCCTAAGCTATATGCAAGAACACACAAACCCATTTTACCTTTCAAAGCAACCTAACTATTTTTCTTCATCAAACACCATCTTCAAGGTAGAGAAAAAGCTTTATCCATCTTCAAGAAAAAGAACATAAATGAAACAACAAAAAAATAATGACCGAAGAGAAGAGATAGAAATGGAAGATGGAAAAACATAGTTGAATGAAAAGGAAGCTTATGGATGATGAAATTAGAGGATGAACACTCCACTTGGATGGTGGATTCTCCAAGATAAGTGTAGAGGGTCTCCACTTTAAGAGCCCTTAAATCACTCAAGATAAGACCTTAAGTGCTAGAGGACTCAAGCCTCACACACACCTTACACAATTTTTGTAGAGTAACTTTTCTATTCAAATTCAACATGGAAAATACACTTGGTCCTCATGGACTTCTTTTGGTGAGAGAGATTTTAGTGAGATCTTATGCCTATGGAAGTTGAAAGAGATTTTGTTGGTAAGGCCATCATGTAGGGTTTTCCTATCATATTGCCATGGCCTACCTAAGAGAACGTGTGTAGCTTCCATAGGTACAACATCACACAAGACCTCATCCTTATATTTACCAATAGAAAAGGCTATGAGGACTTTTTTATTAACTACTATACCCCCCTCTTCACTCAATCACTAAAGCTTATAGGCCTTTGCATGAGAGATGGTAGGTAATCCAAGGAGTTCTACCACTCTTGTTGATGGAAGAGTGCCTTCATGTTTGGTGAAATTGTTGGTCATTGGCGGAAGCTTTACGGATTGAAGACGAACAAGGTCCTCCTAAGAGGTGTGGTGACCTTGGAGGTGCATGCTAGGTAGGAATGAGAGTGGTGAGGCCATCTCTCTTTGGTAAGGTGAGAATTGAACATCAATAGCCTAACCTTGAGAGGTTTTTAGGCAAAAAGTGAAATTGGCTTAAACTTGGCTGCAATTCACTAAGTATATTAATCTTCCATTTACATGAGCCAACAACCTCTTTATATAGGAGAGAGGGCTGGACATTTTGGAGCCAAAATTTGAAAATTCAAAATACAACTCTCCAATGAGAAAGTGCCATGTGGAGTCATGCTTTCCATGTTTAGCTCACACCTTCCATGCTAAATCCTCTTTGTGTAGCCTAGCTTGAGTGCTTTCTTCCATGAGCTGAAAATGAATTTGAAGGTGACGGAAGCTATTGGTTGAAGATGTGCAAGGAGCTCCTAGGAGTTGTGGTTTCCTTAAAGGTGAAGTGTTAGGTGTGGACAGTGAGTGGTGAGGCCATCTCACTTGACAAGATGAAGAATGAAGACTAAAGGTGTCTATCCTAGAGGTAGGAGACAAGAGTGATAATTGGCACAAAGTTGGCAAAATTTGAAAATTCAAAATACAACTTTCCAATGAGAAGGTGCCATGTGGAGTCATGCTTTCCATGTTTAGCTCACACCTTCCATGCTAAATCCTCTCCACTCCTAGGCTGCCATGTGGACGTCCATGTGCTCCATGCCAAGGTGATTTTCGTCCTCCAATATACCCTAGACGTTTTAGGGTTACATTGGGCTCAAAGAAGCCCACTTGTTACCCTAATTAGTCACTTTTAACCCTAACTAGTCATATTTTACTATTGGTCCAAATACAAGCCCAAAAACCTATGCTACTTGGCCCAAATATTTGGTCCAATTATTTTATGCTACTAGGCCCAATACATGGCCCATGAAATCCTAAACAACTTTATACAATTTATTTAAGCTAAAGCTTGGCCCAAAAATAATGTTGACTAGTCAACAGGAACTCAGTCTTTTGTATTCTTCTGACCAAAGCTTTAGTTTATGTTTTGATGACTTGGAGGTCTTCTTGGATATGTTTATACATTTCTTCACCCTAGAGTTGTCCTCTTGATTGGGCCTACAAAAAGAAACAAAAGCCCAATTAGACTCATATTTGCAAATAAATCCCTAAACAACCTCTAGGTCTTTATCCTCCTTATTATGTGGTTGTGTGTGGCTGGATGGTTTCCATCATCTCCACTCCTAGGCTGCCATGTGGACGTCCATGTGCTTCATGCCAAGGTGATTTTCTTCCTTCAAAATACTCTCGACATTTTAGGGTTACATTGGGCTTAAAGAAGCCCAACTGTTACCCTAACTAGTCACTTTTAACCCTAACTAGTCATATTTTACTATTGGTCCAAATACAAGCCCAAAAACCTATGCTACTTGGCCCAAATATTTGGTCCAATTATTTTATGCTACTAGGCCCAATACATGGCCCATGAAATCCTAAACAACTTTATACAATTTATTTAAGCTAAAGCTTGACCCAAAAATAATGTTGACTAGTCCGCAGGAACTCAGTCTTCTTGTGTTCTTCTGACCAAAGCTTTAGTTTATGTTTTGATGACTTGGAGGTCTTCTTGGATATGTTTGTACATTTCTTCACCCTAGAATTGTCCTCTTGATTGGGCCTACAAAAGGAAACAAAAGCCCAATTAGACCCATATTTGCAAATAAATCCCTAAACAACCTCTAGGTGTTTATCCTCCTTATTATGTGATTGTGTGTGGCTGGATGGTTTCCATCATCCACTCCCTCTTGAGAGGATCTGTCCTCAGATCTACAGGGTTGATCTCGAACAGCAGCCTTATTCCTGCTTTTAAAACTATGCTCCTCCAGGATCAAATGTCCATCTCTTGGAGTCATCAAACATATCAAATGAGTTAGTTTCAGCAGTTGTATAAAAATCACTCTTTTTAAGTTGCCATTCCTCTTGTTTTTCTATTGGTTTTTGCAACTTTGCACAAGATTTCTTTAGAGAGGAGTACATAATTTTCTTTTCTAAGTTTTTCCTCACTTGTTCTAGATTTTTATTACTAGACTCTTTAGACACTTCCTTTTGTTCTAGAAGAGCTAGCAATTTCTCACTTTTTATTTTCTTTTTAAATCTTTTGTGACCATCTAACACCTGAGAAAGTGTTAAAGGATAAAAAAGATATTTATTTTTTTCATGTGTGAAGGTAATCTCGTTGGTATGACCATTATGCATGGATTTTTTAACAAATTGTCATGGTCGTCTCAATAAGATATGATAAGTTTCTATAGGCACTACATCACATTTTATCTTTATAGATGCCTACAGATAACTTGACCTTCAATTGTTGGTGATATCTTAGCATATATTCAAAATAAACTACTATATATTTACCTGTACAATCTCTCAAGACATGATTCATGAGCCTCATGAACATACTAGGTGCATTAATGAGTCCAAAAGGCATCACTAACCACTCATATAATCCAAATTTGGCTTTAAAAGCGGTTTTTCATTCATCACCTTCTTTAATTCTGCTTTGTTGATATCTACTTTTAAGATCAATCTTGGAAAATATAAGTGATCCGGTCGGTCATCGGTATTCGATGACGTCAGCAACAGATGACTACGTGGGCCAGTCACAGAGCAATGAGTGGCATGAGATAGCAGATGAACCAGGGTGGAGATCGTTCAAGAACGGCGATCAGTGGTCAGTTACCGAGTGACCACCACCAGCAGATCAGTTCCTACATGAGCGCCTGGAAGCAGAGCGCGAGGAGTGATGAAGCACCGATCGGTCCTCGATGCATGCAGAGCGATCAGTCGTCGGGGGTTCCTTGCCAACACGTGTTAAACTGGGACCCAGGCTCCCAGCGAGAACTTTACCCAAGGACCTCACCTGATTCCATAAGCAGAGCATGACAACATGAAGAAGCGCCATCGGCCATCGGTCAGGATGAGAGATACCTCGGTTATCGGTGTGTGGCGAGTGACGTCGGCCACGACGACGTGAATAACGCGCTAAGTTACTCCGCAAGGGAATTGTAGTGGCCAGACCTCAGACATCAGTCAGGGGCTGAGAGATCGATGAGCCCTCAGAAGGGTCGATCACCAAGAACAAGGGCGATGAGAGATCGCCAACAGGGGGACACATCGGTCATCGGTGCCCAGAGCCAGGGAGCGGCCTTAGTCACGGAACAACCATGCATGAGGCGGTGGAGGCACAGTTAGGTGCAGAATCCTGTTGGGACGAAAACCCATCAAGGTTAGAGTTCCCAGTGAGGCTGCATGCCGGGCACGTGCACCGTGAAGATGTTCCCAAAGAGTGAGTGCGTGCAGAGGCGCCCACGTGGCCGTTCTGTCAGACTTTCCACTCACGTAGAGGAAACTTGCACGCAAGATACCGCAGAGAGTGGGTGATGGTAGTGCAGAGGTACTCAAGTGAGGCCTAGACGTAGCCAGTAGACCTCGAAGGTATATGGGTGGCAGAGAAACACTGAACCAGGTACGCAATACGTAACCCAGAAATTAGACAAAGAGAGTTCTTGGTGTTTCCTTGCCCAAACTGACTTGAGCGTCGGAGCTACACCGACCGCTAGGGCGCCCCTCTGTGTTTGCAGGAACCGTTTGCTTCGTTCGAAGGGAAGCCAACCGGAGGAACAGACACGGACGCGGGAGGAACGCAGAGCCCATCCACGCTCGAGTCCACCGGCGGGAACAATAAGGGACCAATGCAGTTCATTAAGCATGTCATCAAGTCTTGGGATTGGATGCCTGTACTTGATGGTGATGTTATTGATGGCTCTACAATCACAACACATTCTCCACTTGCCATCTTTTTTTGGCACCTACAAGACAAGTATAGCACAAGGACTAAGGCTCTTTTGAACCCAACACTTCTCCAACAAATCCTGTACTTGTGTCTATATCTCCTTAGTTTCTTCTGGACTAGTTCTATAAGTTGGTCTATTGGGTAGACTGGCTCCTGGAACTAAATCTATTTGATGTTCTATTCCTTTAAAAGGTGGAAGTCCAATGATGCCTTCCTTAAGGAATACATCATCAAATTCTTTTAAAAGTTCTTTTACTGAAGGAGGTAGTTCACAAGTCTCAGTAAAGGTGGCAGTGCATGTAAGTGTTCCTTTACAAAGTAGGAGGTCTGAAGGTTGTTCAAAAAGAAGTACTTTTTCAACTTTATTTTCAAATTTTTCTTCTTTTTGAATGACCTGGTGGGAAGGAACACGCTTCTCCCACACCTCAGATTGGTCCCTAAGGACTTTCTCTTGATTTTTGATTTCTATTTTTATATTTTGATCACTCTCACTAGTTTCTTCTTCTTGGCTACTATTTTCATCTTTGTCCCTTAAGATCATAGTTTTTTCATTGGGACATTGAGATGCTAAATAACCCTTATCAAGACATTTAAAACACTGAATTTCTCTAGTTTGAGTGTGTGAGATGTGCTCATTTTTAGTTAGCTTTTGGAAAGGTTCTAGAGATGTTTCTTTTATATGCTTTTCCCCTCTGTGGAACTCATCCTTGTCATAAGGTACAAAGTATGAACTTTTTTTTTGACTTGATTCTTTTTTCAAAATTTCTTTTTCAACTTTAATGCAAAGTTGAATCAAGGTATTTAAATCTTTATAAGGTAAAAGTTCAACTTTGTTTCTTATCTCAAGTTTAAGACAATTTAAAAACCTTGAAATGGTGGTATTAATTTCTTCCTTAATCCCTGCCCTTATAATATATAACACCATCTTTTGCCAATATTCTTCTACACTCATATTTTTTTGATGAAGTCTTTAGAGCTTATCCATCAACTTCCTATTGTAGTTTTAGGGAATATGGCGACATCTCAAGGCTCCCCTAAGATCATTCCAACATGTAATGGGAGAGTCCTTGTGGAGATGTCTCTCTCTTTTTATGGCAATCCACCAATTCATAGGATGGCTATGGGTACTTTTCTTTCCTTACCTACTTGATGACAAGCAAACAATTGTTCTACCTTCATTTCCCAATCTAGGTAGGTTTCTACGTTTTCTTTCCCATAGAAATAAGGTAGATCTACCCTAACCTCCCTTGGGCTTTCTTTTCTAACTCTCCTAGGTTGAGGTTGATAGTATTCATTAATTTTAAGACTCTCTTGTTTAAAAGAATCACTCACCCTAGAGCTAGATGCATGAGAATTTCTTTTTGTTTTGTTGATGTATTCATCCCTTTCTTTAACCATTTTCAACTCTTCTTCTAACAAAGCAAGATGAGCATCCCTTTCTTTGAGTTGGGCCTCATGTTGCAATTGTCTATGTGAAAATGATTGAAAGTCTTGAGCTAATTGTTTCAAAAGAGATTTAATAGACTTTCTATCATTTTCATTAGAATGAGGAGAATGAGAAGACATGATTAAAGTTATGTGTTAAAAGCAATTTACCACAAGAAAGATAGGTGGAGCAATGTAGGTAGATTCCCTGGAAAGGGAGGTGGATCACTTGGATCACTTAAGTACCAAGCCTTTCCTAGCCAGATTCTATCCATCAAGACTTTCACAAACCTTTCTCTAAGTAATTCACTTAGAGCACAATCAAGAATGAAAACACAAGCTTTAATACAAGAAAATGAAATTACTTAAAAACAATTAATCACAATGAACAATTAACTCTAATTCAAAAGCATTAAACTAGACAAATTCCTAAGGTGAGGCTTCTAGACACTTAGAGCCATTGAAGACACACTCACCGTCTAATAAAAAATTATTCCACTAATTAATCAAAGTTGAATGTAATTACAACTCAAAGGAAATACAATAGAACTTGAATTACAAAAAAAAAAATCAAATTTCCTATACTATGCACTCCTTTACTTTTGGTACTCCTTCTTGTTGTGTTCCACACTTTGTAGGTTTTTGTAATCTTATTTGCTGCAGTCTCTTGTTTAACCTCTTAAGGTTAGTCAATTTAAATCTTCAAAATAGCACCTACTAAGTAGAGATGGACTCACCTCAAAGGTTAATTCCAAACTTAACAAGCACCACTTCGAAATTCTTTCACCAACAATTAGAGGTCAACAAATTTTAAAGCAAAGAAGAATTCAATTTAGAAATACGGCTACATCAAATGGAGTAATTGTATGACACAACTTGAAATAGTATTGAATAAATTTGACAAGCAATCAAATAAGGTAATCAATAAAAGGTGGCACACAAATTGAACCTAAAGAATGGCACTAGAATTCATTAAAAAAACCAAAACAGTACTACTAGAATTTTGAGGCACAAAATGCGTGACTTAAAAAATTTATGCTGAACTGGCTATTTGAAATTTGAATTTGAAATTTAAACCACGAGCTGCTCAAGATCTTAGCAAAATTTTGGCGCTGGAATCACACCAAAACACCGCACCAATTAATTATGATAAAGTTTTCAAATATGTTGCCAAATTACCATCTCTGTTCACGCCAGAATGCACACTTTTTTCATTTGATTTATCATTTTTTTTTTGTATTTTGTATTTTGACGTGATTCTTTTTTTCTTGTTTTTCTAACACATCAATCTGTGTAAATCCAGAATTTCACAATTTTTCTTCAATGGATTTTAATTTGATAAGCAAAAACAGCCAGCACAAAATTTAAAACAGAGTAATCCTAATTCTGGAATTAAAAACAATTTGAAGAAACTCTCAAAAACACAATGGAATTGATATGTAAGAATTTGTATGGATCTAACACACAAATATGAACTCAAATCTAAAAGAAAAATGCACCAAAGGATCAACCAATTCAGATTATAACTGCACTCAAATTACATCAAGAAATCAAATCAATCAAGAAAAGTACTACTAGAATTTGATGACAATTCTTGGAAACACATGACTTGACATAACATGTATAGATTCATAAAATAAAAAGACTCAAGAACCAAAATAGTTTGCACCGATTGAATCTCAAAGAAAGACTCAAATCCTACACACAAAAAAATAGCAACACAATTCCATATGGAATCCTACATAAAATTTGCAAAATAGAAGCTCAAGAGAATTTTAACATGATTTCACCGATTGGATTGAACCAAAACAGCATCTAACACAAAAACAAAACTCAAAATAGCAAGACAATCAAGAAATCATGGAGAACAACATGGAATTGAAATGAACACAAAAATAAAAACAAAATAAGGAACTTATCTCTTAAAGACCATGGCTCTGATACCAAATGATGGAAGAGTGCCTTCATGTTTGGTGAAATTGTTGGTGATTGGCGGAAGCTTTGTAGATTGAAGACGAACAAGGTCCTCCTAAGAGGTATGGTGACCTTGGAGGTGCATGCTAGGTAGGGAATGAGAGTGGTGAGGCCATCTCTCTTTGGTAAGGTGAGAATTGAAGATCAATAACCTAACCTTGAGAGGTTTTTAGGCAAAAAGTGAAATTGGCTTAAACTTGGCAGCAATTCACCAAGTATATTAATCTTCCATTTACATGAGCCAAGAACCTCTTTATATAGGAGAGAGGGCTGGACATTTTGGAGCCAAAATTTGAAAATTCAAAATACAACTCTCCAATGAGAAGGTGTCATGTGGAGTCATGTTTTCCATGTTTAGCTCACACCTTCCATGCTAAATCCTCTCCACTCCTAGGCTGCCATGTGGATGTCCACGTGCTTCATGCCAAGGTGATTTTCTTCCTTCAAAATACTCTAGACGTTTTAGGGTTACATTGGTCTCAAAGAAGCCCAATTGTTACCCTAACTAGTCACTTTTAACCCTAACTAGTCATATTTTACTATTGGCCTTAATACAAATCCAAAAACCTATGCTACTTGGCCCAAATATTTGGTCCAATTATTTTATGCTGCTAGGCCCAATACATGGCCCATGAAATCCTAAACAACTTTATACAATTTATTTAAGCTAAAGCTTGGCCCAAAAAATAATGTTGACTAGTCTGCAGGAACTCAGTCTTCTTGTGTTCTTCTGACCAAAGCTTTAGTTTATGTTTTGATGACTTGGAGGTCTTCTTGGATATGTTTGTACATTCCTTCACCCTAGAGTTGTCCTCTTGATTGGGCCTACAAAAGGAAACAAAAGCCCAATTAGACCCATATTTGCAAATAAATCCCTAAACAACAACCTTTAGGTCTTTATCCTCCTTATTATGTGATTGTGTGTGGCTAGATGGTTTCCATCACTTGTGCTGGCCACATTCGCATAACTTCCCCCATCCGCTATCAATGAACACAACTTATCATTAATGAGGCACCTAGTATGGAAAATGTTTTCCCTTTGACTTTCATCAAAAGGTTTTAAAACTTGGTCTACTATGCGCCTCACTACTAAAAGTCTCCCTCGCATGGAATCTCACTTTCTTCCTCACTTGGGGATCTAGAAGAGATAGGAGACCTAGACCTTTGAGAGTTATGGTCACTCATGACAACCCCCCTTTTGACCATCATGGTTCTCTTAGAAGGACAATTTGATGCAATATGCCAAAACCTAGACATTTAAAACATTTGGTGTTTGAGGTTTTGGTATGTGTTGAAGTGGAGGGTTTAGAATCTCTAGGATTGTAAGTGGCATCTTTCACAAAATTTTTAGAAAAAAACTTGTTTTTGTTTTTCCAAGATGATTGGTACTAGCCATCATTACGAGAATTTTTTAAATGAGTTTCTCCCTCTATGCTTTCCACTCATTCTCTCTCCTGATAAGATGGTATCATGAGCCCATTTTTTTTACTCATGTCTTTGTCCCCAACCTCTTCTTCTTCCTCTGCTGTTTTTCCTTCCTTTTCTTCCACAATGACCTCTGTTCAACAATTCACCACTCCCATAAGCCTCAAACTTGATGAAGATAATTTTGTTTTCTGGCATCATTAAGTTCTTGCCACTATACGCGGCCTTAAACTCTTGAAGTTTCTTGATGGAAATCAAGTTCCTTCTTCGTCTCCTTCATCTCCTTCTTCTCCTTCTCAACCATCAGATGTTTTTCTTCAATATCGACAGCAAGATCAACTAATCGTAGCCTGGCTTCTTGCTTCAATGACTACACTGATTCTTACAAAAGTTGTGGGTTTGGATACTTCCACGCAAATCTAGAAATGTCTTCAAGAACAATTTGCATCTCATACGTGTGCTCAAATTCAGAAGATGAAGTTGTTGCTAAAGACTACTAAGAATGACAAAATGGTTTATGTTTATCTTCATGATATTAAAAAGGCTGTCAACATGCTTGCTTCAATCGGTGCCCCAATCACTACTGAAGATCCAATTGAAAGTATTCTTGAAGGGTTACCAGAAGAGTACAAGTGTTTATTGTGTTGTTACGTCTTGCACTGATCCTTACTCCATCAATGAGATTGAATCTCTCTTACTTGCCCAAGAAGGACGTTTTCAGAGGTATAAATTTTCCCACTCACCCTTTCAAGCTAATGCTAACTATGTTCACTCACAGTATCATCAAACCCCGTCTTTTCGTCCCTCTTTCAATCAATACTCTCGTGGTGGTCGTTTTCCACATAAACATTCAAGCAGATACTCTCAATCTAATGGACCACGTCCATTTCACCTTGATTCTTAGAACTCCTCTACTTCTGCATCTTGGAAACCTAATAGGGTTCACTGTCAATTATGTTCTAAAACTGGTCATAATGCGCTTCAATGTTGGCACTGGACTGGTAAGGAATCTTCTTCGACGGTCACTGCCAATACATCTCAGTTTTCTACTCTCTCTTTTGAGGATGGTGAACCATTGATTCTTGGCACACCCTCAACTATTGAAGACCCTCTCTGGTATCCGAACAGTGGGGCCTCTCACCATATGACACATGACCCAACTCTTTTTAGTGATAATCAAGAGTATCAAGGTTTTGCAAATGTTAAGCTTCGTAATGGTGTAGGTATGACTATCTCTCATATTCGCTCTGCATCTTGTGTTTCCCCTGTCACTAACATTGTTCTTTCTTTACAAAATTTTCTGCATGTTCCTACGCTTAATAAAAATTTGTTAAGCATTTCCAAAATTTCCAATGATAATAATGTTTTCTTTGAGTTTTACTCTGATTCTTGTTATGTTAAACATCAGGTAACCAAGAAATTTCTGTTTCAAGGCATCATTAAAGATGGGTTATATATTTTTCCTGCTCTAAGACCATCTCCTGCTAAACATGTTTTTTGGATTCGTGTGTTCAAGGGAAAGCTCATAAACTTCCTTTTTCATCTTCTACGACTGTCTATATTTTACCTTTACAATTAACATACATTGATATATATGGGGTCCTGCTTCTATGCATGCTACGAATGGTGAAAATATTATATTGCCCTTTTAGATGCTTATTCCAAATTCACTTGGTTGTATTTGTTACACTCTAAATCACAAGCGCTTGCTGCCTTCAAAACCTTCAAATTATTAGTTGAGAATCAAACTGGACTTAAAATTAAAACTATTCAGACAGATAATGCAAAAGGTTTCACTGTTTTAAATCTTTTATCAATGAATCTGGTATGCAACACCGTTTCACTTGCCCACATACACATGAGCAAAATGGTGCCACTGAAAGGAAGCATCACCATATAGTTGATATGGGGTTGTCTATGCTTTCTGCGGCTTCGCTTCCTATGAATTTTTGGGGTGAAGCTTTTCTCACAGCTAGTCAGATTATCAATGAACTTCCTTCTTCTATCATACAATGTAAGACTCCTCATGAACTTCTTTTTCATAAGAAACCTGATTATACTCAATTTAGAAGTTTTGGTTGTGCTTGTCATCCCCTCCTTCGTTCCTACAATCTTAACAAATTAAATTTTAGGTGTTCTTGTTGTTTATTTCTTGGCTATAGTCAATGTAATAAAGGCTACATTTGTCATTCGCGTACTGGTAAAATATATATAAGTAGGCATGTAGTTTTTAATAAAGATATTTTTCCGTATTCTATTCCAAAACATGGTTTTTTATCCAAATTTGATGATGCTCTTGTGTCTTCTATTACTCCTCCTATTTTAACCATGATCTCTTCCTCTACTCCTTCTATTCTTATTTCTGATCATATTACACTGCCCACATCACCTTTACACAATCACACATCCTCACCTCCTGTCACCATCATTGATTTTGTTGTTTCTTTATCTAATCTAAATATTCATCCCATGACTACTCGGGCTAAGTCTGGTATTTCCAAGCCCAAAATATATACTGCATCTCTTGTTTCTGTGACCTCTGAACTTGTTAATTTCAAAACTACCCTTCAATCTCCTCAATGGAATCAAGTCATACAAGATGAATATCGTGCTCTGATCAACAATAGAACTTGGACCTTGACTCCTTTACTGTCAGGAGCAAACATTGTTGGTTGCAAATGGATCTTTAAGAACAAGTATAATGCAAATGGCATGTCTTAGCGTCACAAGGCATGACTTGTGGCCAAGGGGTACAGTCAAACTGAAGTTCTTGACTATTCCAAGACATTTAGTCCTATAATCAAACATACTACCATCAGCATGGTGCTTGCTCATGCAGTGTCTGCACAATGGAACATTAATCAAATCGACGTCAATAACGTGTTTTTAAATGGCGATTTGCATGAGGATGTTTACATGCAACAACCACCAGGTTTTATCTCTGCCAATCCTCAGCTCGTGTGTAAGCTTAACAAACCTATTTACAACCTCAAACAAGCACCTCACTCATGGTACAAAATGCTAAGTATCACTCTTCAACGTCTTGGTTTTAGTTCCACAACTAGTGATCCATCACTGTTTGTTCGTTTTACTCATTCTTCTTCTTTGTTTGTACTTATATATGTAGATGATATTATGTGGTATCTAGAGCCATGGTGTTGATTTGTTGATTGTGAGTTGAATAGACACTTTCTTTTTGGGCAATTTTTTTTTCCAGCACCTATAATTTCGTGTTTCTTGTTTTTCCAGCACCTTATATTCATACTTTTGTTTGGTTTGAATATGTTTTAGTTGTGCCTTTTCATTGATCATACTTTTTGCTTTGAGTTTTATGTTCATAGTGTTCTAGGTGTCCAAATCTTGTCTCTACTTGCTTGCTTTTGATTTTGAAAGTTTGTGTTTCTCTTGAATTTGTTTTAGTACTTGTGATTGGAGGTTCCAAACATTTGATTTCAAGTGTTCAATTGTCTTGAATCCTTCATAAAATTTTTGTGCAATTTGATTGATGTTTCAACTTCCATATGATGCATATTATGGTTCTTTCACTACATAAGTTCCATTTGGTATAAAAAAAAAAGAAAAAAAAACAGAACTGAAACAGAACAAAACAGAACCAATTCTGTTTTTAAATCCTTCAAAACAGTTTGGTATTTGCATCTATTCATTCTTTTGCACATTAATTTTCATACCAAAGTTGGATTCATAGTGATTGGCAAATTGTTGTCTACTTTGTGGAACTTTTGATCCTTGTATTTTGACAAGTTTATGAGTTGTACTTTCTTTCTTGATTATAAAGTTTAGTGAGTATTCTTTGAGTCTTATTGTGTGCCTTTTATTGCTTGTCTTTCATTCCTTAAGTTTTGTCATATATCTTGTATTCCTTTTGCACTACCCTTTCTTGTTTTGTACCTTTTCTTGCTTGTCTTTTATTGTTCTTCAAGTTTTGTGGTGGTTATTTTTGGATGAGTGGTTGAGTGCTTTGGCATCTTTCATTTGAGGTTACTCCATTCCACAAGAGAAGCTTGATTGAGGGAAGTATAATTTCTTGGAGTGATTTTGAGTGCCTTAATTTTTTTACCAAAACCGCACCACTTATTTCTTTGTTTTCTAACCTTGTTTTCTTTAATTGTTTGCTATTTGTGTTTGTTGTACTGTTTTGAAAATGGCTCAATATTCAAGTGGAGAATCTTCCAAACCACACTCTCCACAAAAAGCTTTCATTCTTGGTGAATTAAAAGAAGCCAAAAGGTCACTTGCACAAAAAGATGAAGCTATAAGACAAGTTGAAAGTTAGAAGAAAAGAAACTATCTTGAAATTGAGAGAGAGTGAGTTTGTGAGACTTGTCTCTTCTTCTCCTTCATGTCTTATCTTGTGAGCTTTGGAGACTCTCAAGTGGCTGCACCACCCACTCATCTTGGAAGAACCACCCTCCAAGTGGCGTGAATCACATCTCCAAAAGGCTACAACCACATAAGTCATTTCTATTCATCTTCTAAAAATACCCATTTGTGTTTTTTTTGTAGCTTTTCAATTTCTAATCGGTTCAATCTTTTCCATGAGTTGTTTCCTTTCATTTGCTGCCATTGTTCTGCACTTTGTTGGTTTATTTCTTTGTTTTCTTGCTGTTTTAATTTTGTCCAAACCATGGGTTTCCATATACATGTGTTGTTCTTGTTTTCCATCCATGGGTTTTTGTTCTTTGATGAATTTCTTTGTGATTTTCTAATTCCTATTGAATTTCAATCAGTATTTTCACTTTTTCTTGGTGTTCTTATGTTGTTCTTGTGTTTCCTTTGAAGTTTGGTACTGTTCTTGAATTACCCATTCATATTCCATTGTTATCTTACACTACAAGTTACCTATTCATGTGTTTTTAGTATGAACCTTTGTTTTCTTGAGTAGAAATTCTATTAATTGTTCTTTAGAATTTTGATCCTAATTCTTGAAAGTGTCATGAATACAATGAAACCTATATCCACTCTCATTTATGCTTTTGCTCTAAAGGATTTGGGTCCTCTCACTACAACAATTATTGCTTTAGGCTACAACATAAAAACGTGGTCTAAAGCATTAAAACCGTGGCCTAAAGTTTAGGCAACGGTTTTTTAGCCATGGTCTAGGTGAGCGTGGTCATTGGTAATAGGCTACGGTTTTTATAAAGACAACAATTTTAAAACCATTGCCTAAAATCTTGATAACAGGCAAAATTTTTAAAAGCATTGCTTAAAGTATTGACAAAAACAACAATACATTTATTTAATTTTAGAAGAATTACTCATACAAAAGCTCAAGATAGTAAGAAAAAATATTGAAGGATAATGTGTATTGAAATAGAAGTGACTCAACAAGAAATCTGACATATTTAAATAGATGTGTTCCAACTACATAAACAAAAAATTTGTCTTAAAGTATAATGATAAGGATCACGTCTTCAAAGTTAAAACTACAAACTTAGTTAAAAAAAACATAGTCTATTGTTTGTTTACAACATATCAATAAGTCCATTCTTCTTCAAGATTGTCTTTGTAGTCTTCATTGCCTTCAAGCTGCAAAAAAATACATAAATATATACTAATTAAATCTAATTGAAACATAATAAATATAGCAACTACCAAAATATAATTGTATAAATAATCAATAACATGTCTTAATCTAATCCATTAAACTTTGATGTAACACTAGACAATTGCATGTATGTGTTTACAACACAAAATCAAGAGTACCACATATTCCAATCCATATCACTAAACTTATTAACATGATTGAAATTTCAATATGATTATGTATGTGTTTATATCTCCATGATCCAAGCAAAAAAAAAAAAAAAAACGAAACTTAAGGACAAAACAGTAACTTCAAAATGTATTCCTCCAACATTACAAATCAAAGTAATTTCATGTGTAACTTGAAAACATTTCTCAAAGTCCAGTAAACAATTTTCAATTATATATACCTGCTCATAATGAGGATTATGGGTGGATGCAGATGAATGTAGCCCCACTCCACTACTTTCTTTATTTATGTCATCCTCTTCTAAATCTGGATTTTGCTACTTTACCACAAATTTTACCATTTTCTCTAAAACTTCAATTTTCTTCACTATGCCACTCACTTCATTTGCATGTTCATTTCTTATAGCAGCAATTTCTTCCTTTTTTTTTAATGTTGATGGTGTCATAGTCTTTTCATTAACACCATACTCTCCCAAGTTTTTCTTTCCCAAATATTGATTGAAATGCTTCTTCCACAGATTCACTTGAGTTTTCAATAGAACCTTGAAGCTTAGTCTAATAAAAGAGAATGAATTTTAATTATTAAAAAGAATATATTTATATGTACTTCATAAATATTTGTAAACTTACAATGATATTATTTGTTTCTTCATCAACTGTGCATGAAGGCAAAGAATCACAAATCAGGCACAGTAGAAAGTACAACACTGGTGCTGCTCAATACTAGCAAAAGTATAGCTTACAAATCAGCTAAAGAGATGCAAACCGATTCTGAGGCACCCTATTTTTTTTCGATCAGCAATGAATAAATATAAATAAACAAGACACTTAAAGGGTGTCTTAACCCTTTTACAAAGAAAATCAAGTCAATCTACATTAGCCAATAACAAAGGCCAAAGTGTAGATTTTCCACCTAAGATACAAATAAAAATCCCTCACCAACAAATTATCCAAAAACAAATTCTATCTAATATGCAATAGCTAGGAACAAATATGAATCTTTTATTGTGCAACAATAGCAGCGGCACCTACCAAGGTTTGAAGATTTCACATGCCAAAATTAATAAGTCTTGGAAGCTATAACCTATCCCTACTGAAGCACATCTAGATTCAAACATTACTATGCCTTTTCCAATTCCTTTGCACCCCATGATGTCCACACTTCATGCCACTTCCTATAATTCTAATCTTAAAAATGGAACCTCTAGCAATAAAAGGGTCCTCTTCTGCATTGACTAAGAGTGTTCATCCCTCGAGCTTCTACCTTTGCACTCCTTCACACCTTAATCTCTTTTATGAACTTCTAACTAATAACGCTGCCAAGCCAAGTTTAGCATCATTTTGTTCCTTAAGTACCTTCAAACTGCTGCTCTTATTGATACAAGGCATCACAATAAACTACACCATATTTCTGCAACACCAAAATTATTCAGCAAAAAAACAGATTCTGCATAAAATCTATACTGGCTCGCAAACTATCCAGTATAATTCTGCATTGCTTTATGGGTTAGAGTTGTTGTCCCCATAAGAGTCCGGTTAAGTATAGATTGATATACCTACTTAGAATGATTTGGTCCCATCTCTGAGGTTCTACAAACTACACCAAATTCTCCCACTAGATGTTGTCTTCACTTTAGCCATTCAATTCCTGCTGCTCCAGATTCATAGAGCGCAGCTTTTACTGCTGCCACGTGCTTAAACTAACCAACATCAGCATTCTTCGCACCGAGCAAGATCAACTATCCCCTAACTACACTACACCAAACTGATCCTTGACTATAGCTGATGATGCATTAGAGTAATTAGATTGCATAAGAGCTCTTTCACTACCCTTTCTACATCAAACCACCAGATGCTTAAGAGCACCTATGCAGAAGAAGAGATTCATAGATGTTGAGCTAAACTGTTTATTATTCTAAACTAGTTACAAATACATTGTTTTTCCAAACCCCATCCATTCACTCTACCTTATACTTGTTGCCCCTATAACACCTCTGCACCAAAATTTGTTTCCACTTATGCAAGGTTAAATTCTGCTCAGAAAGCTTGTCAAAATAAAACCAACTCTTCACACCTAATCCATTCCTATTTCCAAAACCATAACTGCTTGTCTTCCATTATACCTCATACCTTCCTTTGCTTCTATCTGGCTTTGGAACATCATAACATCTCCTTCTAACAGACGCCTAAGCCCAACACTGAGAAACTGCACCATCACGCAAAAGACCTACCTCCCCTCTCTATGAGCCTCCTAAACATACTAAGGCTTCCCTTCTAACTTAGAACATAGTGTGGTACATAAAAAACCAGAAAAAACTAAAAAACAAAACCAACTGCAGCACCAAAACAGTGGCGCTCACTACCAAAAACGAAGTACTCTTTTCGTGGTTAATGTTGGGTCTATTAATGTCTAAGTTCAAGAGGGGGGGGGGGGGGGGGGAATTGACCTTATAAAATTTTCGCAAATCAAAACTGTTTTCAGATATTCACAGGAAAAGAACAGGTTGATTTATAAAAGAACATATTTATTTTTATTACTCGTGACACAAACAAAAATAGGATCAGATTAGACTTGAGGTTAAACAGAAACTTGTTCAGAACAGTTTTAGGTACTTTGATAACAGCAAGATCAAGAAGGATATTCAACCAAGAAAACCACTTCTTGAAAGTTTAAGAGTGACTTAAAAGAAAGAGAGTAACTTGAACAGAGTTATTAAAGGGATTTTATGATATCTATTATTCAGCACTCACACATACTCATATGTTCATAAGCACTCAAGAACATACATTGAAACCTGAAGAACAGTATGAACACGCCCAGAAAAAAACAGATTCAATTTTAGTTTAACATATTTATTTTCTGGCAGATTATTCAATTATGCAGAATTAGAGCAAAGATTGAGAAGAAAGATGCACACACATATTATACTGGTTCACTCATCAAGAGCTACATCCAGTTTACCTTACACTAAGGTAGAATCCACTAAAAAGTTATCAAAACAATTACAACACCTTACAGTTCTTAAATCCTACAAGAATAAGGTATACAAAGCTAAAAAACCCTATTTCAGCTCTACTTACCCTTCAAGAAACCCTATCAAGAAGAGTATTACATCAAACACTTTTACACAAAAAGAATATGGAACAAAAGCACCTGAACAGAAGATTCAAGAACCCAAAACCAGTGGCTCAGTTTTGCAGACAAGCAGTGACAGCACCTTCCCTTTGATCAAGGTCACCAAGAACCCAGCACTTGAAAAACTTTGTGAAAAGATTTTACAAAAACTAATTGATCCGGTTGGTCATCGGTAGTCGATGACGTCAGCAGCAGATGACCACATGGACCATTCACAGGGTGACACGTGGAATAAGATAGCAAGTGAATCAGGGAGGAGATCACTCAGAACGGTGATCGATGGTCAGTTGCTAAGTGACCACCACCAACAGATCAGTGCCTAGATGAGCGCCTGGAAGGAGAGCGCGAGAAGTAAAGAAACACTGATCCGTCATCGGTGCATGGTCATCGGGGTTTCTTGTTAACACGCAGTTAAGCTGGGACCCAACCTCCCAGCGAGAGCGTTACGCAAGAAGCACTGATCCGTCATCGATGCATGGTCACCGAGGTTTCTTGTTAACACGCAGTTAAGCTGGGACCTAGGCTCCCAGCGAGAGCGTTACGCACGAAGCACTGATCCGTCATCGGCGCATGGTCATCAGGGTTTCTTGTTAACAAGCAGTTAAGCTGGGACCCAGGCTCCCAGCGAGAGTGTTACGCAAGAAGCACAGATCAGTCATCGGGGTTCTTGCTAACAAGCAGTTAAGCTGGGACCCAGGCTCCCAGCGAGAGCGTTACGCATGCACCTCGCATGATTCCAAACCAGAAGAAGAAGAGCTGTGCGCCAGTAGCGTCGTGCATGAGGATGGCATAAGAGAGCTAGTAAGCAGGTCAGTCATCAGTGACTCTCTTAACCCATTACGTGCATGGCACTGTGCAGTGAGACCATGCATGCAGGATGCAGCGCCTGGTGAGTGTTGTAGTGGCCAGACCACGGACGTCGACCAAGAGCTGAGAGGTCGGAACAAGAAAGGTCGGTTTGGTAGGCCCAATAGGGCATGGAGAACTGATGACGTCACCGAGCCACATCAGCTGGGTCCTACAGTGTGGGCCAGAGCTATGTGGGGGTGATACCACAGACGCGGAGCAGTGGGTCGATGAGCCCTCAGTAGGGTCGATCACCAGAGCGAGGCAATGTGTCCTTGTCACACAACAGGGCGATGAGAGACACATCGGTCATCAGTCAGGATGAGAGACACATCGGTCAACAGGGTGTGACGAGGTGACATCGGCCAGGGTGATTTGAACAACGTGACCAGAACAGTTGAGATTGATTCCCCGAAGGGACCAGTGATCAGTAAAGCGCCCAGAGCCAAGGAGAGGCCTTAGTCACGAAACGTCCATGCATGAGGCGGGGGAAGCACAGCTACGTACAGAGCCATGAGGGGTAGAGAACCCATCAAGATTAGAGTTTCCCAGTGAGGTTGCCTGCATGGCACGCGAACCGTGAAGGTGCTCCCAGGGTAGTTGGCGCCAGTGATTAGGTAGGGCAGGTGGGCACAGAAATTGAGGGTATACAGAGGTACCCACGTGGCCTTCCCTGTCAGATTTTGCACTCAAGTAAAGGAAGCCTGCACGCAACGTTGCCCTCAGAGTGGGTGATGGCAGTGCAGGAGTACTCAAGTGAGCCCTAGATGTAGCCAGTAAACCTCAAGAGTATATGAGGGGAGAGAAACACTGAATCAGGTACGCAATACGCAATACGCGATACGCAATAGGTGATTTCAAACTAGAGATTTCACTAAGAGATTTTTGGTGTTCCTGTTGCCTGACTTGAGCGTCGGAGCTACAACAGCCGCTAGAGGTGTAACGCCCCTCAAAAATATTGTTCATTTTTATATAATAAAATAAAGGTGAATCAATAATATCAAAAATTTAACATAGGTATATACATAATATAATTCATCCATTAATACAAATGTGCCTCAGAATAAAATCCCTTTTCGAGGAAGTTTTAATACATCTCCATACAGGAGTTTCCAAAATAAAACAAAACAACAGCATTCAAAAACCGGCGATCTCCTCCTCCAGAAATGCTCACTGAGGAGCTCTACCACCTGCAACCTCATCTGCTCCCGTGCAAATATACACGATCATCACAGGTTTAAGAAAAACAAGCACGATACAAAACAAAGGGTAAGCTAGATATTTTTTAAAAAACTTTAAATATGAAACTTTATATCAATAGAAAGCATAAATCTTCACACCATTGATAATCTATATCAATTTCAACCATCAATATCCCCATATTCCACAAAATCGTCAAGTGTCTATTCAATACATTCAATACTCATGGTTCACATGTCAGACTTTCCACTGACTCGTAACACATAGACACATGACTCTACTTCCGGAAGACTCGTGCGTTGAACTTAGCATCTAGAGACCTGCACCTGTCATACTACATTGCTGTAAAGTTCCCACAGCTATGCGCATAAACATAATCTCGATCTCAATCTCAATATCCTCACTCTCTCAGTATGACAGGGTTAATCCATATAACAGGTCAAGTCAGTTATCTTTCAAACGACTTACCCATACATATGGACCTCCTTCGACTCTCACCAACTGAATGACTTCATCTATGTGATTCCATCATATCAGCAGAGTCAGGATCGCCTCATTCACAGGATACTCACAGATCAATACACCCTCATAAAATCTCCACACGGTATTTTCTTTCCTGAAAATACTATGCTTTGATCACTCTTTCACATTCATCCAGTACATCATACCACACGTAAAAGCACAATTCCATCATATGATATTTTGAATCTTTTCTTAAACAATTCCAATCACAGAAACAATCATACCAAAGTTCAGATTTTCGAATATCATATGCATTTCACCTTTCAATCTCAAACAATTTAAAAACGACACTAAAACAGGGGATTTCTAAATTTGCATTAAAACCGGCGATCACGTCGCCCCACACATAAAAACAGAGATCGTGAAATAGAATATGAAACCGGCGACCACGTCGCCCTCACTTCAGAACCTACTCGCCTAAAGTTTTTATAAACGAAAATGCTAGCTTCCCTTACCTGGACTTGCGTAAAATCTCACTAAGAACTCCAAACCCACCAAGAACTCAAGGATGCCTTAACTCTGTTTTAGGACTTTGAGCAGAAAACTTGCAGAGTAACTTCCCAGGAGGACAATGGCAGTCGCCGATCGTAGCACTGGTACGTGAGGATAGCCGCGTCTTCGAGTGGAGGAGAAAGGAGAAAGGGGAACTAAATGAGCTGATTCCCTCAGTTCTTAAGGTCGAACGGCTCTTTAGCCTTCACTGCCATTATCCACTCTCTGAGCAACCTTGCGTGCACACTTCCTTGAACAGTATGACCACGTGGGTTTCTGCGCATACAAACTCCCTGATGCTAACTATTCTGAAACACCCTTTTTGTCTACGTGTCGCGCATGCAGGACGTCTCATGCTGGGAGCCTGGGTCCCACCTTATCTGTGTGAAACACGACATCGCGCGATAACCTTCCACCGATGACTGCTCGCGCTATGACTATGCCTCTCATACCGGCGATGACCGATTCCTCTTCCTGACAGACGACCGATGTCTCACCCTGGCAGACAACCGACGTCTCACCCTGGCAGACAACCGATGTCTCACCCTGGCAGACCACCGATGTCTCACCCTGGCAGACAACCGATGTCTCACCCTGGCAGACAACCGATGTCTCATTCAGGAAGACGACCGATGTGTCTTCCATCCTGGTTGATGGCCGATGTTCCTCTCATCTTGTTGGCGATCTCTTATCGCCCTTGTGTGTGACAAGGACACATCGTCCCACTCTGGTCACCGATGTCACATCGTCACACCTTGCTGAAGGTTCATCCTCCCATTCCTCTAAGTCTATGTTATTACGGTTCACACTACTCATGGTGGCAGACATGCCACCTATCTTCTATATCACTCATCTTCTGTATTTAGACCACATACTAAGTGCTTACCAAGTCTTCTCGAATACACGGTGATGTGCTCTTTTCGGCAATCATGTACACCATAGGCGATTGGCGATTTCATACGGGGGAAGTTGGAGGCCACCGCCTTCTTCAAAAACGGCGATCTCCTTGACTTCTAAGCTACACCTTCCTTTCTCTTACCCTTCTTGATTCACGTACCTCCCCCCCTTTCAAGCACGCCCACGTGATTACCTCACGATGAAGTCATCGCACCTGACTACTTGGTTAGTACACTGGTCAACCGACCGACCTCTACCAACTGACCCCAGACCTTGGGCGACGTCCGAGGTCTGACTACTATGGTATTTTCTATTTTTATGTCCTTTTTTATTTTAAATAATAACATACCCAGAAATTATTTAAAATCTATCACTTCTATTCCAAATAATTTATAGGTCCTTACAAGAGGCGCCGTCTGCGTTGTTTTGCAGGCATCGTTTGGAGTTCCAGAGAAGGTTCTTGGAGCGTTCTTGTAGAACACGCAGTTGTAGAAGGCTAGACGAAGGAGTGACGAAGCATATCCTCCACATTCGAGTCAGCGGCAGGATCATTTGGCGCCCACCGTGCGGCCGAAATAAAACAAAGGTCCCATACACAAAAACGAGAGTAGCAACCACAGAGATGAGAAATCCCAGACAATGATCCGTTCCACCAAACGGGAGTGAAAACGTTACCATGCAACAACTCATGGAAACGATGCGCGCACTCCAAGAGACGGTGGCAGAATCCAGAGCCCACCAGGCACGTATGCAAGAGGATCTGGCCGTTTCTCAGGCCAGAAATGAGGAGATACGCAGGGCCAATGAAGAGCTACGCTTGGACCTGCACCATATGCAACAAGCTGGAGATCGCGTGGGAGAAGAATAGGCTCCACCAACGCCCCCAAGGACCTTCCCTATGCCTTTCTCCCCCGAGATCATGAACACAGTGGTGCCTCCCAACCTGGTGGGAGTGAAGGCGTCGTTTACGGGGGTGGAAGATGCAGAAGCACATCTGACAGCCTTCCACACTCAGATGATGCTGTCTGGAGGCTCAGACGCTGTGTACTGCAAAATGTTTATGAGTACACTGAGCGAAATAGCTATGGAGTGGTTCGTGAGCCTGCCAGAGGGCCACATCACCTCCTTCCATCAGTTTTCGAAGTTGTTCATGGAGCAGTATATCGTCAACAGAGCACCACCGGTGGTATCCTACGATCTGTTCAACGTGCGCCAGTACCAGGTGGAGTCGCTGAAGGACTACCTCAACCGTTTTGGTGCGCAGGTGGTGAGATTGCCTAGCAAGGACGAGAACATGCTGGTGCATGCATTCAAGAAAGGCATACTGCCTGGTCCTTTCAGTGAATCGCTCATCAGGAGCTACCCTGCCACCTTCGCTGAGATTCGGCGACGCGCCATAATAGCAGAGACAGAGGTCTCTGAGAAGAGAGGCAGTGTTGCACCATCAAAGCCGTGCGGAGGTCAGGGGAATCAGCAGCAACAGGCGTGGGTGCATGAGGCCAAGGAAGGGAAGAAAGCGCAGGGAAGGTCTCATCCCTATGCACCCAGGAAGGACCAGGCCAGGGGGCGTGCAAGGGAGAACAATGCACCCCCCAGGTATGATTTCATGTTAGAGCTGGCGGAGCTGATCGTCATCCCTGCCGTGGCTGCAAGACTCCGAGTACCAGAGAAAACTGACAAGGTACTTGGAAAGAAGAAGGATGAGTGGTGTGAATTCCATCAGGCTTATGGACACACACTCCACACCTGCCTGGCGTTGGGGCATCAACTTGCTGAGTTGGTGAAGACAGGATTCCTGACCGATTACCTGCGGGAGGCGCAAGGTGATCGCGCTTCGGAGTCCCAGGCAGGTGATCAGCAACATGAAATCCCTGTGCATGGGGAGGTGAGGACGATCGCGGGGGGCTTCTCTGGCGGAGGGTGCTCCGCATCGCAAAGAAGAAGGTATGCACGCTCAGTGATGGCTGTAGACTCAGTGAATGAAGGCCATTTCCCCGAGGTGGATATCACATTCACAAGGGCAGATTTGCAGGACGTTGTACCCCACGACAACGATCCTGTGGTCGTCTCCCTTGTGACAGCAGGAAGATGAGTGCACAGGGTGCTCATAGACCAAGGAAGTTCAGCAAACGTCATGTTCTAGCCGACGTTCAACAAGCTGCAGCTGTCCCCCGATCAGCTGAGGCCATATGTTGGGTGTCTTAATGGCTTCGCTGGGGACCAGGTTGAGGTGCGGGGCTACATAGAGCTGAGAACGACGTTCACCGATGGAGTGGCATCCCACACAGAGAAGATAAAGTACTTGGTGGTGAATGCCCCATCTGCATACAATATCTTGCTGGGAAGACCCACGCTAAACAGGTTGGGTGCAGTGCCATCGACAAGACACATGAAGTTGAAGCTGCCGTCGATGGAAGGGGCTGCCATTACCATCAAGTCAGATCAGGCTGAGGCTAGGCGCTGTTATGAGAACAGCCTCAAGCAGAAGAGAAGCATCTACCATGTCACTACGACACCACCATCAGGCGTGCTCGAGGAGTGATCGGTGGTCCGTGGTACACAGGCTGATTAGGTGATGGAAGATGCTACGCTGGGGGGCTCCCAGGTAGCTCAGGTGGAAGCTGAAGCAGAGGGCATGATCACTCCTCGTGAGTCAGGCATCACCAGGGCGGTCATCGCTAATGAAAGGAGACCCCTTCCAGAGTAGTTGAGGCGTTGGAGAATGGAGCTTATCGGCTGGAGACTCTGGATGGAGCAGCTATTCCCAGGACGTGGAACGCTGCACACTTGAAATTCTACTTTAGTTAAGTAGATGCGTTCTCGCGCTGTACACACACTTAGTGTATATACTGTAAACAGTTGAGCAGATCAGGGGGCACTCTTTTCCCTAAGGAGGGTTTTTAACGAGGCCACCCAATAAAAAAGATTTCAGTATATCAAGTGTGCAAGTGTTTCCCAGTTTAACATCCTCCTCACCCCAGGCGTGAATGCAGGCAGCTAAGGTTTGAAAAGCCAGGGGTACTAGTCAGACCAAGAGAGGGAAAGGGAGGATTTCGAGAAACGTCCTTACCCACTTGGCGTATACCAATATTGGCTTAGTAAAGCCCTTAGTTAAGGCTCTTCTCACCCCAGGAGTGAGGAAGGGGTAGAATAACCCGACTCGCGTGAGGTTGATGACCTTGAGGCAGGCAAGAGGGGTCATCGAGAAACACTCTTCCTCCCCAGAACAAGGCATCATTGACGGCAATCGGCGTTCAGAGCTTAAGGTCGATGGCCTTGGGGTAAGCAAGAGGGGCATCGAGAAACACTCTTCTTCCCCAAAACTAGGCATCATCTTTAGCATTCAGGCCCTCTATGCACTTAGCGCTGGAGTGGCAGAGCAGTAAAGCAAAGCCAGAAGCACGATGACTGATGAGTGGTGAACCAACATGCTAGTCGGTGGTCGGTGGTAAAAGCTTTGAGTATGAAAGCTTTCCCAAGCAAGATCTTGTGCGATCAGTCGAAGCATTTAGGCCCCGTCAGGTCAGTCATCCAACATGAATTTATGCATAAAAACTGTTAAAGACAATGCTAAGGTAACAGTTTGTCGCGATCAAGTCAGAAACCAAGTTTGAAGGGTTACAGTGAGATCGCGCTAAAGCCTAAGCTAGTTAACAGTTAGTCACATGCAGAGAGTTAAAGATGGAGAGAGACAAGCAGCTGAAGCAAATAGATTTCATTCACATTGAAGTCAATACAAAGAACCTTTGCAGCTAAAACGTTTATACACAAGTTATGTAGCAGAAAAAGAAATTACACAAAAGAAGAAGTTACAAGGGAAGAAGCTCAAGGAGGAGGAATGAGCTTGCCATCAACCACTGAATGGCGGAGACTGAACTGGGTAAGGTCCGAGTCTGGCAGAACGCTGTGAATCTTCTCCAAGGCCATCTTGAACCCATCTATCAAAGCCTCAGAACCGGCAGCCATGGTCTCAGATACATCGGCTCCAAGCTCCTTCTTCTCTTTGGCAAAGGAAGACCACTTAGTCTCTTCACTGAGAACAAGTTCACAGCTCGAGACTGGGGGGCTTGTGATCCGGACGGTCATCGGTAGTCGATGACATCAACAGCAGATGACCACGTGGACCATTCACAGGGTGACATGTGGAATAAGATAGCAGGTGAATCAGGGAGGAGATCACTCAGAACGGTGATCGGTGGTCAGTTGCTAAGTGACCACCAGCAGCAGATCAATGCCTAGATGAGCGCCTGGAAGGAGAGCGCGAGAAGTAAAGAAGCACAGATCCGTCATCGGTGCATGGTCATCGGGGTTTCTTGTTAACACGCAATTAAGCTGGGACCCAAGCTCCCAGTAAGAGCGTTATGCAAGAAGCACTGATCCATCATTTGTGCATGGTCACCGAGGTTTCTTGTTAACACGCAGTTAAGCTGGGACCTAGGCTCCCAGCGAGAGCGTTACGCAAGAAGCATTGATCCGTCATCGGTGCATGGTCATCGGGGTTTCTTGTTCACACGTAGTTAAGCTGGGACCCAGGCTCCCAGCGAGAGCGTTACGCAAGAAGCACAGATCAGTCATCGGGGTTCTTGCTAACACGCAGTTAAGCTGGGACCCAGGCTCCCAGCGAGAGCGTTACGCATGCACCTCGCATGATTCCAAACCAGAAGAAGAAGAGTTGTGCGCCAGTAGGGTCATGCATGAGGATGGCATAAGAGAGCTAGTAAGCAGGTCAGTCATCAGTGACTCTCTTAACCCATTACGTGCATGGCATTGTGCAGTGAGACCATGCATGCAGGATGCAGTGCCTGGTGAGTGTTGTAGTTGCCAGACCACGGACGTCGGCCAAGAGCTGAGAGGTCGGAACAAGAGAGGTCGGTCTGGTGGGCCCAATAGGACATGGAGAACTGATGACGTCACCGAGCCACGTCAGCTGGGTCCTACAGTGTGGGCCAGAGCTATGTGGGGGTGATACCACAAACGTGGAGCAGTGGGTCGATGAGCCCTCAGTAGGGTCGATCACCAGAGCGAGGCAATGTGTCCTTGTCACACAACAGGGCGATGAGAGACACATCGATCATCGGTCAGGATGAGAAACACATCGGTCAACAGGGTGTGACGAGGTGACATCGGCTAGGGTGATTTGAACAACGTGACCAGAACAGTTGAGATTGATTCCCGGAAGGGACCAGTGATTAGTAAAGCACCCAAAGCTAGGGAGAGGCCTTAGTCATGAAACGTCCATGCATGAGGCGGGGGAAGCACAGCTACGTACAGAGCCTTGAGGGGTAGAGAACCCATCAAGATTAGAGTTTCCCAGTGAGGTTGCCTGCATGGCACGCGGACCGTGAAGGCGCTCCCAGGGCAGTTGACGCCAGTGATTAGGTAGGGCAGGTGGGAACAGAAATTGAGGGTATACAGAGGTACCCACGTGGCCTTCCCTGTCAAATTTTGCACTCAAGTAAAGGAAGCCTGCACGCAAGGTTGCCCTCAGAATGGGTGATGGCAGTGCAGGAGTACTCAAGTGAGCCCTAGATGTAGCCAGTAAAGCTCAAGAGTATATGAGGGGAGAGAAACACTGAACCAGGTACGCAATACGCAATACGCAATACGCGATACACAATAGGTGATTTCAAACTAGAGATTTCACTAAGAGATTTTTGGTGTTCCTGTTGCCTGACTTGAGCGTCGGAGCTACAACAGCCGCTAGAGGCGCCGTCTGCGTTGTTTTGTAGGCATCGTTTGGAGTTCCAAAGAAGGTTCTTGGAGCGTTCTTGTAGAACACGCAGTTGCAGAAGGCTAGACAAAGGAGTGACGAGGCATATCCTCCACATTCGAGTCAGCGGCAGGATCACTAATAATACTGTGACCTCTGCTGTAAAAGAGTTTTTGCTCACTTGAAAACTATGTAATCTCTGTATTTTCTAAAAGAGAAGAGCCATTCTTTATAAAGACAACTAGTCTATAACAACTTTTCAAAAAACAGTTAAAGGCTGTTATAAAAAGAACAGGTTGAATTTAGAAATAAGTGGATTGTTTTTCAAACCCCCTCTAGCTCAGTATATTTGAAATAGGAAAGGCTGAGACATGGTTTACTTGTGCCATAGCAAAACTTTGTGAAAAACTTTAAAGCAAAAGGCAATGTAAAAAGAACCTGTTGTTTTACAGAACAACAGATTTATTTTTCTTTAGAAAACATATTTTGAGAAAAGACATCAGAAAAAACATTTAGAAAACTTGGTGCTTGATCTTATCACCTTGATTAGGGCCATGAGGTGGATCACGAGGCAAACAGGCTACCTTAAACTCACATTACTCTATCACATTACCCTATTAGACAAAATACCAAGCTTTCAAAGCAAAGCATTACATTTGCTACATCAAACACTATACAATCTTCAAGGAGCAGCATCCTCTTTCAACAGTTAAGACCTACCGAGCGCAACCTGTTATCACCAAGGTTCATGATACAACTTAAGAGCATGATTGGCACTAGCAATTCCATCCCAGGCACAGACAATCAACACTATTTTAGCAGTCCTAATATGCAAAATATGCCTAGTACAAACCCTAAAAAAATAGAATTGGCACCCATCCAGAATACGCACATTGATTCATAAATCTAAGACTAAAACTAAGTATGCAAATAGGTAAATAGGCAGAAGAAAATATTGGGTAAAAAAACAAAAAGCGAGTCAAAGAAATCACCAACCTTTAGGGTTTCACTGCAAACAACGAACACTCTACCTCCTTACCACGAAGAACTTCGTTTGGCTCCAGTGGTCACCGATTTCACTAAAACCCTCTACCTCCTCACCACGAAGAACTTCGTTTGCTCTAAGGTTTCCAATGCACAACAACCAAGTCCAGAATTTGTCAAGAAGAATGGGCGCAGAAAGAATAAGAAGGCGATGAAATTTGGGTAGAAGAAGGCACTGAAATTTGGGAAGAAGAAGGCACTCAAGGTTGGAGTGTGAGACCAAAGCATGGGAAATGCAATATTGAAGTGAGGTGGAGACATGCGTTTTCACTTACGAGAGAGGGAAATACGAAAAGAGTTTCCCGCAAAATCAAATTTTGTTTATATTTTATTTTAATTTTGTTTTAAACCAAATGGCCACACATAAATAAACATGGCCTAAAGGGGTTAACGGTTTCATAACCATGTCCTAAAATATCAACGGTTTTATGCCCGTGGTTTTTTACAACTTTTAAGCCACATTTATAAAACCGTGGTCTCTACTATGTTTAGGCAACACTTTTATACGTGTGGTCTATTTTAGCGTTGCCTAAAGTAAAAAATGTTGAAGTTCTCATTACCAATGGGTTGTATATTGTTCGTTGAAATTGAGAAGATAATGTTAATAGCTAGGAATGACTAATTTCATCTTGTTCATATTTGTATACACACTTATCTCTATAAATGTTTGAATTAAAATTTATTTTCTTCTTATGATTTAGTGTGCTTATTTTGTTGGGATTTTTTTATAATTTCGTCAATAACATTGTTTCGTGTGGTTTCACAATACCGTCCAATTAAAAAAACTAGTTTATTACTAATATTTTGAGTTGAAAATCACTTTACTAGTCAAAACTGATTTCACACCATTGTGATATGGTATGCCAGTTATGTTTGATAATTCTTATACATCACTACTCGTAGGGTTGAGATATCTTAGTTGTTTGATGTTTTCTTGTCATGTACTGACTTGAACGCCGGAGTGCAATCACAGGTAGGGCCCCTCCACTTCAACGGAGCCATCAATCCACTACAAGGTAGAAAGGAGTCACTACCTACTTCAGAGTCAACGATAACCGAGTCAACCGGCGAGAACAAGTTTATGATTCAATTTATAAAAATTATTATTGAATTTTTCTGCTTATTAGAATAGTTGTTTTTTACATAGGGTTAGTAATATTTGATTAAGACAACTTAATGAGAGTTTACACCTACTTCATTTGAATCGTTCAAAGACATTAGTGTTTCATATTTTTGTAAAATTTGTGTGTCATAAATTTATAAAAAAATTAAATTAAGTTTTAGAATCGTTAGTATAATGTACCCTTTTACATCGTTTAATATAAATTGGTCGTGGAGTTTGATGGATATGTACCTTTTTATACTTTAATATAAATGAGATTTTAAAAAAATAAAACAAATAAGTTTTAAAAAAATCCATTACTTAGTTTGTGATAAATTTTTCTTTATTGGTTGAGACAAAAAATTTATTCATTTGTGATTCATTACCGTAATGCAATTGTTTATATAATTTAACTTCTTCATAATATATACAATTATTTACAATTAATTAATTATTTCAAAATAATTACAATAATTATGCCTTTTTATAATCTAATATAAATGAGATTTTAAAAAATAAAGCAAATAGATTTAAATAAAATCCATTACTTGTTTTGTGATACAATTTTTCTTTATTGGTTGAGACAAAAAATTTAACCATTTGGTAGTGGAATTGTTTATATTATTTAACTTATTCATAATATATATAATTATTTACAATTAATAATTATTTCAAAATAATTACAATAATTATACTTTTTGTACTTTAATATAAATGACATTTAAAAAATAAATAAAGCAAATAGGTTTAAAAAAAAATTCAGGTTTGTGATACAATTTTTCTTTATTGGTTGAGACAAAAAAATTAAGATTTAATTACCTTATTTGTCCTTATATTTGGGGTCAATAATCAATTTAGTATAGTGTTTTTAAAAAAATCAATTTGGTCCCTATATTTTTCAAAATGTATTCAAATTGGTTATGTGAGAGAGAGTGTGTTTATGTGTAGAGAGAGGTGAGATTGAGAGTTATTATTATTATTATTATTATTATTATTATTATTATTATTATTATTATTATTATTATTATTATTATTATTATTATTCTTAGTCTTATTCTTATTATTATTCTTCTTCTTATTATTATTACTATTGTTGTTATTATTGTGGATTGATAGGCATAATCGTCTAATAGAAGGAATTCAATTTAATGGTAATGGTCATTTGCATGATTCCACAACATACATGCAGTGGTACATTACCATACTATGTTACATATCGACTCAAGAATCGTCGTCTGACGATGATGTAAGTTTATTCATATTCATGCCTTTTACTTTTAACAATACCAACATGTTTATAATGAAGTTAACAATTGTTCCAAACAATATGACATGCCACAGGAGCTCATGGAACTGCAACCACAACCGCCTTCGCATCCGACTTATCACCCTTGGAGGTTTCTTTCTTACGGTCATGATTTTGATGTTGGTCAATCTAGTCATTTGGGCCTCCACAACTATCCACATCCACCCACATGAATCATCTTTGCCACACCTCTCACTTCATTCTCCACACCATCAGAGTCCTTACACGTATAATTTTTTACCTTCTTATTCAAGTACTTTTTCCACTCCACCAAATATTTGTGGAACTTCAGCATTCACCCCTCCTTCTGCATATAATCCGACATCATCCATGCATTATCGACTCGCAATGCCCTCACCAGGATCTCTTAATAAAGCCAACTCTAGTGCAAAATGTAAAAACAACAACTATGTATTTAATGCGTTTTTAGGTCAAACACCGTCATTCAAAACGCGGTGGCCTTTTTTAAATTAATTTTATTTACAAATGTGGCTATTTGTAATAGTCGCATTCTTAAATCAAAGCGCATGATTTAAGAATGCAGCTATTACAAATAGCCACATTCTTAAATCATTTTTTACCCTAATTTTGAAGCACACCACTTAAGCTTTCATACTTTCTTTCTCTTTTTGGTGCTTCGCGTTTTTTCTCGTTTCTGCTCTAGTATTCCTCTCTTTTTCTGCGAGTTTCATTGTCTTCTCGTGCCGTTGTAGGTTCATTGGAGCTCTCTTTCTTCTTCACCATGGTTTATAAATTTTTTCATTTCTCTTACTTTGTTTGCTTTATTGCATTGCTTTATCGCTGCTTGTGTGAGTTTTTGCTTTGCTCCGTCGCTGCTGTCGCGTCCGCTACTGCTGCAGTTGTCGTTGCTGTCTCCGCTACCACGTTTGCTACCGCTACCACTGTCGTTGTTGCCTCTGCTGTCACCGTCGTTGCTATCTTTCATGCACAAGGTTGGTGGTGTTTTAAATTTTTATTTTTTTTAATGTTTAGGTTTAGGTTTAGGATTTAGGGTTTAAATTATTTTTTTAAATTAAATAAGAATGCGGCTATTTACTATATTCTCATTTATAAATGGGATTTACAAATGCGATTATATAGCCACATTCGTATCTCTTCGATTTAAGACTACATGTTGACTAAATGCAGCTTTATAGCCACCGTTATAAATACAAAATAGTCGTAATGGTTTTGCCTTTCTACACTAGTGCAATAACAAAGATATCACTAATGATCCTCTTCCACCTCCACCTTTGTCTGATCATCACCATCCAGGAAGACCTCGGCAACAAATACGAAGACCACATTGTGACAATCTTCCCATAAATAATTTACTTCCAATAGTTTGACTTTTTATTTTTATTTTTATTTTATATCTTGTAATGAATCTTACTAATTTGTGTGATTATAATTAATCTTTTTTCATCATTATGTGTTTTATAAAACCATTACAAGGCTTATAGAAGGAAACTAATATTAACTTTGTCTTTTCTAATTCTTAGTTATTTCTCTTTGTACATATGTCTAGCATTTATTTTTTTCTTTTTTTATTCTATCATTTATTGACTCTTTATTTTACATTTTGTCTCTTTAGTTACCTAAATTGAGTGTCCTGTTTCTATATATATCTAAGCTTTTTGCTTTGATTCAATTAAAGAAAATAAATAAAATAAATATTTCTTCTCATATTCTTTACCTTCGTTTTTCTCTTTTCTTCATCTTTATTTTATTTTACAATCTGTCATATCCTTTGTCACACGTATTTGTCGTATCATAGTTCTGTAATAGTCCAACCAAATGTCAAATAAATTATTTTCTTCCTTAAATGAATGGTTATAAGTGTGTTGAATAGAGATAACAAAGTGACGAACTTTAGTTTGGTAATTATATATGCATGTTTTTTTATAGGGGATATGCATTACTATTTTTTGTTTCATGTCCTAATTACTACAATTAATCTTTCTCCTCCCTTATTACTATACTAAGAACAAATATTGAAGGCAAAAGAGAACTAATACTTTTTTTCATTATTAATATTTTGGTACAGAAAATTGAATACGAATTTTATGAGTACGCATAAAATTTTTAATCATTATATCAACAACATTAATAAAAAAGAATTAATAGTCGTGTGTATGTAATAGTTAGCACTGTGCATCTGTTGTTTTTTATTATTATCTTCTACAGTGCATGCATAATATAATTTTTTAAATATAATTAAGTGTGAATATTGTTCTTGTCGGTTGACCCGCCTGTCGGTTGACTCACGACACTTACACGCCTACTTCCTCACGTTGGTATGTGCTTGGTTCTTTCGAAGCAATCTGCACCTGCAAAAGAGAAAGGGAGCGCCCTAGAGGCCGTTTGCACTCTGACGCTCAAGTCAGTGTAGGGCAAGGAACACCAAGTGTATTGAGTCTCTCTGTGTTTAGGTCTAGAAACTGCGTACCTTTGTGAAGTATTTTACTGTCCCTTATATAGTCTAGGGTTTACTGCGCCGCTAGCCCTAATTAGGGTTTACTGCGCTGCTTAGCCATATTTAGGGTTTACTGGAATACCCTTGCGCCGCTATCACCCAATCTTAGGGTAATCTGGCACATAAGGTTTCCTTCTCTGGAGTGCAAACTTTAACAGGGTGACCACCTGGATGCCTCCTTGTGCACCTAGTCTCTGGGGCCACCTGTTCTGGGAGTGCCTTCACTGTTCACGTGCCATGCATGTAGCTTTACTGGGAAAACCCTAGTTCTGGTGAGTACTCGTCCCCTCAGGACTCTACACCCAACTGTGCTCTCCCTGCTACCCGCATAGGCACTTCGTGATCCAGGCCTCTCCCTAACTCTGGGTATTTAACTGATCATTGGCCCACTCTGGGAACCAATCTTAGCTGTTCCGTTTACGCTGTTCAAATCACCCAAGGCCGATGTCACCTCGCCACACTCTGTCGCCGAGGACTCCTCAACCTGCTGAGTGACGATGACACCTCCGCCCATCCTAGTGATCTGACGACTACTCACCCGTCTCTGTAGTCTGATGACTAGTCACCCCTCTCTGTAGGCTGATGACTAATCACCCTTTCCTGTAGGCTGATGACTAGTCACCCCTCTCTGTAGGCTGATGACTAATCACCCTTCTCTGTAGGCTGATGACTCGTCACCCCTCTCTGTAGGCTGATGACTCGTCACCCCTCTCTGTAGGCTGATGACTCGTCACCCCTCTCTGTAGGCTGATGACTCGTCACCCCTCTTTGTTCAATACCCCCTGTGGGGTCCATTCCACGTGGCTTTGACCCATGCTGTGGGACCCAGCTGACGTCCGAGGACTGGTCAGTACACAAGCCCCCCAGTCTCAAGCTGTTAACTTGTTTCAGCGAAGAGACTAAGTGACGGGCGAGGACTGATCGGTACAAATATGAATACGATACATATACACAAAATGAAGAAATATCCATTATATTATTTAAATAAGTTATAATTTAATGTTAATTTTGATTTTAATAATTAAATTTTTAAATAATTTTTTTTCAGTTAGCATTTATGGAGTGTTAGGATATATAACACATTATTTTATTTTTTTTATTTAGCTCTTCTTTTAGTAATAAAAGAAACAAAGGAAAATATTATTTGTTTAGATACATATTTAAAAAGTTAATAATGAGATATTGTATGTAGTTATACAAGTATGAAATTCTTTTATATAAAAAAAGGTCACAATTGAGGGTAATTTGCAAAAAAAAAAAATGTGTATACAATTAAAATAATTTCATTATTATTATTATAACATTGTTATAAATTCTGATTATTACTTTAACAACGGTTATATTTGTAACGAGAAAAAAAATAATAAGTGTTTTCAAAAGACACATTTCACTAGAGAAAAGTTTACTGTGTTTTATATGAGAGATAATTAATGTGCATTTATGACCATTAATCTCAGTTCTTAATGTAAAATATATATGAAGGACATTTGAGATTTAGATTAATTAATTTCACTTAACTTTGGAGTAAGTTATCCCCTTTCTGTATATTGCCTTTAAATTTATTGTAATGATATCAATTTAATAATTAAATGTAAAATAAATCTTGTAAATATAAGTTTTTTTATAAAATAAAATAAAATAAATAAAATAGAGCATTTTAGAAAGGTTAGCCTAGAACCCAAACTACATATCCTGACCACAATCAGACAAACTATTTTAGGCACCCCTAATCCTAGCACACTATAATGTTACCAATCTCCTTACAGAAAAGAACAAAAGCTGTAAAACTGGGTACTACAATTATCACCCAGTATAGAGAACTTCAAAACTGGTAGCCCTCCAACATGTTTGTATTGGACGTGAAAACTAACAAAAAAGTGATGGGTAATTTTAAGCTAGGGTTTGCAAGTAACTTAAGGAATGTGCCTTCATGACCGAATTCTTTTCTTGAAATTTGGAGAGGATTAGCGAAAGCTTCAATGGAAGAGATGAACAAGGATGACTCATATAGAACTATGGTTTCCTTGAAGGTGCATGATAAGTAGGGAGAGTCATTGGTTGGGCCATATCACTTGAGCTAGGTGAAGAAGAAGATTAAAGTGTCTATCCTAGAGATGCAAGATAAGAGAGTGAGATGCCTAGCAATCTTGATAGCAATTCACTCATTTATTAATCTTACAAAAATGAGAGCCAAGTACCTCAATTTATAGGAGAGAGGGCTGAACATTTTGGAGCCAAAATTTGAAAATTCAAAATAAAACTCTCCAATGAGAAGGTGTCCTGTAGAATCATGTTTTCCATGTTTAGGTCACACCTTCCATGCTAAACCCTCTCCACTCCTAGGTTGTCATGTAGACATTCATGTGCTCCTTACCAAGGCGATTTTCGTTCTCCAATATATCCTAGATGTTTTAGGTTTACATTGGGCTCAAAGAAGTCCAGTTTTTACTCTAACTAATCACTTTTAACCCTAACTAGACCTATTTTACTTTTGGCCCAAATACAAGCCCAAAAACCTATGCTACTTGGCCCAAATATTTGGTCCAATTATTTTATGCTACTAGGCCCAATACATGGCCCATGAAATCCTAAACAACTTTATACAATTTATTTAAGCTAAAGTTTGGCCCAAAAATAATGTTGACTAGTCAACAGAAACTCAGTCTTCTTGTGTTCTTATGACAAAAGCTCTAGTTTATGTTTTGATGAGCTGGAGGTCTTCTTGGATATGTTTGTACATTCCTTCACCCTAGAGTTTTCCTCTTGATTGGGCCCACAAAAATAAACAAAAGCCCAATTAGACCCATATTTGCAATTAAATCAATAAACAACCTTTAAGTCTTCATCCTCCTTATTATGTTGTTGTATGTGGTTGGGGGCTCTGCCATCATCCCCTCCTTCTTGAGAGGATCAGTCCTTAGATCTATAGGGTTGATCTCGAACAACAACCTTATTTCTGCTTTGAAAACTATGCTCCTCCTCCAGGATCAAATGTCCATTTGTTGGAGTCATCAAACAAATCAAATGAGTCAGTTTCAGCAGTTGTATAAAAATCAGTCTTATTAAGTTGTCATTCCTCTTGTTTTTCCATTGTTTTTGGCAACTTTTCACAAAATTTCTTTAGAGAAGAGTACATAATTTTCTTTTCTAAGTTTTTCCTCCCTTGTTCTAGATTTTTATTACTAGACTCTTTAGACACTACCATTTGTTCTAAAAGAGCTAGTGATTTTTCAGTTTTTATTTTCTGTTTTAATCTTATTTGACCATCTAACACCTGAGAAGGTGTTAAAGGATAAAAAAGATATTTATTTTTTCATGTGTGAAGGTAATCTCGTTTGTACGAGCATTATGCATGGAGTTTTTAGCAAATTGCCATGGTTGTCTCAATAAGACATGACAAGTTTCCATAGGCACTACATCACATAAAATTTTATCTTTATAAATGCCTATAGATAACTCAACCTTCACTTGTTGGGGATATCTTACCATATAGTCAAAATAAACTACTACATATTACCTATGCAATTTCTAAGGAGATGATTCATAAGCCTCATGAAGGTGCTAGGTGCATTAGTGAGTCCAAAAGGCATCACTAACAACTCATATAGTCCAAACTTGGTCTTAAAAGCATTTTTCCACTCATCACCTTTCTAATCTTTATTTGGTGATATCCGATCAATCTTGGAAAATATAGTGGACCTATGCAATTCATTAAGCATATCATCAAGTTTAGGAATTGGAAGCCTGTATTTGAAGGTGATATTGTTGATGGCTCAACAATCACAATACATTCTCCACTTGCCATCTTTCTTAGGCACCAACAAAACAAGTACAACACAAGGACTTAGACTCTTTTGAACCCAGCCCTTCTCCAACAATTCCTGAACTTGTGAGTCTATTTCCTTAGTCTCCTCGGGATTAGTTCTATAAGCCGATCTATTTGGTATACTAGCTCCCAGAACTAAATCTATTTGACATTCCATATCCCTAAAAGGTGCAAGTCCAATGGGTCCTTCCTTAGGGAATACATCACCAAATTCTTTTAAACGTCTTTTGACTTGAGGAGGTAGCTCACAAACTTCAAAAAGTGTGGCAGTGCATGCAAGTGTTCCTTTAGACAGAAGGAAGCTTGGAGGTATTCAGATAGAAGTGTTTTCTTAACTTCATTTTTTTCAACTTTGTGTTCTATCTGAATGACCTTGTGGGAAGGAACACTCTTCTCCCACGCCTCAGCATTGTCCCTAAGGACTTTCTCTTGATTTTCTAATATATTTTTTCTTATTTTCTCTTTTTTGTTTCATTTGTACTTGGTCCTTTACCACTTGTGAGGGTGTTAAAGGATAAAGTACAAACTTATTTTCCCTATGGGTAAAAGCAATCTTGTTGGTAAGACCAATATGGATAGTTTTCTTGTCAAATTGTCATGGTCTTCCCAATAAGATGTGGCAAACTTCCATGGGTACTGCATCACACAAAATTTCATCTTTATAATTCCCCACAGAAAGACTGACTTTTATTTGCTTATCTACAATTAATTCCCCATCTTCATTTATCCATTGAAGTTTGTAAGGTTTTGGATGAGG
Organism: Phaseolus lunatus; assembly: GCA_013389735.1. Taxonomy (NCBI): domain Eukaryota; kingdom Viridiplantae; phylum Streptophyta; class Magnoliopsida; order Fabales; family Fabaceae; genus Phaseolus; species Phaseolus lunatus. Next base: position 29,537,094 of record CM023860.1, read on the forward strand.
TATTAATTGCAAATTAAGTTTTTCAACCATCCTAGTGCTACAACAATTGCAGCAAGAGCCACTATCCATAATGAGAGAACAAATGTTTTCTAAAACTTTGCATCTTGTATGAAAGATGTTCTCTCTTTGTGTTTCATATTTCACACTAGGGTGATTGTTGAGGGCTCGTCTAATCATCATTAATTCCCCCTCATAAGGATATGCCCCCTCACTATTTTCTTTCTCTTCTCTTCTTTCCTGTATCTTTCTTTCTCTAAGAGCTTGTAATTTTTCTCTAAATTCTTTTTCTCTTCTATCATATTCTTTTTCTCCATTTATAAAATTTCTTCCTTTCTCTATAAGCTCTTTCATGTTTGCTCTAAGCTTCTTCTTTCTCACATATGAAGGCGGAATAAACTATCTTCTCATACACATCTTCAATTCATCCCAATTCAGTACTTCTAATTTTCTGCCAATTCTAACATCAATTTTTCCCTTTGTGTCCACCAAGACCTAACATATTCTTGAAAACTTAGGGTAGCCATGAAAAATCTGCTAAATTCATCCAATTGGTATTTTTCAAAGATTTGATCAACCTTTGTCTCCCATTATAAATATGCTTCAACATTTTTATTTTCATCAAAGTAAAGAATGTATACTTTAGGCTTTGTAGAATAATCTAAACTTCTAGGCTCAAAACACATCCTTTCCTTTCTTTGATAATGAGGGTTATAAATCTTTCCTCTATGATTGTACTCCTCATTTCTATGAATGTTACCTTTTTGACCCAATTTTTCATATCTAGACCCTATGTTCCTTTCTTTTTCTAGGTTCTTTGGATGTTCTATGCTTTGTTTTTCTTTAATTTTTCTCTGCTCTTTTTGTCTTAAAATTCTATGTTCCTTCTCAAGAATGGCAAGACGAACATCTCTTTCAATATGTTCCTTTTCTTTTTGAATAACCTCTTATTGCCTCCATAGTTGAAATGACTTAAGTTCTTGAGAAATATTTTTCAATTTTTTGATGAAGAACTTGATTCACTTCTACTATGATGAGAAGTATACATAGACATATTAAGTTTTGTATTTAAAATATTTTTTACAATAAGGAAAGTGAATTTAGCACACAAGGTAAATTTCCAAGAAAGAGAGGTGGATCACAATAGATACTCTTAAGTACCAAGTCTTTCCTAGCCAGAACTTATCCCAATGCACTTCACAAACCCCCTTCTAATGAAAAATTCTTCAACACAAACAAAGAGTTTTCTAAAGAAAGAAACTAAAATAAACTTTTAAAAACTAAGAATTTCAATTGCAAAAATTTAAACTAGACGACTCCTAATGGTGAGGCTTGTTAGCACTTATGAACCTTCAAGACACACTCACCATCTTAAGTGAATTTATTCTGCTAATTAATCAAAGTATTACAAATTACAACTCAAAGAAATACAAAGAAATTAGGTCAACAATTTTGATGCACAAATTAAAGACCTATTCTATGCACTCCTTCACTTGTAGTTCCTTTTTTTGTATTTGTGTATAATTTTGTATGAGATTATTGTTGTCCCTTAATTGCCTCCTTAGGATATTCAACCTTGAATGTTCAATTCTGCACCTCTTTAGTGATATAGCTCTCACCAAACAAATTTAGCTCCACTACTCACCAAAGCACTTTTTAGGTCACTTCCACCAAAAAGAGGTCAAACAAGTTTAAAGCAACAAAACTCAATTTAAAAAATAGGACTACTGCAAAGGGTATTCATATTTGACATGACTTAAAATATTATTCAATAAAATTTACAAGCAAAAAATTAAGGTATTCAAGAACAGGTAGCACTCAAATTGAAACCTAGAGAATGGTACTAGAATTGGATGAAAAAAACCAAAAACAGCACTACTGGATTTTTGTGTAAAATTTTTTTAAACTTTCCAAATTTATGTTGGGCAGAATAATTCAAATTTGAATTTTAAATTTAAACCACAAAAACCTCAATGTTTAAGCTTAAATTAGGCATTGGAATTTCTCAAATACAGTGCACCAAATTATTGCAATAATTTTTTCAAATTTACTGCCGATTCAAATTTTTTTCCAGAGTCAGAATTTTTGCACTCTATCTGTTTTTCATTTACCATTTTTTTTCTATTTTGAATTTTTTTATACTTATTTTTTCACTTTTTCTCAACACATCAAACTGCTCAGAATTTCAGAAATTTTCACCAATGGAATGTTTTTTATAAATGTTTTCAGCCAACACAAAAACTGTGAAACAGAGAAAACCTATACTAGAATTAAAAAACAACAATGAAACTTCAAAAACATAATAGAATTGGATGGAAACTAAACTTGTATGGAACTAACACACAAACATGAACTCAAATCTAGAAAAATAAAAAATGCATCAAAGCTCAAATTCAGAATTATAAATTGCACTCAAATTAAACAATAAGCACCACTTGGAATTGATGACATTGTAGGATGAACATGACATTGACAAAACTTGAATTGATTCCAAAATTAAAATGACACAAAACCAAACAGTTTGCACTGATTGAATTATCAAGAAGACACAATTAAAATCAAAAACAAAACAGCACACTCAATTAGGAACCTAAACACAATGTAAAACCGGATTGCTCAAGATCAATTGAACAAAATGCACCGATTAAAATTTTCCAAACAGCAACACGAACCAAAATTGAAATTAGAATAGCAAGACAACCAAAAAAATTTATGAATGACACGGAAAAATGAAGAACACAAAAATAAAAAGAAGAGAAGGCACTTATCTCTTGAAGAACCATGGGTCATGATACCAAATGATGGAATTGTGCCTTCATGAATGAATTCTTTTATTCAAATTTTGTGAGGATTGGCAGAAGCTTCAATGGAAGAGATGAATAAGGATGGCTCATATAGAGCTATGGTTTCCATAAAGGTGCATGATAAGTAGGGAGAGTGATTAGTTAGGCCATATCACTTGAGCTAGGTGAAGAAGAAGATTAAAGTATCTACTATCCTAGAGAGGTAAGACAAGAGAATGAGATGGCTAGCAATCTTGGCAGCAATTCACTCATTCATTAATCTTAGAAAAATGAAAGTCAAGCACCTCAATTTATTGGAGAGAGGGTTGAACATTTTGGAGCCAAAATTTGAAAATTCAAAATAAAACTCTCTAATGAGAAGGTGCCATGTGGAGTCATGTTTTCCATGTTTAGCTCACACCTTCCATGCTAAATTCTCTCCACTCCTAGGTGTTAGAATATATGGCCTTAAACAAGAGGGGGTGAATTGTCTATGAAAGATTTTCACAAACTTTGAAGGTTTAATGAAACTTAATGCAGAATTACAGACAGAGAAATCAAGTTAGCCAAGAATATAATCTGTTTTAAGTGAAACACAGAAAAACAACCGGTTGTTTATTCGAATCAATCGGTTGTTTATATCAGTACAATATAAAACAACTTAAAAATAGAATTTAAAAGAGATCAGAGTAAGAGAAATTCACACAAGCAGGTTTATACTAGTTCACTCTTATACCAAGAGCTACATCCAGTTCTCAAAAACTTCTGAGTTTCTACTATGCAATCAAAACCAGATTACAATACAAGCACCAAAAGAGTGACCTTGAACCTTTCAAGAAACACACTCTATTTGACAAACCAATCCACAGAAATCAGAACCCTCTGATTCTACACTTACAACCAATTACAGAAATACTGTAATCCAGGAAGAAGAGAATAGAATACACCTGAGAATTACAAAGCTTAAAGATCAGATAAACACCCCAGTCCTATTCAACACACTTGAAAATCCAAAGCTTGAGTGAATCTTGAAAACTCTTTGCCAAATTTGCACTGTGATTTCTCAAAACTGTTTCTTACATTCTAGGAGCGTGTAACCAACTTTAAATACTTAAAGCAATGATTAAAAGAATTTAAAACAGGAGCGCAATTAGTTAGAAATCATTTAAGAAAGATTCACAATTCAAAACTGAATTCTGTTAGGATTTTCAAAGAAACAATCGATTGATTTATCGAAACAATCGATTGATTTGGCTTGACAGCTAGTCAACCAAGTCAAACCTTTTTCAAAATCTTCTAAGAACAAAAACAACTGGTTGATTCGATAAAGCAACCTGTTGATTTTCACTTAGTTGAAAAACATTTCATTTTAAAAAGGTTTTCAAATTCAATCAAATCTAGATTTAAACAAGGAGTGGATTACAACACATTCTACCCCAAAACCCACCCAGACACAGCAGCAACACAGCTTTCCAGCAAACATCTTGGATTTGGATTCTTCAAAGCACATGATCACTCTTGATCAACAATCTCCTCCTATTTGATGAAGACAAAACCCTGGTTGCTTGTGTTGGTCTTGTTTGAATCTGAAACAGCACCTGCAAAACAAAACTTATACAAACCCAGAGCATCTCTAACAGCAGGTTATGATGGCACACTAACTAGTTTTCTGCATAAACGTTAGAGCAGAAAAACCAGCCAAAAATAGCAGCTAAACCAGTCATGCAATAGAAGAATTAAAAACATTCAAACAGATCAGAGTTTAGCAATTTTAAGATAACACAAAAACCATATTCTCCCCCTATTTGTCTTCGCAAATAGAATTAGGAAGAGAGAAAAAAAATTATGAAAAGATTGTTCAAAAATTAAAGCAAGATTGACATAGAAAATTAACTAAACTTGGCTTCAATCTCCCTTTCCATATTGCAGTTCAAACAATTGGTTTTGCACTACTTCAATTTGCTCATCCAAGTTCTGGAAGCATGAATCCAGGCTCTGAAATATTTGACCAAAGTCCTGAAAGTTTGTAGCACAAAGATCATGAAGATTCCTTTGATTTTTAGAAAAGTTGTCCAACCTATTGACCATGAATCTCTCAAAAGGTGACATTGAGAGAATCCTATCTCCTTGGTTTCCAGCACTTGTTCCAGCACCTGTGTCAACAGCAGGTTGGTCTTCATTACCTTCATTATCCATTTCAGCACCTTCAGCAGCAGGTTGGTCTTTATCTTCATGATCAACTTGCATTCCACTTGAAGATCCACCTTGATCACCATCTTTGCTTACCCATCTTCCACCACTCTTGGTAAAACCCATCTTACTTAGTGAACCACTGTTCACTTCATGAGTTGATTTCACCAATTCAAAAGTTTCTTCCTCAAGATCTACATCAAAGTAAGCCAAGAATTTTGAAATCAAGATAGCATAAGGGTAATGGTAGTCACTTAACCTCATTGATTTCTGCATGTGTTCTTTGATGATATGGATCCAGTTGATCTTGACTTTGTTCATAATGCAATATATATACACAAGATCTTCCTCAGTGAGAACAGAGTGATTGATCCCCCTTGGTGTGAGAATCCAAGTTACAATGAGAGCCATTAACCTCTCATTCAATTTCAGCCCACCAACAGAATAAGTTCTCACTTATGAATTAGGATTCTTCAAGCAGCTTCGGTAAAACTGGACTTTGTTGAAATCTTCCACCACACCAATGTTTCCTTTATTGATTCGCAGCCCAACATACTTCAATCCAGTCACTGCAGCCCACATATCATGGATAATCACCATATCCACACCTTTGACGTGAGAAACTAGGTTGCTGTCTTCATCAAACTTCAAGTTGGTGTAGAAGACGCTAATAAGATCACGGTAAATGTTCCCTTTCATCTCCAAGAACCTCTTCAGCATTTGGTCTTTGAGAAGGCTATGCACATCATCCAGCTTTTGGCTTTTCAACCAACTAAAAGAGACAACTTTTGGGTTGTTTATCACTTTTCTACTAGTTTCAAAGCTATATTTTTCAATTAGTTCATTGTCTTCGGAAAACTAGCCTTCAAGATGTCCTCCTCTTCTTACAGCCCTGTGTTTGACTCTTTTTGATGATGGAGGAGTGGAATCCATGGTGACAAATTTCAGAACTCAGAAACAGAGAGCAGAAAAATGGATATGCAAGAGATGTGCCAATTGGTTGTTTTTGTATAGAAAAACAAGTGCATAGGGTTTTATAGCAAAACAGAACCCATCTTTAGTCCTTTGCTTGCAGTGGGTTTCATTCTCCAAGGAGGGGAATCTGGTCCAAGCTTGCACAGAAACGCGTCAGTCCACACCAGAAAATCACATGGTCAACACATGTGGATTTGACTAGTCATAAAGGCACTTGAATTTCCAAGATTTAGAATATATTCCTTTTATGACAAGAAGTAACCTCCTTCTAAACCAAATCAGACCCTTAATGACTGCAGATTGACTCATAATTCCTCGATAAAGAAATCTGCAAGAGATAAAATGCATAAAGAAATTAAATCAATTTTATGCAGTGCTGTCAGAGGAGAAACAATCGGTTGTTTCGACCTTTCACAAACTGTTTCCTAATTTTACAGAATCTAACTGAGTGGTCTCCCTTCATGCAGTAAAAGCATGTAACAACCGGTTGTTTCGACCTTTCAATCGGTTTTTTTTCTGGCACTTTTGAAAATGGCTTTGAAATCCCACTTTTCTTGCTTTGTGGATTAAACCCCAAACCAGATTTTCCAAAAACACATTTTTGGGATGTTAAAATAGTTTCAAAGTTAGATTTACCCTTTGAAATTTTATCCACAGTTTTAACAAGATAGTGGACTTTGTTTTCAAGATTTTCACAATTTTCACAAACTTTTGAGTCACACAAGCAAGAAGAATTTTTGTAAAGCAGTTCAAGATTTTCAAAATCAGTTTTTGAATTTTCCAATTCTTCTTCTAATGTCTTGACTCTATTCTCAAGCCAGTTGTTCAACCCTTTCAACCAGTTGTTTAAGAGAGTCAACCGGTTAGCTTCCTCATGAGTTTCTTTAAAAGCTTGAAGCAATTGACTATAGTTTTCAGCATTTAAAGAGGCACAAGAACTTACACTACTTGTATCATCTTCTCCCTCTGCCATCAAACACAGATTGGCTTCTTCATCTTCACTTCATGAGGAGCTTGATGAGGAGACTTCATTTTCACCCCCAAGCAATGTAGGTCTTTTTGATTTCCCTTTCTTTTCCTTCTTGCTTGAATTCTTTTCCTTGCCTTCTTTATTTGGGCATTCAACTTTTATATTTCCCTATTATCCACAACCAAAACAAGTGTAACTGTTAGAATTGAAATCACTAGTTTTCTTGTTTCCATACCTTTCTTTGTTAGATTCCCTTTTACGGTTTTTCTTCAAGAATTTGCTGAACTTTTTGGACAACAAACTAAGAGTTTCTTCCTCACTTTCATCACTTGAGTCTTGCTTATTCTTGTGCTAAGCAGCTTTCAAGGCTATGTTCCTCACATGCTTGTCTTCACTTTCTTGAACATTGAGTCTATTCATTTCCAACTCATGTTCTCTTAGCTTTCCAAACAAGGAGGCAGTGGTTAAGGATGTCAAGTCTTTAGACTCCGTGATGGCAGTAACTTTTGGTTGCCATGATCTATCAAGACATTTTAAATCTTGATGTTCAACTCCTCTTTGTCAAATACTTTTCCAAGGCTCATTAGATGATTGACTATGTGAGTGAATCTCTTTTGTACTTCAGCAATTGATTCTCCTTTGAGCATTCTAAACATTTCATACTCTTGTATTAGAGTATGTTTCCTTGCCCTTTTCACATCATTTGCCCCTTCATGGGTGACCTCTAGAGCATCCCACATTTCCTTAGCCGATTCACATTGTGAGACCCTGAAAAATTCATCAGAATTCACAGCAGAGGTTATGATATTCTTGGCAATGCAATCTGTAACATCCCGCCAAATCCTTTTCATATTTATAGAATAAAAATAAAGGTAAACAAATATATTGAAGTGAACATAATTATATATATGTAATGAAGTTTCTCCTCACAGGGAGTTTAATACATAACCGGTCAATTTCCAAAAACTTAAACAAAATACAGCAAAAAGACAAACAGGCGATCTCCTATCAGACAACAGAAAAAGGGTGATCACCTAACAGAGATAGAAATGGGCGATCTCCTTCCGGCGACCACTCACTGAGGAGCTCTACTACCTGCAACCTCGTCTGCTCCCGTGCAAAAATACACGATCATCACAGGTTTAAGAAAGCAATCACAATACCAGATAAAAGGGTAAGCTAGATGTTTTAAAAACTTTAAATCAATAGAAAACATAAATCTTCACACCATTCATAATCCATATCAATTACAGCCATCAACATTCCCATATTCCACAAACTCGTCAAGTGCCTATCCAATACATTCAATACTCATGGTTCACATGTCAGACTTTCCACTGACTCATAACATATAGACACATGACTCTACTTCCGGAGGACTCGTGCGTTGACTCAGGCTCAGAGATCTGCACCTGTCATACCACACCACTGTGAAATCCACATAGGGTCGCTGTGAAATCCACACAGCCATGCGCATACATAGTCTCAATATCATCACTCTCCCGATATGACAGGGTTAATCCATATAACAGGTCAAGCTCGTTCTCTTTCAAACAAATTACCCATACATATGAACCTCCTTCGACTCTCCACAACTGAATAACTTCATCTATGTGATTCCATTATATCAGCAGAGTCAGGATATCTCCTTCTAGACACGCCCCTAGTCAATGCACATCACACATGATCTTACACGGTATTTTCTTTCCTGAAAATACTATGCCTTGATCCCACATTCACAACATTCAACACATCATACAACACTGAATGAACGATTCAGTCACAGCAACATTCATACCACGGTTCAGATTTTCGAATATCACATGCATTTCACATTTAAATCTCAAACAGTTTCAAACAGCACTAAAACAGGGGAGTTCGAAAAACAACGCCAAAACCGGCGATCTCATTCAAAAGCAGGGGATTTCGAAAACAAAGTTAAAACCGGCGACCACGTCACCCCACACATAAAAACAGAGCATTGTGAAAAGAAATATGAAAACCGGCGACCACGTCGCCCTCACTTCAGAACTTACTCGCTTAATGTTTTTATAAATGTAAAGTGCTAGCTTCCCTTACCTGGACTAGCGCAAAACTCCAAGAGCTCCGAAACCCAACGAAGCTTAAAGATGCTTTCACTCTGTTTTTGCGTCTGGTTTGTAGAACTTGCAGAGAACCTCCCAGGTGCTCTAAGGGCAGTCGTCGCTCGTCGCACTGGTGCTTGAGGATGCCTGAATCGCAGCGCGAAGGAGAGAAAAGAGAAAGATGAAGGTAAACTCACTCTTTCACTCTTGAACCACTGCAACGTTCTTTACCTCTCAGAAGTGGGTTTTTGAATCTAACCCAACTTGTCCACAAAAGTCGTTGCCACCACCCACTCTGCAGGGAAGTTTGCGTGTACGCTTCCCTGAACAGTACGACTACGAGTACCTCTGCGTAGGCCAACACTCTGATCTCACTATTCTGAACCACCCTTTTTGCCTACGTGTCGCGCGTGTAGGACGTTTCATGCTGGGAGCCTGGGTCCCACCTTATCTGTGTGAAACACGACATCGCGCGATAACCTTCCGCCGATGACTCATCCTGGCGGACGATCGATCTCTCTCGCCCTGGAAGACGACCGATGTCTCTTTCTGGGAGACGACCGATGTCTATCCCTGGCGACGCCCGCATGTCTCTCGCGCCCTGGCGATGCCCCCATGCCTCGCGCCCCGGCGATGCCCGCATGTCTCGCGCCCTGGCGATGCCCGCATGCCTCTCGCGCCCTGGCGACGTCCGCATGCCTCGTGCCCTGGCGACGCCCGCATGTCTCTCGCGCCCTGGCGATGCCCCCATGCCTCGCGCCCCGGCGATGCCCGCATGTCTCGCGCCCTGGCGATGCCCGCATGCCTCTCGCGCCCTGGCGACGTCCGCATGCCTCGTGCCCTGGCGATGCCCGCATGTCTCTCGCGCCCTGGCGATGCCCCATGCCTCGCGCCCTGGCGACGTCCGCATGTCTCTCGCGCCCTGGCGACAGGCGATTATGTACTAACCAGGCGATCTCATAGTCTTCGAAGCTACACTTTCCTTCCTTTTTATTTTAAATAAACACATACTTAGAATTCATTTAAAATATATTCCTTTTATTCCAATTTAATTTTACAGGTCCTTACACAATCAAACTTGGCCTTTTTATTTTCTGCATCAGTCCATTGGGACCAAGGTTTTCAAATCAAAACATCTTCCTTTTCAAATTTGGGAATAAAAGGGTCATTTTCAATTGCATCCCAAATCCCTCTATCTAGAGATTCCACAAATATTTTCATTCTAACCTTCCAAAACTGATAGTACAAACCACAAAACAAAGGTGGTCTGTTAATTGAGGCACCCTCCCTCTAACGCCCCTCAAAATGTTGTTCATTTATATATAATAAAATAAAGGTGAAACAATAATATCAAAATTTAACATAGATATATATACATAATATAATTCATCCATCAATACAAATGTGCCTCAAAATAATATCCCTTTTTGAGGAAGTTTTAATACATCTCCATATAGGAGTTTTCAAAATAAAACAAAACAACAGCATTCAAAAACCGGCGATCTCCTCCTCCAGAAATGCTCATTGAGGAGCTCTACTACCTGCAACCTCATCTGCTCCCGTGCAAATATACACGATCATCACAGGTTTAAGAAAAACAACCACGATACAAAACAAAAGGGTAAGCTAGATATTTTTAAAAATTTAAATATGAAACTTTATATCAAAGGAAAGCATAAATCTTCACACCATTCATAATCTATAACAATTTCAGCCATTAATATCCCCATATTCCACAAACTCGTCAAGTGTCTATTCAATACATTCAATACTCATGGTTCACACGTCAGACTTTCCACTGACTCATAACATATAGACACATGACTCTACTTCCGGAAGACTCGTGCGTTGAACATAGCATCCAAAGGCCTACACCTGTCATACGAAATTGTTGTAAAGTTCCCACAGCTATGCGCATAAACATAATCTCGATCTCAATCTCAATATCCTCACTCTCTCAGTATGACAGGGTTAATCCATATAACAGGTCAAGTCAGTTATCTTTCAAACGACTTACCCATACATATGGACCTCCTTCGACTCTCACCAATTGAATGACTTCATCTATGTGATTCCATCATATCAGCAGAGTCAGGATCGCCTCATTCACAGGATACTCACAGATCAATACACCCTCATAAAATCTCCACACGATATTTTCTTTCCTGAAAATACTATGCTTTGATCACTCTTTCACATTCATCCAGTACATCATATCACACGTAAAAGCACAATTCCATCATATAATATTTTGAATCTTTTCTTAAACAATCCCAATCACAGAAACAATCATACCAAAGTTCAGATTTTCGAATATCATATGCATTTCACCTTTCAATCTCAAACAATTTCAAAACGACACTAAAACAGGGGATTTCTAAATTTGCATTAAAACCGGCGATCACGTCGCCCCACACATAAAAACAGAGCATCGTGAAATAGAATATGAAACCGGCGACCACGTGGCCCTCACTTCAGAACCTACTCGCCTAAAGTTTTTATAAACGAAAATGCTAGCTTCCCTTACCTGAACTTGCGCAAAATCACTAAGAGCTCCAAAACCCACCGAAGCTTAAAGATGTCCTAACTCTGTTCTAGCGTCCTGATGAGAGAACTTGCAAAGACTTCCTAGAAGGACAAAGGCAGTCGCCGATCGTAGCACTGGTACGTGAGGATAGCTGCGTCTTCGAGTGGAGGAGAAAGGAGAAAGGGGAACTAAATGAGCTGATTCCCTCAGCTCTTAAGGTCGAACGGCTCTTTAGCCTTCACTGCCATTACCCACTCTCTGAGCAACCTTGCGTGCACACTTCCTTGAACAGTATGACCACGTGAGTTTCTGCGCATACCAACTATCTGATGCTAACTATTCTGAAACACCCTTTTTGTCTACGTGTCGCGCATGCAGGACGTCTCATGCTCGGGCCTGGGCCCCACCTCATCTGTGTGGAACACGACCTCGCGCAATGACCATCCACCGATGTCTCATCCTGGCGGACGAACGATGTCTCTCCCTAGAAGACGACCGATGTCTCTCCCTGGAAGACGACCGATGTCTCTCCCTGGAAGACGACCGATGTCTCTCCCCCTGGAGATGCCCGCATGTCTCTCGCCCTGGCGATGCCCGCGTGTCTCTCGCCCTGGCGATGCCCGCGTGTCTCTCGTCCTGGCAATGCCTGCGTGTCTCTTGCCCTGGCGATGCCCGCGTGTCTCTCGTCCTGGCGATGCCCGCGTGCCTCTCGTCCTGGCGATGCCCGCGTGCCTCTCGTCCTGTTGGCAATCTCTTATCGCCCTTGTGTGTGACCACCGATGTCACATCGTCACACCTTGCTAAAGGTTCATCCTCCCATTCCTCTAAGTCTGTGTTATTACGGTTCACACTACTCATGGTGGCAGACATGCCACCTATCTTCTATATCACTCATCTTCTGTATTTAGACCACATACTAAGTGCTTACCAAGTCTTCTCGAATACACGGCGATGTGCTCTTTTCGGCGATCATGTACACCATAGGCGATTGGCGATTTCATACTGGGGAAGTCGGAGGCCGTCGCCTTCTTCTAAAACGGCGATCTCCTTGACTTCTAAGCTACACCTTCCTTTCTCTTACCCTTCTTGATTCACGTGCCTCCCCCTTTTCAAGCACGCCCACGTGATTACCTCACGATGAAGTCATCGCACCTGACTACTTGGTTAGTACACTGGTCAACCGACCAACCTCTCGCAGCTGACCCCAGACCTTGGGCGACGTCCGAGGTCTGACCACTATGGTATTTTCTATTTTTATGTCCTTTTTATTTTAAATAATAACATACCCAGAAATTATTTAAAATCTATCACTTCTATTCCAAATAATTTATAGGTCCTTACATTCTCCCCAACAGGAAAAATTTTCGTCCCCGAAAATTGAATTACAAGGAAAAGAGGTAGGGATAGGCTTCTCTCATGGTTTCTTCTAATTCCCAAGTTGAATCACCCGATCTGTCATCCCACACCACCTTTTCCATGTTGATGGTCTTGCCTCTGAGCTGCTTACTCTGCTGATCGTCAATCCTGACTGGTTTCGCTTCAAACGACAAGTCATCCCTGATCTGCACATCGTCCACTTCCAACACGTGACTAGGGTCTGCAAGATACTTCCTTAGCTGTGACACGTGAAAGACATCATGCAGATTTGCTAATTGGGGAGGTAGAGCAATCTCATAAGCTACATGACCTATCTTCCTTAAGATCTGATATGGTCCAACAAACTTAGGAGACAGCTCCTTTGATCTGATAGCTCGTCCTACACCCTTGGTCGGTGTCACTTTCATAAATACATGATCTCCAACTACAAACTCCAAAGGTCTTCTCCTCATTGTCAACATCATCGCTGCCTCTACAAGAGTTATTATCCTTGTGTTCATTTAAGGCCAGAAGTGTCTTCACAGCCTTGTCAGCTTCATCATCACAGCCACCACCAGAGTTGTTACCCTTGTCCTCATGAGCGACATAGAGTGGCTCCCTCAAAGTTATTCCCTTCATATTTTCCAGATCCACAGGGGTTTCCAAACCAAACGATTCTTGCTCAACCTTCTTAGCAACTTCAACTTTGGGGATGGATGATGATTCACTTTCTAAGGCAGAGCAATCTGACTAAGATCCATTTACCACTGACATTAGCTGCAGTTACAACACCTTCCCACCCTCCATCACACCACCAGGCATCCACTGCTGATTCAAACTCAAGAGTGCGACCTGAATGGCGTTCAGGAGAGCATGGCTTGACTGTTAAGCGGCCTGAACATCGCATACCCAATTAATCAGTAGCTGCCCCTCTAGATGAAGGGACCCATTCTTCTAGTTTTTGTGGTCCCTCTTTATCAAGTAAATCATCGTACTGGACCTTCAACAGCCTTGGAGACACACTCCAGATTTTTCATCTAAACAAGCATTCTCTAATGCCACTATCTTGCCAAAGTACCTCTATCCTAGCACCGACCTGAAAGAACAGTTTAGGCTTTGGTCCACATTTTGTCATTTCATTGGTAGGAGTAGAGACTTGCAGACCAGAAAACCCTCTCAAAATTTGATCCTTAAACTTCTAATTCCTCTTGTTTCAGATGTCCATCATTGGCACGAACTGATTTGCCATGATTTGGGTTGGCATCAATATTGTTATTCTGTCTAGAAACTGCAGAGATAGAGTTTCTTCCAGGATTTTCACTTTTCAGTTCAAAAACGACAGGTTTGTAGCTCGAATTCACATTAGGTACCATTTCTTGTCTAACCGATTGTGAAGCAGCAAAAGACTGAAAGAGAACGGCTTCTTTCCTTCAGGCGCCCATCTGGTTCATTTCTTCTTTGATTACTAATAGCAGATTATGAAAAACCCACCTCTTTAGCAACTGGTTGGGATTTCAGAGCTGCTAACTCAGGAATTCCAATGGATACATCCATATTAGCATTGCATGGGATCTCAGGGTGCTCAGTATTCAACACACAGATCAAAAATCCCTCACTGTGTTCAGGGTGAGGACTTGTTGCTACAGCTGATGATGCAGCATTGTTTCTAGGATCAGAAATGAAATGTTGATCACCACAACTGCCACCTAATGGATTAGCTGTAAATCCCATCCCATCAGAAACACAAGGCACAGAAAGTTTTGCTTCCACATCCAACTTTTTGCAATTCACTAACATCACCAGAAGAACTCAACCGAAGTGAATCAACACCATCATAACATGGCTTATCCTTATTCTTATCCGTGGCCATTACCTCCTTCCCTCCTACATTCACAGACAGAGCTACATCCTCATTTGCCAAGTTCAGGAGACTTTCGGCATCAGGAGCCTTTAACTTCAACCCACCATTCCCACACTCATCTTTCAAATCCCGATCAACAAAACAACACCCATTCTACGTGAAACCTTCTCTCTTAGGAGGTAGTCCAGGTATTTCTTCTGGAAATACATCCATGAAATCCTTCACCACAGGTATACTGCCCATATCTTCTTCATTCTTCACTCCCCCTTGAGCTAGGATTACAAAGCACCTCGCCCCTTCTTTCAACTCCGACCACACATGTTGAGCAGACATTACATCTGACACTTCGAGATCTGGAAACACCACTTTCTGCCTACCGCAATCTATGAGAATGTGATTGGCAGATAGCCAATCCGTTCCTAGGATAACATCCAGATCCTGAAGAGGTAGGCAGATCAAATTTACTTTGAACCTGCGTCCCTCTACCATCACTGGACATTCAGAGCAAACTGTGGAGGTCGCAACCTGTCCTGATGCAGGTGTAGAGACCAACAGTTCAAACGGCAGCTCCTTCACTAGAAGGCCCAACTCAGCTACACACAGACATGACACAAAAGAGTGTGTCGCTCCGGAATCAAACAAAATTCTAACGCATCTACCAGCTATAGAGCAAACACTTTGTACTAAGTTACCTGACTGAGATGCCTCAGCTCCCGACATAGCAAACACTCTCCCTTCTGTCTGAGGTCTACGGTCTTCATTCCTAAACTGCCGAGAACCACCGGGTTGAGTCATCCTATTCTTGTTAGGACACTCTCTAGCAACATGTCCCATCTTTTGGCATTTGTAGCATCTTTTCTCTGAATTCCCCTTGGAGCACACGTTGATGTTATGTGGCCCACCACAACGGAAACATCTTGGTTTCCATGGTTGTTGCTGCTGAAACTGGGGCGGTGCTGCACCTGCCCTATGTTGTGGAGGTCTCAAACAAGGCTTATTCTGCTGCTGCTGCACCTTGGCCTTCCCACTGGAGGAACCCCCTGGGTGTGATCTGATTACCCTGGAATCACTCCTCTCCAGGGTCTCCACCCTCTTTGCCTTCTCCACTAAGGCATGAAACTCCCTGATCCACTAATCTGTTTGGTCCGGAGAAGCATTCCCACGGAACTGGGGTGGGTTGTGCCTCATGAACTCGGTCAGCCCCATCTGCTCCTGAGGCTGATTGACCTGGGAAGCTGTTGTAGCCGATCCAGCAGTTTCCCAATGATGCATTACAGCCTGATGAATCTGAGCCATTACCGTATTCTGTTGATGGATAGCACTTGCCATCATCTCTATAGCCCTGGCAATCTGGCTCATTTCCGAAGAAGGTTGGGGAGGGGTAGGCGGTCTAGGAGCCATTTTTCTTCGATTCAGATTTTGAAACTATTGGTTTCTATATTCCCTACAACTATAAGAATGAGATCGATAAGAAATCAATTCATTCAGGAGGTAACATCTAGACCTTACAAAGGTCATCATCTCAAAGTCATTTAGAATTTCAGTTCATCAACAGAATCATAATGCTCAAAATAGAAAGCATAACACTGAACAGTCATGGGTACAAAACTATCAATCAAATATCACCACACTTAATAATTGGGATAAAACACACCAGAAGTGGATATATGCTCAACATCAAACTTTTAGAATTAAGATTGAGAAGATCTCGATTTAGTTATGAGTGTGCACCCTCACTACTTTATCAAGATCCTTTCACTCTTAATACTAAAATTTTTCATTTAGAGCCTATATCTACTAAAATACAAACAAGATTTCAATCAGAAAACATTTGAAAACCTTTCACTATAGCTTTGATTAAGACTCCAATAGCAGGAGAAACACAATGAACCCACTCTCCTCAGGTCATCCTAAGGACGAACTGCTCTGATACCATTAATGTAACGCCCCTCAAAATGTTGTTCATTTATATATAATAAAATAAAGGTGAAACAATTATATCAAAATTTAACATAGATATATATACATAATATAATTCATCCATTAATACAAATGTGCCTCAAAATAATATCCCTTTTCGAGGAAGTTTTAATACATCTCCATATAGGAGTTTTCAAAATAAAACAAAACAACAGCATTCAAAAACCGGCGATCTCCTCCTCCAGAAATGCTCACTGAGGAGCTCTACTACCTGCAACCTCATCTGCTCCCGTGCAAATATACACGATCATCACAGGTTTAAGAAAAACAACCACGATACAAAACAAAAGGGTAAGCTAGATATTTTTAAAAATTTAAATATGAAACTTTATATCAAAAGAAAGCATAAATCTTCACACCATTCATAATCTATAACAATTTCAGCCATTAATATCCCCATATTCCACAAACTCGTCAAGTGTCTATTCAATACATTCAATACTCATGGTTCACACGTCAGACTTTCCACTGACTCATAACATATAGACACATGACTCTACTTCCGGAAGACTCGTGCGTTGAACTTAGCATCCAAAGGCCTACACCTGTCATACGAAATTGTTGTAAAGTTCCCACAGCTATGCGCATAAACATAATCTCGATCTCAATCTCAATATCCTCACTCTCTCAGTATGACAGGGTTAATCCATATAACAGGTCAAGTCAGTTATCTTTCAAACGACTTACCCATACATATGGACCTCCTTCGACTCTCACCAACTGAATGACTTCATCTATGTGATTCCATCATATCAGCAGAGTCAGGATCGCCTCATTCACAGGATACTCACAGATCAATACACCCTCATAAAATCTCCACACGGTATTTTCTTTCCTGAAAATACTATGCTTTGATCACTCTTTCACATTCATCCAATACATCATATCACACGTAAAAGCACAATTCCATCATATAATATTTTGAATCTTTTCTTAAACAATCCCAATCACAGAAACAATCATACCAAAGTTCAGATTTTCGAATATCATATGCATTTCACCTTTCAATCTCAAACAATTTCAAAACGACACTAAAACAGGGGATTTCTAAATTTGCATTAAAACCGGCGATCACGTCGCCCCACACATAAAAACAGAGCATCGTGAAATAGAATATGAAACCGGCGACCGCGTCGCCCTCACTTCAGAACCTACTCGCCTAAAGTTTTTATAAACGAAAATGCTAGCTTCCCTTACCTGAACTTGCGCAAAATCACTAAGAGCTCCAAAACCCACCGAAGCTTAAAGATGTCCTAACTCTGTTCTAGCGTCCTGACGGGAGAACTTGCAGAGACTTCCCAGAAGGACAAAGGCAGTCGCCGATCGTAGCACTGGTACGTGAGGATAGCTGCGTCTTCGAGTGGAGGAGAAAGGAGAAAGGGGAACTAAATGAGCTGATTCCCTCAGCTCTTAAGGTCGAACGGCTCTTTAGCCTTCACTGCCATTACCCACTCTCTGAGCAACCTTGCGTGCACACTTCCTTGAATAGTATGACCACGTGGGTTTCTGCGCATACCAACTATCTGATGCTAACTATTCTGAAACACCCTTTTTGTCTACGTGTCGCGCATGCAGGACGTCTCATGCTGGGGCCTGGGCCCCACCTCATCTGTGTGGAACACGACCTCGCGCGATGACCATCCACCGATGTCTCATCCTGACGGACGAACGATGTCTCTCCCTGGAAGACGACCGATGTCTCTCCCTGGAAGACGACCGATGTCTCTCCCCCTGGCGATGCCCGCGTGTCTCTCATCCTGGCGATGCCCGCGTGTCTCTCGCCCTGGCGATGCCCGCGTGTCTCTCGTCATGGCGATGCCCGCGTGCCTCTCGTCCTGGCGATGCCCGCGTGCCTCTCGTCCTGTTGGCGATCTCTTATCGCCCTTGTGTGTGACGAGGACACATCGTCCCACTCTGGTCACCGATGTCACATCATCACACCTTGCTGAAGGTTCATCCTCTCATTCCTCTAAGTCTGTGTTATTACGGTTCACACTACTCATGGTGGCAGACATGCCACCTATCTTCTATATCACTCATCTTCTGTATTTAGACCACATACTAAGTGCTTACCAAGTCTTCTCGAATACACGGCGATGTGCTCTTTTCGGCGATCATGTACACCATAGGCGATTAGCGATTTCATACGGGGGAAGTCGGAGGCCGTCGCCTTCTTCAAAAACGGCGATCTCCTTGACTTCTAAGCTACACCTTCCTTTCTCTTACCCTTCTTGATTCACGTGCCTCCCCCTTTTCAAGCACGCCCACGTGATTACCTCACGATGAAGTCATCGCACCTGACTACTTGGTTAGTACACTGGTCAACCGACCGACCTCTACCAGCTGACCCCAGACCTTGGGCGACGTCCGAGGTCGGACCACTATGGTATTTTCTATTTTTATGTCCTTTTTATTTTAAATAATAACATACCCAGAAATTATTTAAAATCTATCACTTCTATTCCAAATAATTTATAGGTCCTTACACTCCCCAAAAGGTAGTTTTTCAGCCATAGAAAAAAAAATTAGGATCAAACTTGAGTAACTTTAAAGAACTTAGCTCTTGATGTTAATTGTTAGAATATATAGCCTTAAACAAGAGGGGGTGAATTGTTTATGAAATATTTTCGCAAACTTTGAAGATTTAATGAAAATTAATGCAGAATTACAAACAGAAAAATCAAGTTAGACAAGAATATAATCTGTTTTAAGTGAAACACAGAAAAATAACCGATTGTTTATTCGAATCAATCGGTTGTTAATACCAGCACAATATAAAACAACTTAAAAATAGAATTTAAAAGAGATCAGAGTAAGAGAAATTCACACAAGCAGGTTTATACTGGTTTACTCTTATACCAAGAGCTACATCCAGTTCTCAAAAACTTCTGAGTTTCTACTATGCAATCAAAACCAAATTACAATACAACCACCAAAAGAGTGACCTTGAACCCTTCAAGAAACACCTTCTTTTTGGCAAACCAATCCACAGATATCGGAACCCTCTAATTTTGCAGTTACAACCAATTACAGAAATACAGTAATCCAGGAAGAAGAGAATAGAATACACCTGGGAATTACAAAGCTTAAAGATCAGATGAACACCCCAGTCCTATTCCACACACTTGAAAATTCAAAGCTTGAGTGAATCTTGAAAACTCTTTGCCAAATTTGCACTGTGATTTCTCTAAACTATTTCTTACATTCCAGGAGCGTGTAACCAACTTTAAATACTCCAAGCAATGATTAAAAGCATTTAAAATAGGAGTGCAATTAGTTAGAAATCATTTAAGAAAGATTCATAATTCAAAATTGAATTCTCTTAGGATTTTCAAAGAAACAATCGATTGATTTATCGAAACAATCGATTGATTTAGCTTAACACCTAGTCAACCTAGTCAAATATTTTCAAAACCTTCTAAGAATAAAAACAACCGATTGATTCAATAAAACAACCTGTTGATTTTCACTTAGTTGAAAAACATTTCATTTTAAAAAGGTTTTCAAATTCAATCAAGTCTGGATTCAAACAAGGAGTGGATTACAACACATTCTACCCTAGAACCCACCTAGACACAGCAGCAACACAGTTTTCCATCAAACATCTTGGATTTGGATTCTTCAAAGTACATGATCACTCTTGATCAACACTAGGTTGCCATGTGGACGTTCATGTGCTCCATACCAAGGTGATTTTCATTCTCCATTATATCCTAGACGTTTTAGGGTTACATTGGGCTCAAAGAAACCCAATTTTTACCCTAACTAATCACTATTAACCCTAACTAGACCTCTTTTACTTTTTGCCCAAATACAAGCCCAAAAACTTATGTTATTTGACCCAAATATTTGGTCCAATTATTTTATGCTACTAGATTTAATACATGGCCCATGAAATCCTAAACAATTTTATACAATTTATTTAAGCTAAAGTTTGGCTCAAAATTAATGTTGATTAGTCAGCAGAAGCTCAGTCTTCTTATGTTCTTCTGACCAAAGTTCTAGTTTATGTTTTGATGAG
Source organism: Phaseolus lunatus (assembly GCA_013389735.1). Taxonomy (NCBI): domain Eukaryota; kingdom Viridiplantae; phylum Streptophyta; class Magnoliopsida; order Fabales; family Fabaceae; genus Phaseolus; species Phaseolus lunatus. Next base: position 29,557,838 of record CM023860.1, read on the forward strand.
TAGGAGGTCTTGTTGGATATGTTTGTATATTCATTCACCCTATAGTTGTCCTCTTGATTGGGTCTACAAAAATAAACAAAGGCCCAATTAGACTCATATTTGCTATTAAATCAATAAACAACATATAAGTCTTCTTCCTCCTTATTTTGGGTTGTGTGTGGCTGAGGGCTCTGCCATTATAACTGGTTTCTAAAATCACATTCTGCAGGCATTTTATGCAGCCACCTTCACGCTTCCTTTCTTTCACCCAGTTTCCTCCATCCTGTTATGTTGCCTGCACTGCCCCTGCTTCAACAGATCTCCTTCCGCAGCTCTATTGTTTTAATTCCAACCAGCTGCAGCAACCACACCACGATGCCCATGTTCCTTTAGCATTCTGCCACCTTCTAAGTTACCCTCACTGTCCCAGCTTCAACCTTTCTCTTGCCTATAACATAAGGTTAATCCTTATTAAGCCCAAATAAATATTTCATATTTCTAAATATTAAATCATTAATCAACAAGTTAATGACTCAAGAAGTAAAACAAATATTTTAAAAATTTTGATTTTCAACATTTAATTAAAAGTAATTGTTTGTGGGATGTTAATATCATCTCTATGAGTAATCAACTTCAGACCAAATTTAATTTTAAATCTCCTTTCTTTTTAAAAAAATATTTTATTTTTTTAATAAACTATAGTGCGACTTTCTCAATTTTCTTAAAATATTCATCATCATGCCAACTCCAATTAGGAAACATATATCTTGAGAACCTTTAAAATCCATAATGCCATTTTTGACTTAGGTCCTCGAAATCAAATATGGGAAGCCCTAGTCTCCATAATTTGTATATCAGCATAGGTTCTAACATTATGTTTACTATTGTGATTTTGAATTAATATAGAATATAAGCTAACTTCAATCAGAGCAGTGTGTTTTTCAACATACAAGCAAACTTCAGTTTTGTCCAATCCACAAAATAACTTATGGATGATTTGACTGTTTTAAAAGAATTTTGGTTAGATATAGAATGATTTCTTTTCATCAACTTGGTCATGGTGGATTACCTCTGTTATAGGAAGAAAGTTAAGGTTGCCTAGTCCATAAGTGGCAAGGGATTATGAAGTAGCATTAGTTATAATTACTACTATTACTATAAAAATAATAAATAATAAATAATAGAAATATTTCTGCAAAAGTACTTGGCTATTGTTATTTAGATTGATCTGGTGATAAAAGTCACAAGAAAAGTATAATAGGATATGTGTTTATGATTTATGGAACATCATTTCATGATTTTCTAAAAAGGAGTGAGTGGTGGTATTGTCTTCAAGTGAGATTGAATGCATTGCAATCTCAATGAGATTTGTAAAGCCTTGGGTATCAGAACTTGATTTTAGAAAAGAAGATTATAAAATAAAGCATATAAAGATGGTTATAGACAACAAGTTAGCTATGAGTTTAACTAAATATTAAATTGCTCATAAAAAAAGTGAACGTATCTAGATAAGATTTCCCTTCCTAAAGTATCAAGTAGTAAAGGAAAACCTGAGTTAAATTATTACAATACTAATATATATGTGGTTAAAATTTTAATAAAAGAAAAGTGTTGTAGATAATTGAATTAGTGTTATTTATAACTTAGATAGTTAGTGAATTGTTAATTAATTATTTGTAATAGTAATATTAGTAGTAAAGATGTATTGTGATACATATAACGGTGATATGTAATATTTTAAATTTAGTATCAATATCTTTTATTCTCTTTCCCTTTCCTTCTTTAATTTTTTTAGTATATTTAATGTATTATGAGATATAAGATTTATTAGATATTTTAGCTTATACTTGAAAAAGGAATTTATTTTTAAGTAAATACGAGAGATAGAAGGAATTTATCATGTATTTTGTTGATATTGCATTATCTGATTACAACTCAATGTGTTGCATATTTATATGTGCTCAATACTCTATAGTGGTCCATATATCAAACCTTATTACTATTCATATAATTCCTTGTATTGTTGGTATAGCATCAAGTATTTTTTAATTGTACAAATTTTTAACACTTTTATTTATTTTGTGCTTATTACCATGTTAGTATTTTTTATTTTCTACTAATTTTTTAACATATGATTAAGATTATATTTTTTCTATGCACTGTGTTATTGTTAATGTGTTGGTATAATTTGACTGTATAAATTCTTAACACTTATATATATATATATATATATATATATATATATATATATATATTTTTTGCTTTTTACTACATTATTATTCTTTATTTTGTACTAATTTTTTAACATAGGATTATATTTTTTCATATCTACTATGTTATTGCTAAATGTGCTGGTATAATTTGATATGTTCAACACAAAATACCTGTTTCGGCTTAAAAACAAACACAACAATTTATTTTATTTTTTAACATTTATATTTTCTTATAAGACTTGGAACCTCAATCTATGATTTTAAACGTCTGTGCAGGGAAGAAAAGAGTCAGGAAATAAACATGAATAAGTTACTGTAGTTGAAAGCTAAAAGAATTACTCATAATTTTATTTTGTCTATGTTGTATAAATTTATTTATATTTATATACAAATTATATACATCAATGTATCTTTTTATTATAATAATTGTTAGTATAATTATTTTTTTGGTTCCTACATTTTTGGGTCAATATTCAATTTAATATAGTGGTTTTTTAAAAAAATAAATTTGGTCCCAAGATTTCTTAAAAAGGTTCAATTTGGTCTCTTCCGTTAAATTTTCACTAATGGCGTTAACTGTTGATGACGTGATGCACACAGCGACATTGATTTGCACACATGGACCAGAACAAAATTTTTAGGATTTGGGTTGAACGAAATTGAAGAAAGAAGATTGAGGGGAAGGAAGGCGCAGGAGGCAGAGGCGACAATGGAGGCAGAGGTAGAACTATATGAAAATGATGGATGAAAAAGATATGTTGATATTTATGTCGAGAATCTCATCATCAACCAATGCACTAGCAAATGATCATGTAAATTGTCTAAAATGTTATGATTTTTTTTGTTTTGTTGGTCATCTTTAGTGTTCAAATAATAATCACTCCACCACACTAAAAAAAAATTAAAACATGAGGAAGAGAACCAGACCCGCGACAACACTCAACAAAATAAAAACATAAGAGAGGAAGGAACAATCACAAGAGAGAGGGACGGTGGACGCTAGCGGCAACGGTAAGCGCAACAATTACGAGTGAAACGGATGCTGCAAGCGGTGATCGCAATCACGAATGGAGAGGGAAACTGCCATAGTCACCTCCATCTCCCTTGGCTCCACAACCATAAACGTCATCACCTCCGCCTCCTTGTCTCTCAATCTTCTTTCCCCAATTTCAAAATCCTCTAAAATTTTGTTTAGTCCACGTGTGCAAACCAATGCCACTGTGTGCGTCACGTCATCAACAGTTAACGTCGTTGGTATAAACTTAATGAAAGAGACCAAATTGAACCTTTTTAAGAAACTTTAAGACCAAATTGATTTTTTTTTTAAATTACTATATTAAATTGAATATTGACTCTAAATGTAGGGAAAAAAGGTAATTATATCTAATTGTTATTATTAAATATTCTAATTTAAGATTGTTAAGATATTCGTGTTTATGATTTTTAATAATTAATATTTAAAAAATATTTAAAAGTTAGCAAAGTCTCATTTTTACTCTTTTAAAATTTTTTAAATGAAAATTTAATAATCATTAAATTGTTCATTAAAAAAATAAAAACAATATGCAGTCATAATAACAATATTCAAAGAAATTTAATTATTAAAAAAAATATATGTTATACGTTTTGTCCAGCATTAATTGCTCATTTACTTACACACAACTTTTAAAAATAAAGAATTTTTTTATGAACCTTTTTTCAACAAACAATCTAATTGTTTAAACGACTAACATTTGATTTAACATTTACATTTTTTACCTGTTTACTATTACTTTATTGACTATAAAATTGTATCATTTTTTTCATAATTAAAAAAAAATTATATACATCTACTATCTATCCAGATTACATAAATGAGTTAATCATTTTTTAATTTCAAATTTCAAATCTAATGAAGTTTTTAGCTTTGTTTTCTTCTATTATTTATATTGTTTCCTTTTTTAATTCAGCCAAGCCTAATTGGGTTATTTGCATGTTACAAATTGAACAGATAAAGAATAACTTACATAAATAATATAATTGTTTTTAAATTTCAAATGTAATATAGTTTGAATTTTTTTTCCATTATTTATATGTCCTCTTCTCATTATATTATGCACTAGATTTCCTACTGTACATGATAATTAAATTCCTAAACATCAACGTAATACAATTGATTAATTTAAATATTTTTTTTTAATTGTTATACAAAATAATAACTAATATATAAATATATTTATTAAAATTAAAAAATATGACTTTATAAATAATTAATACCCTGTATTCATTTCCCATGCAATGCAGGATTAAAAACCTAGTTATGATACATATATAGGTGAGATGTAATATTTTTAATTTAGTATCAATATCTTTTATTCTCTTTCCCTTTTCTTTTTTAATTTTTTGAGTATATTTAATGTATTATGGCAGGCGGGAATATGAGATATGAGGTTTATTAGGTATTTTAGCTTAAACTTAAAAAAGGAATTTACTTTTAAGTAATTCTTATATAAATAGAAATTAGCGTGTTTGTTTATGAAAAAAGAAATTTTTTAATTGAGAGCGATTTCTCTCTCTCCTGTGACTTATGATTTCCGAATTAGTTTTTAAAAAAATAAAAACTTTTTTTCTAGTTTTGATTTTTTAAATAAGTATACTCAAAAAAGTTTGACATATGAGAATTAAATATGTTTGTAATTAAATTAGATTGATTTGGATTTAATTTATAAGAGTTTAGACATTCTTAAGTGTCTTGTTTAATTTTATTTATTTATTATTAAAAAAATATTAAGAAAATTTGAATAAACAAATCTTATTTTTTTTATAAGCTTAAACAAATCTTCATAGTTTCGTGTAGAATGTAGATATGTATAATTTTTTTCTTTTATTGATAAAGAATAATGAAAATAAAATATATAGATATGTATAATCGTAGTGCAAAAATATAGAATCACTTGAAAAAAGTTTGACTTTTTAAACAGGTATCTTATCAAATTTTTGAAACTGTTTTACAGTTTTTTGAAGCTGTTATTAGGTAGTTTGAAAATAAGTATCTCAGTCAAATTTTTAGATAAGATTAAGATATTTTTGAAATATCTCATATTATTTTATTCTTTTTGTTAATGAAAAAAAAAAACAGTTGTTTGACATTTTCTTTCCTCTAAGTTGCAACTCCTCCTTTTTAACATTTTGTTCTTATCAAATTTAGTCTTGCATTTTAAAACTAGCTTGGACTATAAACAAAAGAGAGACCTCTTAAAATGCAACAAATTATAGAAAAGAGGCCATGTCATCTCTGAAAAAAAATCTAAATCTATTTCAAATAAGTAGATTTATAAAAATATTTACAAGTGAATATTATATACTAGATTTTTCAAACTTCTCATGCTCAATAAGTACAATTAAATTAAAGTGGGTGTGGGTCATAATATATACTGCACTGCCAGAGTCTCCGGTCTATAGAATTGGGACTAAATATCCAAAATGTTCCCATCTCAAATAAAAATATAAACAGTAACTACACCTTTGTGCAAAAGGTTGATCTACATACATTTCGAAATGACAATAGAAAAATAAATATAATTAACCATTGCAGAAGATCATAACTTTGAAAAACAATAGTTAAAGGTTAAAATATAGGAAGCACAAAAAAATGTTTGTTAAATCTAAATCAACCAAAAGAGTCATGTGTTGGACCTTAAGATTTTCTACTGCACAACCAAATTCACTTGTGATTGCTGTGTTGGACTTGAGTCTGTTATCTAATGTCTGAATTTTGCTTATATATTGAAAAGTCATAAGAAATTATTAGAAGGAGCTGGTCTATCTTCTTAGGCAAATTATGTGTTGTTATGGGTCACTGTCTGGAACCTTTTTTAAAATGTTGTAATGTATCTTAGTAACATATTATGTTTTGTAAGAGTTAGGAGAAGTCATTCTCTCTATAATTTTGGATCTAATATGCTGGGACATTGTTAGATGTTATGTCCAATTTGGTGTTATTGTACTTATGTTTTTTTTTCTGTACAAGGGTTGAAATACAGGTTAAAACACTTTTAATGTTTTCTATTTAATATATTTTTTGTTATTATAAAAAAAAAAAAACTGCAGAAATGAAAGGAATAGTGTCTGTGAGCTCAAGACATCAAGGTTTATGTTGTTGGTGGTTGCAAAACTGTCCATATCATTCACTCTCTCCACAAGTAGGTAATTAGAAACACTTGGTCTCAAAATAATGAAAAATATTTCAGTATCAGAAACTGATTTTATTTGTTGAAGATCAACTTTGACTAAATTAATGTAATTCTTGGTTCAACCAATTGTGCACCTTCAATATGGATAAAAAAGATGAGACCTGTGGATATCACACTAACCAATACATTAGAATTAGTGCCTACCAAAATAATCCAAATAATTTAGATGTAGTTGCATTAATAATCAATGAATATGATATCTTTTACAATTGGAAAAAATAATCATTAGATATTAGGATAAAATTTACTCATTATTCAACATGATAGATTATGATTTTATCCAAGACCTTACATTTTTTCCCATTCCATGCAAATATATATATATAATTAAATTTGAGAAAAAATCCCATTTCAGCCAATTATACAAATAAAAAAACAAGATCAATTAATAGACTAAAGGAATTTTACCGTAGCAAGCAAAACAAAAATATAGGTTTGTGGTGTTTGTATCAATGATTTGTCATTAGTTGTTGCACACCTTCTTTGAAGGTAGTTTCAGGTGCTAATCAAACTCATTTATAACCATCGTTTTCATCATTATGAATGAAGATAGATTAATCAACATAAAGGAGAATGCAAGTACACAAACCAAATTGTGATAACATTTAATTCATTTCTCTTCAAGAATATTAAAAGATTTTAGCCTCATTACTATATTGTAAACTTGTTTTATAGTTTATCTCTTACTGTCATATCAGGGAATGAGACTGCTACTTATAACTCACTACAAACTACTGAAACATGCTAGCAAAACAAAAACTTAGAACCTTGAATTGCAGACACTTGAAAGAAAATTAAATAATACTGAGTAAAAATACTGAACTCCAGTTCTCTATATATTATTTAGTCTTAACTATCAATCCTCTACTACAACTACAAAAGTTCTTAAAATCTCAAAGTTAAAATTATCCCATCTCAACAAATGAGGTACTGCTTGCAAACTTTTCCTCTTCTTAATTAATCCATTATACCTCATTTCTCATAGTTTTATCTTTCAAAGAAAAAAACCAGAGCTGCTTTAGACCAAACTTTATTCATCTCACAATAAAAAAAAATGATGCCATGAGTAAGCAATATCATGAACCAATTGTTTTCAGAAACAAAAGTGAAAGACAAAGCAGAATAATGTGACAGACACTTGACTCTGGACTTTACTATTTCTGATCTTTTTACTGTAATGCTTTGATTCAGGCTCTTATATTGTTCTTTCGTAATTATGGCCAATCAGAAATAAAACTAAATAAAACAAAAACAAACATCTGAGGTGCAAACCTAAACAAAATCTAAACAAACAAGAAAAGAGAAAAATTAAAAAAATAAACAGGAGCAACAATTTTCAGTCAAATAAAAGATAAATAGCTTTCATTTTCCCAGCAATGATATAATGTTAATGTATAATCTTACCCAACTGCACAATAAGCTTTTGGACATGCCCAATATCATAAACTTGAACCTAGTAGAATCCAGATCCTCTCCAGTTCAATTCTTCTACAGCCAATTTCCTGCAAAATCTGAATCTTTAGTAAAATAAACCTGGGAAAAAATCACCTGAACCTATCATGTACAATCTACAAACCTTATGAGGCTGTATTTATGTGCTGTATAAGTTTATATGTTTCTCCCTAAGAGATTTATTTGTAGCTGAGTTCTTAGCAAGCTGTGTTAGGAAAGCCTTCACAGTAGCAAAGTTATAGAAGCTTGGTTCTGCATAATTCTAATTATGCACAATTCCGCACTCAGGTATACTAGTGTAGGTTTGTAGCTGGACTCTGAATTAGGGTTTAGGTTTATATACGGTTGGACACTCCTTATAAAAAAATATAAAAATAAAATAAAAATCTACAAAGAAAGTTGTCTGAGAAAAAAAAAAGTAAATTACAAAAATGCCCTAATGATTCATTGTTTTGTTCTCATTGGTCTTCTTCTGTTTTATGCACTTTTGATTGGTCGCATGTAAATATGACGTGTCGGGTAGATATGAATGGTCCCTTTTCTGCTTCTGAAACAGAAATTATACTCCTCTGAAAAGTGAAAAGTGACAAACATCAACATCAATAAGAACGTGTGGAATCAGAAGTCAAAAGACATGGCACGTGCCTCATTATGATTCGTGGCAGCACGTACCATTCTGCTAACATGGCCAAAACGGCGCGATTCAACCAAAACCTAAACAAGCCAGGTTTCAGCAATATATATAAACCCTAGGCATCTTATTCTCAGATTCACACCAACACACAGAGCACAGACCTTGCTACTTGTGTTCCCTTCATTGGGAGCAATATTCTAAAATAAAAAAATAAAAAAAAATCCCAGTTTCCTTCTCCGGTAAAACCCTTGTCTATTTTAATTCTCTCATTTGTTTTTTTTTTTTTCTCTAGACCTTTATACACGGTTGCTTTGATTTCAGAGTGGTATCTGGTGTGGTTTTTTGAGGAGGATTCAATTTTTCACAAAAAGAATGGCCGCGATGATTTCTGCTCCTTTGACAAGTCCAACCACAACATTGAATGGAAATGCCTCTTTATATGTTGGAGATCTAGATGTCAATGTGATGGAAAATCAGTTATTTGATCTCTTCAATCAAGTAGCTCATGTGATTTCGATTAGGATTTGTCGAGATCATACTAAGCGATCCTCTCTTGGTTATGCATATGTCAATTTTATGACTGCTCAAGATGGTTTGTTTTATAATCCTTTATCAGTTATTTAAATTTTTTTTTCTGTCTTGAATTTGATTACAGTAGTTGTTGTTGTTGAAATGGTTGGATTTTTTTTAGAAATAAATGGAATGATTAAAAGAAATCCTGAGATAATTTTTTTAATTATTTTTTTGGTAAGGTTTTACTTCTTTTGTTTTTGTTCTTCATTGATTATTTTGGAGTGGTTCTGGCTATTACTCTTTTTTAATTATGTTGTTGTATGTTTGATTATTTATTAATTTTTTTATTGAAGTTGTCGATTTGATTATAACTTCTCTGTTGGATCCGTGTCTTGAGTTTTTCTTTTTCTTATAACTGAATTGGAAAGGGAAAAACATACACTGGGGGTGGTGAGTTTTTGTTTTTCTTAGAACTGAATTAGAAAGGAAAAACATACACTGAGTGAATTGTTTATTCCTTTCAGTGTTTGTTTTTATCATTTCTTTTCTTTGTTGTCTGCATTTTATTATTGTGATCTAGTATCTTAATTATTTTTAATTGAAGTCTTGGATTTGGATATACTTGTGTAGATGATTGTGTTAATTTTGAATTGAGAAAACATTCTGATTTTTAGTTATTTATTTATTATTATTATTTGGGGAACTGGTTATTCATATTTTAATGTGCTTTGCATTTGATTATTGTGAACTATCTTAGTCTTCTGTGAGGGTCATAGGTGTGGTGTTTTTAATTGTGTTTAGTGTTATTAATCTTTTTTTATACAAGTACTGGATTTCATTATAATGTTGGGATTGAGTGAGTTTTAAAATTAGATTAAAAAGTAAAAAAATAATACATTCTAGTTAATGTTTGTGTATTATCATTATTAGTTGATAAGAGAGTCATTTTTTCAGTTTTTAGAATGTGTTCTGTATTAGATTATTTTGATATAGACTGTTTTTATTTTTTTGTCTAAGTTTAGGTTTGTGTTGATTTACATATATTGGTCAGTGTTGGAGGGATTTTTAATTAAAAAAAAAAAGAAAAGATTATGTGCACTAACAATAATATTTGTTCTTATCTATAATATATTTATATTGTTCAATGCTTGTTGTCTAAAAAAAATAATTTAATTTATGTTGCAGCGGCTACTGCTATGGAACATTTCAATTTCACTCCCCTTAATGGCAAACCCGTTCGAATTATGTTTTCTCATCGTGATCCCATCATTAGAAAAAGTGGATACGCAAATGTGTTCATTAAAAATCTGGATGCGTCCATAGATAATAAAGCACTGTATGATACTTTTGCTGCCTTTGGAACTGTGTTATCTAGTAAGGTAGCAACTAATGACAATGGTCAATCTAAAGGGTATGGATTTGTGCAGTTTGACAATGATGAGTCTGCTCAAAATGCTATCAAAAAATTGAATGGCATGCTAATAAATGATAAGAAGGTCTATGTCGGACTTTTTGTTCGAAGTGAGGAAAGGACTCCAACTAATGGATCATCGAAGTTCACTAATGTGTATGTGAAAAATTTGTCTGAAACCTACACTGAGGAAGACCTTAAGCAACTCTTTAATACCTATGGTACTATAACTAGTGCTGTGGTCATGAAAGACGCAGATGGAAAGTCTAGATGTTTTGGTTTTGTGAATTTTGAAAGTCCAGATTCAGCTGCTACTGCAGTTGAAAGGTTAAATGGAACAACAATCAACAATGACAAGGTTTTATATGTGGGGAGAGCTCAAAGGAAGTCAGAAAGAGAGGCAGAGTTGAAAGCTAAATTTGAACAGGAAAAAAGAAATAAATTTGATAAACTTCAAGGTGCTAACTTGTATCTGAAAAACTTTGATAGCAGTTTTAATGATGAAAAATTGAAAGAAATTTTTTCTGTATTTGGAACAACAACATCTTGTAAGGTACACTTTGGTTCGTTCTCAGTTGGTTTATTTTTTATAGAATGTTCGAAACTACTTCATCATTTTATTTATTTCATATTTGTAGGTAATGGTTGATGCTCTTGGACATAGCAAAGGTTGTGGTTTTGTTGCTTTCTCTAATCCGGAAGAAGCCAGTAAAGCGGTAAGTCTAAGTCTTTATATGTATTAGATTGACATAATAAACATTATATGTTGTTTACTCTTTCTTTTATCTCTTTACAGATGAATGAAATGAATGGGAAGATAATTGGACAAAAGCCTCTTTATATTGCAGTAGCTCAACGGAAAGAAGAAAGGAAGGCTAATCTACAGGTGATTTTGTGTTTTGTTTTAAGAAAAATTATACTTCAAGAACTTAAAGAAGTTGTGAAGAAGTGATCTTTTATCAAAGAATAACTCTGGTTATCAAATAAGTGAAGAACCGGGAGCACCTGTTGTGACAGTTTTAACAATAACAAAAATATAATAAAAGATAAATTTATAATTAAATAATGTAAAAAATATTAAAATAATAGTATTATGAGTTATAAGATGAGTATTGAAAAACAGTGGGTTGTGAATTTATCAGATTGGTGTTCTAAATTTTGTTGTAACTTTTTATAAATTTTTTATTGTATTCAGGCTCAGTTTTCTCACATGCAAATTGTACCTGCTGCTGGAATGACTGGGTATCATCCAATGGGATCATTTCATCCTCATATGTATTTTGGTTCAGGAACATCTGGTTTTGTTTCACCAACAGGCTATGGTTTCCAACCCCATATCTTGCCACCAGGCATGCGAGGTGTTGCTCCAAATTTCATCTTGCCATACCATCTTCAGGAACAAAGGATGAATCCTATTCGAAAGGTTGGAAATAACCAGGTGATTATGAATAATAAAGTTGTGTTCTTCATCCATACAAAATTATACCTCCTTTTAAATTTGAAATTTTTGAAACTAGATCTCTTCCAACCAAGGAATTAGATACATGTCAAATGGTCAAAATGACATATATCACAGTCTGGTGAATCCCTTACATGTTTCTGCATCTCCTACCAATATTAAGGATTCTGTTACATCATCTACTACACTTGCTTCAACTTTGGCTTCTGCTGATTCGGAGAATCAACATCGGGTACATTATTTACTACTTTATATAGTTTATTTTGTATTTTACATGATTCAAAAATAACTGTGATTCAGAAATAATTGTAAATGTTAATATTTACAGATGTTGGGTGAACATTTATATCCACTGGTGGATCGTCTTGTCCCAAATCATCAGACTGCAAAGGTTACAGGAATGTTGCTTGAAATGGATCAATCTGAAGTTATCCATCTTATAGAATCTCCAGAAGATTTGAAGACAAAGGTGTCTGAGGCTATGAAGGTGCTTCATGAGGCAGGACCAACTTCTGGAGTTGGTGATCAACTTGAGTTAGATGAGTGATATACTTTTAGGTTTACTGAAAGATTTTAAGTAATATTTTAGATTTGAATATGGACTTATTATATTACAGGACAAAGGGTATCAAGGATTCTACTTTTATAAATTTACTATGTTTTGGACTGAATTATAATTTTCTGACTGGGTTTTATGTTGTGCTATAATATGAGAATTATAAAATATTTAATGATTTTAAATATTAATATAGTTATAAATGTCTTATTTTATTATATTATATTTACATATTATAAAATATGTAATTGCTACAAAATAAATTTTATAAATTCATATGTTAATTTTTAATTATATTTGAAATTACAAAATATTTAATTATCTTATTTTGTCAAACATTTATAAATTTTGATGTTATTTTGTTTAACAATGAAATATTTAATTTTCTTATTTTGTTACAAATTAATAAGTTTTTTTAAATAAATAGAATCATTCTAATTATAGAGATGTTATTTGAATTAATTTTAATACTTACAAGAAAATTTATAAATAATTACAATGTAAAAATATTATTAAAAATATAAAAATTAATATTTTCTGTGAATAGATATTATTTTTAATATTTTATAATAAAAAAGTACTTTAATATTTTTTAAAAGAAAAATATTCTAGTAATATTTTAATCAAAATTAAAGTCATAATAAAACAAGAAAAAATATTTTTTATTTAAAATAAACTATTTATAAAAATTTTATTTAAAAATAAATATAAATTGAATTAAATAAATTATATTGTTGATGATTTTAAGAAAATTTATATATAACGACAACTATTATATTACAACTTATATTTTTGTGAAATGAACGAACTTTTATAAAATTTGATATTTATTAATATACATAATTTTCTATATAATGCTTATTAATCACTTAAATCTTATTACTTTCACTATTATTATTTCTTTACTCAACATAAAAAATTAGAGAGAGAGAGTAGCAATGTTCTGAATTTTAAAAAATAATTAAGTAGTTTATTAGTTAACAATGTGAATTTCTTTTGTCATTGTTAACCTTTTTCATGTTTTCATCATCTCTCATCTACTTTATTGTCTTACTTTTTATAATTCATTTTTTATGAGATTTGGGAATTTTCATACTTATTTTATGACTCTTTAATATGAACATTTGTTTTTATCTCACAATAATAATATTTTTTAGAAGAAATCCTAATAAATAATATTTTGATATTTAAAGCTTTGTTTTATATTAATTTGATTATCTTTGTTTGGTAAACTTCATTATATTTCTATAAAAAAAAATCCATTCATTAAAAAACGTTATAAAAAAACATCCTATTTGTAAAAAAACTACTAAATAAAAAATAGGTTATTCATTCTTGTTTTATACAAGAGTTGATAAATAATTTATAATTATCAAATATTTAAATTAATATAAAATAAAGACTTAATAGTAAATGAATTTATAATAACTTATAAAAGAAAAACAACATTAAAAATGAGTAAGACATTCCTTAAAAAAAAAGTGCAAAGTGATACTCAAAAGTTTTATTTAGCAACATATTTCTAATTGTATTAAATATTGATATTGATTATAAACTAATGTTATTTATTATATCTCAAACTTCACTCTTTTCTCTCTTAATAAAAAAATATATTGTACAATTTACTATATAAATAACATATATCTATTCTAAATAAATAATATTTAGGATATTATCTAGTCTAAATAAGTAATAAAATAAAAGCTGTTCTTTTTTTTACAATATTCATACTTTATTTACATTTTTTTCCTACAAACTTTTCATTATCACAATAATATTCCTAAATCATAAAATGAACATTTCAGAATAAAAAAAATCAATAAATCATTGTTTGAATAAATCAATCAAACACTAACATTATTTGCACAAAATAAAAGGATCAGGATCTCATGTTATATTTATGAAATATGGTTATAGAATTGAAATTTAAATTGTGAATCGTTTTTATTTTTTTAATCATAAATTGAATTTTATTATGAATAATAAGATACATAATAGATAAAATTAATATAATAGATAAAATTAATATATTTTTAAATAAAAATAAGTAATATGAACAAATGTTTAATCTACACAATCACAAAATATAATGTAAAATAATTTTTATTTTATATTTAAATTTTACATCCTATATATAATAAAATATAATAAACAAAAATTTAAATAATTATTTACAAAAAATTAAAAATAACATAAATCGTTTTTATTTTAAAATACAGTTTTTAAAAATATATACAATAAAATAAAATAAAAATAGAAATTTAAATAATTATTTTAAAAAAAATAAAAAATAATATAAACATTTTTTATTTTAAAATACTTTTTTAAAAATAAATATACTAATAATAATAAATTTTTAAAAAAAAAACAGAAACAGAAACTTAAAAAAATGATTCAGTGTTATGTTGCTCAGCTTTTCTTAAAAGTTTTAAAAATTATTCAGCTTTTCTTAAAAGTTTTGTGCTACTCCTAAACAGTAAAAAAGAAGGCTTCGACCAGCTCCTTAATTAATTTGTAAGGACGAGAAGCTCTTTGTTTGAATTTATTGTGGTTTTTAAGCGCTTTGACAGGGGTTTATGGGATGGATAACTTTCCTTTGCTAAGCAAGGTTTAACCCTCTATGATTACATTTTTTTTTAGGGATGAGATCTTCTGCTTAGATTAGATCTCTCACCGGATTCATCTGGCATTAACTCTTTTGAAAATGTGTTTTTTTTAAAGACTGATTTACTGGTTAAGAGAGGAACTTTGCCAAAAAATTTCTTCTGTTCTCCCTTCTTCTCCCAAAAATTTTCTTCTATTCTCCCTTCTTTTTTTCGAATGACCCTCTCTTCTCCGCGGTGATAGAACTTCTATTCCATTTTAGAATGTGATTTTCTTCTTCTCTGGTGACCTCTCTTCTCTGCAGTGATAGAACTTTTTTTTGGTTTTAGAATGTGATTTTTATCAGATGATAAAAATATCTCATATAATATGAAAAAATTTTATCATTTAATAATTTTCCTAAAATGTGATTGAATTAGAAATATAAATTAAATTATATTAATAGAGTTGACGAGTTTAAAGAAAAGGTATATATAAGGACAACTATTATATTTTTACTTATATTTCTGTGATATGAATGAACTTTTATAAAATTTGATATTTATTAATATACATAATTTTCTATATAATACTTATCAATCACTTAAACCTTATTACTTTCGCTGTTATTATTTCTTTACTCAACATAAAACTAAAGAGTAGCAATGTTCTGAATTTTAAATAATAATTAAGTAGTTTATTAGTTATCCTGTCAATTTCTTTTTTTGTTATTGTTAACCTTTTTCATGTTTTCATCATCTGTCATTTACTTTTTTCATGTTTTCATCATCTGTCATTTACTTTATTGTCTTACTTTTTATACTTATTATTTAAGAGATTTGGAATTTTCATACTTATTTTATGACTCTTCAATATGAACATTTGCTCTTATCTCACAATAATAATAGTTTTAACAGAAATCACAATAATATTATGAGGTATATGTATGCTTTGAAAATGTTCACACTTATTTTATGATTCTTTAATTCGATAATTTGTCCTTTTCACAATAATAATACTTTTTAAAAGAAATCATAACAAATAATATTGTGATATTTAAAGTTTTGTATTATATTAATTTGATTATCTTTGTTTGGTAAACTTCATTATATTTCTATTAAAAAAAAAACATCCAATCATGAAAAAACGTACTTTTATTATAAAAAAAAAAATCTATTAGTAAAAAACTACTTAATAAAAAAAATGTTATTCATTCTTGTTTTATACAAGAATTGATAAATAATTTATAACTATTAAATATTTAAATTAATATAAAATAAAGACTTAATAGTAAATGTAATAATTTATAACAACTTATAAAAGAAGAACAACATTAAAAATGAGTAAGATATTCCTTAAAAAAAAAAATGCAAAGTAATACTCAAAAGTTTTATTTAGCAACATATTTCTAGTTGTATTAAATATTGATTATAAACTAATGTTATTTATTATATCTCAAACTTCACTCTTTTCTCTCTTAATTAACAAAATTATTGTACAATTTACTATATAAATAACATGTATCTATTCTAAATAAATAATATTTAGGATATTATCTAGTCTAAATAAGTAATAAATGCGTGAAAACATCACACTTTGGCTACGAACAATTTAGACGGTGGGTCTCCTTTCTTTTTTTACAAACTTTCTAAATAATCATGGAGAAACAAATATATGGAGATATTCCAAAGATGGGGTAGAGTGAAGGACGTTTTTATTTCTAGGAGGATAGATCGGAGAGGGAGAAGATTCAGATTCGTGAGGTTCTTTGAGGTTCGAAACGTTGCTATTCTTGAAAAAGAGCTTGATGGTATTTTTATAGGTTAGCAAAAGCTTCATGTTAATAGGCCCAGATTTGAGAGAAAAGGCGTTGCTTTTGGTCATCAATCCAATAATCTTAATTCTTCTCAAAAGAATGTTAGAAATGAGATAAAGGTGTGGAGAAAAATTGTCCACGCTCAAACTTATGCCCAAACTGTTAAAAATCATATTGGTAGGGAGCATGAAGATGAATAGTGGAAGGGTATGGATTTAAAAGTGAAGGAATGTAACGTAGATTGACTCTAAAATTGTATGGTGGGAAGACTCTATGATTATAGTAATGTCTACAATATACAAAAGTTATTAGTGTTGGAAGGCCTCGGTATGTTAAAAAAGCAGGTGTTTGGGGGACAATATGGTGCTAATATCCAGTATAGAGAACTGTGATTTTGCAAAAATCCTAGAAGAAAATAAAGGTTGGTTTGAGTCGACCTTTGATTATATCAAACTGTGGTCTAAGCAAGAAATGCCTCAACATAGACTTGTTCGAGCGAGATGCTGGGGTTTATCGTTATCTCTGTGGAATGAAGAGTGTTTGAGCAAGATTGTCTCTTCCGAAGGCAAGCTCATCTCCCTACAAGAAAACCTGTTTTCCATAAATAATTTAGAGTTTGTCAGGGTGCAAATGCGAACAACAATCGGACATAAGGTTGACTTCAAAAGAGATGTTAGAATTAATGGAGTGGTATACCATGTTTGCATTAGAAAGGAGCAACCTTGGTCACCATCCGGCGAGTGTCTATGCTCAACGGAGTATCTCTCACAACCCGATTCTATTTCTTCCTTTGAACCAGAGGACTCCTCGTTACCTCGTTCGGAGCGCATGGAGCCAAGAGAGTGCGAAGATGGCAATGCCATGTCCAGCGATGCCACCATTTTCTCTCCGGAGAACAACGAAGGCTTGGCAAACTCTAGCAAAATGGCTTGTTCAGGTACGGATCCTATGGATTGTCTAAAGATGGAAAACGTTTTGAATCCTAGGAGACAGAGTTCTAGCAGTGGCAGGGTTATCACGAATGGGGAAAGTTCTTTGGGTGTGACTCACACTAGGGTTTTTGACGCATTGGTTTTTAAACCTAGGGTTAAGCAGGTCGGATATGCGGTAGGGGTGGACTCAGTAATCCTTGAAACACAATTGGGCCCAAACATTGCTGGCCTAATTTCTCATACCAGGGGTGAAGGAAGTGGGAACGTTAGGAACCCTAGATGCCGCGACGGCGCCTCCTCACCCAACCATGGACGCACAACTCGAGATGTGTACGACGTTGCCACCATTCCGACTTCTCCTCCAGCAACGAGAAAGGAAAACGCGTACTCTTATCCTCAGGCAATGGCGGAGCGCGAGCTTGCTGGCAGTGTCGCAATCACGACGGCAGTTGGAACAGGTTCGGAGGTCGTGGCTGGGACACAAGAAGGCGTCTTGGGCATCTCATCTTTGGCGAAGGAGGACCTCAAGGTGGCATATCCCAACCAAAGTGAGTTTGCGAAATCACTGAATTTTCAGATTGGACAGTGTAGTAATCAAAATACGTGTGAAGGAAGGAGAGAAATAAGGTCAATTATATCCCAAATTAGCAATGGTGTTTCTGATAATGGTATTGATAACTGTAATCGTCTATTCTGGTTGAAACATGGTAGCTTAGAAACTATCAGACTTGGGAATTGGGTAAATTGATCGGGGTTACCCTTGAGGGGGAAGAGAAAAAGCTTTCGGTTGGATTAGAAGAACTCGAAGACAAAGACAAAAAGCAGAAGATTGAAGGTGTAACATCCCTGAATTTCTACTCATATATATATATATATATATATATATATATATATATATATATATATATATATATATATATATATATATATATATATATATGTATGTATATATATATACTAAAAAAAAACAGATAATATGAAATTAACATATACATACATCTATCTCATAAATGTATTTCAAAATAAACATCCCTCTTCGCAGGGATTTTAATATATACATCAAAGTTTTAAAAAAAAAAACAAAATACAGCATTCAAATTATCTATCCCTTTTCTCCAAAAACTCACTGAGGAGCTCTATCACCTGCAACCTTGTCTGCTCCCGTGTAAATTAACACGATCATCACAGATTAAAGAAAACAAAACACAGGGTAAGCTAGCTATTTTTTTTGAACTTCAAATATGAAACTTTATATCAACATAAACCATCAATATTCACACATCTCATAAATTCATCAAGTGTCTACCATGTTAGTACTCCACATTACTCTTGTCAGATTTCTACTGACTCACAATACATAGACACTTGACTCTACTTCCGGAAGACTCGTGCGTTGACTCAGACTCAGAGATCTGCACCTGTCATACTATATCACTGTGAATTCACACAGCTATGCGTATAAATAATCTCAATATCATCTCTCTCCTAGTATGATAGGGTTAATTCATATAACAGATCAAGTTAGTTATCTTTCAACAACTTACCCATTCATATGAACCTCCTTCGACTCTCACCACCTGAATAACTTCATCTATATGATTCCATTATCTCAGGAGAGTCAGGATATCTCCTAAACGAATCCCTAGTCAATGCACATTCTACACAATCTTAACACGGTATTTTCTTTCCTGAAAATACTATGCCTTGATCACACTTTCACATCATTCCATATATCATACAACACATCCATGAACGATTCAATCATATCATATTTCAAACCTTTTCTAAACAATCCAAATCACAAAATCAAATCATACCAAAGTTTAGAATTTCGAAAATCATATACATTTCACAGCATCTACTATATTTAAAATTTCACATTTCAATCTCAAACAAATTTCGATCTACACAAAAACAAGGCATCGTTCAAGAAAAATTTGAAACTGGTGACTACGTCACCCCCAACTTCAGAATCTTCTAGCCTAAGGTTTTATTGAAAATAAAATTAGCTTCCCTTACCTGGATTTGAGCAGATGCTCACTAAGGTTCCAAACCCACCAAAAACTTAAGGATGCCCTAACCTACACCATAGAGTTTTGATCACAAATCTAACTAGATCACTCGTTTTCTGCGTTAACGGAGACGAACTCTGAAGCTAAAAGAGTCACATACAAAGCCTATGCAGAGACGACCCTCTCAAGTTCAGAATCGACTCAAAGAACAGGGCAAAATGAACTTACTCTGTTTAAGCTTTTGATCGGAAAATCTCGCAGAGTAACTTCCCAGGAGTCCAATGGCAGTCGCCGATCGTCAAATTGGTATGTGAGGATGTCTGAATCGTAGAGAGAAGGAGAGAAAGGAAAAAGGAACGAAACTAAACTCACTCTATCTCTCTCTACCCAACAGCAGCGTTCGAACACTCTATGAGGATGTGAGTTTTGAAACTAAGCCACGCAGACCAGTAATGCCGCTGCCATCACCCACTCTGAGGGAAAACTTGCATGCAGGTTTCCTCTACTTGATTGCAACGTCCGACAGGATGGCCACGTGGGCGTCTCTGCGCGCACTCAAACTCTGGGCCACCTGCCCTACCAAATCTCTGGCGCCAACTACTCTGGGCACCCTCACTGTCTAAGTGTCGCGCATGCAGAACGCCCTCGCTGGGAGCCTGGGTCCAGCTTAACTGCGTGTAGCAGGGAACCCCGATGACCATGCACCGATGACCAATAGGTGCTTCACTACTTCCCCCGATGACTGATCGCGCTCTGAGTGCACCGATGACTGATCGCGCTCTGAGTGCACCGATGGCTAATCGCGCTCTGAGTGCACCGATGACTGATCGCGCTCTGAGTGCACCGATGGCTAATCGCGCTCTGAATGCACCAATGACTGATCGCGCTCTTCTTTCAGGCGCTTTACTGACCACTGGTCCTCTCTCCATCTTTAAATCTCTGCACGTGACTAACTGTTAACTGGCTTAGGCTTTAGCGCGATCTCACTGCAACCCTTCCAACTTGGTTTGTGACTTGATCGCGACTAACTATAACCTTAGCATTGCCTTTAACAGCTTTATGCATAGCTTCATGCTGGATGACTGATGTGTCTCTCATCCTGGCGATGACCGATGTGTCTCTCATCCTGGCGATCTCTCATCATGGTCGATGACCGATGTGTCTCTCCTCCTGGCGATCTCTCATCGCCCTTGTGTGTGACGAGGACACATCGCCTCACTCTGGTCACCGATGTCACATCGTCACACCCTGCTGAGGGCTCATCGACTCACTACTCCACGTCTGTGGTATCACCCCCACATGGCTTGGTGACGTCGATAGTTTCTCCTGCCCGAGGACAGTTCGGTACAAACCTCTCCCTTGCCAATGCATGTAACACTAAGGGTAAATCTCTTATGCCAAAGCATAGAGTTTCGCAGTTATCCCGCATGCATGGTGCATCTAAGTTTCAAATCACACCTTGATACATGTGATTTCTGGAACCCACTATGGTCCACCGACCGACCTCTACCATACTGACCTCAGACCTCTTGGGCGACGTCCGAGGTCTGACTACTATGAATTTTCTATTATATGTTCTTTTCATTTCAGATAACAAAGTATTCAGAAAGCATTTAAAATATACCCCTTCTACTCTAAATTAATTTTCTAGATCCTTACAGAAGGGGTAGGAGAGGGGGGTATCTGTGATTTATGATCATCGCATCCATGAATTCTAGAGGGTTGGGGAATACGGTAAAGTGGAGGTATTTAAAGGAGCTTATCACAGTGGAAGGGATCAACATGCTTTGTATTCAAGAAACCAAGTTATCTAATATCAGCAAACAAAAATGTTATCAATTGTGGGTGGACAATGACATTGACTTTGTTCATAGTGAAGCATCGAACGTTTCTTGAGGGATTCTTACAGTCTGACATAGTAGTTTATTTGAGTGTTCTAGACACATCTCCAGCAAACATTTTGTGATCGTCTTTGGAAAATGCTTGGCCAAGAATATTCCTATCATCATTGTGAATGTGTATTCGTCATGCAATTTCAAGGATAAAACCACTCTTTGGAAGGAGCTAACAAAGTTAAGAGAGAATGAGACTTGCAAATTTTGGTGTATTCTTGGTGACTTTAACGTTGTCAAGAAGAAGGAAGAACATAGAGGAGTCTGTTATGGAAGAAGTGATAGTAGGGAGATATCTGGTTTCAATAGTTTCATTGAGGGGATGGAGATGCTAGATATTCCTTGCATTGGGAGAAAGTACACTTGGTACAGACCAAATGGTATGGCAAAAAATAGGATCGACAGCTTTTTGGTCTCTAATGAGTGGTAACAAATCTGGCCAGGAAGTAAACAGTATGTTTTAGGTCGACAGGTATCAGATCATTGTGCCTTAATTTTGAAAACACATGTGGTGGACTAGGGACCTAAACCTTTCAGGTTTCTAGACAATTGGCAGGAGGACAAGAGGTTCAGCGGGTTTGTGAAAGAAAAGCGGGAGAAGTATGTGGTACAAGGTAATCATATTTTGGACCTTCGAGATAAGTTCAAAATGCTTAAAAGCAACATAAGGATGTGGAATAAAGAGGTCTTTGGGTATAATGAGACAGTAAAGTTGGAGCTTTTGAATGAATTAAAGAAGTTGGATCAGAAGGATGACAATAATATTCTTATTGATTTGGAGAATGAGGCTCGTCTGGAAATCTTGAGTCAGTTACAGATCATTAACTTGAGAAGTGAATCTCTTCTTCAACAAAAGTCCAGGTCTATGGGGTTTAAACACGAAGACTCAAATTCTAAATTCTTCCATGTTATGATTAGATGAAGAAGAAGGAAAAGTGGTATTAACGGGATGTTCTACCAAGATAAGTGGATTGAAGAACCAAATGTTGTTAAAGATGAAGTTCTAAAGTTCTTTTCGAACAGGATGACAACTCTCGATGATTTTGGGGTCAGATTGGACAATATCTCATTTCAAAAGATATCAGACGAAGACAATCGTCTACTGATTGCACCTTTTTGAGGAATTAGACATCAAGGAAGCAGTATAGACGTGTGGGAGCGATAAAAGTCCTGAACCAGATGGGGTAAGCTTCAGTTTCATTAAGAAAAATTGGCAGATCATTAAAAAGGATTTTTTCGAAGCAATACAGGGTTTTCATACCCATGGGTGTTTTCCAAAAGGTTGTAATGCTTCCTTCTTCTATCTCATTCTTAAATCTTTCAATCCTCAATCTCTAGATGAGTATAGGCCCATTTCGTTGGTTGGAAGCAAATACAAGGTTATTTCCAAGATTTTGTCTATCAAAATAAAAAAAGTTCTTGACAATGTAATTGACTCCTCGCAATCAGCTTTTTTATCACAAAGAGGTTTGTTGGATAGTGTTTTAGTTGCCAATGAGCTGGTGGACGAATTGAAGAGGAAAAAGAAGAGTGGGGTGATCATAAAGATTGACTTCGAAAAAGCATATGACTCTATTAGTTGGGACTTCTTGTATTACATGTTGGCCAGGACGGGTTTTTGCAGTAAATGGGTGCATTGGATCAAAGAATGCCTGCAATCATCTTCTATTTCTATCTTAGTTAATGGAAGCCCGACTAAGGAATTCAAACCGACTAGAAGTCTCAACCAAGGGGACCCAATTGCATCGTTTCTTTTTCTAATTGTGGCTCAAGGTCTATCAGGGTTGGTGAATCAAGCTGCTAGAAAGGAGTTATTTTCTCGACTAAAAGTAGGTGCCAAAAATGTGAAGGTGAAGCTCCTTCAGTTTGCAGATGACACTCTGATCACGTGTGATTCGAGCATCCAAAACATCCAAGTTGTTAAAGCTATGCTAAGACTTTTTAAAATTTGCTCTGGGCTTAGAATTAACTTCTTTAAAAGCAAAATTGGCGCCATTGGAATGGATAGGAATGTGCTAGAATTGTTCTCAGAGATTCTAAATTGCAGCATTATGAATATCTCGTTTATCTACCTTGGGTTGCTTATTGGGGGTATTTCTTCTAAAACGTCTTTTTGGGATCTAATGATTACAAAGATCAAGAAGAGACTATCTACATGGAAAGGTAAAAACCTTTCCTTCGTTGGTCGTGTTTGCTTGATTCGTTCAGTGTTGAATGTTTTTCCACTTTCCTTCTTCAAAGTCCCATCTTCCATATGCAAAAAGATTACAAAGCTCTAGTGCAATTTCCTGTGGGGTTGGGATTCTGAGGGAAGGAAAATAGCTTGGATTAGATGGGATAATATATGCAAGCCTAAAGTGAAGGGAGGGTTAGGCATCAAGCATTTAGATTCTTTCAACAAAGCTTTACTCGGTAAATGGAAATGGAGACTTGGGTCTACTGAGAACGGTTTATGGAAAGATATTCTAGTATCTAAATATGGCTCATGGAGGAATCTTCTTGAATCTAGAATTCTAAGACAGGCATCTAAATGGTGGTGTGACTTAAACAAGGAGTGTGGGGAAGGGCAGGGCATCAATTGGTTTGATTCTAACTGGGAATGGGAAATAGGGTCCAATGAAAAAATCAAGTTGTGGGAAGACGTCTGGGTGGATAATTTTCAACTGAAAGTAAGATTTCCAAGGTTTTTTAATAATTCCCTATCTATTTATAGACCCTTGTGTTGCTATGGTAAATGGCATAGTGACATTTGGAGATGGGAACTCAAGTGGAGAAGAGACTGGTTCGAATGGGAGAAGCCCCAAATATATGAATTATGGTCTGTGCTGGAAGGCCAAACTCTGAAATCAAGCAGGGATGACAAATGGCTTTGGAGAGACCCACAAACTTGTAAGTATTCTGTTAAATCTGCATATGAAATCCTCTCTACTCCTACCCCAGGAGCTTTTAATGATACGTATAGAGTTCTGTGGAGCCTGTTGATACCATCCTCGATACAATGCTTTGCTTGGAGGGCATTGCAAGACAGGATTGCTACAAAGCAAAACTTGATTAGAAGGTCGATTCATCTTGTGGATTCTATGTGCGCTTTATGTGGGAATGAAAAGGAAATAACTTCCCATCTCTTGATATCTTGCCCAATCGCGAATGCTGTTTGGAATTTATGTAACAAATGGATAAGGGATAGCTCCGTAAACTACTTTGATTTGAAAGAACACTTTGAACAATTTCATTGTACTCGAATTAGCAATTATGGTAATAAGTTGTAGAAAGAAGTGTAGGTCTCAATCATTTGGTGCATTTGGAAACACAGGAATGAGATAGTTTTTAATTAAGTAAAAGTGGATACAAGTGAAGTCTTTTCATTGGTTCAAGTGCAATTGTGGACTTAGTTAAAAAAACAAGATTCCGAATGTGACTTTCTCTTTTTTAAACTGGGCTCAAAGTCCAATAATTTATATTAATATGATAACACATCATTGATATTAGTGCGATTAAAGAGATCAGTTATCTGTTCCAAACACTTATCTAAGTTTTTGTTGGATTCCTAGAGAAATTGTTTGATATCTTTTTTGCATAAGAATTAGAACACCCCTTTATATTTTCTTTATTTAATTTATTGATTGTCGATTAAAACATAATAATAATAATAATAATAATAATAATAAATATGAATGCTGTACTTTTTTTACAACATGGATACTTTATTTACATTGTTTCCTACAAACTTTTCATTATCACAATAATATTCCTAAATCATAAAATCAATATTTCAGAATAAAAAAAATCAATGAATCATTGTTTGAATAAATCAATTAAACACTAACACTACCTTGGTTAGTGGAGAAACCCTAGACAATAAATACTGCTATGGTACAAACCTAATATTACGAATAGGCACAAAATAAAAGGATCAGGATATTATGTTATATTCATTGTATGAAGTAGTGATTTTGCCTAATAATTAGTCCGCACACAATATTAATACTATGATACAATTCACATAAAATCTGGGTGAATATCATCTTCCACCCTTTCACTAACTATGGTTTCTAAGACACTCTTATTACATGGAGCTGAATTTTTACCCAGGTCAAAACCTTTATTTAGTTCAAACTCTGAATTGTCATCATACTCAGTTAAGTAAACTTTCCATTTGGAGGTTATCTCAGTCCTTGATTGTTTGCATTTTTGAGTCATCTGATCATATGTTGTCACATCATTCTTTCTTTTTGGATTGTTTTCAATTAAAGAAGTAACCCTCACTGGATCCTCTGCAGCAATGTGAAACCACATAAATCATATAATGTGGAAGTCATTTAATGAATTGATTAATAAATTAAAACATGGTAGTGGAATGGTGAATCAGAGTATATATTTGAAATCATGAATCGTTTTGTTTCCTGACTGAATTGTATGATTTATAAACATTTAAAAAATATAATATAAAATATATAAGCATGTAAAAATATAATTAATAATCACATGTTAAAAAAGTAGTTGTATATCAACTCATTTATTAAAAAAAGAAAAAATTAAAATTAGAATTTTTATAAAATCAATTAAATAACCTGACCCGATTCACATTTAAACTCAGTTTACAATAGAGAATTCGTGTTATACGGAACTAAAAACGATTATTTTTATAATTCATATCACGGACATCTAGAACTATATATTGTATCGTACAATTTGTATCTGCATCGTACTATACTTATTACTATCAATTAAAATATTATCCCAAAATTATCTGAAATTTTAAAAAAACAACATTGATGAAAATTTATCATATATAATTTTTTTTTATCTTTGTGGAATAGTGCTCCTCAACTAAATGGAATAAAATACAAAATTTGCTATTTTTTTATGCTGTGAACCATTAGACTAAATTGAAATATACAGAAACATGTAGAATAAAAGAATATGCACCTTGAGAGTTATAGAAAAGGGTCTTCTTCAAAAACTTGTCACTTCCTGCAGCAGTATTCTTCGTCACCCTGCTTTTTTTGAACATACCCTTCTCCAACTCAGTCACTACAAGCCTTTCACAATCATCTGATCAATTCAATCCATCACAATTTGGAGTATAATTTTAGATGTAATCACCATAAGACCAGTTAAAAATCAATATAAATATAACATCATATAAATTACAATTAATATTATTAAACTTCTATTTAAAATTCAGTTTAATTTATATTCACTATCAGATAATCTCTGTAAAAATGTTTATACCAAAAGAATGAATAAATTAAAGAGAAAAAGATTTTATTCACTTTTACCATAATCACAAGTCTTACCAACAATAATATGGGATTGGATGATCGCATGAAACCATTTTACACTGATTATATAATCGTTAAACTCTCAATTAAATCCAAAAATCTATTCTTTTTAAATTTTCCCAATATGATTCTAATCTGTGAGCAGCAATCACAATTATGACCATAATATTACTTTTGGAGAGCTGTCCAGAACAGCAACCACAAAATTTCAGTCATACAAACTGCTGCAGTTCATTCACAGCAAATTTCAATTTATAAGTGTCACCTCATTCACATCAATTTCCAATTTTAATTTTAATTTATAAGTCTCACCTGTCAAATATTGTGGTGGTATGAGATGTTGAAAAAAAAGTACAAGAGGTACCTCATGGTTTGTGCATTGGTGGAAGATTACATAAAACTAATACACCAATGATCAAAATAATTGTATAGTTCTTTATTATGTTAAATACAAATCCTAAAAGATAAACCAATAATTAAAATACTTGTAAGATCCTTTCTCATGTTTGGTACAGGCAAAAAGTTTCACATTGTACAACCGCAATGAAGACAATCACAACCACAAAAACACAATTTAGAACAAAGCCATAACATATTTAGATGAAGTAATAAGGCGAGAAAATAAATAAAATTTAACTAAAAACTAATTTCAAAAATTCAGAACACAAATTTACTGTATATAAGGGTCGAAGAACAAACCATCACCATCAAGTTGTTGCTCCTCGAGAGTGTGATGTTCCTCCTGGTCGAGGTACGCGGACCAATCGTTTCTCTTCTTTTGGCGGTTCACTTCGCCGTTCAAGATTTCCGGTACCGGATCTAGGGTTCCGGCGAGAGGCCATTCTCCGTCATCGAAGGACTTGCGCGACATGTTGAAGTCCTGAACGAACTTGCGAACGTCCTTGGCCATGAATCCCTGGGCAAAGACTCTTCGAACCGATTGCTTCTGGTTGCAGACGGCGCAATTCCATTTGGTGCTGCTCTTCTTCTTCTGCTTCACCTGAACACATTCACCAAAAAAATGAGATTAGAATTAAAATTAAAATTAGAATGAGAGAGAGAGAGAGAGAGAGAGAGAGAGTGAGAATAGATGTGCCTGCATGGTGGAGCATAGGCAGCATTGGAGAGCGATGAAGAGCGTCGACATTGGACGCAAAAAGAGTTCTATTCTGAGATAATTCAGGGGAAAATTGGGGAAAATTTATGTATTTGTTTTGGCGCCTAATTTTTTAAAAGTTCCGGGCTTTGGAGTGAATGAAATTCGTTAGTTTATATTTAAATATTTTTATTTCAAAAATGATGCTTGTAAGATTTGAAATTATTTTTATTTTATTGAAAAGTTATTTGGAAATCTTTTAGTTCAAAATTTAGTTTTGATCTTTGAATCTATCGTTTAGGTGTTTGAAATTATATGGAATATCCTTTCATGTTTGAATAAAACTCAATAACAAGAAGAGAATTACTTAATTAAAAATTAAAAAAATATTCTAACAATTTTGTTATTATAATATTAAGAAGATTGGTGATACACAAAAGTAATAATTAATATTTCAAGTATTTTTTAATATAATTTATTCTTAATGAAATGATATAATTGAAAATTTGTATGTTCTAGACTAAAAGGATAGAGTAAGAAGATTTCTAAAACATGTCAACTAAAAAAATATAATGGTAAAAACTTATATTAATATGATAAAATTTTATTGTTATGGTTGAATGAAAATAATGGTCAATTTAATTATATTTTTGGAATTTAATCGTTTTTATTTGTTGTTTTTATAAAAATCATGTATTATTGAAAGTTTTTTTTACCTTCTCTTTATTTATTTTTTTAATTTTTTATATAAATTCCTAATGTAGCTGCTTAGGTTACTTTTGAAAGTTTTTTTATTTTTTATTTTTCTTCACATGAATTTAATCTAATATACTATGTTTGTTTGTTTTTTTTTTTTTTTTTTGGATTATTTTTCATATGATGAGATGCACGGTAACATGAGTTTTATTAAAAAAAAATTAACATAATTGTTTAGCATGAGTTTTATTTTAAAAAATAGGTAGAAAGCACGAACATTTTACTTATATTTTAAATTTTTTGTAATTTCTTTTTTATTTTAATTATTGTACTGACCAGTCCTCGGACGTCAGCTGGGTCCCACAGCATGGGTCAAAGCCACGTGGAATGGATCCTACAGGGGTATTGAACAGAGAAGGGCGATGAGTCATCAACCTACAGGAAAGGGTGATTAGTCATCAGCCTACAGGAAAGGGTGATTAGTCATCAGCCTACAGGGAAGGGTGATTAGTCATCAGTCTACAGAAAGGGGTGACTAGTCATCAGACTACAGAGATGGGTGAGTAGTCGTCAGATCACCAGGATGGGCGGAGATGTCATCGTCACTCAGCAGGTCGAGGAGTCCTCGGCGACAGAGTGTGGCGAGGTGACATCGGCCTTGGGTGATTTGAACAGCGTAAACAGAACAGCTAAGATTGGTTCCCAGAGTGGGCCAGTGACCAGTTGAATACCCAGAGTTAGGGAGAGGCCTGGATCACGAAGTGCCTATGCGGGTAGCAGGGAGAGCACAGTTGGGTGTAGAGTCCTGAGGGGACGAGTACTCACCAGAGCTAGGGTTTTCCCAGTGAAGCTACATGCATGGCACGTAAACAGTGAAGGCACTCCCAGAACAGGTGGCCCCAGAGACTAGGTGCACAAGGAGGCACCCAGGTGGTCACCCTGTGAGAGTTTGCACTCCAGAGAAGGAAACCTTATGTGCTAGATTACCCTAAGATTGGGTGATAGCGGCGCAAGGGTATTCCAGTAA
This sequence comes from Phaseolus lunatus, assembly GCA_013389735.1. Taxonomy (NCBI): domain Eukaryota; kingdom Viridiplantae; phylum Streptophyta; class Magnoliopsida; order Fabales; family Fabaceae; genus Phaseolus; species Phaseolus lunatus. Next base: position 29,587,626 of record CM023860.1, read on the forward strand.
ACCCTAAATATGGCTAGTAGCGCAGTGAACCCTAATTAGGGTTAGCGGCGCTGTAAAACCTAGACTATATAAGGGACAGTAAAATACTTCACAAAGGTACGCAGTTTCTAGACCTAAACACAGAGAGAGAAACTCAATACACTTGGTGTTCCTTGCCTTACACTGACTTGAGCGTCGGAGTGCAAACGGCCTCTAGGACGCCCCCTTTCTCTTTTGCAGGTGTAGATTGCTTCGAAAGAACCAAGCACATATCAACGTGAGGAAGGAGGCGTGTGAGTGTCGTGAGTCAACCGACAGGCGGGTCAACCGGCAAGAACAATTATAAAACTTTATCTTATTTTTAACCTATTTTCTATTTTCAAATATTTGTTTCTAACATCATCTTGTATCAATCTTTTGTTTAGAATTTTTTAATGTATTGAATTAAATTAAACTTGAAAAATTATATTAAATTGATATTTTAGTTTATATTTATTATTTTTAATGTTCTAACTTCAATTTATTGATATATTTAAAGTCACTAGATTTGTTAGATTCAATATTTAGTGACATTGTCACTTAGATATCTCACTAAATTAAAAGAATAAAATATTTATAAGTTACATTTAATTTTGTCTAATAAAATATGTAATCTAACAATTCCAAACCATACATTAACATTAGAAAAGTTTCTAAAAAGAAACCATTTGACATGTTTTAAAAAGTGTACTAATCTAATCTAACTCATTAGTTACAACATCTAATATATATGTACACAATATTTTAAGTTATAAAATCTATAATTTTAATTTATTTACTTTTTATGACCCTGTTATTTTTAATGTTGTTTTAGAATTTTTTGAATCATTATATTTGAAATTCGAATTTCAAATTTAAAAATATACAAAAGTAAAATAGATGGTTGAGATCTAGACGAAGGAAGAAAATTAAAGGTTGAGATTTGTAGAGAAAGAGAGAAATAAAAATAATAATATAAATAAAAAGTTGCCCATCTATTGTTCAACTTATTCTAGGCATGCATCTATTGTTTTCTCTATTTGCATATTGGTTATGTCTATCTTTATGGCTATGGAACAAAATATGGCACACGTATAAGAATAACAATATATATGTTGTTTTGTGTTTTGTTTTCTAACATATATTCTTCTCACCCTCAAGTCAAATGTGAGCACATCATGACTCACATTATGTAGCACAGACACGGACACTGATACGACACGGATACGGACATGAAGATACGTATAATTTTTAAAATGTAGGATACGGAGACACAGATTTATATATTATATAATTATGAATTATATAAATTGACAGTAAAGATTTATGTGCACAAATATGTTTTAGTTTCTTTTGTAGCAGAAATATGTTTTTCATGGCTGATTCAAAAGAATTTGTTCCTTATTTTTATAATTATACTAAAAATTTATACAATAAATTTGAGTTTTTAGAAAATTAATGTATTTCTCCTTTTTAAAATTGTGTAAGAATCGTGCTAAAATAGTCAGAAATTCAACAAATATTTTTTGAATCGGACACTTCACCGACACGTGTCCTACAAGTGTCATACAAGTGTCGTGTCCGACACGTGTGTCTGACACGAACACGCTATATAAAAGAAAGTATCCGAGCTTCATATCACATCTTCTTCTTTTCTTATGTCTTCTATTTCCCTTACACGTTTAATTTTATTTTTTCAATTTTCTTTTAGGTTTATAGAATCAAAGATGATAGACAAACATGAACCTTACAATTTTTGTTTGAAAGCCCAAAGGTAAAATTTTCACATTCTTTTTCATGTCAAAATTTGAAGGATATGTTTCTTATTATTATATGTCTCATTTGTCTTACATACTTTTTTTTTTTTTCAGTTTAGATATGTATCAAAGATAAAGATAACAAGTGGGAGTGGAGGTATTCTTCCTAAAACAAGTACTATAAGATATTTTGGGTATGGTTTAGGGATCAAAGATTACCAACAAACATATAGATGATTATTTGTTATAAGTACTAAAGTAAGTTTTTTCTCATTCTTTCGGTCAATATGTTTGATGACAACTACATCTGATGAGATTAAATACTAAAAATGGTAGACAAATATTGTGAATTAAAATTGGCTAATTAAATTATTATTATTTTGCAGAAGATGACAAGAACATAATCTGATGTAGGTCTTTTGTTGATAGATTCACTAAAGAGCTTATGAGACGAAGCAACTGCATTTGACAAGATCTTATACTTAGAATGTTGAATGAATGTTGTGTATTAAAATTATCGATCGACAAACTTATGTTGAAGACTACATATTTTATCATGTGTTTAAGCATGAGCTTATCAAACAACAATAAAATATGCACGTTATTGTGTTTGAACACTATAAGAAAACCATTAAATAGAAACCAATTTTTAGAAACCAAAAAAATTAGTTACTATAGTGACTAAATTATAGACCATTTTAGAAACTAAAAAAATATTAGTTTCTAAATTAGTTTCTATTATTGTTAAATAGTTTCTAAATTGGTATCTAATTAGCTACCAAGGTTTTAGCTACCAATTATTTAGATTTTAAATTTGGTAGCAAAAACCTTGGTAGCTAATTAGATACCAATTTAGAAACCATTTAACAATAATAGAAACTAATTTAGAAACCAAAAATTTTTTTAATCTAAAAAATGGTTTATAATTTGGTCACTATAGCAACTAATTATTTTTTTGTTTCTAAAATTAGTTTCTAATCAATAATTTTCTTGTAGTTGAAGTTATTAGTAGCGATTGCATTAATATATGTAAACATAAAATATAATACAATATCAAATATAATTTAATTTTTTTTAAATTTTAACATATTTATTTTTAAAAATTTCATCGGTCTCCCCAAAATTATTTTCAAACTAAAAGAATTAAATATTCATTTCAACATATTTATTTTAAAAATTGTTGGTGCACATATTTTTATGAAATCCATATATATATATATATATATTAAAAGAGATAAATATAAAACATTGTGAAAAATATGTCAAACCATAAGAGGTGGTTAAATTGTGTATTTTTTATTTTTATTTTTTGTAATAAATGACATGAGCAAAATTTGATACTGGTTAGACACAATTTATGTTAACAAACTCACTGTAATGCTGAAAACTAAATATTTTATTGTATGTCTGACCACAAGCTTATCAAATAAAGTTTACAGTCAATCATATTATTGTATGCATAATTCATCAAAATTATAATTAAATTGGATAAAAATACCAATTGTTCTAATTTATCTGATCATGAATTGTAATTTAAAACATTTCATATGTTGTTCGAAACAATATAATCCTTTAGTAAGACGTATACTTTTTTTGTCATTAATTACAAGAATTTGAAAAATTATCTCATGAAAACAAGGTATTTAATTGAAGAATACAAACCCATTAAATTTAAAGATAAGTATTATGACGTTGCATTTACTTTTTAATTAGTTGAACACTAGTCTCATCTCACTTACATTACCTAATTTATATGATATGATTATTATTCAATTCAATAATTAGGTCAAAAAAATATAATTAATTTACTATAAAAATAAATAATTTTATGAGGAATTTATTACTAGAGGTTATAATAACCTCTAGTAAGACAACCAAAACCTTGATAAATATCAACGATTTTTTTAATAAATCTCGGTAAAATGTTTTTATTATTTTAATTTTACTATTCTTATTAAGTTCATCCTTCCCTCTCGTACTCTAAAAAGCTGCAACATATTCACTATTCTCTCATGACTTCTCAAAACTTTAATAAAAGAAATTCTCTCTAGTAAACGACTTTAATCCCGACGCTCCCTTGCCTATCCTCGATCTCAATCGTTCATCCTCTTCGCAAACCACACTCTACCCCTCCTCTCATTCAAAACCTCTTCCTCGAGGATGCCTTCGCTACTGGCTCCCCCTCCACATTTTCTGAGGCCAACGAGGGGATCCTCCTTTACATCTCGGGAGTGATCCTTAACCTCATCGATAAGGAATACAACATCAAGCTTGCATGCGGTAATTTTTTTGTCATTCACCTCCGGCAGGGAGACAACACAACCATCATGTACGCGCACATCACAGACGAGATTTAATGGCCGTGGTGAAGGACGAGACCGTCGTGAAAGTCGACAATTCACACTACTTCTTTTCGTTTCGCGTAACCAAGGGCTCTAATCCTAGGGAGGAGGAAAAGGATGTGCTCAGCTATGGGCTTGGTGCCTCGGGTCTCTCCAGTTCATTTCTTGTTTAAGTCTATTTATGATTTTTCTTGTATTTTTTTATTGTACACAATATTTATTACAACAGATGGAAGCGGTTGATGTTTAATTGGGAATGAATGAGGTTTTTATAGAAGTAGATTATTAATATTGTTATCATATAGCAGGTTAGTACTTTCTATTAACTTGTTGTCTCTTTAGGTTGATGATTCTAAGAGATTTGTTGTTTGCAGGTTGTGGATTTTGAGCTCCACCACCTGGAAAATATGCAATTGGCATGTTTTTCTTGCCTACATCCAACATTCGCAGAGAGGAATGCAAAAGTGTATTTCGAAAGGTAACTTAATTTTAGGATTTCCTTAGTGTTTGTATTTCAATTGGCATTTTTGTTGTTTTTTTTTCTTTGGTCTATCATTTTGTTTTGCCCCTATTGTGAATAGGTTCAACAATAAGAATAATAATGACATAGTTTTGTTAGGAACATCTGGATAAGAACGATTTTTCTAGTTGTACACATCGTTCTTTTGGTTTTCACCTTATTTTATCTTTCTTGTAAAAGAATTTTACAACATTATTGCATCTTCTTTCTTTGAAAATATTGCAGATAGAATGGTAGATATTAGGTAGGTAGATCTTTTGAGAAAAAATGATAATACTAATTTTTAGCTTGGAATAACAATAACAAATTTCGTGAACATAATCGCTTTCAAAATCTCACAATTGTAACATCTTGTAATTTTTCCTTTCCAAATTTCAATCTTATAAATAATGAAATATTTAAAATTTAACAATTTTTTTTTATAAACTTTAAGTTATCTTAAATAACAAAAAATCCATCATAGATACTCAAATGTTTAGGGAAAAAACAAGGTTTTGAATAAAAATGGATAAAGAGGTCAATCGTGTTTAATTTTAAAAAGAAAAATATTACTTGTATAACAAATTTTAAAACAAAAGAGCGAAATAGAGAAAAAGAAAGGATAAGAAATGAGATATAATTAATGATGTGATAAAAAGAAATAAAAAAAGACAAAAATATTGTTATATAATTTGATATAGAAACAGCATAAGTAAAATAGTTTAGAGAAAAACTAAATCATATATAAATTAAATTAGTACAGACTCTAATTTGAACTTCTTATTTTGTTTTAAAAGAATCTTTAGATATTTATTCCTTAGATTTGATAATTTGAAACACTCTGGGATTTAATTCAAGGATTTTTTTTTTCCCAATATTTGTTTGAAAATAAACCCAATACATCACGTGAGAAATCAAATACAAACATTATTTAGTTCCAAATCCATCTATTTGATTTTGACGCATCAATAAATTGAATATGTGCACAAAAAATATTTTTGGTGTAAATGATTAGGTGTAAGACACGTTTTTTCTGAATATTAAGCAACTGACTATTTTGGTGTGGTTGATTACAACAAGAGACCAGATTAGATATCACTATTTTTTTTTTTATCTATTGCATTAACACGATTTATTAAGATATGATACTGAAAGTGTGAAAGAAAACAAGCCATAATTGGATCCATATATTGATGATTTATTAAATTTTATATTGAGCATAGTTTTTCTAATATCTGCATTATTATGTAAGGGTATTATGACCATTGTGAATTCTCTGTTTTTTCTCACCAGTCGGTTAGGGGATAGTATGTTGGTGCAATTTTCTTGTGGATATGGTGGTTCAATGTTGTCATCCAATCTAAAAAGAAGAGGTATATAATGAATGTCTTGAATTTCACTTCTACCTTCTTTTGATTCATAATTTCAAAACCATTTCTTTTAGTAGAGATGAAAATATGTTGGGGAAGTTGAGGTTTGTTTTTTGGTTCTATAAATATTTCTAACAAACCTTACTGTTATCTTCTTTTTTTTTCTTTGTGCTCTTTATTATCACTGAAGTAATTTATAAAATATTCCCATGCAATTTTGTTGGTTGGTGATATTGAAGCAAATGCTCCATTAAAGAGATTGTGGAGGTCACTTTCTCTTATTTTGCAAGGACATGGTTAGTGGTGAGCAGCTGTTTCCCTATGGATGTGCTCCAAATATGTTAGAGATCCCACATCAATCAATTAGAGATGAAAATATTTCATTATATATAAATGAGTGCAAATTTTTTTTATAAATTGATTTTATGAGATTGAATTAGATTTAAGGTTCACTTTTTAAATTTTTTTGCATAATAAACTTATTGAACTAGTTAAATAGTTATATTTTTAATGCAAAAATCTTTCTTGTTTGTTGTTATATTCTTTATGTTAATATATATATATATTTTTTATTTTTTTTTTTTTTTTTTTTTGGGTTTGAATGATCTTATATCATTTACCATGAACTTCTCGTTCATATCATTTGTTTGAAAGTACAATGATTCAGAATATGATTAAAGAAGGGAAAATTGTTCCATCTGAGATAACAATTAAGCTCTTACAAAAAGCAATGCAGGAAAGTGACAATGACAAATTTCTTATTGATGGTTTTCCCTGCAATGAGAAAAATCGTGCAACATTTGAGGAAGTCGTTATTGAGATACTAAAATTTAAAAAAAAAAAAAACTATTCTGATATAGATAATGATGTACTAAATTTGATTTCCAAAATGCATTATAGCTTTGCACACATGTTGTATTTTTTATTGCCTTGAGGAAGAGATGGATAGACAACTTCTCTCAAACGACTTAGAAAGTGAAAGAGATGGTGTGGAGGAAATTTCCAACCTTTTCTCTCATGGTTGTTGTTTGAATAAATAGCTTACAACAAGTTGTTAGAATAAATAGCTTACAACAAGAGGGGTGGAAAGAGATTTTGCAAATTTTCACAAAAAGTTAAGTCACATTGAAAATTTTATTAAAACCAACCAACTCAAATCATTGTTCAATTGATTGTAAAAACAGAAATAAACATTAAAAACAAAATATAACCAATTTAATTACTATCCTGAAAATAGAAAATTAACAATACAGTAAAAAGATAGAGTTAAAAAATATAGTTCTACATCGTTCAGGAGTCGGTGCCAATGATAATTTAAGGTGTTTTTAAAAATGATCCGGTCGGTCATCAGTAGTTGATGACGTCAGCAGCAGGTGACCACGTGGACCATGCACAGGGTGGCACGTGGTAGAAAGAGCAAGTGAATCAGGGAGGAGATTACCTACAACGGTGATCGATAGTCAGATACCAAGTGGCCACCACCCCCAGAGCGGTGCCTAGATAAGCGCCTGGAAGTACCGCACGGACGTCGGTGGATATGCATGAGGCACCGCACGGTCATCGGTGGATATGCATGAGGCACCGCATGTAATGATGCAAGTCAAGACCACTTAAGGATGACCAAAGATGCTATATATAAAGGGTCATCTCAACAATCAAAAGAAGACTTCACAAAAATAAGAAAGGGTCATATTCCAAAGCACTTGAAGTTCTTCTTACTAGTCTTCTTAAAGAGTAGAACATTTTTGTAAATAATTGGGTTCTCTTGAAGAATCCAAGTAGTAGTATAAATAAAGAGGGCCCAGGCCCAAGAAGCCCAAGCCCAAGAAGCCCAAGCCAAGAAGCCCAAGTCAAGTGGGGCCCAAGCCCAATCCATGAGCATCAATAGGAGCAAGGCTAAAGCTTTGGGAAATAAGCATGAATGGATGTATCTCTTTTGTAATTTCTTTTGTGTAGTTTTTAGTAGAACATTAAAGGAAGGTGTAGATATTAAAATAAGGGGTGCTAATGTACAAAAACAAGTCACACCTTCCATGTGACATAAAAAGTAGGTGTAGGTGTAGTTTTAGGAGGTGCCAAAGTAGAAATCAAGTCACACCTCCCTTGTGACATGTGTTTTGGCTCCAAATTCAAATGCTTCTCATTTGAATTTTCCCACTTTAATTTCAGCCCTCTCACACTATAAATAGAGGTGCTATGCTCATGTAAAATAAGATTGAAATTAGAAGAAAAGTTACTATACTCAAATTGTGAGTGAATTTTGTGAGACTTGTTCTCCTCTTCCTTGTCTCATCTTGTGAAGCTTTGGGAGCACTCAAGTGGCGGCAAATCTGCACTTATCTTGGATTATCACCTCCAAGTGGCGTGTCCATTCCCAATCCATGGCTACAACCACATAAGTTTCATCTTCTTTCATCTTCCATAGTCATTTCAATCGGTAGTTTTGATTCTATGTCTTGTTCTTGAATTTCAATCGGTTCTTTTGTTTCAATTTGTGTTTCCATTCTGTTTTTTGTGTTTAAATTCTGCACCTATTCTTTTTTTGAGTTCAGCACCTTGTTCTTCATTCATTCATCACCATTAATTGTGTTTTAACCTTGGACCTTTGGAAATGAACCTTCACATCTACTTAACACTTGTTAAGTTAATGTCCAGTGGGGATTTTCCTTAGGTGACTCACTCTAAATTGCTAAGAATCTTGATCCTAATTCTAAGAAAGTGTCACAAATATAATGAACCTAAAATCAACTCACATCATGTAAGGACCTAGAAAATTTTATTGGAATGAAAGTGATATATTTTAAGTGAATTCTAAGTATGTTTTTATTTAAAATATAAAGGAAGGAAAGTGTAGCTTAGAAGGCTACGAGATCGCCGTTGTTGAAGATGGAGGTGATCTCCGACTTCTCTGGTACATAATCGCCTGTCGCCTAGAGTACACATGATCGCCAATCACCTATGGTGCACATGATTGCCAATCACCTATGATGCACATGATCGCCAATCCCCTATGGTGCACATGATCGCCGAAAGTACACTTAGTATGTGGTCAAGATACTGGATCAACCATAGTGGGTTCCAAAAACCACGCGTATCAAGGTGTGGGTTAAGCCTTAGATACGCTGTGCATGCGAAGCTCTATGCTTGAGCATAAGAAATCGTCCTTAGTGTTGCATGCATGGGTGCACGAGGAGTAGTGCTGATCTATTCTTGGAAATGTGAAGCTACCGACGTCACCAAGCCATGTGGAGGTGATACCTTGGACGTAACATAGTGGGATGAAGAACCTTCAGCAAGGCGTGGCGATGTGTCATAAGTCATCGCCAGGGCGAGAGACACGCGGGCATCGCCAGGACGAGAGAGACGCGGGCATCGCTAGGGCGAGAGAGACGCGGGCATCGCCAGGGCGAGAGAGACGCGGGCATCGCCAGGGAGAGAGAGACGCGGGCATCGCCAGGGCGAGAGAGACGCGGGCATCGCCAGGGCGAGAGAGACGCGGGCATCGCCAGGGAAAGAGACACGCGGGCATCGCCAGGGCGAGAGACACGCGGGGATCGCCAGGGCGAGAGACAGAAGGTCATCGCCAGGATGAGGGACACATCGGTCGTCTTCCAGGGAGAGACATCGGTCGTCTTCCAGGGAGAGACATCGGTCGTCCGCCAGGATGAGACATCGGTGGATGGTCATCGTGCGAGGTCATGTTCCACACAGATGAGGTGGGGGCCAGGCTCCCAGCATGAGCGTCTTACATGCGCGACACGTAGACAGAAAAGGATGTTTCAGAATAGTTAGCGTCAGAGAGTTGGTATGCGCAGAAACCCACGTGGTCATACTGTTCAAGGAAGTGTGCACGCAAGCTTTCCTGCAGAGTGGGCGGGGGGCAGCGGCATTTCTGGGCAAGTTGGCTTAGATTCAAAACTCACTCCTGAGAGGCAGTAAACGTTGCTGTGGTTCGAGAGTGATTGAGTGAGTTAACTTTGGTTCCCTGTTTCTTTCCTCTCCTTCTCCCTGCGTTCATACGTCCTAGCGAACCAGTTGAAGATCGGCGACTACCCTGGATTCCTGACGTTGTGCTCTGCAAGTTTTCTGCTCAAAGCCCTAAAACAGAGTTAAGGCATCTTTGAGCTTCGGTGGGTTTTGGAGCTCTTGGTGATTTTGCGCAAGTTCAGGTAAGGGAAGCTAGCATTTCCGTTTATAAAAACTTTAGGCGAGTAGGTCCTGAAGTGAGGGCGATGTGGTCGCCGGTTTCATATTCTTTTTTACGATGCTCTGTTTTTATGTGTGGGGCGACGTGATCGCCGATTTTAATGTTGATTTCGAACTCCCCTGTTTTAGTGTCGTTTTGAAACTGTTTGAGATTGAAATGCATATGATATTCGAAAATCTGAACTTTGGTATGATTGTTTCTGTGATTGGGATTGTTTAAGAAAAGATTCAAAATACTATATGATGGAATTGTGTTTTTAAGTGTGATATGATGTACTGGATGAATGTGAAATTTTGATCAAGACATAGTATTTTCAGGAAAGGAAATACCGTGTTGAGATTGGTTATGAGGTGTATTGATCAGTGAGTATCCTGTGAATGAGGCGATCATGACTCTGCTGATATGATGGAATCAGATAGATGAAGTCATTCAGTTGGTGAGAGTCGAAGGAGGTCCATATGTATGGGTAAGTCGTTTGAAAGATAACTGACTTGACCTGTTATATGGATTAACCCTGTCATACTGAGAGAGTGAGGATATTGAGATTGAGATTGAGCTCGGGATTATGTTTATGCGCATGGCTGTGGAAACTTTACAGCAATTTCGTATGACAGGTGCAGGCCTCTGGATGCTAAGTTCAATGCACGAGTCTTCCGGAAGTAGAGTCATGTGTCTATATGTTATGAGTCAGTGGAAAGTCTGACGTGTGAACCATGAGTATTGAATGTATTGAATGGACACTTGACGAGTTTGTGGAATATGGGGATGTTGATGGTTGAAATTGATGTAGATTATGAATGGTGTGGAGATTTATGCTTTCTATTGATATAAAGTTTCATATTTAAAGTTTTTAAAAATATCTAGCTTACCCTTTGTTTTGTATCGTGGTTGTTTTCTTAAACCTGTGATGATCGTGTATATTTGCACGGGAGCAGATGAGGTTGCAGGTAGTAGAGCTCCTCAGTGACCACTTTCTGGAGGAGGAGATCACCGGTTTTGAATGCTGTGGTTTTTGTTTTATTTTGAAAACTCCTGTATGGAGATGTATTAAAACTTCCTCAAAAAGGGATATTATTTTGAGGCACATTTGTATTAATGGATGAATTATGTTATGTATATATTATCTATGTTAAATGTTGATATTATTGTTTCACCTTTATTTTATTATATAAAAATGAACAATATTTTGAGGGGCGTTACACCGCACGGTCATCGGTGGATAGTTATGAGGCAACACCCGGTCATCGGGGGGAAGTTATGAGGCACCGGTCGATCGTAAGTGCATGCAGAGGGCGGTCGGTCATCGGTGTTCTTGCCAACGCGTGCTAAGCTGGGGCCAAGGTTCCCAACGAGAGCGTTACACAAGAAGTACAGATCAGTAATCACCTATCGCCTTGAGGATGAGTAATCGCTCATCGCCGGTATGGATCAGTAGTCGCTTAGCTTGCACATGATCGCCATGTGTGAAGGTTTGGAGATCAGGTGGTCAGCAAGTCGCCGAAAGGAGCACATCGCCGGGTATTTGAGAAGACTTGGCAAACACTTGTTGTATGGTCTAAATACAGAAGATAAGCGGCATATCTGCCACCATGTGTAGTGTGAGACGTGATACCCAGTGATAATCAGCTTATCAGGTTAAGGTTGCGCCCAGGGTAGCCTGTGCATTAAGCCACTCCCTGTGTGGATAACTTAGTTGCAGGAGCAAAATGGAAGTAACATTTCAGTTGCAGGTACTCCAGATGTCGACACGTGTATGACCAGATGTTACCCATGTGTCAAGAGGAATAACCGTCAGGAGAGAGAAAGACTCAGGTATATATATGAAATTCTTAACAGAATTAGAAAAAAGTCTTTTCAGTTGAGATTCACTGTTACACGGTTCTAAGTTTTCTTTGAAGTTCTTTGGTGATTCACTCACTGACTTGAGCGTCGGAGCGCAACCGGCCGCAGAGGCGCCATATTGTTCTTTCAGGTGTCTTGGAGGAGCTGAAGGTGGAGGTCATTGGTGTGTTTGGCGTGAAGCTGGTGAGGACGAGGTTGGAGAAGGAGAAGCTCTAGCGCTTTGGTCAAGAGGCAGGATCATCTGGCGCCCACCGTGGGGCCGTGTAAACTGTGATTCCCATCCACAGTTGATTTTGTGAGGTTTTCGGTAGTTTCTGTTCGATTGCTTGCTGCTGCAATCGTTTTTCTGGAGGTTTAGACCATTTGAGTTGAAGTTCAATCAGTGAGGAGTGTTTTTCTGGAGGTTTTTACCGATTGATTCCTTGATCGATCGTTGTGCGAAGGAAGTTGTGCGTGAAGGAAGTTGAAGGTTTCTTGAGCGTTGTTGCAAGATAGGTTTTGCGTGTTGAAAAGCAGCTGTGTGAGATTAGTAGAAGTTGAGGAAAATGAGGACAACCAGATCTAGTTCAGTTGCGCCACAATCTGAAGAGAATAACGTGACGATGTCGCAAATGCTGGAGATGATGCGTGTTTTGCAAGAGAATGTCGCAGCGTCGCACGTCGAGCAGACGAAGATGCACGATGACCTGGTCGCTTCTCAGGCCAGGAACGAAGAGCTGAGTAAGATTAATGAAGAGTTACGTCAGGCTCTTCGCGAGCAAAGGGAAAGTGCTGCGACCAGCGGAGGTGCGTCACCGTCTTCGCCACGAGTTTTTCCAATGCCATTTTCGCAGGCGATCATGGATGCTGCGATTCCTGCAAACATCACGGCGGTGAAGGCCTCCTTCACTGGATTGGAAGATCCAGAGGCTCACCTTACCGCGTTTCATACGCAGATGATGCTGTCGGGAGGATCTGATGCGGCCTATTGCAAAATGTTCATGAGCACTTTCCACGGCACAGCGTTGGATTGGTTTGTAAGCTTACCTACTGGGCACATCTCTAGTTTCCAACAATTCTCCAAGCTTTTCGTCAATCAGTACATTGTGAATAAGGCGCCACCTATGGTGTCGTATGACCTGTTTGACGTAAGGCAGTTCCAGGGGGAATCTTTGAAGGACTATCTGAATAGGTTTGGAGCTCAGATAGTCCGATTACCAGGTAAAGATGAGGAGATGTTCGTGCACGCCTTCAAGAAGGGCGTACTACCTGGACCTTTCAGCGAATCATTAATCAGGAGCCACCCTGCGACGTTCGCAGAGATTCGGCGACGTGCTGTGGCTCACATCGCCGCTGAGAATGAAGTGATAGAGAAGAGAGGGAATATGACTCCTGCGAAACCACGCGCCCAAGCCAAGACTCAGCCTCAGAGGGTGTTGGAAACGGCGGCGGTGAAAAAGGATCAAAGGACATATCGTCCTTATGATCCAAAGAAAAACAAAGGTGGTGGCGGTAATAGAGGAAAAGGGCCAGGTCGCCCGAGGGAATTCAAGCGCCCTCCAAGGCATGAATTCGTGATGGGATTGGCGGACCTGATCGCCATTCCCAATATAGCAGCCAAGCTGAAGGTGCCTGAAAAGGTGTCGAATAAGGTGTTGGGGCCAAAGCCAGACGCGTGGTGTGAATTCCACAAAAGTTTTGGCCACACCCTTGATTCTTGCCTGTTGCTGGGATATCAACTCGACGAGTTGGTTAGAAGTGGGTTTCTGAAGGACTATTTGCTGGAGAAGAAGGCAGCAAATGCGTCGAGCTCCCATCCGGCGAGCAGTGAGGGCCAGCAACATGAAGTGCCCATTCATGGGGAAATCCACACTATAGCTGGGGGTTTCTCAGGAGGTGGGTGCACTACGTCACAACGCAAGAAATATGCTCGATCTGTGATGGCGGTGGAAGCATTCGAGGACCACTCGCCCGATGTGGACATCACGTTTACCAAAGAAGACCTTAGGGATGTTGTCCCACATGACAATGATCCTATAGTAATCTCGCTTGTCACAGCAGGAAGAAAGATCCACCGAGTGCTGGTTGACCATGGAAGTTCGGCTGATGTTATGTTCTGGCCAACTTTCAACAAGTTGCAGCTGCCCCTTGACCAGCTGAGACCTTATGGGGGATGTTTGTATGGTTTCGCTGGCGATCAGGTGGAGGTCAGGGGGTATATTGAGTTGAGAACCACATTCACGGATGACGCGGCTTCAAGAACGGAGAAAATCAGGTACCTTGTTGTGAATGCCCCCTCAACATACAACATCTTGTTAGGGAGGCCAACTCTCAGCCGGATAGGGGCAGTGCCTTCAACAAGGCACATGAAGGTTAAGCTCCCTTCAATGGAAGGTGTGGTAATAACCCTGCGATCTGATCAAAAGGAGGCAAAGAGGTGTTACGAAAACAGCCTCAAGAACAGGCGATCAGTAAGCTACGTCACAACCACGCTGCCTCCTGGCGTGGAGTCAAGGCGAGAAGGGGGGTAAGTCATCGATGTTGCGATGGAGGTGATCGCCGAGGGGAGTGCACGTAGGGTAGGTGTTGAGGAAGGAGGTGGAAATGTTGATCGCCCTGAGGAGGCTAGGGAGACAGGGATTGCCAGAGCGGTGATCGCCAGTGAAAGGAGACTTCAACCAGTGGAAGAGTGGGTTGAAAGGGAGATAAAAGGCAAGGTCTTCAAGCTGGGAAAATCCCTGGAGCGCGAGGCACAAGACCAGATCGCCGGGGTGTTGGAAAGGCATCTGGACGCGTTTGCGTGGTCTGCTTCAGATATGCCTGGTATCGACCCTGATTTCTTGTGCCATCATTTGGCAATGGACCCCCAGGTTAGACCAGTGCGACAAAGAAGGCGAAAGTTCAACGAGGAGAAGAGGCAGGCGATCAGAGATGAAACGCAGAAGCTTCTCGCAGCAGGCCACATTCGGGAGATCCAATACCCCGAGTGGCTCGCCAATGTCGTGCTGGTTAAGAAGAGCAACGGGAAATGGCGCATGTGTGTCGATTTCACGGATTTAAACAAGGCTTGTCCAAAGGACTCATATCCTTTGCCAAGTATAGACGCCCTGGTTGACAGCGCAACAGGTTGCAAGTTGTTGAGCTTTCTGGATGCCTTCTCGGGGTATAATCAGATCAAGATGCATCCTATGGATGAGGAGAAGACTGCCTTCATGACAGAGAGATCTTGCTACTGTTATAAAGTAATGCCATTTGGGCTGAAGAACGCTGGGGCCACGTACCAGAGGTTAATGGATAAGGTACTTGCACCAATGCTGGGGAGAAATGTGCAGGCCTATGTTGATGATATGGTGGTGACTTCCCTGGAGAGGAGCAGCCACGTCTCGGATTTGGAAGAATTGTTTGTCACGATAGCCAAATATAGGCTGAAACTGAATCCTGAGAAGTGCATTTTTGGCGTGGAGGCGGGGAAATTTCTAGGTTTTCTTTTGACTGAAAGAGGAATAGAGGTAAACCCTGATAAGTGTGCTGCAATTATGGCGATGAGAAGCCCAGCTACGGTGAAGGAGGTGCAGCAGCTTACGGGTCGGATGGCTGCTCTCTCACGTTTTGTGTCAGCTAGCGGCGAGAAGGGCCACCCTTATTTTCAATGTTTAAAGAGAAACAACAGGTTTGTCTGGACCAAGGAGTGTGAAGAAGCTTTCGTGAAGCTTAAAGTATATTTAGCAAGCCCGTCGGTGCTATGCAAACCGATAGTTGGAGTGCCTCTCAGGTTGTATTTCGCTGTGACTGAGAGAGCGGTGAGTGCGGTGCTTGTCCAAGACCAAAGTCAGGTCCAGAAGCCCATTTATTTTGTGAGCAAGGTGCTACAAGGTCCTGAAGTAAGGTATCAGGCCTTGGAGAAAGCTGCTTTAGCGGTTGTGTTTTCGACGAGGAGGTTGCGTCATTACTTTCAGAGCTTCACTGTCTTGATAATGACCGATTTGCCCATTCAGAAGGTTCTGAAGAAACCTGATGTAGCTGGAAGAATGGTGAAGTGGGCAGTAGAACTGTCAGAGTTCGACATTAAATATGAACCCCAAGGGCCAATTAAGGGGCAGATTTTTGCTGATTTCGTCGTCGAGCTCTCATCAGAGGCAACTCAGGTTGAAGGAGATGGCTTTCGTTGGTTGGGTCCTTTCGGTAGATGGTTCTTCGAACCAGCAGGGTAGCGGTGCTGGAGTCACTCTGGAGGGGCCCAACGGCGTGCTGATAGAACAGTCCCTAAGGTTCGCTTTCAAAGCCAGCAATAATCAAGCAGAATATGAGGCATTGATTGCAGGTATCTTGTTGGCCAAGGAGATGGGGGCTAAAGTGTTGGTGGTCAAAAGTGACTCGTTGCTGGTCACAGGGCAAGTAGGAGGCGAGTTCCAAGCCAAGGACCCGCAGATGGCGGCTTACTTGGCATATGTGCGGGAGTTGAAGAGTTCTTTTACCCTATTTGAGGTAGTGCATGTACCAAGGGAGCAAAATGCCCGAGCTGACTTGCTGGCCAAGCTCGCCAGTTCGGGCAAGGGGGGCAGATAGAGGACTGTTATTCAAGAAACATTGAAGACACCAAGGGCGTTTGTGGCAGATCACCAGGTGCTTCAAGTGAGCAAGTCGACAAGGGGAGCGGCGAGAAGTCACAGGTCTTTGACTCAGGAGACCTTGAGAATGCCAAGGGTAAGGGCATCTCCTGTGGATGAAATGAGCATCGCGCAGGTCTGTGCCACGCATAAGCCAGATACATGGATTACACAGTACCAGCGTTACTTAGCTGATGGCTTGCTCCCAGAAGATCCGGCAGAGTCCAGGAAGATCAAGAAGAACTCTGCCAGGTTTACCATGATAGATGGCGAGTTGTACAGGTTTGGGTTCACACACCCACTCCTGGTGTGTATACACGGGGAGAAATGCACGAGGATTATGGCTGAGCTCCATGAAGGCATATGCGGGAGTCACGTCGGGGGTCGAGCTCTAGCTGCTAGAACTCTTCGTGCAGGTTATTACTGGCCGACAATGAGAGAGGATTGCAAGAGGTACGCCCAGTGTTGCAAGCAGTGCCAGCAGCATGCTGACTGGCACAAGGCGCCTCCGGAAGAGCTTAAGTCGATTTATAGCCCTTGGCCATTCCATACATGGGGAATCGACATTCTGGGGCCCTTTCCAATGGCGATCAGGCAAAGGAAATACTTGGTGGTGGCGATCGAGTACTTCACTAAGTGGATTGAAGCAGAGCCAGTTGCCCAAATCACAACACCCAAGATTGAAAACTTTGTGTGGAAGAACATTGTGTGCCGATTTGGGGTGCCTAAGCGTCTAGTATCAGATAATGGGACTCAGTTTGCAAGCCACCTATTGAAGAAGCTGTGTGAGGATGTGGGAATTCAACAAGTGTTTGCATCCGTGGAGCACCCACAGACGAATGGCCAGGTAGAATCCGCTAATCGGGTTCTGTTGAGAGGTTTGAAGAGGATGTTAGATAAAGTTAAAGGATCGTGGGCTGATGAGGTACCTCGCATAATTTGGGCGTACCACACAACCGAGCAGTCAGGCACCCATGAAACCCCTTTTAATTTCGAAATTTCCTTCCTGCACTCCATCAAATTTCTTTATGCACCTCATTAATTTCCAAATTTAATTTCCATAACATAAAAGTCAATTTAATTATCTTTTGCAAATATAATAAATTTAAAGAATTATTGGATAATAAAAATAAAAAATTAAATTATTGATTTGAATTAATTATTTGATTGACTTAATAATTAAATAAATTTATTAAATTGATTATATAAAATATAGAATAATCTATACATGATTGATAAATAACGTTTATTGTTATATTTTATTTTCAATAATTAATTATTGTAAGCTATACATTTTTTTAAAATTTTATCAATATTTTAAAACTTAATAATAATTTAAATTAATAAAATAAGTGTTAAATATAAATTTTGATAATAATTGTAACTTGAATTTAATAATTTTATTTAGGATATGTTTTTGTTAATTATAAATAAATAATTCAAAGTAATATTTTTATCTCTTATTTTTATGAAATTTTAATTTTCTTATATGGGTTGGCCTCCAAGTCTGCAGGTATCCTTTATGCGAGGTGGGCAAATAGATTTCGTCTGCATCAGTTAAGCGGGACGAGTCAATACGGAATGAGTGAGTTCGCATTACCCCTCTTAAAAGAGATATAAAGAACGAAAAATGTTAAAAAAATAATAAAAATAACAATAATGTCAAATGCGATTAAAAATAAAAAATATTTATTAATAATATTAAATTTAGATTTAATATTTATATTGAATCCTTTATTATTTTAATGATTATAAAAGAATTTTTAAACATGTCATTAGACCAAATTAAAATTATTACAATACAGAATTTTTCTTATCAATGTAATTCATCATAATTCAATACCTAAATAAATTATTTATAATTAACAAAAACATATCCTAAATAAAATTATTAAATTCAAGTTACAATTATTATCAAAATTTATATTTAACACTTATTTTATTAATTTAAATTTATTTATTAAATTTTAAAATATTGATAAAATTTTTAAAAAATGTATAGCTTACAATAATTAATTATTGAAAACAAAATATAACAATAAACGTTATTTATCAATCATGTATAGATTATTCTATATTTTATATAATTAATTCATTTAATTATTAAATCAATCAAATAATTAATTCAAATCAATATTTTAATTTCTTATTTTTATTATCCGATAATTCTTTAAATTTATTATATTTGCAAAAGATAATTAAGAAAATTTTAATATTAATTATAATATTTAAAAATTTATTTAAAAATTCAAAGAAGATAAATTTTAACAGTTCAGTAATTATTTTTATTTTTAGAAGAAGAAAATTTGGCCATAATTCAATTATTGAAAATCAAATTCCCACTACTCGGACAGACGATATTTAAATTCGTGCTTTTCAAGTAATAGCGTCATTCAAAAGTTCCAGAATTGTATTGTACCCTAGGCAGCTTAAAAAAAACCCAAACTCCCTCTTTTTATTATTTGAAGAACAAAGAAGAAGGGAAAAGAAGAGAGAAACCATGAGAAGAAGAGTCAGAGTGCTTCTTAGTCTCTCTATTTCTCTGCTCTCACCGGTAAAGCACAACCCTTTAGCGAAATCAACACCACCCACTTCTTTATTTCGAAGTAGCATCACATTCTCAACTTCCTCCTCCATAAACCCTCCTATTGAAGAACCAAAGACTTCATCGTCCACGTCCCGAAGGGATTCACTGATTTTAGAGCAGTTCAAGCAGAGAAAACTCAAAGGGTCCCCTAAAGACTCAAAGGGTACCCCTCCAGTGGGTTCAACTTCAGTTCCATTAAGTTCGGATGCTTATACTGAGAAGGTGGTCCAAAAGGGTGTGCAGAGTGAGGATGAACCCAACATGGTGGTTAGAAGTTTCAATGAGTTGGGTGTGAGTGAGGAGCTTGTTGAGGTAATGGAGGAGATTGGGGAGTTTATTCCCAGTGAGATACAGTGTGTGGTTATTCCTGCTATCTTGGAAGGGAAGAGTGTGTTGCTGAGTTCACCATCTGAACCTGACAGAACTTTGGCCTTCTTGTTGCCCCTTATTCAGGTTAGTTTAATTCTGTTCATTTTCTTTCCAAGGTTTTGACTTTTGAGCCTTAGCAACAACTTTCTTCGGTTCGGTGGATTCAAGATACTGGAATTTGGGAATGCATTCACCTGCAAGCTGGCTTGAATTTTTGTAGTTTGTTTATTTTTTATTTATCTGGTATTTCACCTATTGGATACGACTATTGTTGTTGCGTTATTTATTTGGTACTGGTACGGGTTTAGGGTGATGTCAAGTAGTTCCCACCTAACCATATTCTTTTCCATGAACCGAGAAGTTCTCCTCACTTGCCTATTAGTTCATGTTCCTTCCAAGATATTCTTCTCCATGTTCATGGTCTTCTTCCGTACTGAGTAAGGGTGTATACTTGCAAAAGTTGTTATGACATTCTCTTGATAGTTGAGTGAGAAATGCTATTAAAAAATTAGTTGTCAACCTATATATAGAGCTATGTTGGGCCTTCGCTCCGATGGACTTGGATTAGTACTTATTAAAGGAAAAGAAAGAATAGGGTAAATCCCTTGTGTATATTGAACACATATGGTTATGTTTATATAAGAAAAATAAACATATGGGCTAAGCCCATTACATAAATATGAAATATAGAACAATAACTATAATATCTCATAATATCTAATAATATCTAATAATATCTAACACTCCCCCTCAAGCTGGTGCATATAGATCATATGTACCCAGCTTGTTATAAATGTAATCAATCCTAGGCCCTCGTAAGGATTTAGTAAAAATATCTGCTAATTGATTATTTGAATTAACAAACTCAGTCTTGATATCTCCCGATATAATCTTTTCTCGAATGAAATGACAATCAATCTCAATATGTTTGGTCCTTTCATGAAAAACTGGATTTGAGCTAATATGAAGAGCAGCCTGATTATCACATATAAGTGTCATTTGAGGGACCTCTCCAAATTGCAATTCTTTAAGTAACTGTTTAAGCCAAATAAGCTCACAAGTAGCTGAGACCATAGCTCTATATTCTGCCTCTGCACTAGATCTGGCCACAACACTTTGTTTCTTGCTTTTCCAAGAGATCAAGTTAT
Organism: Phaseolus lunatus; assembly: GCA_013389735.1. Classification (NCBI taxonomy): domain Eukaryota; kingdom Viridiplantae; phylum Streptophyta; class Magnoliopsida; order Fabales; family Fabaceae; genus Phaseolus; species Phaseolus lunatus. The sequence goes on from CM023860.1 coordinate 29,608,330, forward strand.
CACCAATGGAGACACAATAACCAGAAGTTGATCTTCTATCAGATGGAGATCCTGCCCAATCAGCATCTGAATAACAAACGACTTTAGTATGGTTATTATGACCATATAACAAACCTTTTCCAGGAGAACCTTTAATGTACTTCAGTATACGAATGACTGCATTCCAATGATCTTTACTTGGAGAATTAAGAAATTGACTCACCACACTGATTGCAAAAGAAATATCAGGACGAGTAACAGTGAGATAGTTCAATTTTCCAACTAATCGCCTGTACTTCTCAGGATCTGAAAGAGGCTCCCCCTGATTGGGTAGAAGCTTGACATTGGGATCCATGGGAGTATCAACAGATTTCGAATTCATCAACCCAATTTCCTCCAAAATATCTAATGCATATTTCCTTTGAGAGATAACAATACCATTATCGGATTGTGCTACCTCAATCCCCAAGAAATATTTGAGTTTGCCAAGATCTTTGGTTTGAAAGTGTTGACAAAGGTGTTGTTTTACTTGTGAGATGCCATGGTGATCACTGCCTGTAAGAACAATGTCATCAACATATACTACAAGATAAATACACCCAGCACTCGAGTGACGATAAAAAAATGAATGATCTGCTTCACTGCGAGTCATACCAAACTTTTGAACAACATTACTAAATTTTCCAAACCATGCCCTAGGAGACTGCTTGAGGCCATATAAGGATTTGCGAAGACGACATACCAATCCAGAAGACTCCCCCTGAGCAACAAAACCGGGAGGTTGCTCCATATAAATTTCTTCCTGCAAATCCCCATTAAGAAAGACATTTTTGACATCCAGTTGATAAAGAGGCCATTGTTGAAGAGCAGCCATAGCTATGAATAAGTGAACAGAAGCCATCTTTGCCACTGAAGAAAAAGTATCACCATAGTCTAAACCAAAAATTTGGGTATAACCCTTAGCCACAAGACGAGCTTTGAGACGATCAATAGTACCATCAGGACCAACTTTGATAGCAAGTACGTTTTAACTAGGGATTAATCTCGTTCTTAATCAATTTTTTTATTGGTTCTCGAGATATGTTCGGCAGCATTTCTGAGATCGTTCTGAAATCTTTTCGGCCTGTTATGGTCGAGATGATCTCGATCGTGTATCTAGTCCCCCAAGGCTCAAAAAGCCTTTTTTAGAGTCCTTTTTGCAAGAAAAATTCTCCGCATGTTCTTTGGTGTGTGTTTAGATGGTCTTGACTAGGTCTCGGTTATCTCCCTAGCTCCCCAAGCTTGAGGTGTATTCCTCATAGGGTTTGAAAGGTTCTTAGAACGGGTTGGTTGTGGACTTGAAGCGACATCCCTTGTGATCTGTGTTCAAAACGGTTGTATTCGTTGGATGTGGATAGATCTGATGGTTGGAAAAAGATGTGTCTTTTGGATTACCTCGCTTTGCAAATTCTAAACATAAGGGTGGATTTGTGTTGGGACCACCCATGCTTTACCATTCATCCGAGTAGTGACTAGGTGCAGAGAGTTTGTTTTTTACCTATGTTAGTGATGTATTCTTCTTTGAGTGCGTTGAACTCTTCGGATGGGCACTCGTCGGAGGATTTTGGTGAGCCTTCTATTGCTATAGTGAGTGTCAGTTTTGCTTATGGAACTGAGACATGTTAGGTTGATGTTCCTGGTGGAGCAACAAATTTGGCTGTGGAGCAGGCTGAGAGTGATCTTCTACTTCTGTTGGGTTATGACTGGGTAGATATACGTGTGACCGAGAACTTTTCTAAGTATCGATGGTTGTCTATGATAGGATCTTTTGTAGCTAGTGTGCTGATGCTTAAAAAGGATGCCGAGGTGGGCATAATTTTGTTGGAGCGGTACATTGTAGTTGACAATGCATGCCATGGTCGAAAAGAGATTTTATACGAGTTCTTTTATATGTACACGTGCCTTTTCACAGATCTTCACATTCGTTTTGCTTTTGATGAGTTCACAATGGGTCTCCTCTGGGTCTTAAATGTTGCTTCTACCTAGTTACATCCAAATTCATGGGCTTCACTACAAGCATTTTGCTTGTTATTTGAGTTGTTTAAACTAAAGCCCTCCCCCCGGTTTGTCTTCATTATTATAATGTCTGACCAATTGATTCCGATCGATTGGTTGTCACTTGTCGACCAACGGGGAAACGTGTCTTTGGCATCCTATACGTCCTTGTATAGATAATTTTTTTATAGACCTAGTGGAGCCTCTAGGTAGTCACTTTTTTATGATGGGGCAAAATTGAAGTTCCCTTTTTATTAGATCAAGAATCCCGTTTGGTATCATAGCTGGCTGAGGTCGATGATGGCCTCCCAGACATTGAGGTTTTCAAGGTTTTAAGCCTATTGTCGAGGAGGTTACCCACTTGACAAATCCCTGCCATTTATCTTTCCCCCAACGATGGTTGGATTTTACTGGTATGTATAGTCTTTATTTGATTTATTTGGCTACGGTTGGTATTAACTTTGCCAAATGTTTGTGTTTTCTAGATTTTATGGCTCACATCGCTCCTGATTTCAAGCAAGTCCTAAAACAACTTTGGCAGCAATGTGGAAAAGTCGGTGACAAGGCTTCAAAGGACGGTCTTGCCTCCTTGGTTGCGATTGTCATTCCTTCAACGGGTTTGGTTGTCGACCTGTTGCCTCTTTCTGCCGACAAGAAGAAGCATAAGAGGAAGGACAAGCCCTCTAAGTTGTCGCAAAAGTGATCTCAGCCATTGTCGTCTGATGTTGGGACAAGTGCTGCCCCCTTACTCCTCAGGGGAGACTTGCAATTTTCTAAGGGCGTTATATTACCTTGACTTTGGCGAGAAGGAAGTTGCCTGGTTGTTGGTTTAAACCTTGTTGAAACATCCTTGGCCGAAATATTTACGGTAATTGAAATAATTTAATTAAGTGTCTCGTTAAAACTTTCTCGACTAAAACTTTCCTTAGGAAAAAAGGCTAAGTGAGGAAAGAGTGCACGTAGAACATCATTTACAAGCTAAGTTTAAATACAAGTTAACTGAAATAAAACTTCATGTGTGTTGCGTTCCAAGTTTTTGGGATAGGGTTCCTCGAGAGGTACTTGAGTCAATAGGCTTTGTTTTTTGCTTTGCCCTGGATTCAGAATGGTCCTTCCTAGTTTGCTGATAACTTACCTTTGGTCTTCCTTGCTTCACTCCTTATTTTCCAAACGAGATCTCCTTAGTAAAACTTCCTTGGTTTTACTTTGGAGTTGTATCTTCTAGAGGCTCTAATCTTGCAGGCCTCATCTCTTATATGAGCTTTGTCTCTGAATTTGTTGAGCCAATCCAAGTTCATGTTTAAGTCGAATAGTTGTTTTCTTAGTGTGGGCTCACCGATTTCAATCGAAATCATTGCATCAGTGCCATAAGTGAGGTTGTATGGAGTCTCGAGCGTTGTTGACTAGGGTGTGCATCTGTATTCCCATAAGACCTCTAACAGTTCTTCGGTCCACTTTCCCTTGACCACTCCTAAATGTGTTTTTGAGTTCATTTATAATGACTTTGTTAGCAATTTTGGCCTGATCATTTGTCTGAGGGTGTTCAATTGAGCTAGCTACATGTTTTTTGTCGAGTCCCTTATAAAAATAGATGAGTCATTGGTTAGTGAACTGTCGTCCATAATCAATGATGATCGTGTTGGGATACCATATTGGCATATAATGCTTTTTCCGTATGAAATTCCTGACATATTTGGCCGATATGGTAGCTAAGGGCTCGAATTCAATCCATTTTTGAAGTAGAAAATAACCAGCAGAAATTAGCACCGTCTTTTTCCAGGCGAGAAAGGTCCTATGTGGGGCATGGCAAATGGCTAGGGTGAGGAAATGTGATGTAACTCCTCAGACTTTGAATATAGTATATTCTCATGTTCTTGGCAATTGGTGCAGTTCGTTACATAAAACAAATTTCCCAAATCAACTTATGATCGAATTAGTGATTTATCTTAGAATCATTGTATTGAAGTAAATTATAAAACATCTCGAATGGGTGGCACTTTTGGAAACGTAAAAATTAAAACTGCAACATGAATATGATATTAGCATGATTGTTTGTTTTATTTACTTGTATGTCAAAATTGGTAAACAGATGGAGCACAAGTTTGAGAGCAAAGAAGATATTGTGTAGGAGGTAAGGACTAAGAAGATTGTGGAAGGAGTCCAAATCTAAAAGGCTGTCGCACCCTGATTGCCTTAACTTAATATCGTTTTCTATTAAACAAAGTTATTTGAGAATAAAATAAAACTGAAAAATAGAAAATAAGTTTAAATTTAATTCATCATTATAACATTGTTTTTAAGATAAAATTTACACTTATTTATATATATATATATACACACACATTATAATTTGATCATATTTTAAGTTTTTTTTATATAAAATTTCTAGTACGGTTGAATATTTAATACTTACAAAGTTTGTAACATACTTTTTTACCTTCATTTTCATCATCAACGCAAACGATGATAAGTATTATCTACTTTTACTGTTCTGTTCCTCCCATGTTTATTATTTCCTTTAGAAAAGAGTGGATTAAATATGTAAACTTGTGCAGTTGCTAAGACGGGATAGAGAGTTGCTTGGTTCAAATTCAAAACATCCGCAAGCCATCGTACTTTGTGCTACGGAGGAGAAAGCTGCAAAGGTGACCCAATTTCTATGTACTATCACCATCTTGTCTATTTAGTTATGCAGAGTACCTTCCTTCCTGACTGATCATGTTCCTTTCAAACTTTATTGGCATTTCAGTGCTTCAATGCTGCTAAATATATCATCCATAACACAAAATTGAAGTCTGCAAAGGATTGTGCTTCACCAGATGATGGGCAGTCGCAAGCCTCAATTGGCCTAATGATAGGAACTCCTTGTGAGATTCTTCAATTTATTGAAGAGGGCAGCATTGTTCCTTCTGAAATAAGATACTTGGTTAGTAATTAGTATCACTCAAAATATCTGTGTGAGAATCTATATAAAGGCTCTGATGTTACAGTTATTGGAAATTGATCACACTATTTTTCATGCTTATTGAGTAGGTGTTGGATGAGGCAGATTGCATGCTTGGTAGTGGCCTTGGTCCTGAAATCCATAAAATTCTCAGACCATTGCAAGATCATGAATCAAAATCTGCTGTCAAAAGATTACAAACTATTTTGGCCATTTCAACCATGGCTGAGGTATGATGATCAATTATGTTTTAGTATTTGAAATCTTGCTTGAAAGATAATATGCTTAGACCTCCATCATAATACCGGTTATTTTTATGATTTATCTTTTTCATATGGCAGGTTTTGGGTGAACAATCCCCCATTGTAAAGCATTTTGAGTGCCATCATGCAGGGAATATTTCTGCAATGTCTTTAGAAATGGAACAAAGTGAGGTCTTTCATTTCACACAGTCTCTTAATGCTCTTAAGAAAAAAGTGGCAGAGGCCATGGATTCCCTTTTGCAACAAGAATAACATATTGATCTACAATTTTTGACACAGAACAAAAGAAATGTCAAAATAGGTTTTATGATCTTTCTTATATCAACTAACTGTTAAGTTGGTTGTGCCCTTGTATGTTTTTATCACGTTTTTCTAACAATGAAACACCAAATAGTAGGCTTTACGAGGGAATTAACAGAAGTGGTGTTTCAAAAGGCTAAGAATTCCACATTCTTAAGTTTAATTTCTTTTATGTTTATATACCAACTTGTTTTAAATGTTTCTGAAGTGATAAGTAAGATGTGAGTTTTGTGTACGAGTTTCTTAAAGTCATCATTTTCTTTCAAGACAATCACATTAATTTACTAAGATCATCTAATCAAGAATCATTATGTTTCGTTATTAACTGATCCGGTCGGTCATCGGTAGTCGATGACGTCAGCAGCAGATGACCACGTGGGCTAGTCACAGGGTGATGCGTGGCATGAGATAGCAGATGAATCAGGGTGGAGATCGTTCAAGAACGGTGATCAGTGGTCAGTTACCGAGTGACCACCACCAGAAGATCAGTTCCTACATGAGCGCCTGGAAGCAGAGCGCGAGAAGTGATGAAGCACTGATCAGTCATCGGTGCATGCAGAGCGATTAGTCGTCGGGGGTTCCTTGCCAACACGTGTTAAACTGGGACCCAGGCTCCCAGCGAGAACTTTACCCAAGGACCTCGCATGATTCATAAGGAGAGCACGACAACGTGAAGAAGCGCCATCTGTCATCGGTCAGGGTGACACATCGATCATTGGCCAGGATGAGACATCGGCCATCGGTCAGGATGAGAGATACCTCGGTCCTCGGTGTGTGGCGAGTGACGTCGGCCACGACGATGTGAATAACGCGTTAAGTTACTCCGCAAGGGAATTGTAGTGGCCAGACCTTAGGCGTCAGCCAGGGGCTGAGAGATCGATGAGCCCTCAGAAGGGTCGATCACCAAGAACAAGGGCGATGAGAGATCGCCAACAGGGGGACACATCGGTCATCGGTACCTAGAGCCAGGGAGCGGCCTTAGTCACGGAACGACCATGCATGAGGCGGTGGAGGCACAGTTAGGTGCAGAATCCTGTTGGGACGAAAACCCATCAAGGTTAGAGTTCCCAGTGAGGCTGCATGCCTGGCACGTGCACCGTGAAGATGTTCCCAGAGAGTGAGTGCGTGCAGAGGCGCCCACGTGGCTGTTCTGCCAGACTTTCCACTCAAGTAGAGGAAACTTGCACGCAAGATACCGCAGAGAGTGGGTGATGACAGTGCAGGGGTACTCAAGTGAGGCCTAGACGTAGCCAGTAGACCTCGAAGGTATATGGGTGGCAGAGAGACACTACACCAGGTACGCAATACGCAACCCAGAGATTACACAAAGAGAGTTTTTGGTGTTTCCTTGCCCAAACTGACTTGAGTGTCGAAGCTACACCGGCCGCTAGGGCGCCCCTCTGTGTTTGCAGGAACCGTTTGCTTCGTTCGAAGGGAAGCCAACCGGAAGAACAGACGCGGACGCGGGAGGAACGCGGAGCCCATCCACGTTCGAGTCAACCGACGGGAACATTAACTAACAAGTTAGTGATTTCAACATTAATGATTAATAAATATATTTATACTTGTTGAATTTTAAGGAAAATATATGAATAGTGATTGATATTGGTTCCAATCCCATCAAATCTAAAAGAAGAAAAAACGAAACTATCTTCAAAAAATTGGAAATTGGAAAATGGGTTTTGTAATGTTAAAATTACCATCAAAAGTAGAGCACATTATTCATGCCCGTCAAATTACCGAGTATTCCATATGGATTTCTATGATCATTTTCTCATACTCATCAAAGTAGTGGAAGAAGGCAACACTTTGTACACATGAGTAAGTTCAATAGATTATGAAAAGGCTGCTACTTCCTCACCTCCATACATTCTTGCACCGCATATTTAATTTGAAAATACTTTTGTTGGTCCTTCACTAAAAAAATAAATTAACTTTTAAAATCTCACACCTTTTTCATCTTTTTTTCTCCATTTTATTTCATCCTAAGAATCTCCACTATTTTCTTACATTGGTTTCTCACTGATTTTAGTATCTTTTGCTTTTTTTTTTATAAAATATTATGGATTACATAATTCGAAAGATATTTTTAGATTTACAAGTATTTTTCAGATTTATAAAATCCAAAAGTAATTTAAAAAAAAAAATATTTTGGATTACATAATCTGGAAGTTAATATTGAATCTGGAAATAGTTTCCAAATTATGTAACCCGGAATACCAATAGCTTCCAAATTATATAATCCATAATATTTTTTTTTTAAAAATGGTATTCTGGATTACATAATCTGAAGATAATCTCATATCCAACAAAAATTGTCAGATTATGTCATCCAAAAGTTAATCATGAATATGGAAAAAGGCTTCCAGATTACATAATCTGGAAACTAATCACGAATCTGGAAAATAACTTTGGATTATGTAATTCGGAATATAAACTACACTTTAAATTTTTTATAGGAGGGCATTTTTGGAATATAAAAGTTTATTGTGGTGACGCAAGAACGTATGGAGGTGCAGAAAGAAGTGGCCTTATCAAAACACTAGAGGGAGTAGTTTATTTCTATGCTTGTCAAATTATGATTTTTTTTTTCTACTAAATAAACCGTGGTCACAACAATGCTAATAAAGAGAGGTAGATAAACTTTCAAAACTTGTTGAGTATGGGAAAAGTGGAAAAACATCGATGAAAAATGACTAGAAGAGAGATTTGAGGATGAAAACTTTAGCGATGTTTATTGTTAGACGATGACTATTATTACTTTAGAGAGATTTATACTCAACATGAAATAGAGGACATAAATGATAAAAAGATATTCTTCATTCATTACTTAATTTTGTAGTAGAGAGTAATATATATACTCTGAGCATGATTGCACTACTTTTTGGCCCAACAAAAAATTCATACTTATAAACTACAAGAAAAATTGGGTTTATGTACGAAAAAAATCCATAGGCAGAATCAACATTACCCGCAGATTACTTACAAAAGAAAATTCTTAGGTAAAATGGACGTAGGTAATTTATATATGGATGATGGGTTACCCACTAACTCTAGTTTGTAGATAATATCCATTAACTCTGGTTCGTATGTACCACCTACCAACTATAGTTTGAAGGTAATATCTACCAACTCCAGTCCGCAGGTAAATCCATAGGTAATCCTCCATATTTTTTATTTATTAATTTTATCTTTTTTATTATTTACGATTATTATTTACAATTCTTATTTTTTATTATTATTTATAATATTATTCATATTATTTATATTATTAATATTATATTATTAGTATTATTAAAATTGTTAAGATTATTTATATTGTTAATATTGTACATATTGTTAATATTATTAATTATTATTACAATAATAATATAAATATAAATAAATATTATTAAAAATGTTAATAAAATTATTAATATTAATAATAATATTGAATTTCCTACTGATGTGGGTAATTTTTGTGGATAATGAAAAATTTACCTATGGATAATAATTTGTAGGTAATATTGAATTTAGCTACGAATTCAAATATGTAGGTAATAATCCATAGGTAATGCAAAATTTACTTATGAATTCAGATATGTGGGTAATAATCCGTAGACAATAAGATCTGTGGGTAATAATAATCTGTAGGCAATGCTGAATTTACCTACAAATTCAGATTCATGGATAATAATTTGTGGGTAAATTTAATTTCTTTTTAGTGTAAATATAAATTATTATTAAAAATGACATCATTCATCCAACTTGGTTTTTGGGCCTTGTGTTTTTTGGACCTATAAATCGTAGGGCCTAAAACATTATAACCATCCATTGCGGGAAGAACTTTGGGCTAATTCTCCTTGCACCACATCAGTTCTGATGTGCACCCAACATATATTTTAGAACCCCAAAGTGCTCTTGTCACCTTTATTTTCAAAAAAAAGCTACAGAGGAGATCTTTTATAGTGGTGAAGGCGTTTTGAGTGGAGGTGGAGGTGGTGGTGGTGGAAGCCAAGGCATTACTTTTAGGTGCGATGCAATTGTCTTTTCAGGTAAGCATTCCATTTTCGTGTGCTGCAATTGCAAATGGTGCTGAGCTGTTACCAAATATCGGGATCCCGAAAGTTGCCTACAGATGTAGATATTCGGAAGTATGTAGTGTGTACTCTGGATTTCCGCATTCGGAATGAGATAATAGGCTTGCGGATCTTGGCGTCAGGAAGACATTCTTATTTGTCCAGATAAGCATGCGGATGGCCATATCCAGAAGTGACATTTTAGTTCTAGACTTGTATATATGGAACTTCCTAATTTGGGTTGCAGATATGGATATCCAGAAGGTCAAGATTCCTGACATGTGTTTTTTTTTATACAACAATGCTAATGGATACTGTGGATTCATACATGGAAATTTTCAGGGGAGATTGATGTGTGGAATGGATTAGATGATGTTGATCTGGAGGAGTCAATATCTTATAACATGTTAGATAATGAACATAAAGCACATGAGTGTATTGAGGCGTTTACTATAAATGAAGTAAGGTAAAATATGTATTATTTGAGATGTGTGAATTGTAGTTTATGAATGATAATTTGACACGTGTTATTGTAGGTATTTTATAATCGAGATGAGCTGTTAGAGTAGACGAGAAGTGTTACCTATAGTTATGAATTTGTTATTGTTATATTAAGGTCGGATACATGTACGGGACAACGAAATTATATGAAAGAAATTTTTTTGAACAATTAGTCAACAATGAATTGGTTAGCTATATGGGTTTAGAATTAAAACATTCACCCCATTTCTTTCCCTATTTAATTGATCAAGATGTAAAATAAAATATACATTGTGAAAGGTGCATTAAACTTCGCCAATAATTATCACGTAAGAGTGTCCTCAAACTTAGCCTAAGATGCACTTTTTTTTAATATAAAAGAATATATATTAGGACGATTAAATCAATTACACGAAAATGAATTGATGGTGTAAACTCTAGTTCTCATGCCCATCCTTTATAAAATGTTCAATATTTTCTAACATTATTAATATTAAGAATACTAGATCATGAATCACTTTATAACATTCAGTAAATCATTAATTGTCCATGGGGTATAATTGAACATGTATATAATGTGATGTTTTGCAAAATATAATGATAGCATAATAATAGTCAATACTAATTGGATGAAGTGTCTAAAGAAATATAAGATTTTTTTTGTGAGATACCACAATATAAACCAATAAATGTATCAAATGATACAAAATAAAATATGTTAAAGATGTACATCAAAATATAGAATTAAAAAAGTGTGTGTAATGAAAACTAAAACTTGAATTTGCCAAGAAATAATAAGTTGGGCAGAAAATGAAAACTCTTTGATTTTTATTGATTTAAAAAAATTAAATAAAAGTGTTTTACTTTAATTTCATGATAAGCATCAAACGAACTCTTAGAAGAATGAAACCCTTGTGCCAAGTTATAATTTCTAAAAGAGATAAATTTTAAATGATATGTTCAAATAGATGTCTAATCTATAGAAAATTATACAAAATAATAATAATAGTAATAATAATATAAAAAAAAGTAGTAATTTCGGAAAGAGATGAATTTAAATGACGTTTGTCGAATGGATGTCTAACGTGTAGAAAACTATACAAAAGAATAATAATATATTACTGTTATTATTATTATAAAAGAATAAGTATTAGTTATCTGAACGGAAATATTATTATATAGATTTTTGAACTAAAAAAAGATAAAAACAAAAAATTATAGTTAAGTTGTTAAACTATTGTATGTTGAATTGATATAGAATATATAATTAAATGATAATTAAATTTTTATTCTTATGAAAACTGTTAGTATAATTAATCATAAATATTTTCAAATAAAATTAGTCAGATTGCATAACATTGTAAAATCTCTAATCTCAAATGTAATATAACCTTTACCTTTCGTTTATTTGTAAGTTCCTTATCTTTCCAATTTAAACTAGTTACACAAAAATAATACAAAAGAAAATGGCCCATGCAGGTTTCGAACCTGCGACCTTCGCGTTATTAGCACGACGCTCTAACCAACTGAGCTAATAGGCCCTATGGAAGTACTTTCTACATAGTATATACTAATTTTCTATTAATTTTATTGATTTCAACATGCTTTGCTTATAATTGATTAAGTTTAAAAAATTTAACCTAAGATTAATTTTAAAATAATATTCTAATGAATATTCATACTTAAATTTTTATTGATGTACTGAAGAAATTTGTTAAATAAATTTGTAAAACAAGGTTAAGTTAAGAAATGTGTTCTTGCTAGTTGGCTCGGTTGCCATTGACTCTGAAGTAGGTAGTGACTCCTTTCTACCTTGCAGTGGATTGGTGGCTCCGTTGAAGCAGAGGGGCCCTACCTGTAATTGCACTTCAAGACTCAAGTCAGTACAGGGCAAGAAACATCAAACAACTAAGATATCTCAAGCCGAGAGTGTATGAGAACTCTAAGCTTGCAAAGAATTGTGTTGGTGTGTGAATCTGTGTTTACCTTGGGCATTACCCCATTATATAACTGTTTTTAGGTTACCTGCCGCATACATGCCTCTGCCCAAGCGCTGCCTCTAGCGAATTTAGGGTTACCTTTACGGGATTCTAGGGCACAATTCCCCTATAATCCTGTGGCAAACTTCCTTTCTTAGAGTGCAACTCTCGTAGGCCTATATCTTTCCTGGAGTGCGTAACTTAAGGTGTGGCCGCTAGGGTTTCACTGCCTAACCTAATGCCGCCAGCCCAAACTTATCTAATAACTTAATATCTCACGTGCCTCAAAACCTTCACGTGCCTTCCATGTGTTTCTAAAGATAATTCTATCGTGTCAGAGCCTTACGTCTTGAACACATCCTGCATGCATGGCATATCTGTGAATCTGATTTCGTGCCTTGACATGTGTAATTCTGTGGACCCCTTTGTGGGCCCTATCATGCTGACCTCTACTGTGCCAACCTCTCACTCATGTGCCGATGTCCGAGGTCTGGCCACTACACAAGCCCCCAGGCTCGAGCTGGAACTTGTTTCAGCGAAAAGCCTAACTGCTCGACCTGTCGACCTACGTGGCACTACCCTAAGTGGCACTGCGGTGAAATTGAGTGACTGGACGCGCATAGTGCTTCGAGGTGACATCTCACCATACTTTCCCTGGAGCGTACACGTGGCAATCTCAACGGCTAGGGTGCGTTATTGATTCGCGCTTCCCCTATACATTAACCATTTGCTTCCTACACTCTTCATTGTTTCATTCCTTCTCATTTCATCTTTCAAAACTCCTGGCTTCTTCGAGCGCTCTTTTCTTCTCTCTCGACCCTTCATCAACTTCACTTGCAATCTGCTAAAGGTACATTATTTTCATCATTTATGGCTTTCTTTTGCTATTGCGATTCCCCTCCATGCATTTATAACTGTCTGTGACTGTTTTCGTTTTCTGCTCAACTTATCTCATCGTGCCCTATTTTCCCGTCGTGATATACGTTTATTCCATTGCCCCTCTGAGCCTGTCTTCTTCCTTTTTTCTTTTTTCTTTTTTGTTTTAGCCTTCATTACTCTCAAATGGATCACTTTACCTCTTCCCACTCCGGGGTTGATTTAGCTTCCTCTCAGCCCCCCACTCGCCAAGTAGTCCTAGGGCTCCATTCTGACTTTTATCAGTCACTGTATCCTTGGACCCCTGAAGGACTCTTGAAGGAAGTGTCCGAGTTCACCACCTCCAAAGCCATAGTCGATTATAGGAAAAAGGAGCTGAGAAACAAAGCCAGCCATGCCTCCCGCGTCTTCGGAAAGGAGGAGGACAAGTTCGTGGGGGTGGTCCCCTGTAAGGTGGGCGAGCCCGTTTGCTGTGACGAGGCTTCAGTTCAAGAGGCCCCCTTCTGCTTCATCTACTCCATCGTCTTCCAGAGGGTGTGCTTGCGGCTCCCTTTCAGCAGGTTTGAGTGGACGCTGTTAACTGAGATGAATGTTGTCCCTGCTCAGCTTCATCCCAATGGCTGGGCCTTCGTAAGGGCCTTTGCCATCCTCTGTAACTACTTCGGGCGCCTACCTTCAGTAGACTCTTTCCTTTACTTCTTCAAGGCCAAGAGTCCGGGGAAAAACTTCTGGGTCAGCCTCAACGGGGTTGCTGGGAAAGCGCTGCTAACCCTCTTCCAACAATCCTATAAAGGGTTCAAGGGCAAGTTTTTCAAGATTTGCTGTCGCGCCACTGACCCTACCCTCTTGGATGGGTTTCCCCTTTACTGGGTGGAAACCCCCAGCCTGGCCAAACCCTGGGCCTTGACAGACTTGCACCCTTAGGACAGGGAGGTGTGTGAGTTCTTGTTTGGCCTCAAAGCAGTGTTCAGCAGTGTCGAGGTCATAAAAAACAAGTATCACCCCAAAACCCTGCGGGGGTATATAGGTATCTGTTTCCACTTTGTTTCTGCTTGCCTGCCTGCTTGCATATTTCCTGATTTATTTTGCATGTTCACCTGTTGCTAATTTGGTATGTTCTAATTCCCCATTTGTGGCAGAAATGAAAAATGTGCATTTTTGTATGGAGTTGGGCACAACAAATTATGCCAACTACTGGATAAAATAAAAAAAAATCAATAAATACATAGAAAAATATGTCAAATTATTTGAAACATTATTGAAAACATGATTTTCGGTGTTGGAAGTTTTTCAAGTAGTGTGAGTTTCTCTATAGAAACTTGAATTTTGAGTTAAGCACATAAAATTAGGCCAAGTACTCAATAAATAAATAAATAAAAAAACATTACAAATGGTATAAAAAATAGGTGAACTATCAATATTTTATAAATTTTCTAAATATCAATATCAACATCAACATAATACACATTACATATGAAATTGGACACTAAACACAACAGAAAGAGGGTATGCAATAATTTTTTTTTTTCAAAATTACTATACTGGCACATATTTGTGTTATATATATGAAACTATGCCAACACATTTACAAAAACGTACCAGACAAAACTATTCCAACACATTCAAGAATCAATAATAATCAATATGTCTAATGCAAAGAAAAGCCCAAATGTGATAAAATCATAATTATAATTATATAAAACATTATTTAGCTAACAACGAAATATAAGAGAAAAACCTTCCCATGAAAGGGTCACATTTACCCGAATGCTTCTTCCTTAACCACAATGGCCCGAATGTGGATAAAGGGCTTCTTAGTATCATATTTAAAAAATAGAAGTCCAAATTAGTTGCGAAAGAGATTAACAGAATGTTATGAAAAGATAAAGAGATGAAGAGAATCGATAGAAACATTAAAGCAAACAACTTTGATCAGAAAACTAAAAAATGCGAAAAATGTAACAAACAGATAACCCAAAATATAAAAAACATTGGAGAAAAGAAACCGTAAAAAAGAGAGGAAGAGAATCGGCATAAAAGATAAAAGCAAGCAAATTTGATCAGAAAACCCTAAAAAATGCGAGAAATGTAACAAACAAGAACCAAAACTATGATAAACACTGCAGAACTAATGGTAAAAGAGATGAAGAGAATCGACAAAAACATAAAAGCAAACAACTTTGATAAGAAAATCCTAGAAAACCCTAGAAAATACGAAAAACGTGACAAATAAAGAACCCAAAATGTCCAAAACACTGGAGGAAAGAAATCGTAAAAGAGATGAAGAGAATCGGCATAAAAGATAAAAGCAAGCAACTTTGATAAAAAAACCCTAAAAAATGCGAGAAATGTAACAAATAGAAAACCAAAAATATGATAAACACTACAAAATGTATGGTAAAAGAGATGAAGAAAATCGAAAGAAACATAAAAGCAAACAACTCTGATCAGAAAACCTTAGGAAATGCAAAAAATGTAACGAACAAAGAACCCAAAATGTCCAAAATACTGGAGAAAAGAAACCGTAAAAGAGGTGAAGAGAATTGACATAAAAGATAAAAGCAAGCAACTTTGATCAGAGAATAGGCAGAAAAACATAAAAGCAAGAAATAGTGAAGAGAAACCCCTAAAAACTGGATCAAAAATAGTACATGAAAAAATTCGTAAAACGTAACAAACAAAGAACCAAGAACATAAAAAAACTTGAGAAAACAAAAAAAAACATTTTGGCAAACAATTTGATCAGGTATGATATGGAAGCACCAAAAAATGAAAGGAAATGCTAAAAGAATCACCTGTTCTTCAGAAAATGAAAAGAAGAAATGAGAAATGAATGGGTCATATAAACTCAAAAACCCATCGCGTTTGGCATTTCAAAATTCAAAAATCGCGTCAAGTGAAAAATACCGAAAAAAAGAGATTTGCAGTGGTAGTATTGCAATGAGCAGAAGTTGTAGTTGCCAAATCTGTGAAAGAGACACTACAAAAAATTGTGTATAAAGTGGCGGTTTTAAAATGGTGGTTATTAATAACTGCCACAAATTTCCGTATAATACGACATTTTGGTAACCGCCACAATTATCCTTCAAAATGCGTCATTTTGAACTGTCACAATTAACCTTAAGAATAAAAACCCCGCGTCCCCTTCCCTCCACACACCATTCCTCATTATTTCCAATTTTTTTAAAACTTTGTTCTAACTCTTGGAAAGTTAATACACTTACACCAAAACCTCTCTTCCCTCCCTCTGCTAAACAATTGCCCTCTCTCTCACGAAACCTACCACTTTTTCCCTCTTCCCCCTCTCTCCCTGCAAAACACTTACAAAACCCTACCTCCCTGCGAAGAGTTTCAGAGTGGCTAGGGTTTGTGTTAGTGGTCGTTCGTTCCCCAATTGTGTGAGCGACGGTGGTGGTTGATGTTGGCAGTGCAGATTGGTGCTGCGATGGTGCGGCAACCCAGTGCTGGTGGCGCACAGTGAGGGTGTGACAGTGGGTGCAGTGTGTGGCGGTGGCGCAAGCTCGTTAGGGTTGTGCACTGGTGCTCTTCTATGCTGGTGCGGTGGCTGCGTGGGCTCATTAGGGTTGTGCTCTGGTGCGGTGGCGTTTGAGCGGTGTCACAACTGTGTGGGTGGCGTGTGAAGGTGTGCGATGGTGGTGGTGCTGCGACTGCCTGAGTGGCGCGCGTAGGTGCACGATGATGGTGGTGCAGCATGCGATGGTGGTGGTAGAGATCATATCTAACATTGGTGGAAGCCACCACGAGGAACGACGAGGAGAGTAACACATTTGGAGGGTTGATGAATGAGGGAACAACAGTGTTGGTTAACTTGTATGCGAGAGAGGGTTTTCCTTACAAACCTTGGAAGGTTAAGACTTTGGTCATAAAGGTGTTGGTGTCCGAAGCTACAACTGCATCTCAAGCCAATGACTTCTTGTTGGCTAACCAGGCTTGCTTCGAAAACCTAATCCTATCCTAACTTACTTTATCATATATGAATGTTCTTGTGTATTACTATGTTCATGATTGATTATCCTTGTTTAGCTTAGTGGTGTTCTTATTATTAGGTAAACTCGCTTTACCCTTTTTGTTATTGGTCTTCTTATGCTTTTTAATCATAATCATTACTCTATGACGTGATTTTGGAATGGTAGTTGATTTGAAGGAATCATTGGAGTGGAAGGAATTAGTACTAATTAAAAAAAAATTCTTTATGAAGGAATCCCTTGGGATGTCATTGGGTGGCATGGGATGCACTTCTTGAAGTATTCCAGTATGATAATATGCTAGCTGGCTTAATTTTCTAATATATGTCTTTCTAGTTGGTTGACGATATAATCCTTCTTGGAATATGTACCGACCTGTCCTTACCGAGAACAGATAATAATGGTGAGCCACGTCAGTTGGGCCCCACAGCATGGGCCAAAGCCATGTGGGATGGACCCCACAGGTAGTATGGACTATCGGGATGATTAGTCATCAGCGTGTTGATCACCAGAGTGGGCAAATGTGTCCTCATCACTCAGCAAGATGATGAGTCCTCGGCAACAGAGTGGGACGAGATGACGTCAGTCTTGGATGTTTCGAATAACTAGAACATCTACGATGAGTCTTAAGGGAAGACCAGTTATCAGTAAAATACCCAGAAGTAAGGAGAGGCCTAAGTCACGAAGAGCCTATGCGTGTGGCATGGAAAGCACAGTTAGGTGCAGAGTCCTAAGGGGTTGAGTACTCATCAGAACTAGGGTTTCCCAGTAAGGTTACATGCATGGCACGTGAACAGTGAAGGAGCTCCTAGGACAGGTGGCCCCAGAGACTAGGTGCACGAGGGGGTACCCAGGTGGCCATCCTGTTAGAGTTTGCACTGCAGTTAAGGAAACCTTATGTGCTAGATTACCCTAAGCTTGGGTGATAGCGGCACAAGGGTATTCCTGTAAATCCTAAATATGGATAGTGGCGCAGAAGAAATCCTAGACTATATAAAGGGTAGTAAAATACTTTACAAAGGTACGCAGTTTCTAAACCTAAACAGAGATACTCAATACACTTGGTGTACTTGCCCTAGTTTTGAGTTGAGCGTCAGAGTGCAAACGGCCTCTAGGGCGCTCCTTTCAATCTTGCAAGTGCAAGTTGTTTCGAGACAGCAAAGCATAATCCAAGGTGTGGAAAGGAGGCGCGTGATTGTCGTGGAGTCAACCGACAAGAGAGTCAACCGACAAGAACAAAATACAAGTTGGGAGAGGCAAAGGCAAAGACACATTGCAATATTTGACTAACATTGAACATCCTAAAGGTATACACACCCACAAGTAGTTTTTTCTCAGTGTAAAGGTAATTCAAGAGATTGACTTGACTTATTCTCTAGGTTCACTTCCTTGATGTCCTGCTGAGGATATATTTCTATGTAGATTAACTCAGAAAGATTCCATTAAAGAAATCAGTGATGATGAGGTCACTAGTTATGTTGAGGAGGCCCTTGCTTTGTGTCAATCATCTATAATGGAGTTGTTGAAACTCCTCAAATATATTATTGATGATCAGATGGAAAGGCCAGGTGGTATAGCTTAGATTTAAGTAGATTTCTTGGTATAAGCTAACTAAGCCATTCTGTTCTTGATACCCAAAGGATGCTAATTCGGTACATGCATTTCTTAATGAAGAGCAACTTAGTATACTTAAATTTTTATTATAATATTGACTTCATCTATTTTATAAAAATTGAAAAACAATAACTTTAACAATTTTTTTATTTATTTCGGGCACATCGTGTTGGAAGTGGTACTCCATCACCAATCCAAAATATAAGGAAGCAAGATAGATTAAGATGTGTCTTATTTCGTGTCAAACGTTGAACAATTGTTAAAAATACTCGCATTATGACAGTTGTAATGGTTATTATAAAAGTCATATTATACCGTATTAAGTGGCGTTTATAACTGCCGCAATTTACACTTGGATTGGTATACCAGTTTTAAAATTACGACATTTATAACTAACATAAATTACACGCTTAAAACTGCCACTTTATACAATGCATTATATGGCATCTGCTACAACGGTTCTCAGTTGACCGCCACATTAAACTTTATGGTGGCAAGAATTTTGGTGATACCGACGTAAAATGTGGCTGTTATAAACGCTAGGTTATAGAAAAATAACCGCCACAACATACACGTTTTTTTGTAGTGAAAAGACAAAGTAGAGGAGAGAAAGGTGAGAGTTTTGGAGAGAATGAAGATGGATTGGGTTTAGTGGACGGATGGAATGAAGAGAGTGAGGAGAAGAGGTGTTTATGTGAGAGTTACGTGACTTCATGTGCTTCTTCCACATTTCAATGTTTGATTGGTTGTTTGATATTTTGGGTAATTTTGCTTTTGAATTTTTTTTTGCCTAAATTTTCTGTAAGTGACACGTGTTGTTTTGTTACCTTTGAAGTGGACTTTATGTGTATTATTTATAGATATAGATACACTCATAAATGAATCACAAAAAATTTAAATGATCTTTTAATAGTGAAATAGGTTGCATTGAATTGGGAATTCTTTTTGCGTAAAATCCACACCTTTCCACCGACTGCATTTTGTCACATATAATCTTAACAAGAAAAAAAAATCAACTCACTCATTCTCAACTTAACTTCCTCTAAACCATCATATGAAATATTAAATGACTTTATCCAAAATTAATTCTTCTCAATAAATTTATAAATATGATTTAAGACTAAATCAGTTCACTCCTTCTCAACTCCACTTCCTTTAATCCATCAGGTGAACGTCTTTTTCCAGAATTAATTCAGAGAGAGAGGATAACTTGTCGAAAATCAGAAAATTTCTTAACTCTTGAACTCGTCTTTGTGTGGATTATTTATTGTTCTTGTCGATTGACTCTGACAACAAGTTTTGGCTCCATCTGCCTCTCGATGAAATCTGTGCCTTCCTTGGTTGTTTGGATGTTGTTCTTGTTGAGACAGAGGGCGCCCTTACGACCGGTCACACTTCGATGATCAAGTCAATAAGGACTTATCAAAGAATAAGAAACAGATAGCTTCAGTATTCAAAATGTGTATTTAGAATTGTGTACCTTCACCTGGGACCTTAAGCCCCTTTTATAGAGTATCATTAGTTCACCACTGGTAACCACCTTCCCTCCCAAGAATCCTATCTCTAGCAAGAGTATATTCAATAATGAGAATTCTGTTACAGTGTGCGTAATCTTAATAGCACAACTACGTAGAATTCTATCTCCCTGGAGTGCAATAAACCCTAACAGAATAACCACCTGGGCACCAACTAAGGCAACCACTCCCAGGTCCAATCTGTTTTCAAGTACTTTTACATGCCTTTTCATATCACTGTACCATGCATGTGCCGCTACGTATCATGCATGTGTCATCATGTAACATGCTAACTATTCTATCAAACCTTAAAGCACTTTGGGCTTAGGCTGACAGAGACCGTACTACTCATGCTAGACCCAAATGTACTAAGTGCACCCTTGGTCCATTAACGTATGCTTTACTGACCTACCAGGCCTTATACACGAATAATTATACCAAATGCATGAATGGGTTATTATGCAAATACCTGAGTCCAAACGCGTGGCTCAATAGCCGAGCTGAGCTGCCTGACGCAGGCGCCGATGTGTGAGGTCCTCTTTGCGAGTTCTGGTCCCGCTACACACGCCAATGACCGATCACCGAGGTCTTCTCTGTGAGTTTTGGTCCACTACACAAGCCCCCAGTCTGAAGCTGAACTTGTTTTAGTGAATAGACTAAGTTACTCGACCACAACGACCTACGTGTCCTGTGAATAACGCGCTGTGCACAGTGCCTTGAGGTGACTTCATCACGAACGTACACGTGTCCACATCAGCGGCTGAAAAGCGTTGCCACTTATGCTTCCTTTTGTAACCTTCAAAACAATTTCCAATACTTTGTACATATTCATGAACAATTTATTTGTGCCCTCATGTTTTCCCTTTACCATGCCTCGACTAGTACAATGACAATGCATGTTTCTACTAGACACGGCTATCATGACTTAATCAGCTAATGACAATGCGTTCGATTACCTTATACTAAAACAATGCAAATACCATGATGTAACAACAAATCCAAACACAACAGGATAATTCACAATGCATTTCAAGCAATGGACGTAGCTAACTATCTTAACAAGATAATTATTTGGATTCAATGTGACAAGTTATCGTGCTCTTGACATAATCATCTTCAGGACGACCTGTACCTCGTGGCTGTAGAGGGCGTCCCACTTTACCTTTCTTTCACACATCCCTCCTTCAAGGTAGGGTGGCTGACTTGGGTGTGTGATTCTCTCCTCAAGTCTATTCCAAACATTTCCTATGCCGATGTGGGTTACACTGTACCCTTTATCTGCATTCCCAGGGCGTGGAGTCTTACCAAGACAAGCCGACGTCCTGGGTTTAAACAATTTCAGTTACGAATTCCTTTGACACTCCTGAGCTCAGAGTTTTACTGAGACAGGGTCATTTTGTTAAAATATATGGCCTTAAACAAGAGGGGTGAATTGTTTAAGAAAGATTTTCGAAAACTTTAAAGGTACAATGAAATTCAATGCTGAATTACAGAGGAAGGAATCAGGGAAACAAAAAACCAAAACTGTTTTAAGATGATATCAGAAAAACAACCGGTTGTTTCTTTAATTTAATCGGTTGTTTAGACCAGCAGTATTTAAAACAACTTAAAAACAAAATTTAAAAGAGTTCAAAGCAAGAGAAAAGCACACAAGCAATTTATATTGGTTCACTCTTACACCAAGAGCTACATCCAGTCCCCAGAAACTACTGGGTATTCCACTATGCAATCAAAACCAGATTACAAACATCACACACCAAAGTAGTGACCTTGATCCCCTCAAGAAACACACTACCTTTGGCAAACAACACCAAGAGTGTTGATCTTGAACCCCTCAAGAACACACAACACTCTCTAGCAACACAAATACATAAATACAGTCATCAAGGAAGAAGGGAATAGAATACACCTGGGTTACAAAGCTTAAAGTTCAAAATTACAATCCAATCCTATTCCACACACTTAAGAATGATCCAAAGCTCTTTCAAATCTTGGAAAAACTGTTTTTGATAAACTCTTTTTCTTACTCCAAGATTAGGAGCGTAAAACCACCTTTATATAGACCAACCAAGTGGTCAAAAACATTTAATAAAGGAGCCAAGGTAGTTAGGATCATTTAAACATATTAAAACCACTTAACATAATTCTGTTAAGGTTTTCATAAAAACAATCGGTTGTTTTGTTGAAACAATCGGTTGAATTGACTTGACAGCAAAGTCAAGTTTTTCAAAACCTTTTCAAAAACTAAGGTAAAACAATTTGTTGAAATTTCAACAGCTTGTTAGAAAAATCATCTTTCCTAAAGGTTAAAGATTCAAATTAACTTGGATCATCTTAATGAGTGAATTAACAAGTTTCAAACAACTAGACAACACACACACACACCCAGCAACAAGGTCTTCAAGCTTTCCATTTGGATTTGGAGACATCAAAGCATCTTGTTCAACAATCTCCCCCTATTTGATGAAGACAAATCCCTAGTTTGTTTGTGTTGTTGTTTTTGAACTTGAAAGGTCCTGCAAAATAGAATTTATGCATATACAAAGCAAGTATACCAGCAGGATACCAAGGCACACAAAACCAGTTTTCTGCATAAGCCTTTAGGCAGAAAAACCAGTCAAATAACCATAAAAACCAAAATTAGACTTGTGTGCAATAGAACTATGGTGAATACGAGCATGGCAGCAGTAGAATTTAAACCATGATAAAACCAGATAACACTAGAGTGTAGCAGCAGTAATACAACACATAAAACCACACCATTCTCCCCCTATTTGTCTTCACAAATAGAATGAAAAAAGGGATAAAAACAGAATAACTTGTTTGCATAAGTGTTTTCCAGCATTGGAAACCAGCATATAGCAGCAGCATAATAAACAAGAAAACTAGAGTGTGTAGCAGTACCATTGTAACAACAAATCTTTGATACCGTATCAAAATTGCAGTAGAAATCTGTAGGGTATCAGAGCTTATGACAGTAGTGGAATTTGCACAAAAAATTAAAGCACCATAGAGTCCAAGAAACCACAATTTCTTCCCCTTTCTTTTTTTCACCCATCAATTCTCTAAATGAAAGAAAAATGTCGCTTTCTTGCACAAGATAAAGAGATCTGAACCAGTGTAATCTTCACATAAGAAGGCTATACATTCAAAGTCAATGTTTTCTTCAGTTCTCTTACCCTTCAAGATAGCATTTAATATCTCAGCCCTTTCCCTTTGATCCGAAACATCAATTCCAAATGCTTGAGGTAGACATCAAAGTATTGCTTTCATCAAGTTTTGAAAGAGGATTAGTAGCAGTAAGGACCAAAACTTGAGCATTCTGAGTAGTAGTAAAACCATCTCACAGTGCTATGAATTCAGGTTTAATGCTTATCATCAATCCAGGAATCTTCTATCCTGTTGTAGAATTTCAATCGGTTGTTTCGCAGAATCAATCGGTTGTTTTTTTGGATAGGATTCCAGCTTTTGCAGAATGATGTTCTACTCATCTTCTTTAGCATAATCTTCAAAGATCCCTGTTCTGCATGGTTAGTCTCATGAAAGATAACATGAATAGAATTTTCCAGAGTCATTAGCCATCCTCATAACTTGATGACAACAAAACCAAATTAGTCTTTATTCTTGAAGTTTCCTTTTTCAACATCCATTGTGCATGTGCCTAGGATGACTCTTGAATTTCAAAGAACCTTGCAAGACATATACGATTGAAAAGTGCAGGTACAAAGATTGACTTTACTCTTGTTGCTTTTCCCTTTTGCAGTTATTGTTCAAGCCCAAAAGTGATTCTTGGCTGCCAAAGATCCCTACAAGAAAAGGTTAAGAAGCAAGATTTGATCCCCTTATAAATTTGGATCCAATGATGTTAGTAGGAACCTTAGAAACCTTAGGAACCCATTTCATAATACCTTTGGGAATAGAAAACCTTCTTACTTTGCAGAATCTAATAGTATGGCCCCTTTTTATGCAGTAAACGCAAATTTCAACCGGTTGTTTCGACAAAACCATAGGTTGTTTCGAGAAAACAAAAGGTTGTTTCGACAAAACAACAGGTTGTTTCGACAAAATAACAGGTTGTTTCGACAAAATAACAGGTTGTTTTTCAAAGAAACTGGAAAAGGGTTTTGAAACATATCTGTTCTTGCTGTTTGGGTTAAATCCTACTCCAACCTTTCCAAAAACACACTTTTGAGATGCAAGAACTATTTCAAGATTTGATTGGCCTTGGGAAAAATTGTCCACTATTTTTAAAAGATAGTGAATCTTCTTTTGAAGAGATTCACAATTTTCATAAAAACTTAAATCAACACACTTACAAAAAGAGCTTTGGTAAATCATTTCCAAATTTTCAAAATCAGTTTTTGAATTGTTCAACTCTTCTTCCAAGGTCTTGACTCTATTTTCCAACCAGTTTTTTAATCCTTTCAATCGGTTATTCAAAAGGGCCTACATATTAGCTTCCTCATAAGTTTCTTTGAAGGCATCGGGATGTTGACTATAATTCTCAAAATTAATAGAAGTACTTGAACTTACACTACTTGATTCTGATTCTTCATTTTCCATGAAACAAAGGTTGACTTCCTCATCATCGTTTGATGAAGAACTTGAAGATGAATCATCATTGTATGCTCTTCTTGATTTGCCTTTCTTCTCATACTTCTTGTAACCCCCTTTCTCTTTGCTCACATTGCTTGGGCATTCCGCCTTGATGTGTCCCTGTTTACCACATCCAAAACAAGTGTAGTTTGTAGAATTAAGTTCATTAACATTCTTGGTATTATACCTGTTTGATGGCTGGTTTTTGTCCTTGCTGTTCTTCACATCAATTGTGCCTTCATGGAAATCCTCAAGGATGTCCCACATCTCCTTTGCAAAAGCACATTTTGAGACCCTGAAAAACTCAATGGAATTTAAGCCAGAAGAGATGATATTTTTAGCAATGCAATCATATTGAGCCTTTTTAGTTTCACTCTCAGTCCATTGGGACCAAGGCTTTTCAATAAAAACACCATCTTTTTCAAACTTAGGAATAAAAGGTCCATTTTCAATTGCATCCCATATTCCTATATCAAGAGATTCAACAAATATCTTCTTACGTACCTTCCAAAATTGATAATTCAAACCACAAAACAGAGGTGGTTTTTTTTTTATAGAAGCACCCTCCCCAAAGGTTGATTTTTAAGCCACGAGAAAAAGATTTTTAGGATCAAACTTGAATAACTTTCAAGAACTTAGCTCTTGATGCCAATTGTTAGAATATATAGCCTTAAACAAGAGGGGGTGATGTGATTCCACTAGCCACAATAACATGATTCTTTGATATTCTATGGAATCAACTTGAGTTGGCAAAGATTAGGCACTTTTATAGAAGAGGATCAATGTTCTATATTTCAAGAACTCACCAAATCTTGCACCAAAAACCAAACTCACATGGAAGCTCCATTTACTATCAATTGAACCGATTAAAAAGCTGGAAAACAAGTTTGAACCGAACAAGAAAGAAGGAAAACAGAAAATGAACCGTTCAAAATCAAAGAAAAGGAAGAATAGTTGCTGGAAAACTAAAAACAGAACCAAAAACTCAAGAAAACCAACTCAAAACATGAACAACTAAAGAGAAAAAAGGAAGGAGAATAGAAAACTTATGAAAATGGATGTAGATTGGTATAAACACGCCACTAGAAGTGATGGATGCTCCTAGATGAGTGTGCTGCCGCCACTTGAGGACACCATGGATCCTTCAAGATAAGACTAGAGAAGAAGGCTCAAAGCTCTCCAATGTTCTCTCAAAATTTGAGTAGAGTTTCTTTACTATCAATTTCAATCTAGAAAATACAATGAGGGAGGCCTCCTATTTATAGCATGAGGAGCCTTGGAGAACAAGTTGTGAGGGTAGTAAGGGAAGACACAATATGGTGCAGCCTAGGTCATTGACTTTGGTCAATGCCACACCATTTCACTCATTTCTAGAAGGTAGGGTTTCCTTCCTTCCCTAATGGACTTCATAAGCCTAAACTTATAACTTCACCTCCTTATTTACTTCTACACATATTTACTAATACACCCCCCCCTAAGACTCCTAACTAAAGACTAAAAGATGCTATAACAATAGAGGTTTCTAATGTTTCCCTCTAAGCACCATCAACCAAAGAAATTACAAAAAGAGAGAATAATTGTTCCCTAGCTCCTAAAACTTTGAACATGCTTCTTGTAAGCCTTTGAGGTGGGCTTTGATCTTCATGGGCGTCCTCTATTTGCACCTCTACCTCTTCTTGATCTTGTTGATTGGCCTCCATGTCCACTAGAGCTTGATCTCCATCAGGGGGCGTGAATTGTTTAGGAAAGATTTTTGCAAACTTTGAAGGTACAATGAAATTCAATGCTGAATTACAGAGAAAGGAATCAAGGATACAAAAAACCAAAATTGTTTTAAGATGATATCAGAAAAACAACCGATTGTTTCTTCGATTCAATCGGTTGTTTAGACCAGCAGTATTTAAAACAACTTAAAAACAGAATTTAAAAGAGTTCAGAGCAAGAGAAAAGCACACATGCAATTTATATTAATTCACTCTTACACCAAGAGCTACATCCAGTCCCCAGAAACCACTGGGTATTCCACTATGCAATCAAAACCAGATTACAAACACCACACACCAAAGTAGTGACCTTGATACCCTCAAGAAACACACTACCTTTGGCAAACCACACCAAGAATGTTGATCTTGAACCCCTCAAGAACACACAACACTCCCTAGCAACACAAATACAGAAATACAGTAATCAAGGAAGAAAGGAATATAATACACCTGGGTATTACAAAGCTTAAAGTTCAAAATTACAAACCAATCCTATTCTACACACTTAAGAATGATCCAAAGCTCTTTCAAATCTTGGAAAAACTATTTTTGATAAACTCTTTTTCTTACTCCAAGATTAGGAGCGTAAAACCACCTTTATATAGACCAACAAAGTGGTCAAAAATTTTTTATAAAGGAGGCAAGGTAGTTAGGATCATTTAAAACATATTAAAACCACTTAACAGAATTCTGTTAAGGTTTTCAGAAAAACAACCGGTTATTTTGTCGAAACAATCGGTTGAATTGACTTGACAGCAAAGTCAAGCTTTTCAAAACCTTTTCAAAAACTACTAAGGTAAAACAACCTGTTGTTTCGAAATTTGAACCTATTGAAATTTCAACATCTTTTTAGAAACTCATCTTTCCAAAAGGTTGAAGATTCAAATTAATTTGGATCATGTTAAGGAGTGAATTAACAAGTTTCAAACAACTAGACAAAACACACACCCAACAACAAGGTCTTCAAGTTTTCCATTTGGATTTAGAGACATCAAAGCATCTTGTTCAACGCATTTTTCTTTTCAGGCTCGAGCCAAACCAAGGCGAGCAGCGATTCAGGGGTACCCCAGTGGCTGGGGTGTTGGTTCTCCCCTCACCTGCATTCCTAGGTCGTGGAGTCTTACAAAGACATGTCGACGTCCCTGGTTTAAAGAATTTCAGTTACAAAAAACAAATTCCTTTGACACACCTGAGCTCAGAGTTTTATTGAGACAGGGTCATTTCATGCTCCAACCAAACGATTGTGGGCTACAATCTAGGGGTACCCCATACATCCCTCCTTAAGGATAAGGATGGCTGATTGGGGTGTTGATTCTCCCCTCAAGTCTATCTGAACACCTTCATCGTGCCTTGTTACCCTACAAGGTTGATCTCGATTCTTTTCAATCGAGTACCTAAGCTTGGTTGGTTTGTCCCATGCCGAGGTGGGCTACTCTGTATACCCTTAGTTGCATGCTCTTAGTTACTGTTAATTGGCTCAGTACGTCCCAGACTCAAAATCTTACTTAGGAGATAGCATACTGCTTCATACTATATTCTTAGGGTCCTTGGGCTCATAACACTTGAACTCAAAATCTCACCAAGACAGGTCGACTTCTCTGATTTAAGCCAAACAATCTTAGTTATGGCCAACCACGGTCTGGGCACCCGAGCTTAGAGTCTTACTGAGTAAAGATCGTCCCATCTGAATCGTCACATGCTCCCAATCTTGGAATCTTACTAAGGGGAGGTCTATTGCACGTGTTAAACTTCAGAGCGACTGAAAAGTCGTCTTACTTGGCTTTAACAAATTTCAGAGTGCCTGAACCCAGAATCTTTCCAAGAGCAGGTCACCCCATTGTACGTGTTAAACTTCAGGGTGACTGAAAAGTCATCTTACCTGGCTTTAACAAATTTCAGAGTGCCTGAACCCAGAATCTTTCTAAGAACAGGTCACCCCATTGCACATGTTAAACTTCAGGGCGACTGAAAAGTCGTCTTACCTAGCTTTAACAAATTTCAGAGTGCCTAAACCCAGAATCTTTCCAAGAACAAATCACCCCATTGCATGTGTTAAACTTCAGGGTGACTAAAAAGTCATCTTACCTGGCTTTAACAAATTTTAGAGTTATAAATTTCTTTGATACTTTTGAGCTCAGTGTTTCACTGAGACATGGTCATTTTCCTTGTCCAAGTTCAAACCAAAATGATGGCGAACTGGGACTTGAGAGTCACAATGTACCTATTTAATGGCTTAGACCACAATGGTGGTGAGCTGCGACTTGAGAGTCGCAATACATATACACAATTCCAAACTTGGAGTGTCCCCAAGAGGAAAATACCTTTGCTTATTCAAGCACATAGGGCGCTTTCGCGGATACCTTTCCGGCCAAGTCGCCATCCTGCGTGTCAACAAAGTATAATGACAAATCATATTCCATAAATAATTTTCCATTGGATGACGTCGTTAAAAAACCTTTGTGAGGGAAAAGGAGTCTCCCCTTAATCGTTTACAAATGACATTATACATCAGCTGAAATAAAATTAGAGTGCATATCAGCGGTAGTCTCCCCACGAGAGTGTCCTTCAATTTCTTGGGATTGAGCAGTGACCACACACACCCCTCTTTTGTTCTTCAAACTGTTTTCATAGCACTTGCACGCTGCCTTTTTGTCAGACTTGATTATAATTACCCCTCCTTCGGGAGAGGGCAATTTCATCTTCATATGCCTCGATGAGGCCAAAACACCTAACTTGTTCACGGTAGGTCTACCCAAAAGGATGTTGTACATCGACGTGACGTTGACAACCAAGTACCTTATGTTGACGGTACGAGAGGAGGTGTTGTCAGTGAAGGTGGTCCTCAACTCCACATGCCTTCTCACTTCTACCTGATCACCTGCAAAGCCATATAGGCAGCCGTCATACGGCCTCAGTTGATATGGTGACAACTGTAGTTTGTTGAATGTCAACTAGAACATCATGTCTGCCGAGCTCCCTTGGTCAATGAGAACCAGTGTACCCTTCTCCCTACGGTGACCATCGAGATCACCATCGAATCATTATCGTGGGGGACCACGTCCCTCAAATCAGCATGGGTGAAGCAGAGGTTGGGCTTGGCGGGTTGGTCAGACGCCCAGGCCTTTACTGTCATTATCTCCCTCGCATATTTCTTCCACTGAGAAGTGGTGCAACCTCCTCTAGAAAATCCTCCAGAGATAGTGTTGATTTCACCATGGATAGGCACCTCATGCCTCTGCTCTTCCGATGGCGACTTCGGCTTGGATCCTTCCTGATCTCTCGCCAGATAATCTTGTAGGAGGCCTTCCTTTACCAGTCCCGATAATTGGTACCCAAGGGCTATACAATTTTCCACATCGTGCCCAAAGGCCTTGTGGAATTCACACCAAGTGTTTTTGCTCAGCCCCATAATCTTATCAGTCGTTGGGGGGAGCTTCAACTTGCTCACTATACCTGGCATGGCGAGCAACTCCTTGTAGAACACTTTGAACCTGGGTCGAAAAGGCAGGTCATCCTTTACCCTTGATTTGGACTGGTTCCTTTTCGACTCATAAGGTGCACGTTGTGCCAACGTCTTCTTCTCCATCGCAGTATCATGCACCCTCATGGGTTGAGCACGACTGCTCTCGCAAGGCTTGGATTGCCCAACACCCGCGTTCCCGTGCTTCACAGTCACAGCTTCCTCAACAGGAATGTGGGCAATAGCTCGCCGCCTGATCTTGTTGAAAGTCTTCGCCTGATTCCTTATCAAGGAATCGTTGAATGACCCCTACAAGACCCCGTGTCCAAAGGCGTGGACCATCAGAGCCTCATCCTAGGTGTGGAGCCTTACCACAAGCGCCCCAAATCGGTTCAGGAAGTCCTTCAAAGGCTCTCCTTGCTTCTGCTTTACCCCAGAGAGGTCGAAGGGAACAAGGGGCGAAGCTTGATTAACTATGAACTGTTCCCTAAACAATGTAGACAACTGATCGAACAAAGTTATGTGACCATCTGGGAGACCAACAAACCAATGCAACATCGTGCTTGTGAATGTGGCCAAGAACAACTTGCAGTGCATAGCGTCCGTACCCCCCGAGACCATCATCTGGGCATGGAAAGCTGTAAGATGGGCCTCTGAATCCTCAGTGTATGTGAAAGTAATCTTAGGCATCATGAAATTTGTTGGGATGACTACATCCATGATTGCTTGGGAGAACGGCATCGGGCGAGCCCTGGCCTGGACAGGTGGGGTTTGTCCTTTTGTGGTGCGTTCTTCCAAACGTTGTAGGTCTCTGCGTAGTTCCTCATTGCCCTTGCGCAACTCATCGTTGGTTGTTCTCGACGCATCCAGCTCAGCTCTAAACTGGCCCTGTCTCTGGGCCTGCTCAGCTCTAGATGCCGCCACTATGTCCTGGAGAGCTGTGATGGTCTCCATGAGATGCTGGATCATGGGGGCATCTCCTCCTCCAAATACTGTTGGACCTTTCCTCGTATTCCTCATGATTCCTAGTAGCTTTCAATTACGATTGTGGATGGGACTAGTTTTAACGGGTCCCACGGTGGACGCCAAATGTTTTGACCTCAAGTCCATTGGGCAGCATCGCTAGGGTCGATCACCACATCTGAGGTATTGTCCGCTTTGGAGGTTGGTGCTCCGTCACAATTTTGTCCATAAAAGGTGCCTCGGAGGGTGAAGGGAGGAAGGTGTATTTAAACTGCCCTTAACCTCAACTCCTAAGCGATGTGGGACTATATTGGCAGTAGCGGAACAAGCCCCCCAGTCGAGGTCTAAGGGGAATGGATCCCCCTAGTTGAAGGGCTTGGACCAGAACTCATAGAGAAGACCTTGGTGATCGGTCATCGACGTGTGTAGTGGACCAGAACTCGCAGAGAGGACCTCGGACATCGGCGCTTGCATTAGGTAGCTCAGCTCGACTATTGGGCCAGGATGATGGGCCACGCGTTTGGACTCAGGTATTTGCATAATAAACCGCATTCATGCATTTGGTATAATTATTCGTGTATAAGGCCTGGTAGGTCAGTAAAACATACGTTAATGGACCTAGGGTGCACTTAGTACATTTGGGTCTACCATGAGTAATACAATCTCTGTCAGCCCAAGCCTAAAGTGCACTAGGGTTTGATAGAACGGTTGGCATGTTACATGAGGACACATGCATGATACGTAGCGGCACATGCATGGTACAATGATATGAAAAGGCATGTAAAAGTACTTGAAAACAGATTGGACCTCGAGAATGGTTGTAACAAAAACAAAATCAACTCACTCATTCTCAACTTAACTTGCTCTAAACCATCATATGAAATATTAAATGACTTTATCCAAAATTAATTCTTTTGCGGACCAAGTAGTAGAACAAGCAAAGCATAAACCATAAATCTCTTTCTTTTGCGGTCGCTGCTGCTTCTTTGTTTGTTGTTCAAGTGTTCAGCGTCATGAGCCATATATTACACTGGTTAGATGGCTTAACCGGTGTAATATGGGTCATAATCATATGTTACATCGGTTATATGGCTTAACCAGTGTAATATGGGTCATATATTATACCCATGGCAGAATTGGACACCTACCCTACCAGAATCGGTTACCAGCCACAGGTTCCTTCACATATATTGGCACACGCAAAATTGGTTACCTGTGTGTATATAAGTGGTTACTTATGTGACGTACGCAAAACTAGTTACCCATGTGTCTGTTAGTGGTTACTTATGTGACATTTATGACCACCTACTCTTCATGAAAAAATATTCTTTTTTTTTTTAATAAGAACCATATATTACATCGGTTAGATGGCTTAATCGATGTAATAACCCTACCAGAACTGGTTACCCAGGCACAGGTTCCTCCATATATATTGGCACACGCAAAACTGGTTACCCGTGTGTCTGTAAGTGGTTAGTTATGTGAAGCACGCAAAACTAGTTACCCGTGTGTCTGTAAGTAGTTACTTATGTGATGTTTATGGCCAACCAGTCTTCATGAAAAAAAATTCAATTTTTTTAATAAGAACCATACATTACATCGGTTAGATGGCTTAATCGATGTAATAACCCTACCAAAACTGGTTACCCAGCCACAGGTTCCTCCATATATACTGGCACACGCAAAATTGGTTACCCGTGTGTCTGTAAGTGGTTACTTATGTGATTTTTATGGCCACCCACTCTTCATGAAAAAAAAAAAATCCTTTTTTTTTAATATGGGCCATATATTACATCGGTTAAATGGCTTAACCAATGTAATATGGGTCACTCTGAGTAAATATATATATATATATATATATATATATATATATATATATATATATTACACCAGTTGTTATTAAGAATCGATGTAATATATTCTTTTTTACCCTATTTTGAAGTTCGTGCTACTCATTTGCGCGAAATCTCACTCTACTACGTCATTGTCACGTCTGTAACGTTAAATGTGTGTTATTGTCAGAGAGTGTCAATATATCGGGATCCTTATGGTTTTGCTCCCAAAACACAAAATTTGGTCTAGCTGCACATTGTCACTTTCTACTAATAAAATCATTAAGAATAGAATAATAGTACATTGATGCATTGTCACTTTCTACTAATAAAATCATTAAGAATAGAATAATAGTACATTGATACTGTGATTATTTATGGTATGTTGTCTTGTTCAAGGATGTTAATCATTTAAAAAGTTTAAATAAAATTATAAATGAGAAATAATATTGATAATTATAAGGATAAAATAAATATATAAAATGTGTAAGATAAAATAGTGTATCAAATGTGTGTATCATCCCACATTTATACTAGAAGAAATTCAAATAAAATATGAATTTGTAATTTTTGTATTATATTGTCTTATTTAATGAGTTAATATGTAATATTTATATTAATTTTAATTTATGTATTTATTGGAATATTTATTTTATATATTTAATATGTAGTCTATTATTTGAATTGAAAATAAAATTGAAAAAAATATATAGATTATATAAATATTATAAATATGTAAGAGAAAAAGTAAAGAAAACTAATTTGTTTTATAGAGTAGCTGTGTACAATTATAAAGAGTGAGTTTTTTTATATATATATAAAAAATTTTATGTTATACATTATTATATAACTTTACATTACATATCAGAGTTTGAGGCTATGTTTCCTCTTACAACTCCTAACCTTGTTTCCAATAATCTCTCCCCAAATCCCTCGACGGTGTCGGGAGGTTCGGAACTTGGTGAGTAATTTGTCAAATGGTACATGTTTGAGTTAGTGAAGTATTAAGAAACCTAATAAGTGCAGGTGAGGCTCTTGTAATTGGTGGGAGTTCGAAATGTTCAAGGTGGAGGCACTTCAAATGGCGGATTCTTTCTCATATGAACAGAATACCTAACTTTGGCGCGCGTTCTTCTCTCCCAAATCCCCTCTCAAAAGCAGTCGTCATCACCAAAACCTAGCTTGTAAGTATCTAATGTTGGTAAAAATCAATGCATGTTTGAATCGATGAACAATTGAATCGTTCCATATCTTATTCTAAGCTTGAATAATTATTGGACAAAATCTATGCGAATTTATGTTTCTTGTGGTTGTATTTTGGTTGTCTATTGCATATGATTAGAACACCTCATTTTTTAATTTGATTATACGTTTTATTGTTAGTCAATCATGTGTTCTTATTATTCAGCATCTACCCTCTACGTACGAAATGCTTATGTTTTCCCATCTTTGAAGAAATCAGAAAGCAATAGAATAGATAAAGTTGATTTTTGATTATTGTGCTGTAAATGTCTTTTCTATATATATGTGTGTGTGAGAGAGAGAAAGTCTTACTATAATAATAATAATTTTGGAAGGAACGTGACATGTTTTTAACACACTCAACATGATGGCATAGTATATTGTAATAATAAATTGGCAGGTTCATAGTAGTTTATTGTCGTTGTCTGTGGCAAGTTCACAATTTCTTTAACCTTTCTCATTGGGGTTTTTCATATTGAAAATGAAAGTGGTCACCTTACAGGTTGTATCAAGAACATGTTGGATTGTTTTCATAAATAGAATACCATAACAATATACATTTTCTACTTTCTATGTTACTAGTTTAACTTCATATAATCCATGGCCATCTGCTACCATTTTTCAAAATGAATTGAGATATTTAAGGCTTATAATCATCATGAAGCCTTCAGATTTTTTAATTAAAATGTTTCAGAGAGAACTGGTGAAGGAGGGCTTCAATATTGCAGAAGAAGCAGGAGATATTGGCAAGGCAATCACAAAAGAGTTTACTATGTTGTGAGTAATAATACCTTGGAAATACGCTTGTCTTGGGCTGGAAAAGGGACAACTAGTCTCCCAACTATATCTATGAAATCTGGTAGGTTGTCATTCTTTGCAAGTTTTGTTTAATGAGAATAAAATATATTGCCCTAAATTTGCTCCAATCCTTTTTAATCCACCCATAACCGGTCCAACACCTTATCCCCCAAACTGAAGTTCTATTCAATAAAAATGGGTTTGAACTTTAAAGTTTCAATTTGATTCGGATTGAATTTAGTACAAAGTGAGACTTTTATTTTGATTGGCATCATACTGTTAGTAGTTGATATGTAGTAATCCTGTTTTGTATGTTATAACAATCACTTTTGACTTTAACACACCAAAATCTCCTCTTCTGTTGCTCCTGAGTACCCTAACCCTATGGACTACACTCACTAGACACCTTTAAACCTAGTTTTTTTTTTTTTTTCTTTAGGAGTTGTAAGTGTGGCATAGTGAATGTTTTCTTGGACAAAGTTTTTCTCTTCCTCTGTCTTGACCATTATTTATTGGTTTAGGCTAGTTTGAATAGAAGCACCTGACCAAGCCTCCATATTTTGATGCATCCAAGTTGTGCCACTTTAAGCACACCCTTGATTTAGTATTATGAGCAATCAATAAGCGGCCATCTCTAAGCTTAACCCCATCAATACCTAGTAAACAAGTTAAGACAGATGTGTCTTTAATGCACAACATAGACAAGTAGCAAAAGAATGAAGGAATACTAAGGGTGTAGTAAAAAACTTCAATTTTGAAGTTATCCATGATCAACTTAGTTCTTACTGTCCAGTTAAAACTATTGTCATAATTATGCTGCTGAAAATTAAAAGCAATTTAGTTTTGTCACTCTCCTAACCCTCTCGAACTCAAAATCCAGTTACTTCAAGACAGGCCTGCAACATTTCTATCTCATTTTTGGTCCCATTCTTAATTATTAACACTTCTCAACATTTAAGTTGGACCATGGTTCTGTACACTACCTCCCATCAACTCATGGACATTGTTCTTTGTTTATTCTTACTTAGTTACTTGCTTTAATCATCTCTGCAAAATATATTCTAAACTCCTTTCACTCAAATTAAGAATAATAACTGTATATGGAAAATGTGTTCATTCTCATAAAGTTAATTGGCATTGAGAAATAATAGTAAGTTCAGAAGCAGGCACTTACAACTTCAAGAAAATCAAAGTTTCACAAGTAATAACAATAACTAATAAAGTAGTATCACATATTAAGGTCAATCCTGGTAATTTACACAAGAAATTAAAAGGATTAAAACAGAACAACAATAGAAAATATAAGTTCTTCCAGCTTCAAAATTCTATATGGTTTCATCTTCCGTGCACGTGA
The DNA here is from genome assembly GCA_013389735.1 of Phaseolus lunatus. Classification (NCBI taxonomy): domain Eukaryota; kingdom Viridiplantae; phylum Streptophyta; class Magnoliopsida; order Fabales; family Fabaceae; genus Phaseolus; species Phaseolus lunatus. The sequence goes on from CM023860.1 coordinate 29,644,365, forward strand.
AGTAACCTAACTACCTTGACATGTCATAATCTTGAGGGTATGCAAGCTGCTGTTCTATTTGCCAACTCAACTTGGAAGCAACACCCTCATGACAGGGAACGTAATCCTGTGAATTAAACACAAAAATATATATCACTTTCTTCTTTCATATTACTCAACTACATAGTTTTGCACATTAATTATTATTTTCTCTGACAAAGTGTATATATATTTAATTCTCAAGACTTTGGTACAAATTCAGAATTGTCTTTTGACATGGAGCTGTTGTTCTCTCTGAATAATTTGGACGTTTATGGCTTTGCTACAAATGGTTTGGTTTCATTATATCTGAGTGTCAGTACTTTTAAGAAACTTATCCTTAAATACTATGTAGACGTGGTGATTATTGACAACCACTTGAGCCACTCACATGGTAACACGTAATGTAGATGATATAGAAGTTTGATAAGGGAGACATTAGCAGAAGAGAGTGTAACGCCCCTTATCATCCACTCATACATATATAATATGAAATAACATTGAAATAAAAGATTATCAAAATTAACATATGTATATATATTATAAGATACATCCACCCCATACAATGTATTTCAAAATAATATCCCTTCTCTAGGGAATTTTAATACATAACCATCCAGTGTTTCCAATAAAACAAAATACAGCATAAGAACAAGCGATTTCCTTGTCCAACCACTCACTGAGGAGCTCTACTACCTGCAACATCATCTGCTCCCGTGTAAATTACACACGATCATCACAGTTTTTAAAGGAAACAACCACAAAACAAAACAAGGGGTAAGCTAGCTATTCAAAAAAAAAAAAACTTGAAGTACGAAACTTTAAAATCAACATAAATCAGCTTTTAAACACCCACATAAAATCCATCTTCTTTCTCATTCATATCACACAACCATCAAGTGTCTATCAACAATTTTCAATATTCATCTTTCTCACGTCAGAATTCCCACTGACTCACAACACATAGACACTTGACTCTACTTCCGGAAGACTCGTGCGTTGACTCAGACTCAGAGATCTGCACCTGTCATACTACACCACTGTGAATCCACACAGGGTCGTTGTGAATCCACACAGCCATGCGCATAAATAAATCTCAATATCATCACTCTCCCAGTATGACAGGGTTAATTCATAGAACAGGTCAAGTTAGTTATCTTTTAAACAACTTACCCATTCATATGAACCTCATTCGACTCTCAACACCTGAATAACTTCATCTATGTGATTCCATTATCTCAGGAGAGTCAGGATATCTCCTTCTAGACAAGTCCCTAGTCAATGCACATTACACACGATCTTACATGGTATTTTCTTTCCTGAAAATACTATGCCTTGATCCCACATTTACAACATTCAATGCATCATACAACACGTAAATGGACGGTTCCAAATCACAGCAACAATCAAAACCAAGTTCAGAATTTCGAAAATCATATACAGTTCACATTTCAATATCAAACAATTTCAATTCGTCACTAAAACAGGGGATTTCGAAACAAACATTAGAACCGGCGATCACGTCACCCAAATTTCAGAATTTTCTAGCCTAAGGTTTTTATTGAACGAATGCTAGCTTCCCTTACCTGGACTTGCGTAAAAACTCACTAAGAGCTCTAAACCCATCGAGACTTAAGGATACCTTAACTCTGTTTTAGGCGTTCTGATTGGAAACTTGCAGAGTCACTTGCCCGGAGTCCAAAGGCAGTCACCGGCCGTCAACTGGTGAGCGAAGGTGCGAGAACGTATAGAGAAGGAGAGAAAGGAAACGGGGAACCAAAACTCAACTCACTCGATTTCTCTCTACTCAAGCAGCATTCGAACATTGCTTATCAGAGTAAATTTTGAACTTAAGCCACCTTGCCCAGCAATGCCGCTGCCACCACCTACTCTGCAGGAAAGCTTGCGTGCACATTTCCTCTGACAGAACTGCCACGTGATGTCTCTGTGCGTACCAACTTTGGGTTTCCTGCCTTACCAACTCTCTGATGCCAACTATTCTGAAACACCCTTTCTGTCTACGTGTCGCACATGCAGAACGTTCTCGCTGGGAGCCTGGGTCCCACCTTAACACGTGTAGCGGGGAGCCCCGATGACCATACAACGATGACCATCCACCATCCACCGATGACTGATGTGTCTCTCATCCCGGCGATGACTGATGTGCCTCTCATTCCGGCGATGACTGATGCGCCTCTCATTCCGGCGATGACTGATGTGCCTCTCATTCCAGCGATGACTGATGTCCGATGACACATCGTCACACCCTGCTGAAGGTTCATCAACCCACCACTCTGCGTCTAAGTTATCACCTCCACATGGCCTGGTGATGTCGGTAGTTTCCTTGCCCGAGGACAGGTCGGTACTAACTCCTCGCGCGCCAATGCATGCAACACTAAGGACAAACTCTTATGCCCCCGCATAGAGTTTCGCATACATAGCGTATCTAAGGTGCAAATCACACCTTAATACGTGTGATTTTTGGAACCCCCTATGGTCCCCCGACCGACCTCTACCAGCTGACCTCAGACCTTGGGTGACGTCTGAGGTCTGACCACCATGAAACTTCTATTACAAGCTCTTTTCATTTTAAATAATAACATCTTCAGAAATTATTTAAATATAACACTTTTATTTCAATTAAATTTTTTTCTAGGTCCTTACAGAGAGTACAGAGAGAGATGTAAAATTTGAAGAGGCACGTTGAGAAGATGAGGAGTGGATGCAAGTGTGGGTGTGGAAGGGGAGAGACAGTTATACATAGCTTTAGTTAATGAGAAATATTAAAAGTTTTAAAACAATTTTGTGCGCACAAGAACCACTTAATGCACACACACAATGCTTCACTAGACTTTTCAAAATGAATATAAGGCTGATTAAAAGGGTAAAAGTCAACATCTGTATTATCTTAAAGATTATGCAAATATAGTTTTTTAGTAAGGACATATTACCTCCAATTTCTTCACCAACTCCTTTGTTGTTGGTGCTGATACAATTATGTGACGAGCATTTGGACTGATAAATCCCTCTTCCACGGCTTTGTCAATAAATGACAGCAAGGAATTAAAGTATCCATCAACATTTACTAATCCCACCTACAATTTTTGGAATGTCAAAACTAACTAGGCTGCAAGAACCACACAACTAAAGGAACATAAAATATTGATGATCAATTAAATTACCGGCTTGTCATGAATCCCAAGTTGTGCCTAGGTTATGACTTTAAAAAGCTCCTCTAGAGTCCTATATCCTCCTGCATGCGATTTGCATGAGTTTCTTCAAGAATTGAAAGCACAAACAAAGTCAATTTGGAAGGGTTTAATTAAAGTAGAGGACTAGTGAAGTTCAAAGCAAACATCTGATGAAATCTTAAAAGTACCTGACTAAAAATGGTTTCATGTAAAATTTGGTTTTTAATAGTGCCTAATGGTCAATGGCATTGTTTGGTCCATGTAATTGACGCCATCTGTAGGGACAATGCTTGTTTTTATTGCTTTATGTAATAGGAAGTTTAACTAAATATTTTAGCCACTGTTTGTTTGCACCTCTCTCAAATCTCTATTCATCAAGTTGTTTACCTAAATCACAGGCTACAATATATCAACAAAAAGCTTTGGATATTGATCCTGCCGCTTGACTCGAACGTGGAGGATTGCCTCGTCACTCCTTTGTCTAGCCTTCTGCAACTGCGTGTTCTGCAAGAACGCTCCAAGAATCGTCGCTGGACCTCCAAACGCTGCCTGCAAAACAACGCAGACGGTGCCTCTAGCGGCCGTGTGCACTCCGACGCTCAAGTCAGGCAACAGGAACACCAAACTCTCACTGAATCTCTCTGTGAGACTCGTGTGTGCTCTAAGATCCACTTTCTCTCTCTATAATTGTTTTCTGTTATCACTGTGCAACGTGTAAGAACGCTCCCACAGTGACTCCGAGAAAACTATGTGTAAGACTGTGTAAGTTTGTAATCTGAAAAAGAACTCCCCTACCTTACATGACGTGGAGTGCTTTATACCTGGGCCGCGCCTCTCTCCTAGAGGGTGACACGTGGAGGCATGCAGCTGGCATCTACCGTACACGCGTCACACCTGGAGGGCTTCTGCGCTTCTCTCTGTGCAGGCCGAATGCTCCCAGGAGAGCGCCAGGTGTGGCTGGTCTAAACTCACTCGCCAGGCGCATCCTGCCTGCATGGCCTTGCCGCACGTCCTCTGAGTGGGCATCATGCGAGGTGCATGCGTAACGTTCTCGCTGGGAACCTTGGTCCCAGCTTAACACGCGTTGGCAAGAACCTCGATGACCGATCGCCCTCTGCATGCACTTACGACCGATCGCCCTCTGCATGCACTTATGACCGATCGCCCTCTGCACGCACTAATGCCCCCGGTGCCTCATAACTTCCCCCCGATGACCGGGTGGTGCCTAATGCCTATCCACCGATGACCGTACGGTGGCTCATGACTATCCACCGACGTCCGTGCGGTGCTTCCAGGCGCTTATCTAGGTACCGCTCTGGGGGTGGTGGCCACTTGGTATCTGACTACCGATCACCGTTCTAGGTGATCTCCTCCCTGATTCACTTGCTCTTTCTATCACGTGCCACCCTGTGCACGGTCCACGTGGTCAACTGCTGCTGACGTCATCAACTACTGATGACCGACCGGATCAGATATCAATGAGAGAGAGTTAGGTCTGGATCATCCTGATACCATGAAGAGCTATGGGGATCTTGCTGTTTTCTATTACAGACTACAAGACAGAGAGCTGGCTCTGAAGTATGTTTTGCTCTTGTGCAATATAGTGATATATGAATTTTTGTGAGTTTAATTCAGTTTTGAATTAATATAATACTTACTCACTTTCAATTTGAAAGCAAAGAATTTATGTTATGTTATGGATAATCAAGGTTTTCTTTTTCATCCTTAACAGAAATTTATGTATTGATCACCATAAATAGGGAAAGATAGATTTTGAATTTTTGAAATACTAATTAGTTAATTTGAACTTTTCTTCTGATTTAGTCTTTTGTTACATTCAGGTATGTGAAGCGTGCTTTATATCTTCTGCATCTAACATGTGGTCCATCTCATCCAAACACTGCTGCTACTTACATTAATGTGGCTATGATGGAAGAAGGTCTGGGAAATGTACATGTCGCTCTCAGATATCTTCAGAAAGCTTTAAAGTGCAACCAAAGATTACTTGACGCAGATCATATTCAGGTTATTGTATTCATCTTATTCCTGTTTTTGCGAAATTATGAAGTTACTTTATTTTAGATTTTATATTTTTTATGTAAAATGTTGTATGTAAATTTCTTCCTGTTTCATATCAAGAAATTATTAACAGTGGGATCCATATGAATTCATGTGCCACAGCTTTAGCATAATAAATAGAGATTACTTCGAAGATTATTTTAAAATTTGTCAGCAAGTTAGTTGGATAAAATTTGATGATTTGCTTTAATTTTAAAGGATGATATTTTCAGTATTTGTTATAATTATTGTAATGATTCGATTCATATGACGCTCAGAATCATATCCTATAAAGGTTACTAAAATAATAAGAACCAATTGGATTGTATTATTTGTTTAATGAAACAGCTTCTCGTCGTGCTAACACTTGAATCTTTTCTTGGATGTTAATCCTCTGCAGACAGCTGCAAGTTATCATGCAATAGCAATAGCACTCTCATTGATGGAAGCATATCCATTGAGCGTGCAGCATAGGCAAACAACTTTGCAAATTCTGAGGTTAAAACTTGGTCCTGATGACTTGCGAACACAGGTATACCGTCACACTTAGTACATTCTTTGTCCTGAAAATAGTCTTTGGCTTTGAATACTAGGCAATGATAAAAATACTAGAACACAACTTTGTAATTATAGTTGGTAGATTAAAGTTTCACATGGTGTTCTAGAATAGTGTTTAAATGGTTTGGAACATCATTATGGTTATATATAATGGTGCTTTGTGTTTAAAAATAGTCTTGGTTTCTCTTTTTCTTAATAAAGGAATGAGGAATTATAACTCTTCGCATAATCGCAGAAAGTAAGGGGTTTCAGTTTTTGGCTCCTGGCCATGAAAAACCACCCCATTTGGGTTTTACATGTTGCACAATTAGCAATTGTCGATCCATACGTGCCAAAAATAGCACATTGGAACATAAGCTTCTTAGTTCTCATTAAATAACCATATGCATGTAGACATTATGTAGCATCCTAAGCACTAATCTCACGAAAAACATGATTTGCAGAATAGGTCTACTTTATATAGAACTATTTTTCTATTTTTATTGTTGGATATAGTAGAGACGTTAATCCATACTTAACTCATAAACTAGAACTTCCTTTGAGAGAGAGAGATTCACACAAAACAATTATAGTGGTTCACTCCCTCCAAAGCTATGTAAGGACCTAGAAAATTTTATTGGAATGAGAATGATATATTTTAAGTAAATTCTAAGTATGTTTTTATTTAAAATATAAAGGAAGGAAAGTGTAGCTTAGAAGTCTACGAGATCGCCGTTGTTGAAGACGGAGGCGATCTCCGACTTCTCTAGTACATGATCGCCAATCACCTATGGTGCACATGATCGCCAATCGCCTATGGTGTACATGATCGCCGAAAGTGCACTTAGTATGTGGTCAAGATACTGGATCAACCATAGTGGGTTCCAAAAACCACCCGTATCAAGGTGTGGGTTAAGCCTTAGATACGCTGTGCATGCGAAGCTCTATGCTTGAGCATAAGAAATCGTCCTTAGTGTTGCATGCATGGGCGCACGAGGAGTAGTGCTGATCTATTCTTGGAAATGTGAAGCTACCGACGTCACCAAGCCATGTGGAGGTGATACCTTGGACGTAACATAGTGGGATGAAGAACCATCAACAAGGCGTGGCGATGTGTCATAAGTCATCGCCGGAATGAGAGACACGCGGGCATCGCCAGGCGAGAGACACGCGGGCATCGCCAGGGCGAGAGACACGCGGGCATCGCTAGGGCGAGAGGCACACGGGGATCGCCAGGGCAAGAGACAGACAGTCATCGCCAGGATGAGGGACACATCGGTCGTCTTCCAGGGAGAGACATCGGTCGTCCTCCAGGGAGAGACATCGGTCGTCTTCCAGGGAGAGACATCGGTCGTCCTCCAGGGAGAGACATCGGTCGTCCGCCAGGATGAGACATCGGTGGATAGTCATCGCGCGAGAAGTCATCGGTGGAAGGTTATCGCGCGATGTCGTGTTTCACACAGATAAGGTGGGACCCAGGCTCCCAGCATGAGACGTCCTGCATGCGCGACACGTAGACAGAAAGGGTGTTTCAGAATAGTTAGCGTCAGAGAGTTGGTATGCGCAGAAACCCACGTGGTCATACTGTTCAAGGAAGTGTGCACGCAAGCTTTCCTGCAGAGTGGGCGGGGGGCAGCGGCATTTCTGAGCAAGTTGGCTTAGATTCAAAACTCACTCCTGAGAGGCAGTAAACGTTGCTGTGGTTCGAGAGTGATTGAGTGAGTTAACTTTGGTTCCCTGTTTCTTTCCTCTCCTTCTCCCTGCGTTCAGACGTCCTAGCGAACCAGTTGAAGATCGGCGACTGCCCCTGGATTCCTGACGTTGTGCTCTGCAAGTGTTCTGATCAAAGCCGTGAAACAGAGTTAAGGCATCTTTAAGCTTCGGTGGGTTTTGGAGCTCTTGGTGATTTTGCGCAAGTTCAGGTAAGGGAAGCTAGCACTTTCGTTTATAAAAACTTTAGGCGAGGTGGTTCTGAAGTGAGGGCGACGTGGTCGCCGGTTTCATATTCTTTTTCACGATGCTCTGTTTTTATGTGTGGGGCGACGTGATCGCCGGTTTTGATGTTGATTTCGAACTCCCCTGTTTTAGTGTCGTTTGAAACTGTTTGAGATTAAAATGTGAAATGCATGTGATATTCGAAAATCTGAACCTTGGAATGATTGTTTCTGTGATTGGGATTGTTTAAGAAAAGATTCAAAATATTATATGATGGAATTGTGCTTTTACGTGTTGTATGATGCATTGAATGTTGTGAATGTGGGATCAAGGCATAGTATTTTCAGGAAAGAAAATACCGTGTAAGATCGTGTGTAATGTGCATTGACTAGGGACTTGTCTAGAAGGAGATATCCTGACTCTGCTGATATGATGGAATCACATAGATGAAGTTATTCAGTTGTTGAGAGTCGAAGGAGGTTCATATGTATGGGTAAGTTGTTTGAAAGATAACTGACTTGACCTGTTATATGAATTAATCCTGTCATACCGGGAGAGATGATATTGAGATTATGTATGCGCATGGCTGTGTGGATTTCACAGCGACCCTGTGTGGATTTCACAGTGGTGTGGTATGACAGGTGCAGATCTTTGAGTCTGAGTCAACGCACGAGTCTTCCGGAAGTAGAGTCATGTGTCTATATGTTATGAGTCAGTGGAAAGTCTGACTTGTGAACCATGAGTATTGAATGTATTGAATAGACACTTGACGAGTTTGTGGAATATGGGGATGTTGATGGTTGAAATTGATATAGATTATGAATGGTGTGAAGATTTATGCTTTCTATTGATATAAAACTTCATATTTAAAGTTTTTAAAAATATCTAGCTTACCCTTTGTTTTGTATCGTGGTTGTTTTTCTTAAACCTGTGATGATCGTGTATAATTGCACGAGAGCAGATGAGGTTGCAGGTAGTAGAGCTCCTCAGTGAGCACTTTCTGGAGGAGGAGATCGCTGGTTTTGAATGCTGTGGTTTTTGTTTTATTTTGAAAACTCCTGTATGGAGATGTATTAAAACTTCCTCGAAAAGGGATATTATTTTGAGGCACATTTGTATTAATGGATGAATTATATTATGTATACATCTATGTTAAATTTTGATATTATTGTTTCACCTTTATTTCATTATATAAAAATGACCAAGATTTTGAGGGGCGTTACATTAATGGTATCAGAGCAGTTCGTCCTTAGGATGACCTGAGGAGAGTGGGTTCATTGTGTTTCTTCTGCTATTGGAGTCTTAATCAAAGCTATAGTGAAAGGTTTTCAAATGTTTTCTGATTGAAATCTTGTTTGTGCTTTAGTAGATATAGGCTCTAAATGAAAAATTTTAGTATTAAGAGTGAAAGGATCTTGATAAAGTAGTGAGGGTGCACACTCATCACTGAATCGAGATGTTCTCAATCTTAATTCTAAAAGTTTGATGTTGAGCATATATCCACTTCTGGTGTGTTTTGTCCCAATTATTAAGTGTGGCGATATTTGATTGGTAGTTTTGTACCCATGACTGTTCGGTGTTATGCTTTCTATTTTGAGCATTTTGATTCTGTTGATGAACTCAAATTCTAAATGACTTTGAGATGCTGACCTTTGTAAGGTCTAGATGTTACCTCCTGAATGAATTGATTTCTTATCGATCTCATTCTTATAGTTGTAGGGAATATAGAAACCAATAGTTTCAAAATCTGAAACGGAGGAAGATGGCTCGTAGACCTCCTACCCCTCCCCAACCTTCTTCGGAAATGAGCCAGATTGCCAAGGCTATTGAGATGATGGCAACTGCCATCCAACAACAGAATGCAGCAATGGCTCAGAATCATCAAGCTGCAATGCACCATTGGGAAACTGCTCGGTCGGCTGAAACAGCTTCCCACGTCGGTCAGCCTCAGGAACAGATGGCACTAACCGAGTTCATGAGGCACAACCCACCCAAGTTCAGTGGGAATGCTACCCCTGATCAAGCAGATCAGTGGGTCAGGGAGTTGGAGAAAATCTTTAGGGCGACCTCCTGCCCTGAAGAGAAGAAATTGGTGTTCGCCACCTATCTGCTATGTGGAGAAGCAGAGTTTTGGTGGATGGGAGCTCAGCAGATGATGGAAGCCAGAGCTCATGTTTTAGACTAGGAGAGCTTCAGGGTGAGATTTCTGGAAAAATACTTCCCAGATAGTGCAAGGTTTGCGAAGGAAGCAGAATTCCTCAGATTGGAGCAGGGGGAGATGTCAGTGAATGCTTATGCTGCTCGGTTTGAGTACCTCGCCCGATTCTATACCCAGGCGACCTCTGAGGCTTGGAGGTGTAGGAAGTTTGAAGAAGGACTGAAGCATGGGCTGAAGAGGACCATAGCCCTTATGTGCATCAGGGAATTTCACGCCTTAGTAGAGAAGGCGAAGATGGTGGAGACTCTGGAAAAGGGTGATTCTCGGGTGATCAGGTCACACCCAGGGGGTTCTTCCAGTGGGAAGGCCAAGGTGCAGCACCCACAAAGCAAGCCTTATGCGAGACCTCCACCACATCGGGCAGGAGCAGCACCACCCCAGTTTCAGCAACAACAACCATGGAAACCCAAATGTTTCCATTGTGGTGGACCACACACATCCAATGTGTGCTTCAAGAGGAATTCAGAGAGAAGGTGTTACACCTGCCAAAAGACGGGGCACGTTGCTAGAGAGTGCCCTAACAGGAATGGGGCGACTCAACCCAGTGGTTCTCAGCAGTTGAGGAATGAAGGCAGCAGACCTCAGGCAACAGGGAGAGTGTTTGCCATGACAGGAGCAGAGGCGTCTCAGTTAGGTAACCTAGTGCAAGGTGTTTGTTTTATAGCTGGTAGAGGTGTAAAAGTCTTGTTTGATTCTGGAGCGACACACTCCTTTGTGTCAAGCCTGTGTGTAGCCGAGTTGGGCCTTCTAGTGAAGGAGTTACCGTTTGAACTGTTGGTCTCTACACCTGCGTCAGGACAGGTGTTGACCTCTACAGTTTGCTCTGAATGTCCAGTGATAGTAGAGGGACGCAGGTTCAAAGTAAACTTGATCTGCCTACCTCTTCAGGACCTGGATGTTATCCTGGGAATGGATTGGCTATCTGCCAATCACGTTCTCATAGACTGCGGTAGTCAGAAAATAGCGTTTCCAGACCTCCAAGAGTCAGATGTGATATCTGCTCAGCATGGGTGGTCGGAGTTGGAAAAAGGGGCGAGGTGCTTCGTGATCCTAGCTCGGTTGGAAGTGAAGAATGAAGAGGACGTAAGCAGGATACATGTGGTGAAAGATTTCATGGATGTATTTCCAGAAGAAATACCTGGATTACCTCCTAAGAGAGAAGTGGAATTCTCTATTGATTTGGTACCTGGAGCTGGACCAGTGTCAATGGCACCTTACAGGATGGCTCCAGCCGAGTTGGTAGAACTAAAGAAGCAAGTGAAAGAGTTGTTGGAGAAACAATTCATCAAACCCAGTGTATCTCCATGGGGGGCTCCAGTGCTTCTAGTTAAGAAAAAGGATGGAGGGTCTCGGCTGTGTATAGATTACAGGCAGTTGAACAAGTTGACCATCAAGAACAAGTATCCTCTACCTAGAATTGATGATTTGATGGATCAATTACATGGGGCCTCGATGTTCTCAAAGATTGATCTGAGATCGGGGTACCACCAAATTTTGGTAAAAGCTGAAGATGTTCAAAAGACAACATTTAGGTCTCGGTATGGGCACTATGAGTATGTGGTGATGCCGTTTGGAGTAACAAACGCTCCAGCTCTGTTCATGGATTTCATGAATAGAATTTTTCGTCCTTTCTTGGATAAGTTTGTGGTAGTCTTCATAGACGACATACTCATTTATTCAAGGACCGAGGAAGAACATGAAGAACATCTGAAGACAGTATTGGAGATCCTGAGGGAGAAGCAATTATATGCCAAATTCTCTAAGTGTGAGTTCTGGTTGAAGGAAGTCAACTTCTTAGGACATGTAATATCTGCCCAGGGGATCTCGGTGGATCCAGCCAAAGTGGAGGCAGTGCTTCAGTGGGAACGTCCTAAGACAGTTACTGAGATAAGGAGTTTTGTGGGTTTAGCAGGCTACTATCGGAGGTTCATTGAAGATTTTTCCAAGGTAGTAGCTTCTTTGCCTCAGTTAACTCGCAAAGATCAACCTTTTGCTTGGACTGAAAAGTGTGAGCAGAGTTTCATGGGGCTGAAGAAGAGGTTGACTAGCGCCTCAGTGTTAGTGATCCCGGATGTGGGAAATCCTTTTGATGTTTACTGTGATGCTTCACATCAAGGTTTGGGATGTGTGTTGATGCAAGAGAAAAGAGTGGTTGCATATGCTTCAAGGCAACTCAAAGTTCACCAGAGGAACTATCCTACCCATGACTTAGAGTTGGCGGCTGTGGTGTTTGCCTTGAAGATTTGGAGGCATTATTTGTATGGAGCTCGATTTCAGGTGTTTAGTGACCATAAAAGCCTGAAATATCTGTTTGATCAGAAGGAGTTAAATATGAGACAAAGAAGATGGATGGAGTTCCTAAAAGATTATGACTTCCAACTGATATATCATCCAGGGAAGGCCAATGTAGTGGCAGATGCCTTGAGTAGGAAATCAATACAAGTATCAACCATGATGATTGAAGAGCAGAAATTGATTGAGCAGTTTAGAGATTTAAACTTTGGAGTGGAATTTCATGTAAATCATATTAGTTGTAGTAAGTTAATTATAACTAATGATTTCATTGGAATGATAAAGGATAAGCAATTAGAGGATCCTAGCTTGAAGCGTATTGTAGAGTTACTAGGCACCGATCAGGCTAAAGACTTTGTGATGGGCGATGATGGGATCTTGAGATTTAATGGCAGAATTTGCATACCTGCAAATGAAGAGTTGAAGAAGATGATCCTAGAGGAAGGTCACCGAAGTCGCCTTAGCCTACATCCAGGCATAAACAAGATGTACCATGACTTGAAGGAGTCATTTTGGTGGTCGGGCATGAAGAGAGACATCGCCCAGTACGTTACTACCTGCTTGACGTGTCAGAAGGCAAAGGTAGAGCATCAAAGACCTGGCGGTTTGTTGCAGCAATTGGATATCCCTGAATGGAAATGGGACAGCATCGCCATGGATTTTGTTACCCATTTACCCAGATCGGTAAAGGGTCATGATGCAATCTGGGTCATCATTGATCGGCTGACGAAGAGTGCTCACTTTCTTCCAGTGAATATGAGGATGCCTATGGCCAAGTTGGCACAGCTGTACATCAGAGAAATTGTGAGGTTGCATGGAGTGCCTTCCAGCATTGTTTCGGATAGAGATCCCAGGTTCACCTCACGGTTTTGGCAGACTTTACAAGACTCTTTGGGAACTAAGTTGAGGATGAGCTCTGCATATCATCCTCAAACAGATGGACAGTCTGAGAGAACAATTCAGTCCTTGGAAGATCTGCTGAGGACATGTGTTTTGGACCAATTGGGAAGTTGGGATGAGATGTTGCCACTGGTAGAGTTTACTTATAATAACAGTTACCACGCCAGTATTGGGATGGCACCATATGAAGCCCTGTATGGGAGGAAATGCAGAACTCCCTTATGTTGGTACCAGGAGGGCGAAGCAGTCTTGGTTGGGCCAGAGTTGATTCAGCAGAATGAAAGCCTCTCAAAGCCGGCAGAAATCCTATGCAGATCAGAGGAGAAGACCTTTGGAGTTTGCTGCTGGGGATCATGTGTTTATGAGAGTGATGCCAACCAAGGGTGTAGGACGAGCTATCAGATCAAGGAAGCTGTCTCCTAAGTTTGTTGGACCATATCAGATCTTAAGGAGGATCGGTCCAGTGGCTTATGAAATCGCCCTACCTCCCCAATTAGCAAATCTGCATAATGTCTTTCACGTGTCACAACTAAGGAAGTATCTTGCAGACCCTAGTCACGTGTTGGAAGTGGACGATGTGCAGATCAGGGATGACTTGTCGTTTGAAGCGAAACCAGTCAGGATTGACGATCAGCAGAGTAAGCAGCTCAGAGGCAAGACCATCATGCCCGCATGCTTCGCGCCCTGGCGATGTCCGCATGTCTCTCGCGCCCTGGCGATGCCCGCATGTCTCTCGCGCCCTGGCGGTGTCCGCATGCCTCGCGCCCTGGCGATGTTCGCATGTGTAGTCTAGGCGACAGACGATTATGTACTAACCAGGCGATCTCATAGTCTTCTAAGTTACACTTTCCTTCCTTTTTATTTTAAATAAAAACATACTTAGAATTCATTTAAAATATATTCCTTTTATTCCAATTTAATTTTACAGGTCCTTACATTCTCCCCAACAAGAAAAATTTTCGTCCTCGAAAATTGAATTACAAAGAAAAGAGGTAGGGATAGGCTTCTCTCATGGGTTCTTCTAACTCCCAAGTTGAATCACCCGATCTCTCATCCCACACCACTTTCACCATGTTGATGGTCTTGCCTCTGAGCTGTTTACTTTGCCGATCGTCAATCCTGACTGGTTTCGCTTCAAAGGACAAGTCATCCCTGATCTGCACATCGTCCACTTGCAGCACATGACTAGGGTCTGCCATGTACTTCCTCAGCTGTGATACGTGAAAGACATTATGCAGATTCGCTAAATGGGGAGGTAGGGCGATCTCATAAGCCACTGGACCAATCCTCCTTAAGATCTGATATGGTCCCACGAACTTAGGGAACAACTTCTTTGATCTGATCGCCCGTCCTACACCCTTGGTTGGTGTCACTCTCATGAACACATGGTCTCCAGCAGCAAACTCCAAAGATTTTCTCCTCTGATCTGCATAGGATTTTTGCCTACTTTGAGATGCTCTCATTCTGTCTTTTATCTGTTGCACCTTCTCGGTCGTCTGCTGTAACATCCCGCCAAAGTAATACATACATACAGGTATAATGAAATTAAATGTAACCAAATAATATTGAAGAGAAATAACATGATAATATATATATTTGAAATGAAGTTGCTCCTCTTAGGGAGTTTAATACATAACCAAATCAAATGTTTGCAAGATTTTACGAAAATAAAAGAAATGCAGTAAGACAGGCGGTCTCAAAAGAAAACGGCGATCTCCAACTTCAAAACGGCGATCACCAGAAGTCCCCAAAAATGGGCGACTTGCTAGCCAGACATAAAATCGGCGATCTCATAACAGGCGACCTCAAAACAGGCGATCTGATAGTAGGGCAAAATCCGGCGATCACCACCGAGAGGTGGAAATGGGCGATCTCTGCCCTCGGCGACCACCCCTTTAGGGAGCTCTTCTTCCTGGAAGGTCTTCTGCTCCCGCGTAACAATTACACGATCATCACAGTTTTGAGAAGGCAACCAAAATGACAGATAAAAGGGTAAGCTAGATAATATGAAAGGAGTTTAAATCATGCATATGAAAAAACCCAAGTAAACCAAGTTTCCAAAATATCCAAGTAAACGTAGAGCTACTCATAGCATTCAACTAATCGCCCAAATTCACAAATTCACAAACATTTCCCATAGTCATTCCATTTCACACCACAGCATCAAGTGTCTATCAGTATTCCAGTTTCTCATTTCACCATTTCACATGTCAGACTTTCCACTGACTCACCACACAAGACACTTGACACTACTTCCGGATTGACTCATGCATTGATTAGACTCGGAGATTTGCACCTGTCACACTGCCCACTGTGGAATCTCGCACATCCACAGGGTCGCCGTGAAATCTCACACATTCACAGGCATATGATGAATCTCAACACATCACCATACAGTATGACAAGGTAAATCCACGCAATACAGGTCGGTATGTTCTCTTTCAAACAACCCACCCATACAGGTGAACCTCCTTCGACTCTCCCAACTGAGTAACTTCCTCTATGTGATTCCATTATCAGCAGAGTCAGGATATCTCGTTCATAATCACCGATCAATGCACATCTAACATGGTCTTACACGGTATTTCCTTTCCTGAAAATACTATGCCTCGACCCCACATTCACAACATTCAACACATCATACCATACTCAAAGAAATGATTTCAATCACAGCAATAGCCATTTCAAAGGATTCATATTTTCGAATATCTCATGTAAATCTCAAGCAGTTCTCAAAACAACATCAAACACAAGGAGTTCGCAAAACAGCGCCAAAACCGGCGACCTGGTTCAAAAACAAGGTATTTCGAAAACTGTATATAAAACCGGCGACCTCGTCGCCCAAGCACACAAACAGAGCATTTTACGCAGATGAAAACGAAAATGGCGACCACGTCGCCCTCACTTCAGAAGATAGTTAAACTATGGCTCGTATGGAAAAGAGGTCTAGCTTCCCTTACCTGGACTTGCGCAAACACCAGGAGCTTCGAAATCCAACGAAGCTTGAAGAATGCCTTGGCTCTGTTTTGAAGATCTTGCAGAGAACTGCTCAAGTGCTCCAATGGTGTTCCTTCTCGTCGTACTCTTGTGTGGAGATGCTGAAATCGCAACGCGGAGGAGGAAACTCACTCTTTCTCTCTTCGAGTACAACAATGCTTTCTTTCTCTCAGGTGTGGATTTCTGCAACTTAAACCCCTTTTATCCCTCCAAAAGCAGCTGCCACCACCCACTCTGCAGGGAAGTTTGCGTGTACGCTTCCCTGCACAGTACTACTGAGCGTGCCTCTGCGCAGGCTACGCTATGAGGTCACTATTCTGAACCACCTTTTGTCTACGTGGCGCGCGTGCAGAACGTCTCTTGCTGGGAGTCTGGGTCCCACGTTCTCTGTGTATAACTTAACGTAGCGCGATGACCTTTTCACCGATGACCACAGGCGCGAAGGCTAACAACCGATGACCTCTCGCGCGAAGGCTAACAACCGATGAGCTATCGCGCGATGACAACCCGCGGATGAGCTATCGCGCGATGACAACCCGCGGATGAGCTATCGCGCGATGACAACCCGCTGATGAGCTATCGCGCGATGACAACCCGCTGATGAGCTATCGCGCGATGACAACCCGCTGATGAGCTATCGCGCGATGACAACCCGCTGATGAGCTATCGCGCGATGACAACCCGCTGATGACCTCTCGCGCGAGCGACCGATGTCTCTCTTCTCTGGTGACGCCTGCATGCCTCGCGCCCAGGCGATGACGTGTGGTCTAGGCGACCGGCGATGATGTATAAACAAGAAACTCTTATCGTTTTTCCTAGACTACACTTTCCTTCCTTTTTAACTTAGATAAAACATACATAGAATTTACTTAACATACTCATTCATTTCAATAAATCTCAGGTCCTTACATTCTCCCCAACAACAAAAATTTTCGTCCTCGAAAATTGGATTACAAGGAAAAGAGGTATGGATAAGCCTCCCTCATGGGTTCTTCTAATTCCCAAGTAGAATCCCCCGATTTCTCATCCCACACCACTTTCACCATGTTGATGGTCTTGCCCCTGAGCTGTTTACACTGCCGATCGTCAATCCTAACTGGTTTGGCTTCAAAGGACAAGTCATCCCTAATCTGCACGTCGTCTACATCCAGCACATGACTAGGGTCTGCCATGTACTTCCTCAGCTGTGACACGTGAAACACATTGTGCAGATTTGCCAGATGGGGAGGTAGGGCGATTTCATACGCCACAGGGCCAATCCTTCTCAAGATCTGATATGGTCCCACGAATTTGGGGGACAACTTCTTTGGCCTGATCGCCCGCCCTACACCCTTGGTTGGTGTCACTTTCATGAACACGTGATCTCCAGCAGCAAACTCCAAAGGCTTCCTCCTCTGATCTGCATAGGACTTCTGCCTACTCTGAGAGGCTTTCATCCTGCTTTGTATCAGCTTCACCTTCTCGGTCGTCTGCTGAATCAACTCTGGTCCAACCAAGACTGCCTCGCCCTCCTGGTACCAACATAATGGAGTTCTGCATTTCCTCCCATACAGGGCTTCATATGGCGCCATCCCAATGCTGGCGTGGTAGCTATTGTTATAGGTGAACTCCACTAGTGGCAACACCTCCGTCCAACCTCCCAATTGATCTAAAACGCATGCCCTCAGCAGATCTTCCAAAGATTGGATTGTCCTCTCTGACTGACCATCTGTTTGGGGATGATATGCAGAGCTCATCCTCAACTTGGTTCCCAAACACTCTTGCAAGGTCTGCCAAAACCGTGAAGTGAACCTGGGATCCCTATCTGAAATGATGCTGGAAGGCACTCCATGCAACCTCACAACCTCCTTGATGTACAGCTGTGCCAACTTGGCCATGGGCATCTTCATATTTACTGGGAGGAAGTGGGCACTCTTCGTCAGTCTATCAATGATGACCCAGATTGCATCATGACCCTTTACTGATCTGGGTAAATGGGTGACAAAATCCATGGCGATGCTGTCCCATTTCCACTCAGGGATATCCAGTTGCTGCAACAGCCCGCCAGGTCTTTGGTGTTCCACCTTCGCCTTTTGACACGTTAAGCAGGTTGCCACGTACTGGGCGACGTCCCTCTTCATGCCTGACCACCAAAATGACTCCTTCAAGTCATGGTACATCTTGTTCATGCCTGGGTGGAGGTTAAGGCGACTCTTATGGCCTTCCTCTAGGATCATCTCCTTCAACTCGTCATTTGTAGGTATGCAGATCCTGCCATCAAACCTCAAGATCCCATCCTCGCCCATCTCAAAGCCTCTCGCCTGATCTGTCCCTAGTGACTCCATAGTGCGCTTCAGGCTAGGGTCCTCCAATTGTTTGTCCTTCAACATCACAAGGAAGTCATTAGTTATAGTCAGCTTACTACAACTAATGTGATTCACGTGGAACTCTACTCCCAGGTTTAAGTCCCTGAACTGCTCGATCAGCTTCTGCTCTTCCATCATCATGGTGGCGACTTGTATAGACTTCCTACTCAAGGCATCTGCCACTACATTGGCCTTCCCTGGGTGATACATGAGTTGAAAGTCGTAGTCCTTTAGGAATTCCATCCACCTTCTTTGTCTCATGTTTAGCTCCCTCTGATCGAACAGGTACTTCAAGCTCTTGTGGTCACTGAACACCTGGAACCGAGCTCCATATAGATAATGCCTCCAGATCTTCAAGGCAAACACTACCGCTGCCAACTCCAAATCATGAGTAGGGTAGTTTCTCTCATGCACCTTGAGTTGCCTTGAAGCATATGCAACCACCCTCTTCTCTTGCATCAAGACGCATCCCAAGCCTTGATGTGAGGCATCACAGAAGACGTCAAAAGGTCTTCCTATCTCGGGGATCACCAGCACTGGAGCACTGGTCAACCTCTCCTTTAGCTCCCTGAAGCTCTGCTCACATCGGTCGGTCCAAGCAAAGGGTTGGTCCTTGCGAGTCAGCTGTGTCAAAGGAGCCACTACCTTGGAAAAATCCTCAATAAACCTCCGATAGTAGCCCGCCAACCCCACAAAGCTCCTTATCTCAGTCACTGTCTTAGGACGTTCCCATTGTAGCACTGCCTCTACCTTGGCTGGATCTACCGAGATCCCTTGGGCAGATATCACGTGTCCTAAGAAGTTGACTTCCCTTAGCCAGAACTCACACTTGGAGAACTTGGCATAGAGCTGCTTCTCCCTCAGTATTTCCAATACTGCCCTTAGGTGTTCCTCATGCTCTTCCTCGGTCTTTGAATAAATGAGGATGTCATCTATGAAGACCACCACAAACTTATCCAAGAAAGGGCGAAAGATCCTATTCATATAGTCCATGAATAGAGCTGGAGCATTGGTGACTCCAAATGGCATCACTACATACTCGTAGTGCCCATATCTAGACCTAAAAGCTGTCTTCTGAACATCTTCAGCTTTTACCAAGATTTGGTGATACCCCGATCTCAGGTCAATCTTGGAGAACACCGAGGCCCCATGAATTTGGTCCATCAAATCATCAATCCGAGGTAGGGGGTACTTGTTCTTGATGGTCAATTTGTTCAATTGCCTGTAGTCTATGCACAACCGAGACCCTCCATCCTTCTTCTTGACTAGGAGCACTGGAGCTCCCCATGGAGATACGCTGGGTCTGATGAACTGCTTCTCCAGCAACTCTTCCAATTGCTTCTTTAACTCCTCCAACTCGGCTGGTGCCATCCTGTAAGGTGCCATTGACACTGGTCCAGCTCCAGGTACCAAGTCAATAGAGAATTCCACTTCTCTCTTAGGGGGTAATCCAGGCACCTCCTCTGGGAACACATCGGTGAAGTCTCTCACCACTTGGATCTCGTTTACGTCCCCTTTATTCTCCACTTCCAACCGGGCGAGCACCACGAAGCACCTCGCCCCTTCTTCCAATGCTGATCGCCCTTGTTGAACTGTTAACACATCCGCTTCATGGGGGTCTGGAAACGCTACCTTCTGCCTACCACAGTCTATGAGGACGTGATTGGCAGTTAACCAATCCATTCCTAGGATGACATCCAGGTCCTGAAGAGGTAGGCAGATCAAGTTCACCTTGAATCTACGTCCTTCTACAATCACTGGACATTCAGGGCACACTGTAGAGGTCGACACCTGTCCTGACGCAGGTGTAGAGACCAACAGCTCAAAAGGTAACTCCTTCACTAGGAGACCCAACTCAGCTACACACAGGCTTGACACAAAGGAGTGTGTCGCTCCAGAATCAAACAAAGCCCTTACACCTCTACCAGCAATAAAACAAACACCTTGGATGAGGTTACCTGACTGAGTTGCCTCTGCTCCAGACATGGCGAACACCCTCCCTGCTGCCTGAGGTCTGCTGCCCTCGTTCCTCGTCTGCTGAGAGCCACTGGGCTGGGTCGCCCTATTCTGGTTAGGGCATTCTCTAGCAAAATGCCCCGTCTTTTGGCAGACAAAACATCTCCTCTCTGGATCCCTCTTGGGGCACACGCTGGCTGTATGGGGTCCACCGCAATGGAAACATTTAAGTTTCCCAGGTTGTTGCTGTTGGAACCGGGATGAAGCTGTTCCCACCCGATGTGGTGAAGGCCTAGCATATGGCTTGCTTTGTGGGTGCTGTGCCTTAGCTCTCCCACTGGAAGGACCTCCTGGGTGTGACCTGATCACCCTAGACTCACCCTTTTCCAGGGTCTCCACCATCTTTGCCTTCTCCACTAAGGCGTGGAACTCCCTGATGCACATCGGTGCTATGGTCTTCTTCAGCCCATGCTTCAGTCCTTCCTCGAACTTCCTACACCTCCAGGCCTCGGAGGTCGCCTGGGTATAAAACCGGGCGAGGTACTCGAAACGGGCAGCATATGCGTTTATAGTCATGTCCCCCTGCTCCAACTTCAGGAACTCAGCCTCTCTTGCAAACTTGGCGCTGTCTGGGAAGTACTTCTCTAAGAACTTCACCCTGAAGCTCTCCCAATCCAGAACATCCTCCCGTGCCTCCATCATTTGCTGAGCTCCCATCCACCAGAACTCTGCTTCTCCTGATAGCAGATAAGTGGCGAACAGCAGCTTCTTCTCTTCAGGGCAGGAGGTCGCCCTAAAGATTTTCTCCAACTCCCTGACCCACTGATCTGCCTGGTCAGGGGTAGCGTTCCCACTGAACTTAGGTGGGTTGTGCCTCATGAACTCAGCTAATCCCATCTGTTCCTGGGGCTGACCAACGTGGGAGTTTGTCTCAGCAGATCGGGCAGTTTCCCAGTGCTGCATTGTGGCTTGATGGTTCTGGGCCATTGCGGCGTTCTGCTGCTGAATGGCAGTCGCCATCATCTCAATGGCCTTGGCGATTTGACTCATTTCTGAGGAAGGTTGGGGTGGGGTAGCAGGTCTACGTGCCATCTTCTTCGCTCTGAATTCTGAATCTATAGGCTTCTATAATCCCTACAACTATAAGAATGAAACCGATAAGAATCAATTCATTCAAGGGGGGTAACAGCTAGACCTTACAAAGGTCAGCATCTCAAAATCATAAAGAATTTGAGTTTATCAACATACTCGTAATACTTAGAATCTCAAGCAAGGTATTAGAACAGCTACTGATATCATCACCATCAGATCAAACAACCATTTTCAGTCAATTGCAAAAACACTCAATAAGCTAAACTAGATCACACCAGCGTTCAATGTATACTAAACATCAAATCTTTGGAATTAAGATTGAGAATCATCTCGATCCAGTTATGAGTGTGCACCCTCATTACTTCATCAAGATCTTCTCACCCTTAATACTAAGATTTTCAGCTAAAGCATACGTTCACTAAAGCACAGAAGCACACACAAACTTTTCAATGCAAAACGTTTGAAAACCTTTCACTATAGTTGTTATTTAAAAACTCAAATAACTTTTATGAGCAGAAGAAACACAATGGATCCACAGCCCTCAGGTCATCCTAAGGACGAACTGCTCTGATACCATTAATGTAACATCCCGCCAAAGTAATACATACATACAGGTATAATGAAATTAAATGTAACCAAATAATATTGAAGAGAAATAACATGATAATATATATATTTGAAATGAAGTTGCTCCTCTTAGGGAGTTTAATACATAACCAAATCAAATGTTTGCAAGATTTTACGAAAATAAAAGAAATGCAGTAAGACAGGCGGTCTCAAAAGAAAACGGCGATCTCCAACTTCAAAACGGCGATCACCAGAAGTCCCCAAAAATGGGCGACTTGCTAGCCAGACATAAAATCGGCGATCTCATAACAGGCGACCTCAAAACAGGCGATCTGATAGTAGGGCAAAATCCGGCGATCACCACCGAGAGGTGGAAATGGGCGATCTCTGCCCTCGGCGACCACCCCTTTAGGGAGCTCTTCTTCCTGGAAGGTCTTCTGCTCCCGCGTAACAATTACACGATCATCACAGTTTTGAGAAGGCAACCAAAATGACAGATAAAAGGGTAAGCTAGATAATATGAAAGGAGTTTAAATCATGCATATGAAAAAACCCAAGTAAACCAAGTTTCCAAAATATCCAAGTAAACGTAGAGCTACTCATAGCATTCAACTAATCGCCCAAATTCACAAATTCACAAACATTTCCCATAGTCATTCCATTTCACACCACAGCATCAAGTGTCTATCAGTATTCCAGTTTCTCATTTCACCATTTCACATGTCAGACTTTCCACTGACTCACCACACAAGACACTTGACACTACTTCCGGATTGACTCATGCATTGATTAGACTCGGAGATTTGCACCTGTCACACTGCCCACTGTGGAATCTCGCACATCCACAGGGTCGCCGTGAAATCTCACACATTCACAGGCATATGATGAATCTCAACACATCACCATACAGTATGACAAGGTAAATCCACGCAATACAGGTCGGTATGTTCTCTTTCAAACAACCCACCCATACAGGTGAACCTCCTTCGACTCTCCCAACTGAGTAACTTCCTCTATGTGATTCCATTATCAGCAGAGTCAGGATATCTCGTTCATAATCACCGATCAATGCACATCTAACATGGTCTTACACGGTATTTCCTTTCCTGAAAATACTATGCCTCGACCCCACATTCACAACATTCAACACATCATACCATACTCAAAGAAATGATTTCAATCACAGCAATAGCCATTTCAAAGGATTCATATTTTCGAATATCTCATGTAAATCTCAAGCAGTTCTCAAAACAACATCAAACACAAGGAGTTCGCAAAACAGCGCCAAAACCGGCGACCTGGTTCAAAAACAAGGTATTTCGAAAACTGTATATAAAACCGGCGACCTCGTCGCCCAAGCACACAAACAGAGCATTTTACGCAGATGAAAACGAAAATGGCGACCACGTCGCCCTCACTTCAGAAGATAGTTAAACTATGGCTCGTATGGAAAAGAGGTCTAGCTTCCCTTACCTGGACTTGCGCAAACACCAGGAGCTTCGAAATCCAACGAAGCTTGAAGAATGCCTTGGCTCTGTTTTGAAGATCTTGCAGAGAACTGCTCAAGTGCTCCAATGGTGTTCCTTCTCGTCGTACTCTTGTGTGGAGATGCTGAAATCGCAACGCGGAGGAGGAAACTCACTCTTTCTCTCTTCGAGTACAACAATGCTTTCTTTCTCTCAGGTGTGGATTTCTGCAACTTAAACCCCTTTTATCCCTCCAAAAGCAGCTGCCACCACCCACTCTGCAGGGAAGTTTGCGTGTACGCTTCCCTGCACAGTACTACTGAGCGTGCCTCTGCGCAGGCTACGCTATGAGGTCACTATTCTGAACCACCTTTTGTCTACGTGGCGCGCGTGCAGAACGTCTCTTGCTGGGAGTCTGGGTCCCACGTTCTCTGTGTATAACTTAACGTAGCGCGATGACCTTTTCACCGATGACCACAGGCGCGAAGGCTAACAACCGATGACCTCTCGCGCGAAGGCTAACAACCGATGAGCTATCGCGCGATGACAACCCGCGGATGAGCTATCGCGCGATGACAACCCGCGGATGAGCTATCGCGCGATGACAACCCGCTGATGAGCTATCGCGCGATGACAACCCGCTGATGAGCTATCGCGCGATGACAACCCGCTGATGAGCTATCGCGCGATGACAACCCGCTGATGAGCTATCGCGCGATGACAACCCGCTGATGACCTCTCGCGCGAGCGACCGATGTCTCTCTTCTCTGGTGACGCCTGCATGCCTCGCGCCCAGGCGATGACGTGTGGTCTAGGCGACCGGCGATGATGTATAAACAAGAAACTCTTATCGTTTTTCCTAGACTACACTTTCCTTCCTTTTTAACTTAGATAAAACATACATAGAATTTACTTAACATACTCATTCATTTCAATAAATCTCAGGTCCTTACATCTGCTGAATCAACTCTGGTCCAACCAATACTGCTTCGCCCTCCTGGTACCAACATAAGGGAGTTCTGCATTTCCTCCCATACAGGGCTTCATATGGTGCCATCCCAATACTGGCGTGGTAACTGTTATTATAAGTAAACTCCACCAGTGGCAACACCTCATCCCAATTTCCCAATTGATCAAAGACACACGTCCTCAGTAGATCTTCCAAGGACTGGATCGTTCTCTCTGACTGTCCATCTGTTTGAGGATGATATGCCGAGCTCATTCTCAACTTAGTTCCCAAGCAATCTTGTAAAGTCTGCCAAAACCGTGAAGTGAACCTGGGATCTCTATCTGAAACAATGTTGGAAGGCACTCCATGCAACCTCACTATTTCTTTGATGTACAACTGTGCCAACTTGTCCATAGGCATCCTCATATTCACTGGGAGAAAGTGGGCACTCTTCGTCAGCCGATCAATGATGACCCAGATTGCATCATGACCCTTTACCGATCTGGGTAAATGGGTAACAAAATCCATGGCAATGCTGTCCCATTTCCACTCAGGGATATCCAGTTGCTGTAACAACCCGCCAGGTCTTTGATGCTCTATCTTCGCCTTCTGACACGTTAAGCAGGTTGTAACATACTGGGCGATGTCTTTCTTCATGCCCGACCACCAAAATGACTCCTTCAAGTCATGGTACATCTTGTTCATGCCTGGATGTAGGCTAAGGCGACTCTTGTGACCTTCCTCTAGGATCATCTTCTTCAACTCTTCATTTGCAGGTATGCAAATTCTGCCATTAAATCTCAAGATCCCATCATCGCCCATCACAAAGTCTTTAGCCTGGTCGGTCCCTAGTGACTCCACAGTACGCTTCAGACTAGGGTCCTCCAACTGCTTATCCTTTATCACTCCAAGGAAGTCATTAGTTATAGTCAGCTTACTACAACTAACGTGATTTACATGAAATTCTACCCCAAGGTTTAAGTCTCTGAATTGCTCGATCAACTTCTGCTCTTCCATCATCATGGTGGCTACTTGTATTGATTTTCTACTCAAAGCATCTACCACTACATTGGCCTTCCCTGGATGATACATGAGTTGAAAATCATAGTCCTTTAGAAACTCCATCCACCTTCTTTGTCTCATGTTTAGTTCCTTCTGATCGAACAGGTATTTCAGGCTCTTATGGTCACTGAACACCTGGAACCGAGCTCCATATAAATAGTGCCTCCAAATCTTCAAGGCAAACACCACAGTCGCCAACTCCAAATCATGAGTAGGATAGTTTCTCTCATGAACCTTGAGTTGCCTTGAAGCATATGCAACCACTCTTTTCTTTTGCATCAAAACACATCCCAAACCCTGATGTGAAGCATCACAGTAGACATCAAAAGGTCTTCCTACCTCTGGGATCACCAGCACTGGAGCACTAGTCAACCTTTCCTTTAGTTCTATGAAGCTCTGCTCACATCGGTCGGTCCAAGCAAAAGGTTGATCCTTGCGGGTCAATTGTGTTAAAGGAGCCACTACCTTGGAAAAGTCCTCAATGAACCTCCGATAGTAGCCTGCTAAGCCCACAAAACTCCTTATCTCAGTAACTGTCTTAGGACGTTCCCACTGAAGCACTGCCTCCACTTTGCCTGGATCCACCGAGATCCCCTGGGCAGATATTACGTGTCCTAAGAAGTTGACTTCTTTCAACCAGAACTCACACTTAGAGAACTTGGCATATAATTGCTTCTCCCTCAGGATCTCCAATACTGTCTTCAGATGTTCTTCATGTTCTTCCTCGGTCCTTGAATAAATGAGTATGTCGTCTATGAAGACTACCACAAACTTGTCCAAGAAAGGGCGAAAAATCCTATTCATGTAGTCCATGAACAGAGCTGGAGCATTTGTTACTCCAAACGGCATCACCACATACTCATAGTGCCCATAACGAGACCTAAATGCTGTCTTTTGAACATCTTCAGCTTTCACCAAAATTTGGTGGTACCCCGATCTCAGATCAATCTTTGAGAACACCGAGGCCCCATGTATTTGATCCATCAAATCGTCAATTCTAGGTAGGGGGTACTTGTTCTTGATGGTCAACTTGTTCAACTGCCTGTAATCTATACACAGCCGATACCCTTTATCCTTTTTCTTAACTAAGAGCACTGGAGCCCCCCATGGAGATACATTGGGTCTGATGAATTGTTTCTCCAACAACTCTTCCACTTGCTTCTTTAATTCTACCAACTCGGCTGGAGCCATCCTGTAAGGTGCCATTGACACTGGTCCAGCTCCAGGTACCAAATCAATAGAGAATTCCACTTCTCTCTTAGGAGGTAATCCAGGTACTTCTTCTGGAAATACATCCATGAAATCTTTCACCACATGTATCCTGCTTACGTCCTCTTCATTCTTCACTTCCAACCGAGCTAGGATCACGAAGCACCTCGGCCCTTTTTCCAACTCCGACCACCCATGCTGAGCAGATATCACATCTGACTCTTGGTGGTCTGGAAACGCTATTTTCTGACTACCGCAGTCTATGAGAACGTGATTGGAAGATAGCCAATCCATTCCCAGGATAACATCCAGGTCTTGAAGAGGTAGGCAGATCAAGTTTACTTTGAATCTGCGTCCCTCTACTAGCACTGGACATTC
Source organism: Phaseolus lunatus (assembly GCA_013389735.1). Classification (NCBI taxonomy): domain Eukaryota; kingdom Viridiplantae; phylum Streptophyta; class Magnoliopsida; order Fabales; family Fabaceae; genus Phaseolus; species Phaseolus lunatus. The sequence goes on from CM023860.1 coordinate 29,671,535, forward strand.
AGGGCAAACTGTAGAGGTCAACACCTTTCCTGACGCAGGTGTAGAGACCAACAGTTCAAAGGGTAACTCCTTCACTAGAAGGCCCAACTCGGCTACACATAGGCTTGACACAAAGGAGTGTGTCGCTCCAGAATCAAACAAGGCTTTTACACCTCTACCAGCTATAAAACAAACACCTTGCACAAGGTTACCTGACTGAGACGCCTCTGCTCCTGTCATGGCAAACACCCTCCCTGCGGCTTGAGGTCTACTGCCTCCATTCCTCAACTGCTGAGGACCAACGGGTTGAGTCATCCTATTTCTGCTTGGGCAATCTCTAGAAATGTGCCCCATCTTTTGGCACGTGAAACATCTGGGTTTCCAAGGTTGTTGCTGCTGAAACTGGGATGACGCTGCTCCTGCCCGATGTGGTGGAGGTCTCGCATAGGGCTTGCTTTGTGGGTGCTGCACCTTGGCCTTCCCACTGGAAGAACCCCCTGGGTGTGACCTGATCACCCGAGAATCACCCTTTTCCAGGGTCTCCACCATCTTCGCCTTCTCTACTAAGGCGTGAAATTCTCTGATGCACATAAGGGCTATGGTCCTCTTCAGCCCATGCTTCAGCCCTTCTTCAAACTTCCTGCACCTCCAAGCCTCGGAGGTCGCCTGGGTATAGAATCGGGCGAGGTACTCAAACCGAGCAGCATAAGCATTCACTGACATCTCCCCCTGCTCCAATCTGAGGAATTCGGCTTCCTTCGCAAACTTTGCACTATCTGGGAAATATTTTTCCAGAAACCTCACCCTGAAGCTCTCCCAGTCTAACACTTCAGCTCTGGCTTCCATCATCTGCTGAGCTCTCATCCACCAGAACTCGGCTTCTCCAGATAGCAAATAGGTGGCGAACACCAACTTCTTCTCTTCAGGGCAGGAGGTCGCCCTAAAAGTGTTTCAAGTTCTTTAAAATAACCATCCACACTAAGCGTGCCTTGATGAAGCCTTTGGAGCTTCAACAAAAGGTCTTTCCTAAAGTGTGGAGGGACAAATCTAGCGTGCATATATGCTTTTAAATCATCCCAAGAGACCACAGGCGGCCTCTTGTTTAGCCCAATGTCCATGAGAGTTTTGTGCCACCATTGCATAACATAGTCCATAAATTCTAGGGAGACTAGCTTAACCTTTTGGTCTTCTTGGACCTCATGTACAAAAAATATTTGTTCTACCTTAGCCTCCCATCCTAAATACACATTAGGATCTCCTTCACCACTAAAACTAGGTAATTTTACATAAGGCATAAAAGGCTTAGCCACATTTTGGCGCCTATCTTCATGATTGTGATGCATCCTCCAATGGGTTTCTTCATGATATCCATAAGAACTTTGAGAAGACCTTGAGGTATGCCTATGATGATGATGGTGTCTTCTCTCTCGGTTGTGATAATTTTCTTCATGTCCAACTCCAATCTTTGGAGCCTTGCCTCCATTTGTCTTATCTCCTCATCTCTTTGTGCAATTGTTCTTTTAGCATCCTTCAATTCACCAATTAGGAATGCTTTTTGAGGAGAATGATGCTTAGAGGACTCTCCACTTGAATTAGGATCCATGAGAATAAGAAACACAAAAACACAAAGAACAAACAATTTTAGAAGACAAGGTTAGAAAAACAAGGTGAAAAGGCAAGTATAGCTTGCTGCAAAGATGTATAAAGCACTCAAACCACTCCAAGAAAATTTTCTTTCCTTTACCAAGCCTCTCTTGTAGATTGGATGAGCCTCAAGTGAAAGATGCCAAAGCAAACCACACTTACTCAAGAACAATCACCACAAGACTTTGAGGAAACAAGAAAAGACAAGCAATAAAAGGTATAAACAAGAAAGCTAAACCAAAGTGGAAGTAAAGATATGACAAAACTTTGGAAAAGAATATTGAATGAAAAGGACAAGCAAAGAAAATAAGGCACTCAATAAAAGGTAGTACACAAAGAGAACCTAGAGAATGGTACTAGACTTGGATGAAGAAAACCAAAAACAGTACTACTGGAACATGTGTAAAATTTTGTGTGACTTTAAAAAATTATGCTGAGCTGGATAATTCAAATTTGAATTTGAAATTTAAACCACAGAAATTTCAAGATTTTAGCTCAAATTTGGCACTGGAATCACACCAAAATGATGCACCAATTAATTGTGATAAAATTTTCAAATCTAATGCCACTTCACCATTTTTTTTCGCGCCAGAATTGCACACTGATTGTAGTTGATTTATCATTTTTTTTCTATTTTGAATTTTGCTTCACTTTTTTTTTCATTTTTTTCTAACACATCAATCTGTTCAGATCCAGAATTTCTTAATTTTTCATAAACGGAATTAAATTTTGTAAACAAAAACAGCCAGCACAGTTTCAACAAAAACAGAGGAAGCCTAATTTGGAATTAAAACAATATTAAGAAACCTCAAAGACACAATAGAATTGATGTATGTAAATGATCCGGTCGGTCATCGGTAGTCGATGACGTCAGCAGCAGATGACCACGTGGACCATTCACAGGGTGACACGTGGAATAAGATAGCAGGTGAATCAAGGAGGAGATCACTCAGAACGGTGATCGATGGTCAGTTATCGAGTGACCACCACCCGCAGATCAGTACCTAGATGAGCGCCTAGAAGCAGAGCGCGAGAAGTAATGAAGCACTGATCAGTCATTGGTGCATGGTCATCGGGGTTTCTTGCTACAGGCAGTTAAACTGGGACCTAGGCTCCTAGTGAGAGCGTTACGCATGCACCTCGCATGATTCCAAACCAGAAGAAGAAGAGCTACTCGCTAGTAGGGTCGTGCATGAGGATGGTATAAGAGAGCTAGTAAACTGGTCAGTGATCAGTGACTCTCTTAACCCATTACGTGCATGGCACTGTGCGGTGAGATCATGCATGCAGGATGAGCGCCTGGTGAGTGTGCTTAGACCAGCCACACCTGGTGCTCTCCTGGGAGCATATGACTCACTTAGAGGGAAGAAACGTCCTAAGTTACTCCGCAAGGGAATAACTTAGGCGCACAGAGAAAAGCGCAAAGGCCCTTCAGGTGTGACACGCGTACGGTTAGATGCAAGTTGCATGCCTCCACGTGTCACCATCTGAGAGAGAGGCGCGACCCAGGTATAAAAGCACTCCACGTCATGTAAGGTACTCACGTTTTACAGAGTTACACACATTTCTGAGTCATTGTGAGCACATTTTACACACGTTGCACAGTGATAACAGAATTCAGTTATAGAGAGAGAAAGTGGATCTGAGAGCACACATGAGTCTCATAGAGAGATTCAGATAGAGTTTTTGGTGGTTCTGTTGCCTGACTTGAGCGTCGGAGTGCACACGGCCGCTAGAGGCGCCGTCTGTGTTGTTTTGCAGGCATCGTTGGGAGTTCCAGAGAAGGTTCTTGGAGCGTTCTTGCAGAACACGCGGTTGCAGAGGGCTAGACGAAGGAGTGACGAGGCACATACTCCACGTTCAAGTCTGCGGCAGGATCAGTAAACTTGTATGGATCTATCACACAAGCATGAACTCAAATAAAAAATTAAAATGCACCAAAGGCTCAACAAAACAGATTAGAAATTGCACTCAAAATTAAAAGCAATCAACCAAAAATTATCAAGAAAAGTACTACATAGAAGTGATTACAATTGAGGAGAAACATGACTTGACAAAACTTGTAAGGATTCAAAAAGCAAAATGACTCAAACACAATTAATTTGCACCAATTAAAACAGCAAGAAAGAATCAAATTAAAACAAAAAACAGAATAGCTAACACAAATAGGAACCTAAAAAAAAAATTTTGCACAAAAATAAGGTGCTGGAAAATGGAAATTGCTTGAATAGAAAGTGTCAATTCAACTCAACAAGAACAAAACATCACCATAGCTCATGATACCACATGATGTGATTTGATTTTAGGTTCATTATATTTGTGACACTTTCTCAGAATTAGGATCAAGATTCTTAGCAATTTAGAGTGAGTCACCAAAGGAAAATCCCCACTAGACATTAAATTAACAAGTGTTAAGTAGATGTGAAGGTTCATTTCCAAAGGTCCAAGGTTAAAACACAATTAATGGTGATGAATGAATGAAGAACAAGGTGTTGAACTCAAAATAGAATAGGTGCAGAATTCAAACACACAAAAAAAACAGAATGGAAACACAAATTGAAACAAAAGAACCGATTGAAATTCAAGAATAAGACATAGAATCAAAACTACCGATTGAAATGACTATGGAAGATGAAAGAAGATGAAACTTATGTGGTTGTAGCCTTGGATTGGGAATGAACACGCCATTTGGAGGTGATGATCCAAGATAAGTGCAGATTTGCCACCACTTGAGAGCTCCCAAAGCTTCACAAGATGAGACAAGGAAGAGGAGAACAAGTCTCACAAAATTCACTCACAATTTGAGTATAGTAACTTTTCTTCTAATTTTAATGTTAAATATACTATGACCAAGCACCTCTATTTATAGGTTTAGAGGGATGAAATGAAAGTGAAACAAATTCAAAATTCACTCCTGATCCGGTCGGTCATCAGTAGTTGATGACGTCAGCAGCAGGTGACCACGTGGACCATGCACAGGGTGGCACGTGGTAGAAAGAGCAAGTGAATCAGGGAGGAGATTACCTAGAACGGTGATCGGTAGTCAGATACCAAGCGGCCACCACCCCAGAGCGGTGCCTAGATAAGCGCCTGGAAGCACCGCACGGACGTCGGTGGATAGTCATGAGCCACCGCACGGACGTCGGTGGATAGGCATGAGGCACCGCACGGTCATCAGTGGATAGGCATGAGGCACCGCCCGGTCATCGGGGGGAAGTTATGAGGCACCGCCCGGTCATCGGGGGAAAGTTATAAGGCACCGGTCGGGCGTTATTGCATGAAGAGCGCGATCGGGCGTTAGTGCATGAAGAGGGCGATCGGGCGTTAGTGCATGAAGAGGGCGATCGGTCGTAAGTGCATGCAGAGGGCGATCGGTCATCGGGGTTCTTGCCAACGCGTGTTAAGCTGGGACCAAGGTTCCCAGCGAGAACGTTACGCATGCACCTCGCATGATGCCCACTCAGAGGACGTGCGGCGAGGCCATGCAGGCAGGATGCGCCTGGCGAGTGAGTTTAGACCAGCCACACCTGGCGCTCTCCTGGGAGCATGCGGCCCGCACAGAGAGAAGCGCAGAAGCCCTCCAGGTGTGACGCGTGTACGGTAGATGCCAGCTGCATGCCTCCACGTGTCACCATTTGGGAGAGAGGCGCGGCCCAGGTATAAAGCACTCCACGTCATGTAAGGAAGGAGAGTTTTTTACAGACGCTTACAGTTTACACACTTTACAGTTTACAGTTACACACAGTCTCTGAGTCACTGTGGGAGCGTTCTTACACGTTGCACAGTGATAACAGAAAACGGTTATAGAGAGAGAAAGTGGATCTGAGAGCACACACGAGTCTCACAGAGAGATTCAGTGATAGTTTTTGGTGTTCCTGTTGCCTGACTTGAGTGTCGGAGTTACAACGGCCGCTAGAGGCGCCGTCTGTGTGTTTTGCAGGCAGCGTTTGGAGTTCCGGTGGTGGTTCTTGGAGCGTTCTTGCAGAACAGAAGGCTAGACGAAGGAGTGACGAGGCAATCCTCCACGTTCGAGTCAAGCGGCAGGATCAACTCCTAATTCAAATTCTAATTTGGAGCCAAACTTGAGTCACATGGGAGGTGTGAACTTTTTTCTACTTTCGCACCTCCTAAAAACTACACCTACACCTACTCTTTATGTCGCATGGAAGGTGTGACTTGTTTTTGTATATTAGCACCCCTTATTTTAATATCTACACCTTCCTTTAATGTTCTACTAAAAACTACACAAAAGAAATTACAAAAAAGATACATCCATTGATGCTTATTTCCCAAAGCTTTAGCCTTGCTCCTATTGATGCTCATGGATTGGGCTTGGGCCCCCACTTGACTTGGGCTTCTTGGGCTTGGGCCCTCTTTATTTATACTACTATTTGGATTATTCAAGAGAACCCAATTATTTACAAAATGTTCTAATCTTTAAGAAGACTAGTAAGAAGAACTTCAAATGTTTTAGAATATGGCCCTTTCTTCTTTTTGTGAAGTCTTCTTTTTTTTGTCGAGATGACCATTTATATATATCATCTTTGGTCATCCTTAAGTGGTCTTGACTTGCATCATACCCCCCAAGTTGGAAGGATGGGCAGGACTGTCATCACCACCACTGTAAAACTCTGGAAGTAATGGTGAAGCCTTTGTGCAGAGAACACCATGGCCAGTGCTGCCTTCTCTATGGCTTGGTATCTTACCTTAGGCCCTTGCAACACTTTGCTAACAAAATAGATGGGCTTCTGGCTTTGATCTTGCTCCTGCACTAGAACTGAGCTGAGGTTTACACAAAACCGGTGGGCTGGCCAAGTATCCCTTCAGCTTGAGGAATGCCTCCTCACACTCCTTGGTCCACAAGAACCTGTTGTTTCTCCTCAAGCATTGGAAATAAGGGTGACCTTTATCTTCTCCAGCTGATACGAATCTGGAAAGAGCAGCCATCCAACCTGTCAGCTGTTTTACTTCCTTTACTGACGTCGGGCTCCGCATAGCAAGGATTGTTGCGCACTTGTCTGGATTAGCTTCTATCCCACGCTCAATGAGCAAGAAGCCTAGAAACTTGCCTGCTTCCACCCCAAAAACGCACTTTTCTGGATTCAACTTCAGCCTGTACTTAGCTATCGTAGTACATAGCTTCTCCAAATCAGCGACGTGCTGATCCTTCACCTGTGAGGTCACCACCATGTCATCCACGTAGGCTTGCACATTGCGTCCTATCATGGGTGCAAGGACCTTGTCCATCAACCTTTGGTAAGTGGCACCCGCGTTCTTCAACCCAAATGGCATGACTGTGTAACAGTAGCAAGACAGTTCGGTCATGAACGCTGTCTTGCACTCGTCCATTGGGTGCATTTTGATCTGGTTATAACCAGAAAAAGCATCCAAGAAACTGAGCAGCTTGCAACCTGAGGCGCTATCTACCAACACATCAATACTCGGCAAAGGATAAGAGTCCTTTGGGCATGCCTTGTTGAGGTCGGTGAAGTCTACACACATCCTCCACTTCCCATTGGCCTTCTTCACCAACACCACATTCGCTAGCCATTCGGGATATTGAATTTTCCGTATATGACCAGCCTTGAGCAACTTTTGCGTTTCCTCCTTGATCACCTGCCTCCTCTCTTCATTGAATTTTCTTCTTCTCTGGCGGACAGGTCTGACCTAGGGATTCAGCGCCAGGCGATGACACAAAAAATCAGGGTCAATGCCTGGCATGTTGGAGGCAGACCAAGCGAAAGCATCCAAGCGTCGTTCTATGACTCCCGCCACTTGGTCCTGTGTATCCTGGCACAGGGATTTGCCAAGCTTGAATATCTTGCCTCCAATCTCCCTCTCTATTACCTCTTCTGCTGATTCAGGTCGTCTCTCTCGGGCGACCTCTGCTTGTGTAACCCCGACTCCTTCTTGGGGCACATCAGCATCAGCGCACTCTCCACCTGGTGGTTGGGTGGTCACTATGCACACTCTTCTTCTTGTTTTGAGACTGTTTTCATAACACTTCTTTGCCTCTTTCTGATCTGATCTGATGGTGATCACCGCTCCTTCCATCGAGGGTAACTTCATCTTCATGTGCCTCGTCGACGCCACCGCCCCCAGTCTGTTCAGGGCTGGCCTGCCCAGCAATATGTTGTAAGCTGACGGGGCGTTCACGACAAGATACCTGATGTTCTCTATGCGGGAAGCTGCTCCATCAGTGAAGGTTGTCCTCAGTTCGATATGGCCCCGCACCTTGACCTGGTCCCCAGCAAACCCATACAAGCAATCGGTATAAGGTCTCAACTGGTCTAGGGACAACTGCAGCTTGTTGAAGGTCGACCAAAACATCACATCAGTTGAACTTCTTTGATCAATAAGGACTTGATGCACCCTTCTTCCTACAGTAACCACCGATATCACCACTGGATCGTTGTCATGGGGAACAACATCCAAGCGATCTGCCTTCGTAAATGTGAGGTCAACATCTGGGAAGTGATCGTCCTCACGTGCTTCTACTGCCATCATTGATCGTGCGTATTTCTTGCGCTGCAATGAGGTGCACCCTCCTCCTGAGCATCCACCTGAGATGGTGTGGATCTCGCCATGTATGGGCACCTCGTGCCTCTGGTCAGCTCTTGGGGCCACTACCACCTCTCCCCCTTGTGACTCCCATAGGTAGTTGTTCAAGAAACCGTTCTTGTTTAACTCATCCAATTGATGACCCAGGGCCAGACAGTTGCGAATGGGATGGTCAAACGCCTGATGGAACTCACACCATGCGTTCTTGTTGAGCCCCAACCTCTTGACTGTCTTTGGGGGCATCTTTAGCCTTTTCGCCACATTAGGAATGGCGATCAGCCCCTTCAGCTCTACCAGGAAGTTATGTCTGGGGGGCACATCCTCCTTTGCGCGTGCCCTGGTTTAGGGCTTCCTGGCCTCTTAGGGCTTCTACTTTCCCTGCGTTCTCTTTTCCGTCGTTGCCTCGTGCACCCGCATGGGTTGTGGACGACTGGGCCCCGCGATCGTGGGGGGCCACGCTTTCGCGTTTCTCATTGAGTTCCCCCTCAACCGCGATGTGAGTCACGGCGCAGCGCCTGATATTGCCAAAAGTTTTGGGGCGACTTCAAGTGAGTGATTCACTGAAAGGTCCTGGTAGTATTCCCTTCCTAAAGGCATGCACCACCATATCCTCGTCCTTGGTGTGCAGCCTCACCACCACCGCTCCAAACTGGTTGAGGTAATCCCTCAGAGACTCTCCTTGAAATTGCCTTACGTCAAAGAGGTCATATGACATTGGTGGAGGAGCCCGATTGACAATGTACTGCTCCCTGAACGGCATGGAAAATTGCGCGCAGGACGTTATGTGTCCCTCAGGCAGGCTGATGAACCACTCCAGCGCTATCCCAGTCAACGTGGTCATGAAGAGCTTGCAATGCACTGCATCCGAACCTCCTGAAAGCATCATCTGCATGTGAAACGCTGTGAGATGCGCCTCTGGGTCCTCCACCCCCGTGAACACAGTTTTAGGGCCCACGAAGGTGGCTGGGACCACTGTGTCCATGATCGCTTGTGAGAAGGGCATCGACAACGCCCTAGGTGGTGTAGGCGAGGCCCAATCATCCACCACACGATCCCCTGTTTGCTGCAAATTACGCAGATTCATGCGCAGTCCCTCATTCGCCCAATGCAACTCTTCATTCCTGGCCTGTGATGCAGCCAGGTCCATCTGCATACGTGCCTGATTTGCCCTAGACTCCGCCACCATCTCCTGGAGGGCACGCATCATTTCCATGAGTTGTTGCATGGTGACGCTTTCGCCCCCATTTGGTGGGACGGATCCTTGTCTGGTGTTCCTCATGTCGCTAGATTCTCCTCTTTCGCTTGTGTATGGGACCTTGTTTTACTTCGGCCCCACGGTGGGCGCCAAATGTTCTTGCCAGTTGACTCTCCTGTCGTTGACCCTACGACAATCACACGCCTCCTTCCCTCTTCCTGTGGATTATGCTATGCTGTGTTGAAACAACCTGCACCCGCAAGATAGAAAGGGGCGTCCTAGAGGCCGTTTGCACTCCGATGCTCAAGTCAATATTGGGCAAGCACACTAAGTGTATTCAGTATCTATGTTTAAGTCAAGAAACTGCGTCCCTTTGTAAAGTGTTTTACTAACCTTTATATAGTCTAGGGTTTTCTCTGCGCATTTACCCATATTTGGGGTTTACAGGAATACCCTCGCGCCGCTATCACCCAGACTTAGGGTAATCTTGTGCATAAGGCTTCCCTTAACTGGAGTGCACATTCTAACAGGATGGTCACCTGGGTACCCCCTCGTGCACCTAGTCTCTAGGGCCACCTGTCCTAGGAGTACCTTCACTGTTCACGTGCCATGCATGCAGCCTCACTTGGAAACCCTAATCCTGATGGGCACTCAACCCTTCAAGACTCTACACCTAACTGTACTTTCCTTGCCACACGCATGGGTGCTTCGTGACTTAGGCCTCTTCCTATCTCTGGGCATTTAACTGATAACTGGTAGTCCCTTGGGACCCACCTTAGATGTTCTAGTTTTGTTCGAAACACCCAAGACCGATGTGTCCTCGTCACTATGTTGTCGAGGACTCATCACCCTGCTCCGCGACGAGAACACATTGTTCTATCATGGTGATCAATGTTGATGACTAACCAGCCCACTAATTCATACTACTTGTGGGACCCAGCCCACGTGGCTCTGGCCCATGCTGTGGGACCCAACTGATGTGGCTTACCATTACGAGCTGTCTTCGGTGTCCGAGGACTAGTCGTTACAAAAAGATAAAAAGAAACAAGATTTATAAAATTGTTAGCAGAATTTTAACCTGTTAAAATTTCGATTTAACCGGTTGTTTATGTTATAGAAGCAAAACCAATGTTCAAGCAATGTACACAACTGAATTTTAACCTGTTAAAGTTTTGAGATAACCGATTGTTTTTCTTATAGATGCAAAAGCAAAGATGCAAGCAATGTAAACAACATAAGTTTAACCTGTTAAATATTCGAAATAACCGATTGTTTTTCTTACATAAGCAAAAGCCAAGATGCAAGCAATGTAAACAGCAGAATTTTAACGTGTTAAAATTTTGAAATAATCGGTTGTTTTTTACAACTTCAGAAAATATCAAACAGTTTATACAAGAGAGTGATAGAGAGATTCACACAAAACTATTGTACTGGTTCACTCCCTCCAGAGCTATATCCTGGTCCTAGAACCACATTGGGCAATCAACTATTTGTAATGCACAACAGATTACAAATAACACAGTTACAAAGATAAGATCTTCTCACTCAAGATCACACACACACTACCTTTGTAAATAAAACCAAACTAGCACAGCCCTCTGCTTTCGTAGATTAACTGTTTTTCAAAGATTTTCGCAAATCCAAACTAAGTATGAAGATCTTTATCAAATTCAAAAAGAAAGATTAAAAAGATAAGAAGAAACAAAATTTATAAAACTGATAGCAGAATTTTAACCTGTTAAAATTTTGATTTAACCGGTTGTTTATGTTATAAAAGCAAAACCAATGTTCAAGCAATGTACACAGCTGAATTTTAACCTGTTAAAATTTCGAGATAACCGGTTGTTTTTCTTACAGAAGCAAAAACCAATATACAAGAAATGTAAACACCGGAATTTTAACCTGTTAAAATTTTGAAATAATCGGTTGTTTTTTACAGCTTTAGAAAATAACAAACAGTTTATACAAGAGAGAGATAAAGAGATTCACACAAAACAATTATACTGGTTCACTCCCTCCAGAGGTACATCCAGTTCCCAGAACCGCACTGGGCAATCCACTATTTGTAATGCACAACAGATTCCAAATAACACAGTTACAAAGATAACATCTTCTCACTCAAGATCACACAGACACTCTACCTTTGTAATTCAAACCAAACTAGAATAGCCCTATGCTTTCGCAGATTAACTGGTTTTAAAAGATTTTCGCAAATCCCAACTAAGTATGAAGATCTTTATCAAATTACAGAAAGAAAGATTAAGAAGATAAGAAGAAACAAGATTTATAAAACTGTTAGCAGAATTTTAACCTATTAAAATTTCGATTTTACCGATTGTTTATGTTATAGAAGCAAAACCAATGTTCAAGCAATGTACACAGCTGAATTTTAACCTGTTAAAATTTCGAGATAACCGGTTGTTTTTCTTACACAAGCAAAAGCCAAGATGCAAGCAATGTAAACAACATAATTTTAACCTGTTAAAATTTTGAAATAACCGGTTGTTTTTCTTACAGAAGCAAAAGCCAAGATGCAAGCAATTTAAACATCAGAATTTTAACGTGTTAAAATTTTGAAATAACCGATTGTTTTTTACAGCTTCAGAAAATATCAAACAGTTTATACAAGAGAGAGATAGAGAGATTCACACAAAACAATTATACTAGTTCACTCCCTCCAAAGCTACATCCAATTCCCATAACCACACTGGGCAATCCACTCTTTGTAAAGCACAACAAATTACAAATAACACAATTACAAAGATAAGATCTTCTCACTCAAGATCACACACTACCTTTATAATTCAAACCAAACTAGAACAGCCCTCTGCTCTCGCAGATTAATTATTTTTGAAAGATTTTCGCAAATCCCAACTAAGTATGAAGATCTTTATCAAATTACGGAAAGAAAGATTAAGAAGATAAGAAGAAATAAGATTTGTAAAACTGTTAGCATTATTTTAACCTGTTAAAATTTCAATTTAACCGGTTGTTCATATTATAGAAGAAAAACCAATGTTCAAGCAATGTACATAGCTGAATTTTAACCTGTTAAAATTTCGAGATAATTGGTCGTCTTTGTTGCAGAAGCAAAAGCAAAGATGCAAGATATGTAAACAACATTATTTAACCTGTTAAAATTTTGAAATAACCGGTTGTTTTTCTTACAGAAGCAGAAGCGAAGATGCAAGCAATGTAAACAACATAATTTTAACCTGTTAAAATTTCGACATAACCGGTTGTTTTTCTTACAGAAGCAAAGACCAATATACAAGAAATGTAAACACCGGAATTTTAACCTGTTAAAATTTTGAAATAATCGGTTGTTTTTTACATCTTTAGAAAATAACAAACAATTTATACAAGAGAGAGATAAAGAGATTCACACAAAACAATTATACTGGTTCACTCCCTCCAGAGGTACATCCAGTTCCCAGAACCGCACTAGGCAATCCACTATTTGTAATGCACAACAGATTCCAAATAACACAGTTACAAAGATAACATCTTCTCACTCAAGATCACACAGACACTTTACCTTTGTAATTCAAACCAAACTAGAATAGCCCTATGCTTTCGCAGATTAACTGGTTTTAAAAGATTTTCGCAAATCCCAACTAAGTATGAAGATCTTTATCAAATTACAGAAAGAAAGATTAAGAAGATAAGAAGAAACAAGATTTATAAAACTGTTAGCAGAATTTTAACCTATTAAAATTTCGATTTTACTGATTGTTTATGTTATAGAAGCAAAACCAATGTTCAAGCAATGTACACAGCTGAATTTTAACCTGTTAAAATTTCGAGATAACCAGTTGTTTTTCTTACACAAGCAAAAGCCAAGATGCAAGCAATGTAAACAATATAATTTTAACCTTTTAAAATTTTGAAATAACCGGTTGTTTTTCTTACAGAAGCAAAAGCCAAGATGCAAGCTGATGGAAGAGGCCCAAGCTCCAACCCAAGTTTAGGACCTCTCATAAGGTCCATGGCCAAGTACATTCACGCCCAAATGAGTCAAGCCACGGATGGGAGGGAGAAGACCTTGTACATGCTACTTGGAGGCCCATTAGGGGTAGCTTAGTAGATTAGTGTAGTGTAGAAAGCAAAACTTGCTCACTTAGGGGTGTGCTATCAAAAAGGTGCCCTTAGCAATAGAATGAGGGGTGTGCTAGCAAATAGGTGTCTTTAGCAAAAGAAGGAGGGGTGTACTATCAAATGTTGCATTTTTTACCTATCTTCTAGAATATTAGGATGATGGTGTGGTTTGACTAAAGTCAATACCCTAGGCAGCCCCCACTTTTTGTATTTCCATCCCTACCCTTTAAGCTTGCTCACCAAGGCTCCTAAATCTATAAATAAGGAGGCCTACCTCATGTATTTTCAAGATTAAATAGAGTATTGTTATGCTGCCCAAATTGTGCCATACACTACTCCTTGCCTAACACTTAGGTTTTAGTCTTCAATTCATCACTACCAAAGGGGCTGGCCAAACCTCCCCATTTCCTCACTCTTCATGCACCTTCAAGGCACCCATGCTTCCTAGGAAGGCCTTGCTCACCTCCTCCATAAGCTTCCGCATCCATCATCACCAAGGAACTCCAAAATCCAAAGAAGAGCTCATAGGAATGTTATCATTTGGTATCTAGAGCTATGGTTCTTCAAAGATGAGTATCTCTTTTCATTTTCTTTTTGAGTTCTTCTTTTCTCCAAGTTGTTCATCTTTATTCCAAGTTGTCTTGCTGTTTTTTGTGTTTTAATATGATTTGAATGCTTGTTTATTCATTTCATTTGGTGGGTTTGTTCAAACTTGTGCTTGAACATCTATTTTCAATTTTGTGTAGGATTCTTGATATATTTGTGTTGCTGTTTTTATTTTTAGGTATTTGAGTCTTGCTTGAAATTTCATTTGGGTCATATGATGTTCTTGTGTCTTTTCATTTTATGAATCCATAAGTTTTGTCTAAGTCATGTGTTTCCATATTTGTCATCAAATCCTAGTAGTACTCTTTTTGATTTATTTGTTTCTTGTTTTTGGTCTGAATGTTTTATCTGAAATATGTTTTGTGCTAATCCTTTGGTGCATTTTTAATTTTAGTTTGAGTTCTTATTTGTGTGTTAGATCCACACAAATTCCATCATATTAACTCCATTGTGTTTTTAAGGTATATCATTCTTTTTTTCATTCCAGTTTTCAGAACCCCTTGTTTTTCACTTTTCTGTGCTGACTGTTTTGATTTATGAAAATCACATACATCATCAAAAATTTCTGAGCCTCTGGATTTCACAAATTTGAGGTGTTAGCAAAAGGACAAAAAAAGAACCATCTGAAAAGAAGAAATAGAAAAAAAAAGATAAATATTACAAAAAAAGTGTGCAATCCTGACGTTCCAGCTGGCAGCTCTGAGCACTGATTTTATAAAATTTACCAAAATTAATTGGTACATGCGTTTGGAGTGAAACCAACGCCAAAAGTTTGTTAATATCTTGTTCTGATTGTGTCTCAATTTTCAGAAGCAAATACAAAAGGGTCAGCTCAGCATAAATCTTTTAAAGATACGCTTTCTGGACCACAACAATTTGTGCTTTTCTGTGGTGCTGTTTTTTGGTTTTTAAATCAAATCTAGTGCTATTCCTAGGTTCCTTTTTGTGTGCCATCCATTATTTGAGTACCTTTTATTTGCTTGTCTAATTTCATTTGAACTCTTTCTAGTTGTGTCACATTTAAATTCCATTTGTGTGGTACTATTTTTCAAATTAATTTGTTTCTTGCTTTCTTTCTTTGGCCTCTAAGCTTGTTGGTGGATTAAATATCAATTGGTACTTGTTGAGTGAGAATTTGACTTGAGGGGAGTCTAGCTTGCTTAATAGGTGCTGGATTGAAGATTTTATTGACCTAATTCCAAGAGGAATAAAGGCAAAGGACAGCAACAAACACCATACTACAAATACACCACACACTTTGGAAGGCCCAACAAGTAGAAAAGCAACAAAAGGGGTGCAACTAGAAGAACAACAAAAGGGGTGCAAATAGTAAAAGCAACAAAGGGAGTGTGATTTAATTTCTTTGCAATCTTGCTTGTGTTAATTACTTGTTAATCACGCAATTAGTCGGTGAGTGTGTCTTCAAGGGCTCCAAGTGTCCAAGAAGCCTCACCTAGGGCTGTCTAGCTTAATTTGTTTTTGTTAATTGCTTTAATTGAACCAACTTGCTTTAATCACTTCGTTAATTTCTTGTTTAATCTTGTTTAAGGCTTTGATAGCTTGCATTGTTTTCTTGCATTAAAAATTTGATTTCTTCATCCTCATTGTGTTCTAAGTGTTTTACCTAAAGAAGGACTTGTGTAAAGGTTTTGGAGGGATAGTTTTTGGCTAAGGCAAGACTTGGTATTTAAGTAGTCCATTGTGACTCACCTTTCTTACCTGGAAAGCTACCTTCATTAACTTTCCTCTTCTTTCTTAAAAGTAAAACATTTCTATACACAAAGTTCTAGTCATGTCTACTCACTCTTCCAAGTCCATTGAAAGTGATGTAAGGTCCATAAAATCTCTTTTGAAACAACTCTCCAAGGACGTACAACACATTTCATATAGACAATTGGAAAATGAGTCTAAAATCAATGAATTAACTAGAGCAAAGGAAGAAAAATCTCAAAATTCAAAAAAAAACACATACCCATGCATCTCAATCACAAATCCAAGAGTCTCTAGGGGAGGGAAGCCTTAGAATCAATGATTACTACCAACCACCCCCTAGGAGAAATAGGAGAAGAGAGGAAGAAGCCCCAAGGGAGGTAAGGGTAGACCTACCACATTTCTATGGTAAGGACAATGTAGAAGTTTACCTAGATTGGGAAATGAAAGTGGAACAACTCTTTGCTTGTCATAGGGTGAGTGAAGAGAGAAAGGTACCCTTAGCCACCCTTAGTTTTCAAGGAAATGCCATGTATTGGTGGACCTCTCTAGAGAGAGATAGACGTCTTCACAGGGACCCTCCCATAGAGTATTGGAATGACCTTAGGGGAGCCCTAAGACGTCGCCACATACCTTCCTACTACCATAGGAAGCTAATGGACAAGCTCCAAAGGCTCCAACAAAAGAACATGAGTGTGGAAGAGTATAGGCAAAAGATGGAGCTATACATGATGAGAGCCTCTATTAGAGAGGAAGAGGTCACCACCATATCTCGGTTTTTAAGTGGACTCAACCTTGAGATAAGAGATAAAGTAGAGCTTCTTCCCTACCAAGACTTGAATGATTTGGTTCAACTTTGCATTAAAGTTGAACAACAAAATTTGCGCAAAACTTCAAGTCAAAGGGTGGGAATCTACTCTAACTCTTATCCCAAGAGAGAGTATAGAAGAGAAAGGGAGGATAGTTTTTCAAAGGATAAATCCAAAGAAACTCCCAAGAGTGTAGGAAAAGATGTGTCTACCTCACAACCCCGCAGTAGAGACACCCAGTGCTTCAAGTGTCTTGGTAGAGGCCATATAGCATCCCAGTGCCCAAATAGGAGAACCATGATCTTAAGAGGGAGGGATGAGTATAGCAGCCAAGATGAAGAGTCTAGTGGGGAAGAAGAGAAGGAAAGTAGTTAGGGGGCATATCCTTGTGAGGGAGAATTAATGATGATCAGAAGAACCCTCAACAATCAACCTAGTGTGAACCATGAAACACAGAGAGAGAACATCTTTCATACAAGATGTAAAGTTTCAGAAAACATTTGTTCTCTCATTGTGGATAGTGGCTCTTGCTGCAATTGTTGTAGAACTAGGATGGTTGAAAACCTTAATCTACAATTAATACCTCATCCAAAACCTTACAAACTTCAGTGGATAAATGAAGATGGGGAATTAACTGTAGATAAGCGGGTAAAAATCAGTCTTTCTGTGGGGAACTATAAAGATGAGATTTTATGTGATGTAGTACCCATGGAAGCCTGCCACATCTTATTGGGAAGACCATGGCAATTTGACAAGAAAACTATGCATAATGGTCTTACCAACGAGATAACTTTTACCCATAGGGAGAAAAAGTTTGTACTCTATCCTTTAACACCTTCACAAGTGGTAAAGGACCAAGTACAAATGAAAATAAAAAGAGAAAATGAGAAAAAGAAAAAAGAATTAAAGGAAAATCCTTTGTTTGGAGTTGAACCAGGCATTGACTTAAATTCTTCTTCCACAGAAAACCCTTGTGAGAATATGCTTGAAGATAAATCTGTGTCTGGAGCTGAACCAGATATAGATATAAACCTTTCCTCCACAGAAAAGCCAAGTGAGGGGTTGTTTGAAAAAGAAGAAGAGGAATCTAGAAAGAATGAAGAGTATCTTACAACACCTCCTACAAGCATAGTGGGAAAAGAATCCTTAAAGGGGGGTTGCAATAATTTTAACTCTCCTTTTCCTTTGAATCATGATGCTTACTCTTATTCTAAAAAATGAACAGTAGAATTTTAACCTGTTAAAATTTTGACATAACCGATTTTTTTTACAGCTTTAGTAAATATCAAACAGTTTATACAAGAGAGAGATAGAGAGATTCACACAAAACAATTATACTGGTTCACTTCCTCCAGAGCTACATCCAGTTCCCAGAACCGCACTGGGCAATCCACTATTTGTAATGCACAACAGATTACAAATAACACAATTTCAAAGATAAGATCTTCTCACTCAAGATCACACACACACACCACCTTTGTAATTCAAACCAAACTAGAACAGCCCTCTGCTTTCGCAGATTAAGTGTTTTTTAAAGATTTTCGCAAATCCCAACTAAGTATGAAGATCTTTATCAAATTACAGAAAGAAAGATTAAGAAGAATAGAAGAAACAAGATTTGTTAAACTGTTAGCAGAATTTTAACCTATTAAAATTTCGATTTTACCGATTGTTTATGTTATAGAAGCAAAACCAATGTTCAAGCAATGTACACAGCTGAATTTTAACCTGTTAAAGTTTCGATATAACCGGTTGTTTTTCTTACGCAAGCTGTTCTTGCCGGTTGACTCTCCTGTCGGTTGACTCTACGACGATTACGCGCCTCCTTCCTAACCTTGAAGTATGCTCTATTCTCTCGAATCAATCTACAGCTGCAAGATAGAAAGGGGCGCCCTAGAGGCCGTTTGCACTCTGACGCTCAAGTCAAAACTAGGGCAAGCACACCAAATGTATTGAGTATCTCTGTTTAGGGTTTGAAAACTACGTACCTTTGTGAAGTGTTTTACTACCCTTTATATAGTCTAGGGTTTCCTCTGCGCTGCTACCCATATTTAGGGTTTACAAGAATACCCTTGTGCCGTTATCACCCAGTCTTAGGGTAATCTAGCACATAAGGTTTCCTTAACTGGAGTGCAAACTCTAACAGGATGGCCACCTGGGTACCCCCTCGTGCACCTAGTCTCTGGGGCCACCTGTCCTGGGAGTGCCTTCACTGTTCACGTGCCATGCATGTAGCTTCACTAGGAAACCCTAGTTCTGATGAGTACTTGACCCCTCAGGACTCTGCACCTAACTGTGCTTTCCCTGCTACATGCATAAACTCTTCGTGATTTAGGCCTCTCCTTACTTCTGGGTATTTTACTGATGACTGGTCTTCCCTTAAGACCCATCGTAAATGTTCTAATTTTGTTATTCGAAACATGCAAGGCCGATGTCACCTCGTCACCCCTAGTTGCTGATGACTCATCACCCTGCTGAGTGATGAGGACACATCAGTTCCCTCTGGTGATCGACATGCTGATGACTAACCATCCCATTAGTTCCTACCACCTGTGGGACCCAGCTGACATGGCTCACCATTACTAGCTGTTCTCGGTGTCCGAGGACTGATCGGTACACAAGCAAAAGCTAAGATACAAGCAATGTAAACAACATAATTTTAACCTGTTAAAATTTTGAAATAACCGATTGTTTTTCTTACAAAGGCAAAACCCAAGATGTAAGCAATGTAAACAGTAGAATTTTAACCTGTTAAAATTTTGAAATAACCGGTTTTTTTTTACAGCTACAGAAAATATCAAACAGTTTATACAAGAGAGAGATAGAGAGATTCACACAAAACAATTATACTGGTTCACACCGTAACCCTAAACCCTAAACCCTAAACCATAAACCCTAAACCATAAACCCTAAACCCGAACCCTGAACCCTGAACCCCAAACCCCAAACCCTGAACCTTGAACCCCGAACCTTGATCCCTTAACCCTTAACCATTAACTCTAAACCCTGAACCCTAAACCCATAACCCTGAACCATGATTCTTGATGCTTGATCCTTGAACCCTTAACCCTGAACCTTTAACCCTCAACCCTGAACCCTCAACCTTGAATCGTTAATCCTTAACCTTGAACCATGAACCATCGACCCTACACCCTAAACCATCATCCCTGAACCGCAAACCCTGAACCTTGAACCCCGAATCCCGAACCCCGAACCCTCAACCCTCAACCCTCAACCCTAAACCCTGATTCTTGATGCCTGATCCTTGAGCCTTAAACCCCTAACCCTGAACCCTGAACCATGGACCTTTAACCCTCAACCCTTAACCCTCAACCTTGAACCGTTAATCCTTAACCCTTAACCATGAACCATGAACCCTACACCCTAAACCATCATCCCTGAACCATGAACCCTGATCCCTAAACCATGATCCCTGAACCCTAAACCATGATCCCTGAACCCTGGTCCCTTATCCCTTAACCCTAAACCCTTAACCCTTAACCCTAATCCCTAATCCCTGATCCCTGAACCCTGAACCATGATCCATAAACCCTGAACCCTAGCCCGGAACCCTGAACCATGAACCCTGAACCTTGAACCCCGAACCCCGAACCCCGAACCCTAAACTTTGAACCCCGAATCCCGAACCCTGATCCCCAAACCCCGAACCCTCGACCCTCAACTCCCAACCCCCAACCCCGAAAAATCCTAAACCCAGAAAAACCCTAAACCCTAATCCCTTAACGCTTAACCCTGACCCCTAAACCTTGCATCCATATTTTGAATTCTCCCTCTCCCTCCCACATCACACGCCAAACACCCTCTTAAAAACCCACACAATTCCCTTCCTCTTCAAAAATAATGTTCTAACTCCACTTCTTTTTGTGTTTTTTTTCCCTTTTTCTCTTTGCGCTCTTTCATTTTCGTTCGCATTGCTCTCTGTTCATGAACTCTGCAACAACTCGCCTTCCATAGAGGTTTTGCAGTGAAAGGAAATGTCGGTGAGTTCAAGTTCCAGGGGAAGGATAACGACGACCCTCAACCCTCAACCCTCAACCTTCAACCCCGAACCCCAAAACCCGAAATATCCCAAACCCCGAAAAATCCTAAACTCGGAAAAACTCTAAACCCTAAATTGTGACCTCAAAGCCCTAACCCCTAACCCCTAACCCGTAACCCTTGAACCCTAACTCCTTAACCCTGATCCCTGAACCCTGAACCTTGAACCCCGAGCCTTGAACCCTGAGCCTTGAGCTTTGAGCCTTAAGCCCTGAGCCTGAACCCTCAACCCCTAAACCCCTCACCCTCAACCCTCAACCCCTTAACCCCTCAACCCCTCAACCCTCAACCTCAACCTTCAACCTCAACCCTCAACCATGAATACCTAAACCCTAACCTGTAACCCCTAAACCCATACCCACAAAACCCTAAACGCATAACCCATACCCACAAACCCTAAAGCCCAAACCCCAAACACCATGAATTCTGAACCGTGAAAACCCTAAACCCTAAACTTTTTTTTTTTTGCTAGCCAAAAACAAATGAATAAATATGAGGTATGTCAGGAATACCCCAACCCTTATACAACCAACAAATGAAACAAGCCCTAAAACCCATAAAAACCCTAAAAATCTTAATAACCTTAAAAACCATACAAACTCTATAAACTCTAAAACCCATAAAAACCCTAGAAACACTAGAAACCCCAAATCCTAAACCCTAACCCTTAATCCCTAACCCCTAAACCCTAAATCCTAAATCATAAACCCAAAACCCGAAACTCAAAACCCTAAAACCCCAAACCATAAAACCTAGAAAGCATAAAAATCCAAAAAATTGTAAAAACCCTAAAATTTGAAAAAAAAAACCCTAAAACCCTTAAAAACCATAAAACTCCTAAAAAACTAGAAATCCTCAAAGTCCTAGAAATCCTAAAACCTCTCAAAACCCTAAAAGGCCTAAAAACACTAGAAATGCTAAAAATCCTAAAAAGCCAAAAAAAAACCCAAAAAACCTTAGGAACCCTAAAAACCATAAAAACCCTAAAAATTCTAAAAAGCCTAAAATCATAAAAACCTTAAAAACTTTAAAAACCTTAGAAACCCTAAAAACCTAGATACCCAAGAAATCCTACAAAACCCTAAAGAAACCTAAAAACCCTAAAACCCTAGAAAGCCTAAAAATCGTAAAAACCCTGAAAACCATAAAAATCCTAATAACCTTAAAACCCCTAAAAACTCTAAAAATTCTAAAAACCCTAAAGACCATAAAAACCCTAGAAACACTAGAAACCTCAAACCCCAAACCCTAACCCCGAAATCCTAAACTCTAAAAACCGTAAAAACCATAAAAAAAAATAATTCATCAATAATTTTAAAAAATAAATAAAATATCATGCATATATACATATATTAAATATAAAATAAATTAAAAAATATTTAACTGAATTTTCACAAAAATCAACAAATCAACATATGAGAAAAAAAAATCAATCTGTAAAAATTAGAAATAAGAAAATAAAATCCCACTACAAGAATTTTGAAGATTAGCTACCATAAAAAACATAGGACAAACACATTAAGACTATTTGTGTAGGTTAAATTTGTAACGCCCCTTATCATCCACTCATACATATATAATATGAAATACCATTGAAATAAAAGATTATCAAAATTAACATATGTATATATATTATAAGATACATCCACCCCATACAATGTATTTCAAAATAATATCCCTTCTCTAGGGAATTTTAATACATAACCATCCAGTGTTTCCAATAAAATAAAATACAGCATAAGAATAGGCGATCTCCTTGTCCAACCACTCACTGAGGAGCTCTACTACCTACAACATCATCTGCTCCCGTGTAAATTACGCACGATCATCACAGTTTTAAAGGAAACAACCACAAAACAAAACAAGGGGTAAGCTAGCTATTCAAAAAAAAAACTTGAAGTAAGAAACTTTAAAATCAACATAAATCAGCTTTTAAACACCCACATAAAATCCATCACTTTCTCATTCATATCACACAACCATCAAGTGTCTATCAACAATTTTCAATATTCATCTTTCTCACGTCAGAATTCCCACTGACTCACAACACATAGACACTTGACTCTACTTCCGGAAGACTCGTGCGTTGACGAAGACTCGTGCGTTGACGGAGACTCAGAGATCTGCACCTGTCATACTACACCACTGTGAATCCATACAGGGTCGTTGTGAATCCACACAGCCATGCGCATAAATAAATCTCAATATCATCACTCTCCCAGTATGACAGGGTTAATTCATAGAACAGGTCAAGTTAGTTATCTTTCAAACAACTTACCCATTCATATGAACCTCCTTCGACTCTCAACACCTGAATAACTTCATCTATGTGATTCCATTATCTCAGGAGAGTCAGGATATCTCCTTCTAGACAAGTCCCTAGTCAATGCACATTACACACGATCTTACACGGTATTTTCTTTCCTGAAAATACTATGCCTTGATCCCACATTCACAACATTCAATGCATCATACAACACGTAAATGGACGGTTCCAAATCACAGCAACAATCAAAACCAAGTTCAGAATTTCGAAAATCATATACAGTTCACATTTCAATATCAGACAATTTCAATTCGTCACTAAAACAGGGGATTTCGAAACAAACATTAGAACCGGCGATCACGTCACCCAAAATTTCAGAATCTTCTAGCCTAAGGTTTTTATTGAACGAGTGTTAGCTTCCCTTACCTGGACTTGCGTAAAAACTCACTAAGAGCTCCAAACCCACCAGGACTTAAGGATACCTTAACCTGCACCATGGAGCCTTAATCACAAAACTGACTATACCACTCATTTTCTTCGTTAATAGAGACGATTTCTGAAGCAAAAAGGGTCACATGCAACGTCTATGCAGAGACGACCCTCTCAGTTCAAAATCGACTCAAAGAACAGGGCAAAACGCACTTACTCTGTTTTAGGCGTTCTGATTGGAAACTTGCAGAGTCACTTGCCCGGAGTCCAAAGGCAGTCACCGGCCGTCAACTGGTGAGTGAAGGTGCGCGAACGTATAGAGAAGGAGAGAAAGGAAACGGGGAACCAAAACTCAACTCACTCGATTTCTCTCTACTCAAGCAGCATTCGAACATTGCCTATCAGAGTAAATTTTGAACTTAAGCCACCTTGCCCAGTAATGCCGCTGCCACCACCTACTCTGCAGGAAAGCTTGTGTGCACATTTCCTCTGACAGAACTGCCACGTGATGTCTCTGTGCGTACCAACTTTGGGTTTCCTGCCTTACCAACTCTCTGATGCCAACTATTCTGAAACACCCTTTCTGTCTACGTGTCGCACATGCAGAACGTTCTCGCTGGGAGCCTGGGTCCCACCTTAACACGTGTAGCAGGGAGCCCCGATGACCATACAGCGATGACCATCCACCATCCACCGATGACTGATGTGCCTCTCATCCCGGCGATGACTGATGTGCCTCTCATTCCGGCGATGACTGATGTGCCTCTCATTCCAGCGATGACTGATGTGCCTCTCATTCCGGCGATGACTGATGTGCCTCTCATTCCGGCGATGACTGATGCGCCTCTCATTCCGGCGATGACTGATGTGCCTCTCATTCCGGCGATGACTGATGCGCCTCTCATTCCGGCGATGACTGATGTCCATGACACATCGTCACACCCTGCTGAAGGTTCATCAACCCACCACTCCGCGTCTAAGTTATCACCTCCACATGGCCTGGTGATGTCGGTAGTTTCCTTGCCCGAGGACAGGTCGGTACTAACTCCTCGCGCGCCAATGCATGCAACACTAAGGACAAAGTCTTATGCCCCCGCATAGAGTTTCGCATACATAGCGTATCTAAGGTGCAAATCACACCTTAATACGTGTGATTTTTGGAACCCCCTATGGTCCCCCGACCGACCTCTACCAGCTGACCTCAGACCTTGGGCGACGTCCGAGGTCTGACCACCATGAAACTTCTATTACAAGCTCTTTTCATTTTAAATAATAACATCTTCAGAAATTATTTAAATATAACACTTTTATTCCAATTAAATTTTTTCTAGGTCCTTACAAAATTCATTTTATTTATACAAAAAGATTCACAAAAATTTTAATGTCTATTAAAGAAACAATAAACCCACGCTAATAGTTGAAAATAATAATAATAATAATAATAATAATCTTTGCATGTGAAAAACACGAATGAGGACACATAAGTAAAATGGTTATATTTTGTTGGTATAGCCAACACTTATTAAATAAAGGAAAAAGAAAAAAATATATAAAAATAAAGTACCAATTGAAATAATTAACTCACACAGAAGCCAACACCTTAAGTAACAACAATTATTTGTCATCACATGAAAAAAAATATTATTAAAAAAAATACAAAAATATGGGGGGACTAGACAAAACCCACGTGTTAACAAAAATGTTACATAGGTAGACAATACCTATTAATAAAGAATTCTAAGAACAGACTAGATGGAAGCCTATTATACCAATGAAAGGATTCTCTATGAATAAATCCTAAATTAGCCAACTTATCAGCACACACATTCCCTTCACGAAAAATATGAATAACCCTAAACCTAATTTTTCCATAGTAATTAAGACAAGTATTCCATCGATTACGAAGCACCTAAGGAACATTTGTCCTAGCAGTAAACGCAGCACAAACCAAGGTAGAGTCACATTCTAGTCAGACATTAGTAAGTCCCAACTTTTGAGCTTCCTCCAAAGCATATATAACTCCATAAAATTCAGCAACCACAGCAGTTTGAACATCAAGAAACACAGAGAAAGTTCCAATAAACTCCCCCATACTCCCACGAAAAATACCTCCACAAGTGGCAAGACCTGGATAGCCCCTAGCAACCCCATCAATGTTAATTTTAACCCAGTCTGGTAAAGGAAACTCCCATTTAACAGGAAGAGGACGAAGAACTTTACCAGTACGAGTATTAATACCAAAAAAGTTAATTATGTTGAAATCCATCATATCATTCTTCATTGAAGCTTTAGACGACTTTCCCACTAGACAAGTTAAATCTTTAATAACCAAAATAGTCCTAGAAACCTCAATCTTATCCTGAAAACAAGCATAATTCTTCATACGTCATAGCATCCAAATAGAAAAAGTTATCATAGCAAGCTTAATCAATTTAACTAAAGGACTACCATCACTTTTAATAAAAGAAAGAAGATCAGTGAGTTTGTAAGCATGATATTTACTACTATGTATATGCACATAATTTAATAATCGCTTCTGGATAATAAATAGATTTGTATTTGTGAGTATTATTCAAAATTGTCCTAAGTTTGATGATAAATTCTTGTATTTAGTGTTATAATGAGTTGAGATTATGCTCATGTATGATTATAGGTGTTTAGAAAGGTCACAGTTTGGTATATTATGTGATGAAAGATAAGGACCATAGCGGGGTCTAAGAAAGTATTTATCAAGTAGATGAATATCTAGATAGTTCAGAATAACATCTTGGATAGGATATTCATAAGTTAAATTTGAAAATATCTTATACCTGCTTAACATCACCAAGTTAGATAGTGAGTATATATTTCTTTTGTAGGCTGAGAAATTACTAGTATTCTCAAAATAAATAATTATGATTTTACCTATGTTTTTAATGAGTAATATTCAACTACCTAATCACTTTTCAGGTAACCTTTAATGTTCAAAGTGGATCATGACAAGTGGAATATGGATATCTATATGTTTGACAAAGTGGGATTGAGTCTTATGGTTATAGCTCAAATCGTAGGCCAATTATTTATATTATATGTTAAGATTGGTATTTAAGACTTGTAAAGACCTCACTCATTTACATGTTTTTCTTTCATATATATGTGATACGAGTAGAGGCAAAACATGTTTAGTAAGAGTTGGTTAGGAATTATATATATATATATATAGTCCTCCATTTTTATGTAAAAATCTTAATATTATACAAAATTTATATAATTTTTTAAATATATTATAAATAATTATAAAAACGAAAAGTATTGACATACATATATATCTATGAGGTTATTATGATTAATGTTCTATTTAAGAAAATCTATTACACAAAAATATTTACTCCTAATTTCTAATTAAAGAATAATTATTTATATAATAGTTAGGGTGCTTCATTCATTGTGTATGAGTATAGGTAATATTCAATTTTTTAAATTTGATATGGGTACAATGATGAGTATCTACATCTCGTGCCACCTCTATTCTCATACTTGTTCTTATTTTAAAGTTTTAATTACTTTATTTGTCTCTAGATTTAAGGTTAATATTCAATTTAGTATAGTGGATTTTAAAAAAATCAATATGGTCCCTATATTTTTTAAAATGTATCCAAATTGGTCCTTTCCGTTAAGTCCCACCTAACGATGTCAGATATTGCTTATGTGGCAGAGAGAGAGTGTTTATGTGACAGAAAAAATGTTTATGTGGCAGAGAGAGTGTTTATGTGGAGAGAGAGGTGAGATTGAATTATTATTATTATTATTATTAGTATTATTATTATTATTAATATTATTACTGTTATTATTCTTATTCTTATTATTATTATGACTGTTACTATTATTTATTAATATTATTATTATTATTATTATCTAATAATAATAGTAATAATAATAAAAAATAATAATAATAACAATAATAATAATAATCTATACCTATATATAAAAGGGATTTTTCCCACTTCTTCATTAATCTATTCTCTTTTAACTTCTCATTTTAATGTTTTTGAGATAAATTATTTTTTAAGAATAAAATAAATTTTAAAAAAAAGATAAATAAAAATATGGATACACAGACAGTGTCTGTGTTCCCACTAGTAATAATAATAGTAATAATACTAATAAATAATAATAATAATAACAATAATAATAATACGAATAAACAACAATAATAATAATAACAATAACAATAGTAATAATAATAATAAATAATAATAATAATAACAACAACAATAATAATAATAAAAACAATAATAATAATAATAATAACAACAACAGTAACTGTAAGGACCTATAAATTATTTGGAATAGAAGTGATAGATTTTAAATAATTTTTGAGTATGTTATTATTTAAAATAAAAAGGACATAAAAATAGAAAATATCATAGTGGTCAGACCTCGGACATCGCCCAAGGTCTGGGATCAGCTGGTAGAGGGCGGTCGGTTGACCATTGTACTAACCAAGTAGTCAGGTGCGATGACTTTATCGTGAGGTAATCACGTGGGCGTGCTTGAAGGGGGGGCACGTGAATCAAGAAGGGTAAGAGAAAGGAAGGTGTAGCTTAGAAGTCGATGAGATCGCCGTTTGTTGAAGAAGGTGGCGGCCTCCGACTTCCCCCGTATGAAATCAGTAATCGCCTATTTTTGCGCATGATCGCCGTGTGCGAAGATTTCACATGATCGCCAATCGCCTATGGTGTACATGATCGCCGAAAAGAGCACATCGCCGAGTATTCGAGAAGACTTGGTAAGCACTTAGTATGTGGTCTAAATACAAAAGATGAGTGATATAGAAGATAGGTGGCATATCTGCCACCATGAGTAGTGTGAGTCGTGATACCCAGAGTTGACCAGCACACCATGTTAATGTTGTGCCCAGAGTAGCCTGTGCATTAAGCAACTCCCTGTGTAGATAACTTAGTCGCAGGAGCTACACCGGCCGCAGAGGCGCCATGCTGTTCTTTCAGGTCTCTTTGAGGAATTGAAGGTGGAAGTCTTTGGTGTCCTTGGACGTAGCATAGTGGGTTAATGAACCTTCAGCAAGGTGTGGCGATGTGACATCAGTCATCGCTGGGATGAGAGGCACATCAGTCATCGCCAGGATGAGAGGCACATAGTCATCTCTGGGATGAAAGGCACATCAGTCATCGTCGGAATGAGAGGCACATCAATCGTCGGTGGATGGTCATCGCGCGATGTCGTGTTTCACACAGATAAGGTAGGACCCAGGCTCCCAGCATGAGCGTCTTGCATGCGCGACACGTAGTCAGTGAGAGTGCTTCAGAACAGTGGCTCTAGAGAGTTGGTATGGAAAGTGACCCAGAGTTGGTGTGTGCAGAGACCCACGTGGCCATACTGTTAGAGGAAACCCACACGCAAGGTTGCTCAGAGAGTGGGTAATGGCAGTGAAGGCTAAAGAGTCGTTCGACCTTAAGAGCTGAGGGAATCAGCTCATTTAGTCCCCCTTTCTCCTTTCTCCTCCACTCGAAGACGCGGCTATCCTCACGTACCAGTGCTACGATCGGCGACTGCCATTGTCCTTCTGGGAAGTTCTCTGCAGGTTTTCCGATCAGAACGCAAAAATAGAGTTCGGGTATCCTTAAGTTCGGTGGGTTAGAGGTCGTAGTGAGATTTTACGCAAGTTCAGGTAAGGGAAGCTAGTTTTATTTTTAATAAAACCTTAAGCTAGAAGATTCTGATGTTTGGGTGACGTGATCGCCGGTTTTAATGCAAATTTCGAAATCCCCTGTTTTAGTGTTGTTTTGAAATTGTTTGAGATTAAAAGGTGAAATGCATATGATATTCGAAAATCTGAATTTTGGTATGATTGTTTCTGTGATTGGGATTGTTTAAGAAAAGATTCAAAATATTATATGATGGAATTGTGCTTTTACGTGTGGTATGATGTACTGGATGAATGTGAAATTGTGATCAAGACATAGTATTTTCAGGAAAGGAAATACCGTGTTGAGATTGGTTATGAGGTGTATTGATCTGTGAGTATCCTGTGAATGAGACGATCCTAACTCTACTGATATAATGGAATCACATAAATGAAGTTATTCAGGTGGTGAGAGTCGAAGGAGGTTCATATGTATGGGTAAGTTGTTTGAAAGATAACTAACTTGACCTGTTATATGAATTAACCCTGTCATACCGGGAGAGTGATGATATTGAGATTATGTATGCGCATGGCTGTGTGGATTTCACAGCGACCCTGTGTGGATTTCATAGTGGTGTGGTATGACAGGTGCAGGTCTCTGGATGCTAAGTTCAACGCACGAGTCTTCCGGAAGTAGAGTCAAGTGTCTATGTTGTTGTGAGTCAGTGGATTTCTGACGTGAAAAAGAGAAATATTGAAATGTGATAGACACTTGATGGGTTTGTGGAATGATTGATACTTGAGGAAATTGTGAAATGTGTGAATATTTAATGGTTTACGTTAATATCAAGTTTCATGTTTTAAAGTTTTTAAAAAAATGTCTAGCTTACCCCCTGTGTTTTGTTTTGTGTTTGGTTTTTCTTAAACTTGTGATGATCGTGTTAATTTACACGGGAGCAGCTGATGTTGCAGGTGGTAGAGCTCCTCAGTGAGCAGATGGAGAAAATGATCGTTTTATATTTGAATGTTTTATTTTAGAAAACTTTTGATGTATAAATTTAACTCCCTGCGAGGAGGGATGTTCCTTTTGAAGAATACATTGTATGGAATGGATGTATTTTATTATATATATATATATATATATATATATATGAATGTTAATTTTGATATTATTGTTTTACATTATTCTATTATATAAATATGAAAAGAATTTGAGGGGCATTACAATAACAATAGTAATAATAATAATAACAATAATAATAATAATAATGATAATAATAATAATAATAATAACTCTCAATCTCACATTTCTCTTTACATAAACACTTTCTCTCTCTACATAAACACTTTCTCTATCTACATAAACCTTTTCTCTCTACCACATAAACATTCTCTCCATGCCACATAAACACTCTATAAGCAACATCTGATGTCGTTAGGTGGGATTTAAGAAATGATCAATTTGAATACACTTTAAAAAACATAGGGACGAAATTGATTTTTTTTAAAATCATTATACTAAATTGAATATTGACCTCAAATGTAGAAACAAATAAGATAATTAAATTTATTTTAAATTACTAAAACATTCTTAGTTAATTAACTTAAAAAACTTATTTTTATGTATTTGGCCTTTTTTTTCCTTTCATTTTAAGAACTTCTTTTACACAGTTATTTTGTATTTCATTCTCTCATAATTGTTTGACTCATTAAACATCCATCAAATTTACTAAGATCTCCAAAGTACTTTCTTTCTCATCACAACCTTAATTATGTTTTTTTTTTTCTTTGGGCAATTTTCTTCAAATGTATTGCATAGAAACATAAACATCAACTTTATCAAATTAACTCTAAAGCGCACATTTGATCATTTATACTTCTTTCTAATGTTTTATTTGTTTTTTTTTATTTTTTTCACATGACAATATCTTATGATGAATTTTAATTATTTAATTGTATAAACTCTTAATTTATTAGGTAACCTTTTTTTATTCTTAATTTCATTTCATTTGAAAAATTCTTTTTTTGCTACACAAATTTTTATTTACTTTTTTTTTTTTTTTCATTATCTCTTTCAATTATTTCACTCATTCAATATCTACTAAATCCGCTTAAATCCCCAAAGTATTATCCCTCAACATTTTCACCAATAATAAATGTTGCAGTTTTCATGAAGTTTTGATTATGTGTAATTAATATTTAATATCATATTTTTTGTGTTGTAATTTTTTTATAAAAAATATTTAATTAATATTTAAAATTATACATGAGTAGGTATGAATTACAGGTACAAGTATATCCATTGCTCGATAAAAATGAGAAGAGACGGAAATTTAACATCCAACAAAAATGAGAACAAAGATTACTATGAATTTTCACTTTAAGATATGATGATAGGTATGATCAAACATCGTTGTTGTACTTATAAGAAAAAATATTACTTTTGTTGTTAAGTGAATGTTTTGTCAACCTATTATCACTCTACTTATAATCACCTCTCACCTATAAATAAATATATATATATATATGCATATATATAATTCATTTTTAATTGTCCATTTAGAATAAAATTACTATTATTATTTTCTGTTATTTTTTAAATTTGAATATAATATTTTTTTTTAATTCTACACTTAATTTAATTAATAGAGAAAGACAAAAATTATATATAATAACAAAAAATGTAATGAACATACATTTAGATAAAAATAAAAAACTGAAAATATATAGTTAACCCATTTAAAATTATATTAAAAATAAAATCAAATGATTTTTTTAGTGAAAAACCTTAATCCATTATTATAAAAGAAGAAAGGGTGGGAAAAGTTTTAAATGTTGAAGTTTCTAGACCACAAAATTTGGAGAGGAAATATGAATTTGATTGGAAGTTCTTTTTATCTTTATTATTTATGATTATGAGCTTCTATAATGCACAAATTTTTAATAAACTTTTTGTGGTCTACTTTGCCATGTCAAACTTAATGACTGTATCCAAAATTTACATTAAATGAAACCTTTGATAACTTGTGGTCTATGTATTACCAATATTTCTTGTTCTAAATTTATATGATTTTAAATTAAAAACAATCGAACACTCCAACGTTTAATAATGTAATAGTACTAAATGAAATTATTTATAGCATCAATTTCAACATTGCTACTTTAAATAATACTAATTTTGAATATTTATTGATAATAATAGTTTCCATAACGTCCACTCGACCATTTATATTAAATTAATTATCAAATAATTCAGGTGGGTTACATATATTTATTATTTGAACTAAACATAATCAGAAACTTCCACATTTAAGAATTTTTAATAATAAATTAAATTAATTATATTGTCAAATTTTATTATTATAATGTATTGGGCCGCATAAGTGTCACAGATTAGGACAAATATAAGTAAATGCCTTTTATACTTTTAATAAAAGTACATTTTTTTATTAAAATTATTTATTTGATTTAAATAAATTTTAAATATTTAATGTTTAACTTATTTTTTTTGACCAATAATTTTTTTCTTTAAATGAAAAGCTTAATAAATTAATTATTTTGATTTAAGTTATCTATGTTAAGTGTGTTAATGATGTGAGTTAGTTGTTCTACCTTCACACAATCTAGAATATTAGATTCTCTTCCAGTAGGGTTAATATAGTCTGTTTAGGAGTCGAGATCAAGATTAGTTTAAATATATATTTCTCTCTTCATTCATCGAGTCGTCTTTTAAGGACAAAATCGTGACGGAGCACTGACCTCCAAAACGAACAATACCTTGGATGCAGTGATTGATCTAGCGATGTTATCTTTCGGGCTCTTTTCCTCTAGGGGAACTTATTCCGATACGGCCAATATAATTTCACATTGCTTAAGAGTCGAGTCCAAAATCAGATTAAATACACCTTTCTCCCTTCATCTACATAGGCACCTTTAGAGATTTCTTTTATTATCTCTATTAGCATATCTCTCAATATAATTCAAAACACATAAGTTAATATGTCGTAAAAGCAAAAAAAAAATTAAAATTTTAAATCAAAATTAAATAAATAGATATTTTATTAAGACACTTGAATTATAATGTTTAATTTATTAAATACCTATTTAAAAAATATTGAATACTCAATATAATAACAGAGAATTTGAAACTTATTTAAATTTATTTTAAAAGTATATATTATTCTAATTTTAATGTATGTAAACAATACATACACTAAATAATTATAGATTAATGTGACTAGAAAAACTGTTAAAAGACATTTTTTAATACTTTTAATACACTTTTTAATATATGTTGGTTTAGGTAAAATGTTCTTCTCCATTCCTTTTTTCAATTCTTACTTTTTTTAAAAAAATTTATTTTCTTCTCCATTTTTCTTTGATTTCATCAATAACTTCTCTAACAATATGTTTGTTTTAGTTTAAAATCTTCTTTTAAGTTAATAACCTTATAAATTGATTTTATAAAATTGAGTTAGACTTAAATTCACTTCTTGATAACAAAAATTTATTAGTTTTATCAAGTCATCCATTATCACTTCGTTATATCTGTATATATATAGTCTCACACACTAAATGACATGTATCGATAAAGTTGAGTTAGACTTAAACTCACTTCTTAATAAGTTATAACATCAAGCTTAAAAAATGTTACAAGCTTAATCATGTCTATTTTTATTTTATGGGTATAAATTAATTGTTTTCTTGGTTTTGAGTGTATATTTTGTTAGTTTGAGTATATGCATTTCTTCTTTTGTTTTCTTTGTAGTAAAAGTGTTAAGATTTCTTAAGAAAACTTCTTGAAATAAGCTTGCTATTGAATTGATTTGAAACTTGAAAACACAAATGTTTAAGTGTTGTTAATCTTTACCTTGGAAATACAATTTGGATATTTGTGATTAAGAAAGAAAAACTAAAGTTGCGCAAGGGACAAAGACAATTGACTCAGAACAATCCTAACCAAATATACAAAAGCAAAGTGAAAAATTATTTGGTTTAAAGTGTTACTTTCAATTTCGCTTGAATAAAAAAATCTAGGACGCAATTTCTTGTTGTTTTATTGTAAGATTAGCTTAATTTTGTGTGAGTTTTACTTTGATAGCTTCTTTTTTTTGGTTAATTCCTTCCCGTTTGTTTATTTACCCAATTTAATACTTTTCAAGTTTTTTTTTTTTTTCTTTTGTCAACATCTTTTCTCTTTTGGTCCAATTTTCTTTTCTTTACTGTTTTAGTTTGTCTTTAAATCTTTACAAAGTTTTGTTTGGTAATTTCGTTATTTGAAAATATTCTACAATTTTGTTGATTTGTTCATATTTCATTTGAATGTCTGCTCTCTTGATTCGATATCCTTAGAAAATTTTATCCCAGGGGTGTGATTACTGTGTGACTGCATCCATATGATTCTAGAAAGTGTGTTCATGTGTAAAGTTGCACCAAAGATTCGATTGCAAGAGCATAATTATGTTCACATAGTGCTCATATAGAAAATTGCATTTGAAAATCAACCACAAGAAATGTTTTTGTGTCTACATAGTTGTTGGAAGTGCGTTCATATAAAAAAATTGCTCTAGATGTTCAATGATAAGGGTGTGACTATGTACACATGGATGTGAAAGATGCAAAGATAAAAAATTATACCAAATATTTAATTATAGAAATGTGACTACATTGTTTTGCATTAATGTTTCATTTATATAGGTGTGGTTATACTAACAAAAATGTGGGAGGTGCGCTATTATACAAATTGTATTAAAAATAACATAAATCAATGGCAGGTAAATATAGAAAAGTTACTTTCTCAATGTGCTTGAATGAGTATTGACAATGAATAAGTTAAATTTGACTATCTTTATGATTTGTTTGTTCCCTTTATTCGTTATTTCTTAATAAAGTTTGAGACTTCATGAACAAGCTTTAAAAAAAAAAACAAAAAACTAATGGCATCAATGCAAAACTATATAAAATAAAAATTACGAGTCTTATTCGAATCTTAAATAAATACAAATTTTAAATATTTAATATCCTATTTAAAAATCTGAAACATATAAAATTCTAACTAATGTATTTGAATAAAAATTTGAAATATAAAATGTGTTATTTGAATAAAAATTTAAAATTAATAAAATTATTAAATCATTCAAAACCTTAAATAAATACAAATTTCTAAATTAATTAATGTCCTAATTAAATAAAAATTTAAAACATAGAAAAATCTTAAATTATTCAAAATTTTAAATAAATACAAATAAATAAAATTTTTAAATTAAAAAAATACCATAATCGATTATGTCAATCATGGATGATCGTTATCCACCATTTTTACAAGGATAATTGATTAAGAAGGAAGTTATAATGATGGGGTAATCAATTATCTACAATTTTTTATAACATAATCGGTTAAGACACAAAGCATATTAAAGACATAATCGATTATCCTTTAAAAAAACACTTATAATTGGTTATCTTGAAAACTTAATCAAATATCCTCTACTTGAACTTGTAAAATTCAATTATGTATGCTTTGTTTTTAACATAAAATTGATTATGGCATGAATAAGAGGGTACCAAAACACCATCAAACCCTACCTAGATGAACCAAAGAAGGCACAAAGAAGCTATTTTTCCTTCTACTCACCATTGCACCACCACCCATTGACACCACACTGCCACCATGCAGAGATGAATTTCGAGACAAAAACGAGAATTCACATTGCATACATATC
The DNA here is from genome assembly GCA_013389735.1 of Phaseolus lunatus. Lineage (NCBI taxonomy): Eukaryota > Viridiplantae > Streptophyta > Magnoliopsida > Fabales > Fabaceae > Phaseolus > Phaseolus lunatus. The sequence continues at coordinate 29,707,236 of CM023860.1, forward strand.
TTTCCTCTCATTTCTCTGCATGTATGCGACGAAGCCTCTAAAATTCGTTACAAATCACTACAAATATGTGAATCCAAACACGTAAAATCCTACATTTCTATCGTCGAGCATAGTAAACATATGGATACAACACATTAATAATCTATGATTCTCGAGTCAATCATTTATAAAATTTTCAATAATTTCTAACATCATTAATATTAAGAATACTAGATCATGAATCATTTTTATAACATTTGAAAATCATTAATTGCACATTTGATGTTAAACATAATTTAAAATGTATATAATGTGGTGTTTTGCAAAATGTAATGATAGTATAATAATAGCCAATACTAATTAGATGAAGCCTCTAAAGAATTGGAAGGTGTTTTGGTTATGAGATACATAGTGAAATTCTTTCTGCTGTGTTGTGGACTTTGAAAGGGATGAACCATAATGCTTTGTTTGGGTTGAAGAGTGAATTTAAGGAAGTGAAAACAAATTGATTTGAGGAGAAAGTAAGGTTTGTTGGATTAAGGTAAATAGAGTGGAAAGAAAAATGAAATAAATGGAAAGTTTATAAAATTTTGTGAGACATGATGGGTGTAATTGAAATTTTAATTTTTTTTAATTGATAAATGAAACAAGACTACAAGTTTATCCTTTGTTTTCAAAAATAATTGAAAAATATATATAATTTATTTATTTGTGTATTTTAGTTGTTTGCAATTAAAAATTATTTTCGATACAGTGTAAGAATTGACTTTGAAAAAAATATAAAATTATGTAAAATTGTTTGGACATGAAAATTTTTAGGATTTTTTTTCAATTAAAATAAATATTTAATATTCATAATTGTAAAATATGTATATGTAAAAATTTGAAAATGTAGTAAATTTTAATAAGTTAAAGCGATATGGATCAATAAAGTATGTGCGTAATGAATTTAACTGATAAACATGTAATATTACAATTTTATCTTTGTTGTAAAATTAATTAAAAAATATTAATTACTTATTTATGTATAAAATCAATCTAAATTAAAATATAATTTCAATTAGGATATCTTAATTAAAAAAATATAAATTATTTGACATTATTGATATATGAAATATTTTTAAATAGAAATAAATAGTATTTAAATATTTATAATTATAAAAATTAATTAAATAATATTATTTTATTAAATTTAAATAACAGTATTATTTTTATATCTATTTTTTATAATTAATATCATTATTATTATATACATTTTTTTATTATAAATAACTATATTTATTTTTATTATATTAGAATTATATTATTATTATTTAATTTTTTTAATAATATTATTACATAGTTTTATTACATCAGTTTATCTAATATTTAATATTTTTTTTAATATTATTTAATATTATTATATTGTATACTCTATTATATTATATTATATATATATAATAATAATAATAATGATGATGATAAATTTAATATATTTTAAAATTAATTCAATGTTTAAAAATATTTAAAAAAATAAAACTACTATACTTAGAAAAATATTATAAAATTTGAATTAACAACATAAATACTTTATTTTTTATGTATCCTTTTTTATTTCAATTTTATCCAAAACTACAACAATTATATTCTTACTATTTTTTTAATATTAATTTGAATTAAAAATATAAAATATTAAATACAATTATATAGACAAGTAAAAAACACATATATTTTTTCTTGTTTCTTTAACAATATGTTCTGCTTTCAATAAAATAAAGCAAAAAATAGTAACACAAAAAGATCACCCTTGTGTTAATTAATATATCAATAACAAAACTGAAAAATAGATGTCACGTGTTACCATGTAGAGATAAATAAAATATCATGTAAAGATAAATAAAATAAATATAGTTCCGTATTTACATGAGTTTTTTCATGTACCTTTTTTTTCTTTCTTTCGTCTCATGTAAGAGAGGATGGCAAAAAAAGACCTCATGTCGATTTATCAACAACAAAACAAAAAATTAGTTGTCACGTAAATAAAGATAGTTTCGTATTTGCACTGTTTGTCATGTAGTTTTTTTTCATTTTTCTTCTTAGGTAATGGAGGATGAGCAAAAGAGACGCTCTCCCTCTTTCAGATCCTTACTTTCACTCAAATTATAAACACACTTTCCACTCTTAAATCCGTCTACATAAACAATAAATAAGATGACACAAACACAACATAAATGAGATTGTCTCAGTATGGTAAATATAAATTCTTATGCAGAATTACGGATTTTAAAATAAATGATTTGGTCTATAAATGAAATAGATATCTCACTTACACAAATAAATATAACATGTATGTATAAAGTTATAAATATTTTTAAAGTTAACTAGTTATGTAAGAAAACATGGCAAATTAAAAAATTGGCCCACTGCGACCTTCGCGTTATTACTACGACGCTCTAACCAACTGAGCTAATACGCTACATATTTTAACGTTTTTAATAACACTTTTTAATTTTAAATAAGTTAAATGCTCTATTGAGTTCCTTTTTCATTGATTTGAATGAGGTGTTTTCTTTTATATATATATATATATATATGATAATTCCTTTTTCATTAATTTGTATAATTTAAAAAAAAAATTCAATACATCAATCAAACTTTAAGTATTCTTTTAAAATTAATCTTCGTTTAAATCTTTCAAACTTAATCAATTATATTCCGAAAGATAACAGCGTTCCTCATTCAAATTAATGAAAATGGAACTCAATAGAGCATTTTATTTAGTATATTAAATCACTTTTAAACCATTAAATCGTATGGCCTGTTAGCTCAGCTGGTTAGAGCGTTGTCTTAATAACAAGAAGGTCGAAGGTTCGAGACCTGCATGTCTATGTTATATCGTAGTTAACTGTGCCTTGCAAATTTTTTATTCATTTTTAATTTATATATATATATATAATATAACCTCAGATAAATGACTAACAAATTATTCAGATTATGTAAGGTTTATTTATGACAATTCAATTAATTTTTATGTATTCTCATTTCTAATAATTATTAAGGTTTTATTTACTGTAACCTTGCAATTAAAAAAAAATCAAAATTTAAGGTATTCGTAATTTGTTCTTTATTATCATTTTTTAAAAATTTCTAATTTGTTGCAAATTGAAATCTCAAACAGAAATTATTGTTTTTAAACTCTTAAAAAAGTTAAAGTTAATTTTTAGCATTTAAGTAATTATTTAAAAATAAATAAATAGTTAAAATTATTAAAAATATATTAGTTTTTCATTTAGATATTAAAAAATAATTAAGAGACCATAAAATCAACATAAAAATATTCTTTTAAAATTATTATTAAAAATAATACTTTATATCATTTTTAATATTTAATTAGTATATATCATTTATCTAAATTAAAAATTGTTAACATTGTTAATTTTAAAAAATAACTCAATTATTTAGTTTGAACTTAGAATAAATTTAGAAATATATTTTTATCGAAACAATTAAACTCGATCAGTGCACTATTATATGCTTAAATAAATGTATTTTAAAATAATTTTAAAATATTTAATATTTCTTAAAAGTAATAATTAAAAAAATAACTTTATGAAAATTTAATCAATAATCATTTTTCTTAAACCTTCGTACAAAATAATTTAATCTAATAAGTATTTTTCTTAAACCTTGTTACACTCCCGATTTATAAACATCATAATTTTATATATATATATATATATATATATATATATATATATATATATATATATATATATATATATATATATATATATATATATCCCAGATGAAAATGACTTTAGAAAGAAAGTCAAAAAGAAACAAAGAAAAATAAATTCAAATTCTGGAATTTTTTATTCCATAATTATAATTCTTAATAATAAAAAGAGAGGTAATGAGTATATTGAAAAAATATCAAAAGAAGTACTGATATATTTTATAACAGAATCTCAAAAAATAAACAATATCTTTTCAGTCTTGATATTTTTTTAGGTTCATTGGAGTTATTGTTGGTTGCAATTTCTGGTTATCTCGGTATGAATTTTTTCTTTTTTCTGAAGAAATGAGTAATTTACCATTTATTCCACAAGGGGCCACGATGGCTTTTTATGGAATTGAGGGTCTCTTTATTAGTTTTTATTTATGGTGGATTCTTTTGTGGAATATAGGTGGTGGTTTTGATATCTTCAATAAAAAAAAGAAAGAAGTATGTTTTCTTCGTTGGGGATTTCCTGGAAAAAATTGCGTATTTTATATATATATATATATATATATATATATATATATATATATATATATATATATATATATATATAATGTACTGATCGATCCTCGGACACCGAGAACAGCTAGTAATGGTGAGCCACGTCAGTTGGGTCCCATAGCATGGGCCAGAGCCACGTGGGCTAGGTCCTACAGGTAGTATGGACTAGTGGGTTGATTAGTCATCAGCACGTCGATCACCATAGTGGAATGATGTGTCCTTGTCACGCAACGGGGTGATGAGTCATCGACAACAGGGTGCGATGAGGTGACATCGGTCTTGGATGTTTCGAACAACAGAACTAGAACATCTACGATGGGTCCTGAGAGAAGACCAGTTATCAGTAAAATGCCTAGGGGTAGGAAGAGGCCTAAGTCACGAAGCATCCATGCGTGTGGCAAGGAAAGCACAGTTAGGTGCAGAGTCTTGGAGGTTTGAGCGCCCACCAGGATTAGGGTTTCCAGGTGAGGCCGCATGCATGGCACGTGAACAGTGAAGGCACTCCCAGGATAGGTGGCCCCAGAGATTAGGTGCACGAGGAGGTACCTAGGTGGCCATCCTGTTAGAAGTTGCACTCCAGTTAAGGGAAACCTTACGCGCTAGATTACCCTAAGCCTGGGTGATAGCGGCGCAAGGGTATTCTTGTAAACCCTAAATATGGGTAGTGGCGCAAAGGAAACCCTAGACTATATAAAGGGTAGTAAAACACTTCACAAAGGTACGCAGTTTCTAGATCTAAACTCAGATACTCAATACACTCGGTGTGCTTGCCCAGTATTGACTTGAGCGTCGGAGTGCAAACAGCCTCTAGGGCGCTCCCTTTCTATCTTGCAGGTGCAGGTTGTTTCGATACAGCAAAACATAACTTAAAGTGAGGGAAGGAGGCGTGTGATAATCTTAGAGCCAATCGACAGGAGAGTCAACCGGCAAGAACAATATATAATTGTTTATATATATATATATATAATTGTTTGTATGAGGGCTGAGACAATATAGTTGTATGATTTGAACAATTAATTTTCTGTTATTTGGTTGTGTACCGATCGGTACCAAACGAGCTAGTCTCGACCTTTGCGACCGACTATGTCAAAGAACATCTCAAGGCAGTTAATAAATGACAACAATGACAATTACAAGAGCACTTAATGAGTTGTATTCATGGTCCAGATTATGTGAGAAATATCTCCGATATGCTAAACCAATTTATCTGCAAAGCATGATTAAGGCGTAATTGGATCCCATTTCGGGCTCTACAAACGGGCCCATGACAACAAGGATTCAACCAAAAGGTATAAATAGCAGAGACAATCAAACGTCACAAGTAACTTTTCAAACTTACACGTGCAGATTCTACTCAGACCAACTTGAACGTTCGAGTATCCTCGTAAGTTCCCCCTACAATCATTCGACAGAAGTAAAAGGATTGATTGGAAGACCACGAGACCTGAAGGCCGAGAAGAGCAGAAGCATAAGATAAAGAAGTCACTCTAGGAGGAACCCAACCTTGTAAGAAAAATATTGAATGATATTTTGACTTGATTAGTATAACTAGTTTAATTAATTAATTGAATCGATTAATTGTTCAAATTTGGATCCGAGTATTTAGAGAAATGTAATAATAGGAATTGTTTGGTTATTCAGTATGTGAATTGACCTTTTGATCTTCTTCATTTTCGGTTTTTCAATTTTGTAGCATTTTTTGAATTTCAGTTTTGCATTCCTTTAAACCTCTTATTTTAATTTGTACGAAAAAAACTAAATATTAAATACAATCAATATGTATCTTAGATAAATCAACCTAGGTTGTGCTTTATATTTCAAATTTTAGAACCATTAAATAATAATACACAGATATTTTCATACTTAAGTATATGTTTCTAATTAATATATACATATATATAACAACTTTTTTTTAAAAAAAATACGTCTTGACCTCCTAGTCCATCATATTGTAAAACAAGTTAGGACTTTAATCTGTCTAATCATAATATGTCAACACATCTACGTTATGTTTTTTTTATTGGTTAATAAAACATTTATTGTCTTAGTTGTCACAATATTTACTTAAACGTTAGAGAACCTTCTACAGATGCACTTCCAATTGAGAACCAAAGCTCGAGTACTAGGAAAGGAGATTGGAGAAAGAAGCAACCAACCTGTACCTGTATAGGCAAAGAGGGCCTAGATAGTACCTGGAACTGGATGTACAATTGCTGACGTGTTGGTGATCTCCTTGCTCCTTCCTCGTGTCTTCTTCCTCAATGTTGGTGCTCAATCAGGGTTGACCTGAAAAAGGTACTCCGACGATCAAGTAAGTACTCTGTGTAAAGAGTGTATGTTTGTAAATTGATTAAAGTGTACCTTGCACCTCTACGAAGGGTTTATTTATAGTGTTGGTTATGAGCCCTTGTTGTGATGGGCTGAATATCAATTATCCACTAATATATATCGTGATCCCTAATTTGTAGGGAGATATATTGGTATATAGGTATGTTAGAATATCTGAAGAATAATTGTATCATCTTTCAATTAATCAGTATTTAGCTTATTTACTTTTGCCGAATGATTGTAGGGGGAACTTATGATGTGAGTTGATTTTATGATTTAACATTTTATGGTGACACTTTGTTTAGGATTGGATTTTTAAGATGATTAAGGTAAGAACCTAAGGAAAATCCCCACTAGACATTAACTTAACCAAGTGGTTAAGTAGATGTGAAGGTTCATTTCAGAAAGGCAAAAGGAAAAGACATGGATTAAGGTGATTATGATGCAAAATCGAAACTTAGAATTTAGAAAGGAGAAAAGGAATGCATCAATAGTGTACAAGCCATTCCAAATGATGCTTCCAACTCACAAAGGAATCTCCAAAACCGAGAACAAGATTAAAGAACAAAAGAAACTAAAGACATAAAATTGGAATGGAATAATGGAAGAGATGATGAAAGAAAGAACTTATGGAGGTGGAGCAATGGTGAATCACGCCACTTGATAGGATGGAACCACCAAGATAAGTGAAGGGAGGCCGCCACTTGAGAGCATCATCACCCACAAGATAAGACCAATTTAGGAGGAGCTCACTCACTCACTAATCACACAAGAATTTGTGTATAGTAACTTTACTCTAATTTTCAACTTGTGAATACATGAGGTAGGGCTCCTTATTTATAGATTTAGGAGCCTTGGAAAGCAAGCTTAAAGGGTAGAATGGAAAAAGGAAAAAAGTGGGCAGCCATAGGGTTTGACTAAGTCAATCCCGTATTCTAGGCTTATCCTTCTAGAAACTAGGTCAAAATGCTTTCAAATGGGCTAGGAACAAGCTAGAATGCTACCCACACCCCCTACTATGCTAAAGGTACCTTATTCTAGCCTATATTTGCTATTTGGACCCCTCAAATGAGTCAACTTATTTACAATATTTTCTACTCATTAAGAAGACTAGCAGGAAGAACTTTAGATGCTCTGGTCTTCTTCCAATTCTCCCTCTGAGGTCTCTACTTTGATATGACTTCTCTTTGTGTCCTTTAGCATCCTTTGTCATCATCTTGTGGGCTTGGTTTGCATCAACTTACGAGGATACTCGAACGTTCAAATTGGTTTGAGTAGAATCTGCATGTGTGAGTTTGAAAAGTTACTTGTGGCGTTTGATTGTCTCAGCTATTTATACCTTTTGGTTGAATCCTTGTTGTCATGGGCCCGTTTGTAGGGTCCAAAATGGGATCCAATTACGCCTTAATCATGCTTTGTAGATAAATTGGTTTAGCATTGACTAATCAACGTTTAAAGGTTTTTTTTTTGGATCGGGAAGTCGTCGGCTATTCGACCATCCGGTAGTACAAATATAATTTGTATGTAATAATCAAATGAAGATTCAATCAATTCCTAATTTTATTTCAAAAGTTAGAAATGCAAAGTGTAATCACAAAGTGCAAAACTAAAAATAGAGGGAAAAAGAACAAACTCAGAGTGGTAAACAATCGATGAAAAACTCAATTCAACTTGTTTGATCTTGATTCCCTGAATTGATCCTCAAGAATTATTTCTCCAAGAATGAATAAAACAACACGAAAATCAGAGAAGGAGGGGAAGAGTCAAAACAAAAAATGAGAGAAAAGAGAGAAAATGATTAATACTAAAAGTTTGAGCAAATGATTTTTTTTGTACAATTTTAGAGATCATCTATGCTATTTAAATGCTCTAAAATTTTTAGTAAATTGGACCTAAATGTGGGTTCTAATTAGGTCCATAAGCTTAATTACAAAACTCTAAACTAAAATAGAGAGAATTGAATTTGCATGGGTTCTTTTACAAAATTTTAGCAAATTTGCCTAAACTTCTTAAAATCGTAGAAAATAGAGGAGAACTATAAATTCATAAAACTATGTCTATCTTGAAGTCCTCAAAATCTAAAATCCAATGCAACTGAAATTAGCCAAAAATAATATCTACAAAAATTTTTATGGCAAAAATAGCAGCAATGGTCAGATGAAATGAAAATACAAAATTAAAATGAATATATGCATTGAACCTGTAAGGACCTGTAAAATTGAATTGGAATAAAAAGGGATATATTTTAAATGAATTCTAAGTATGCTTTTATTTAAAATAAAAAGGAAGGAAAGTGTAGTTTAGAAGACTATGAGATCGCCGGTCGCCTACTACACATGATCGCCAGGGCGCGAGGGACATGTGGACGTCGCCGGGGCGCGAGAGGCATGCGGACATCGCCAGGGCGCGAGGCATGTGGACATCGCCAGGGCGCGAGGCATGTGGACGTGGCCAGGGCGCGAGAGGCATGCGGGCATCGTCGGGACGCGAGAGTCATGCGGGCGTCGCCAGGGATAGACATCGGTCGTCTCCCAGAGAGAGACATCGGTCGTCTTTCAGGACGAGACATCGGTCGTTCGCCAGGATGAGTCAGCGGTGGAAAGTTGTCGCGCGATGTCGAGCTTCACACCAATAAAGTGGGACCCAGACTCCCAGCATGAAACGTCCTGCACGCGCGCCACGTAGACAAAAAGGGTGGTTCAGAATAGTGACATCAGAATGTTGGCATGCACAAGAGACAACAGTGGTCGTACTGTTCAGGGCAGTGGTTGGCATGCACAAGAGACAACAGTGGTCGTACTGTTCAAGGCAGTGGTTGGCAGGCATAAGAGACAACCGTGGCCGTACTGTTCAGTGAGAACATACACTCAGGCTTTCCTGCAGAAGGGGTGGCAGCAGCAGCATGCGTGGGCAGGTAGGCTTGGATTCAAAAGCCCACTGCGGGAAGGCAAAGAAGGTTACAGTGGCTCAAGAGTGAAAGAGTGTCTGCATCTTCATCCCTCTCTCTTCTTCGCGCTGCGACTCAGGCAACCTCCAGCACCAGTGCGACGTGCGACGACTGCCCTTAGAGCACCTGGGAGGTTCTCTGCAAGTTCTACAAACCAGACGCTGAAAACAGAGCTAAGGCATCCTTTAAGCTCGGTGGGTTTTGGAACTCTTGGTGTTTTGCGCAAGTCCAGGTAAGGGAAGCTAGCCTTATTTCCAACGAAAATCCTTATATTCATGATTGAGATGATGGGGGCGACGTGGTCGCTGGTTTTTCAACTGTTATTGTATAATCCTCTGTTTTTGAACGAGATCGCCGGTTTTGGCGTTGTTTTTCGAACTCCCCTGTTTTTGGTGTTGTTTGAAGCTGTTTGAGATTTAAATGTGAAATACATGTGATATTCGAAAATCTGAACCTTTGAAATGACTGTTGCTGTGATTTGGATCATTCATTTGAGTGGTATGATGTGTGGAATGTCGTGAATGTGGGATCAAGACATAGTATTTTCAGGAAAGGAAATACCGTGTTGAGATTTGGTTATGAAGTGTATTGATCTGTAAGTATCCTGTGAATGAGGCGATCCTGACTTTGCTGAGATAATGGAATCACATCGAGGAAGTTACTCAGTTGGTGAGAGTCGAAGGAGGTTCATATGAATGGGTGAGTCGTGTGAAAAAGAACGAGCTCGGCCTGTCTTATGGATTAACCCTGTCATACTGTGAGAGTGATGAATTGAGATCGAGATTGTGTTGATGCGCATGGCTGTGGAAACATTACAGCAAATGAAGTATGACAGGTGCATGTCTCTGGATGCTAAGTTCAACGCACGAGTCTTCCGGAAGTAGGGTCAAGTGTCTTGTGTGATGAGTCAGTGGAAGTCTGACGTGAGAATGAGAAACATTGAATTGATAGACACTTGATAAATTTGGTGTTTTTAACGACCTTTGAGGAATTGTGCAATATGTGTTTAGTTGATGGTTTACGTGGGTATCTTGAATTTGTTTTATCTTGATTTTAAAGTTCATATCTAAACTCTCTTTCAAATATCTAGCTTACCCTGTGATTTTGGTGTTGTGTTTGGCTCTTTCTTAAACCTGTGATGATCGTGTATAATTTACACGGGAGCAGATGATGTTGCAGGAAGTAGAGCTCCTCAGTGAGTGGTCGCCGGAAGGAGATCGCCTGTTTTCTATTCATGTTAGGCGATCACCCTACTTCTGTTTTCTGATAGGAGATCACCCTCTTCTGATAGGAGATCGCCTGCCTTGCTATTTTACTGTATTTTGTTTACGTTTTCTGGAAAAGTGACCGAATTTGTATTAAACTCCCTGTGAGGAGAAACTTCTTTACATATATATAATTTTGTTCACTTCAATCTATTTGTTACCTTTATTTTCATTATATAAATATGAATAGTATTTTGGCGGGATGTTACAGAACCTAATTTATTACTACTAAAAGGTATGAGCTAAAAAATGTAAATAAATCATATAGAAAGTGCTTTCATTGTAGAATAAAGTTATAAATATGTGTCATCGGGGAGGTGGCTAAGGAATTTAAGGTGGTGGTTGAAAATATAGATTTCTAGTGATTGTTTTCTGTGCAACTGATGAGTATCCCATTTCACTCCCCTTATTCGTTCCACTTTTTTTAAAAGGTTTTTGAGAATCGACGAGTAGATCTTTCTCGAGGGTTGAAGCCCCAACCATGGTGCAAAGTTATTTTCGTGAAAATCCTTTCCCATAATGTTTGCATGAAAAAGAAAGATAGTTATAAGCCATGAAACGTAACATGCACAAAAATAAAAAGGGGAATAAGGGAATCACACATAAAAAAAGGACATTGGATCATCAGTAAGGAGAGTCGACTCTAAGGAGACCTTTGCTAGTTAAGGACCAATGAATATTTTTTATGACTCAATATCTATCATATTTCAACATTACAATGATACTCAACCATTCACTTAAAGAGTAAATCGAAGAGTATGATCAGGGTAAAAAAATTAATCTCTTTTTAAGATCTTGAGGAGATAATTTTAGTTTAGAGAAGTTTTAGAATGAGGAAGTGTAAATAGTGAAAAGAGGACCTTGTTGATCACCATTCAAAGATACTCAACGAACTTTAGAATCGTTTTTTAATTGGTAAAAGTACATAAACTTATTTATGGTCAAGGTAGTTTGAAGATAATGACAATGTATTTGAATACCCTTTAAAAAAATGCCAGTTATTAGGATGGAGTTGGTTAGGAGCCACATTCATTAGCATCCTACATTCAAAAGGAGTAAGGGGAAAAGAATGTTAAGCTTCTTGAAAAAGAACTCATATACAAAGATAAAATTCTCACCATTAGTACTCAATTTCATGTAAAGCTTATTGTTGACATTATAAGCCTCAATCGTAATAAATTCAACCATGTTATTAAAGCATACATAAAGAGATGAAAGAAATGTCCATAAACTGATTAGAGATGAAATCGATTGCAACTTCCCTAAGTACCTATAAATATTCAAAATTGACAATTGGAGGAATTTGTCCTTCCTTTTCTTTTTGGCTAGGCATAACCCAATTGTTTCCAGCACCTCTTGAGAGAGAGTCTTATGTTTGGCCCCTTTAAAGCTAGTCATGGCTACAATAGGTTTTGGTATGATGGGAACTATCTTATTATCGATGAAGGTGAAGAAAGTTCTTCCACATAATCCCTTTCCAAGAAGAAAAGTCAATACTGTTGAACAAGATGCTTTGATGCCTCCAAATCTATGTGGAAAGCTTGAAGTCCCTATTGCTATGTGTGTGTCATCTAGTAGTTTTTTACTTGTTGATTCACTCCTTGTTTTAATCCAAGCTCACGTGATTCTTTATCTTTCTGAAAAGATGTGTTTTCTAAAAAGCTGTGAAATGTCAACCTGTTGAAATGTCGAAAAAACCTATTGTTTGACACTTAGTGGTTTTTCAAAATGATTTGGAAAAGCTTAGCTTTGTTTTGTCTTTTTTGTCAAACTGAAACAATCAGTTATTTCGATAAAACAACTGGTTATTTTTATGAAATCCTTAATAGAAAATTTATTTCAATTTGTTGTTTTGAAAAACAACTTGTTGTTTTTATAATAGAATTATGTTATGTGTTTTAAATTATTTTTAAATGATTCCAACTGCTTTTGATTTATGATCTAACAACTTTGACCACTTGCTTAAGTCTATATAAAGGTTGTTTGATATTCTTTTCAAGAAGCTAAGAAAGAGAGATTATTAAAAACGTTTTTCAAGAAATTAAGAGCTTCTTGGATTATCACTTGTGTGTGGAATAGGATTGGGTATATTTTGTACTTCTGTACTATAGCTTTGTAAAGTCCAGGTGTATTCTATTCTTTTCTTTTTGAACACTGTATTTCTGTATTTGTGTGTAAGGCAGTTTCAGAAAAGTGTTTATGAAAACTTTGGTGTTGCCAAAGAGTTGTATGCATTCTTAAGGGGTTCAAGATCATCACTCTTGGTGTGTGTTTTGTAACCTAGGTTTGATTACATAGTGAATTCTCAGTGGTTTGCTGAGGACTAGATGTAGCTCTTGGTTAAGAGTGAACCAGTATAAACCTCTTGTGTGATTCTCTCTATCTCTTCTCCTATACACTGTTTTTAACATTGTTATTTCCCTAGTATAAATAACCTGTTGTTTCGATAAAACAACTGGTTGATTTTCTATAAAGAACCTTAAAACATAAATTTATTTAGTTGAACAGAAAATCAATTGGTTGATTTTTTAGAACTTTTCACTCTACTTCCAATTTTTGCGAAAATTTTGTGAAAACAATTCACCCGCCCTCTTGTTTAGGCCACTAATTCTAACAAACACGAATTGATGACGACTCATCTCAAATATTGATAACCTCCCTACTTATAAGAGGATTATCACCATTGGAAGAATAAGAAAAGGAAAAAGAAGAGGCTATGAGAGTGTACCTAATGGTGAAGATTGATGATGAGAAAGAACCTTAAGAAAATGTTAAAGAAACTCTAAAAGTTTGAGGAAATGAGTAGAAAAACAAAAGCTTAAGGGAAGAAGAAGTGATGAATATAAAGGAATGTGAAAGTTTAAAATGTTTTGATTTTCGCACAAAATGAAAAAAAAAAAACTCAAACATCACATCCTAGGATAAAGTGTCAAAAAAAGTAAAACGTCATTCGCCCAAACGACATAACGACTTAAAGGAAGATAACCCCTTATTAATGCTAAAAAACCCCATTAATGCTAAAATCCCCTCATAAATGCACATTGGAAATAACATTTTATGTGACATTTTTCATAAAGTATGACTAAAATCGTCAATGTGTAATAGTTGACAAATCTTAACTCCGATGGAATGGTCGCAAAGCATCTACCTTTAAAGAAGATGATTGTGAAAATTCAACAACAAATTTAATTACACGAGGATGATAAGTGCCATAATTTAGTAGGAATTTGAACCTTTTTACATATTTTTGGATTATAAGATGAATGTGAACAATTTATTCCCAAATTTGTGTTAATTTCAGGAAGGGAAAATGGAGATAAAAGGGCTAAAAGGAGAATGGACACGTTAAAGACAAGATGAAAAAGATAAAGTTAGAACATTGAAAACTCGCCCAAACTCGCTCAAACTCATCCAAGCAAGATCACTCCAGAAGAACTCGTTCAAGGCTCACTTAAGCGAGTTCATCCAAGTGAAGTTGGGCTTTTTCTCGTGAAACTCACTTAAGCAAGTAATATCTTGCTTAAGCGAGATGTCACTTAGTCCAAATCCAGACCCAATTAGATTAAATAGAATGCACGAGGCATAACCCTAGACATCATTGAGAGGATATGGAGAGATAGAAAACCCTACAGAGGACAGCTGTAAAGGAGAAACACCCTGGATCTTTTCTTGTTTTCCATGTTTGTAATGACCGATATGAGTGACTAATTAATTTCTTTGGGATTGAGAGTAATTTTTTCAAACTCTTATGTATTGAAGTGATATTTATTTATAATATTCAGTTCTTGATTGATGATTGGTATTATCATTTTACTCTCAAAGATTGAAACTATTCATGATTTTGATCCTTAGATTTGACTGGAAAGTACTTCTGAGTATTTGACCTAAATGATAATGCTTAACATATTTGAATGCTAAACATATATTTAAAATGTTAATTGCTTTATAACATTTGTTCGTAATGATAAGGAGTTTTTATAAATATGTGAGGAATCAATATTTAGGAGACTCTCTTAATAAATTTGTATACGAGGAATCAATATGAATGGTTTTTATATATGCATCAATAATTAAGATTGAATGTTATATGTCTTTATTCATTGAAACTACACACGAGTAAGAAGAACTAACCTCATTCCCAAATTTTCCAATTGACTCATCCAAATCATTTACTTTGATTTTATTTAATTTTCATGCAAACATATATCAATATTTTTCAAATCAAATTATTGTACATATTTTTATACTTAGTGAATGCTACAATTAGGATTTTAAAATTGTTCCTTGTAAGTTCGATATTTGTCCTTAGAGACAAATTATTACTTTTGACTTGATACATTTTTCGTAAAAGAGTTATCAGAGGTGATCTATAATCGATTAATACAACAAAATTTATTATCGATAAATCGGTTCACCTACACGTCATCGATAAATACCTATAAATGTACCCTCTAGTCTCCGAGATACTTTGAGATATAGTCATAAATGAGTATAGTTAATAATATATTTATCTAATATCCGAACAACTTTAATATATTTGAGAAACAACCAATAGCAACATATAATTATTATTGAATGAGTACCAAATTGCAAGTAGTGAATAATCAACTATATCTTTTGGTTATCTAGAACCTTTATTATAGGAACTCTCAAATCTCTAAATACATAATCACACAGAGAGTAATCACTTAATACTCATATATACTTAATATTTTCAATAACTCTTATTGACTTGAGTATGAGATAATATTTTACAAGTGAATCTTTCTTCAATCTTCACCAACAATTTGATATCCATATATCAAAAAATTGAGTTGAGCTTCCCAAGACCTCACTCTTTCCTCCTCGAAAGAGCAATGTTCTTTCCCAATAAAAACAACTACAACCAAATAAAATAACAAAAATATAAATAAATTAAAACATAAAGATCATCATTATATTATTTAAACTAAATTAAATGATAAAAGTATAAAATAATAAAAGAACTCATGTAATAATACCACATTAATTATGTAATCATGTAATAATTCCATATTAATTATTTTTTTCTTTAAAAGTATGTATTAGAATGATAATATAATATTTTTATTTGTAAAAGAAAATACTGACATCATAAATAGTAATAAAATTTATGATAATAATTATATATATATATATATATATATATTCCAAATTTTAGCAATTTTCTTAATAAAGATAATTTAGAGTATTAAAAATTAATTTAAAGGCCCCCTATTTAAGTTACCGTTTAGGAAAATACAGATAATCATGTAGGATATTAAAGATAGATATATTAATAGACATAATTCATAGTGCATCGTTTCTATATTTTTTTTATAGTATTTGTTTAAGGTTTTTTCATCTACGATAATAATTATTTTTTTAATATAATTTGAAGTTAATTATTTATATTTTTTAGTTGGTTTATTTTGATATATTTATGTATTACTATATTTTTCTATCTATTATTATAGCTAATTTTTTCTCTATATTAATGTCTAATTTAATTAATGTGAAAAGAAAAAATTGTTAATAGTGTAATAACACATATATTGAAATACAAAAATCTAAAAAAGTATATATTAAAGTAGAAATTTAATACTTTTTGATTTTTTTTAATAAAAACAACTAAGAATATTAATTATTTTTAAAAGACTCCTTCATTAGATACATGTTTTGGGAATATTGATATAAAAAAAAAGTTATAAATAAAGGCAATATAATAATACACAGGAAATAAATAAAACAGAATCTCCATGTTGGCTTAGGTTTAGATCTATTAAGTAATGTAATTAAGCTAAATAATATGCAATTATTATACTCCATTTATTCCTTTCTAACCATTTATAAAGTTGAAGAATTATTTTTTATCAACCAATTATTCTTTTATTTTTAAAAATATGAAAAATAATTAAATTAGTTTTTTTATAAAACTTAAGTGAAGTACTGCTTCTATCTACCAATAAAAATATATCAAATGATAAGAATATTATTGAAAAACTTAAAAAATATTTTACAGAATTATACAAGTTAATTTTTTTATTAATTTTTGTAATGAAACATTAAACAACATCTACATAGAAACAGAGAGTATTAAGTTACAAAAAATAATTACAAATTAAGTTATAAAATTATTGTAAATTAGGTTGCGGAAATTGTTTGTTTTATATTATTATGAAATATTTTAAAATGCTAAATCTTAGATGAGGAAAAAAAGTGGCCCATGCAGGTTTCGACCTGCGACCTTCGCGTTATTAGCACGACTCTCTAACCAACTGAGCTAATAGGCCACATGTTTACTGTTTTCAACATAATATTAAACTCTCACAAATTATTGCTATCTTTAGAACTTGAATTGTTCTCTGAAGTGTATATATAAGTGCTTTTGAGAAATAAGTGGTTATGGTAATGAACAAGCTTGGTGTGTATAATTTCATTTTGAAGGTGTAAATGAATTAAAATTGTTTCGATGTTCACTTGTACATTGGTGACTAGTGAAAACTTTACAAGTATGCTTATTTCCAATATTTAATAATGTAAATTACATTTGATTTTTTACATATATCATTATTCGTAATTTGATTTTCTCATATAGTGATTCGTAGGAACTAAATAATTTTAAAAAATATTTATACAAATTTTCTAACAATCAAAGAGCAAGGTGTGTTACTTTACTAAAAACTTTAATTCATTGCTTTATTAAATATGATAAGAGTAACATAATATTTTTATTTTAACTAAAGAAGTTAGATCCCCACCTCTTATATTCTTTTTTAGAAATTGGACTAAAAGTAATCTCCAGCAAATAATATTTATTAAGAATGTTACTTTTTTTTTAAAAAAAATGTAAAGTAAACATGAAAAACATATTTCTCTATTTCAAATTTTCGAGAAACTACAAATTTTCATTCAATCAAATTTCTATAATATGTTTATTTAGTCCTACTTACGATCATTTTAATTCTCGAATTTAACAACTTATTTTCATTTTAATAACCAAAGTTAATCAATTGCTCTCTTTTTAGTTCTTAAAAGTATTTCCAAAATTTTAATTAAGTCTCACTAAAATAGTGACATGTGACCATGTTCATATACTAAAATGATATTAAATAGTTAAATTTGAAAACTAAATATGACAAAAAGTCTAATCCTATAACCCGAATGACACATGTATCCTTTGAGATGCCATATTTTATTAACATTTTTTAATATCAATAAAGTAGAAAATAAATCATATTAAAGTCTCCTAATATTTTCTTATATTACATTTATATCTTTGTTTTATTCGTTATTACAATTATCTCTTTAAAGAAGAGTCTCTCTAATGTAAATATATATATAAATATAAATATACAGTGTGATCCTGCCGCTGACTCGAACGTGGAGGATATGCCTCGTCACTCCTTCGTCTAGCCTTCTACAATTGCACGTTCTGCAAGAACGCTCCAAGAACCTTCATCGGAACTCCAAACGATGCCTGCAAAACACACAGACGGCGCCGCTAGCGGCCGTTGTAGCTCCGACGCTCAAGTCAGGCAACAGGAACACCAAAAACTCTCACTGAATCTCTCTGTGAGACTCGTGTGTGCTCAGATCCACTTTCTCTCTCTGTGTAACTGAATTCTGTTATCACTGTGCAACGTGTATAAACGTCCCCACAATGACTCAGAAACTGTGTGTAGTGTAAAAACTGTAAGAAGTGTAATTCTGTGAGAGTTTGTAAAACTGTGTAAGAATCCCCCTACCTTACATGAGGTGGAGTACCTTTATACTGGGCCGCGCCTCTCTCTCAGATGGTGACATGTAACATCCCGCCAAAATACTATTCATATTTATATAATGAAAATAAAGGTAAACAAATACTTTGAAGTGAACAAAATTTTATATATGTAATGAAGTTTCTCCTCACAGGGAGTTTAATACATATTTGGTCAATTTTCCAAAAACGTAAACAAAATTACATTAAAATAGAAAGACAGGCGATCTCCTAATCAGAAAAAGGCGATCTCCTATCAGAGAACGGCGATCTCCTATCAGAAAACAGAAGAAGGGTGATCGCCTAACAGAAATAGGAACAGACGATCTCCTTCCGGCGACCACTCACTGAGGAGCTCTACTTCCTGCAACATCATCTGCTCCCGTGTAAATTATACACGATCATCACAGGTTTAAGAAAAAGCCAAACACAACACCAAAATCACAGGGTAAGCTAGATATTTGAAAGAGAGTTTAGATATGAACTTTAAAATCAAGATAAAAAAAATTCAAGATACCCACGTAAACCATCAACTAAACACATATTGCACAATTCCTCAAAGGTCGTTAAAATCACAAAATTCATCAAGTGTCTATCAATTCAATGTTTCTCATTTCTCACGTCAGACTTCCACTGACTCATCACACAAGACACTTGACCCTACTTCCGGAAGACTCGTGCGTTGAACTTAGCATCCAGAGACTTGCACCTGTCATACTTCATTGCTGTAATGTTTCCACAGCCATGCGCATCAACACAATCTCGATCTCAATTTCATCACTCTCACAGTATGACAGGGTTAATCCATATAACAGGTCGAGCTCGTTCTTTTTCACACGACTCACCCATTCATATGAACCTCCTTCGACTCTCACCAACTGAATAACTTCCTCTATGTGATTCCATTATCTCAGCAGAGTCAGGATCGCCTCATTCACAGGATACTCACAGATCAATACACCCTCATAAATCTCCACACGGTATTTTCTTTCCTGAAAATACTATGCTTTGATCACTCTTTCACATTCATCCAATGCATCATTCAACACGTAAAAGCACGATACCATCATATAACATTTTGAATCTTTTCTCAATCAATCCCAATCACAGTAACAAGCATACCACCGATCAGGTTTTCGAATAGCATATACATTTTTCACTTCAATCTCGACAAGTTCAAAACGACACTAAACAGGGAAGTTCGAAAAACAACGTCAAAACCGGCGATCACGTCCAAAACAGGGGATTTCGAGATCTGTATTTAAAACCGGCGACCACGTCGCCCAAACACATAGAACAGAGCATCACGAAAAGAAATATGAAAACCGGCGACCATATCGCCCTCACTTCAGAACTTACTCGCCTAACGTTTTTATAAATGTAGAGTACTAGCTTCCCTTACCTGGACTAGCGCAAAACTCCAAGAGCTCCGAAACCCAACGAAGCTTAAAGATGCTTTCACTCTGTTTTAGCGTCTGGTTTGTAGAACTTGCAGAGAACCTCCCAGGTGCTCCAAGGGCAGTCGTCGCTGGTCGCACTGGTTCTTGAGGATGCCTGAAACGCAGCGCGAAGGAGAGAAAAGAGAGGGATGAAGATGCACTCACTCTTTCACTCTTGAGTCACTGCCACGTTCTTTGCCTCCTCGCAGTGGGTTTTTGAATCCAAGCCTACTTGTCCACGCATGCTGCTGCCACCACCCCCTCTGCAAGAAAGCCAGAGTGTACGTTTCACTGAACAGTACGGCCACGGTTGTCTCTTGTGCATGCCAACCACTTCTCTGAACAGTACGACCGCGAGTGTCTCTTGCGCATGCCAACTTTCTGATGTCACTATTCTGAACCACCCTTTTTGTCCACGTGGCGCGCGTGCAGGACGTGCCATGCTGGGAGTCTGGGTCCCACTTTATTCGTGTGAAGCTCGACATCGCGCGACAACTTTCCACCGCTGACTCATCCTGGCGAACAACCGATGTCTCGTCCTGGAAGACGACCGATGTCTCTCCCTGGGAGACGACCGATGTCTATCCCTGGCGACGCCCGCATGCCTCTCGCGCCCTGGCGATGCCTGCATGCCTCTCGTGCCTTGGCGATGCCTGCATGCCTCTCGCGCCCTGGCGATGCCTCCATGCCTCTCGCGCCCTGGCGATGCCTGCATGCCTCTCGCGCCCTGGCGATGCCTCCATGCCTCTCGCGCCCTGGCGACGCCTCCATGCCTCTCGCGCCCTGGCGACGTCCACATGCCTCGCGCCCTGGCGATGTCCGCATGTCTCTCGCGCCCTGGCGACGCTCGCATGCCTCTCGCGCCTGGCGATCATGTGTAGTAGGCGACCGGCGATTATGTACAAACCAGGCAATCTTATAGTCTTCTAAGCTACACTTTCCTTCCTTTATATTTTAAATAAAAACATACTTAGAATTCATTTAAAATATACCTTTTTATTCCAATTTAATTTTACAGGTCCTTACATTCTCCCCAACAAGCAAAATTTTCGTCCTCGAAAATTGAATTACAAGGAAAAGAGGTATGGATAGGCTTCTCTCATGGGTTCTTCTAACTCCCAAGTTGAATCACCCGATCTCTCATCCCACACCACTTTCACCATGTTGATGGTCTTGCCTCTGAGCTGTTTACTTTGCCGATCGTCAATCCTGATTGGTTTCGCTTCAAAGGACAAGTCATCCCTGATCTGCACATCGTCCACTTCCAGCACATGACTAGGGTCTGCCATGTACTTTCTCAGCTATGATACGTGAAAGACGTTGTGCAGATTCGCTAAATGGGGAGGTAGGGCGATCTCATAAGCCACTGGACCAATCCTCCTTAAGATCTGATATGGTCCCACGAACTTAGGGGACAACTTCTTTGATCTGATCGCCCGTCCTACACCCTTGGTTGGTATCACTCTCATGAACACATGGTCTCCAGCAGCAAACTCCAAAGGCTTTCTCCTTTGATCTGCATAGGATTTCTGCCTACTTTGAGAAGCTCTCATTCTGCCTTGTATTTGTTTCACCTTCTCGGTCGTCTGCTGAATCAACTCTGGTCCAACCAATACTGTTTCGCCTTCCTGGTACCAGCACAATGGAGTTCTGCATTTCCTTCCATACAAGGCTTCGTATGGTGCTATCCCTATACTGGCGTGATAATTGTTATTATAGGTAAACTCCACCAGCGGCAACACCTCATCCCAACTTCCCAATTGATCCAAGACACACGTCCTCAGTAGATCTTCCAAGGACTGGATCGTTCTCTCTGACTGTCCATCTGTTTGAGGATGATATGCCGAGCTCATTCTCAACTTAGTTCCCAAGCAATCTTGTAAGGTCTGCCAAAACCGTGAGGTGAACCTGGGATCCCTATCTGAAACAATGCTGGAAGGCACTCCATGTAACCTCACTATTTCTTTGATGTACAACCGTGCCAACTTGGCCATAGGCATCCTCATATTCACTGGGAGAAAGTGGGCACTCTTCGTCAGCCGATCAATGATGACCCAGATTGCATCATGACCCTTTACCGATCTGGGTAAATGGGTGACGAAGTCCATGGCGATGCTGTCCCATTTCCACTCAGGGATATCCAGTTGCTGTAACAACCCGCCAGGTCTTTGATGTTCTACCTTTGCCTTCTGACACGTCAAGTAGGTAGTAACATACTGGGCGATGTCTTTCTTCATGCCCGACCACCAAAATGACTCCTTCAAGTCATGGTACATCTTGTTCATGCCTGGATGTAGGCTAAGGCGACTCTTGTGACCTTCCTCTAGGATCATCTTCTTCAACTCTTCATTTGCAGGTATGCAAATTCTGCCATTAAATCTCAAGATCCCATCATCGCCCATCACAAAGTCTCTAGCCTGGTCGGTCCCTAGTGACTCCACAGTACGCTTCAGACTAGGGTCCTCCAACTGCTTATCCTTTATCATTCCAAGGAAGTCATTAGTTATAGTCAGCTTACTACAACTAATGTGATCTACATGAAATTCTACCCCAAGGTTTAAGTCTCTGAACTGCTCGATCAGTTTCTGCTCTTCCATCATCACGGTGGCTACTTGTATTGATTTTCTACTCAAAGCATCTGCCACTACATTGGCCTTCCCTGGATGATACATGAGTTGAAAATCGTAGTCCTTTAGAAACTCCATCCACCTTCTTTGTCTCATGTTTAGTTCCTTCTGATCGAACAGGTATTTCAGGCTCTTATGGTCACTGAACACCTGGAACCGAGCTCCATATAAATAGTGCCTCCAAATCTTCAAGGCAAACACCACCGCCGCCAACTCCAAATCATGAGTAGGATAGTTTCTCTCATGAACCTTGAGTTGCCTTGAAGCATATGCAACCACTCTTTTCTCTTGCATCAAGACACATCCCAAACCCTGATGTGAAGCATCACAGTAGACATCAAAAGGTCTTCCTACCTCTGGGATCACCAGCACTGGAGCACTGGTCAACCTTTCCTTTAGTTCCATGAAGCTCTGCTCACATCGGTCGGTCCAAGCAAAAGGTTGGTCCTTGCGGGTCAGCTGTGTTAAAGGAGCCACTACCTTGGAAAAGTTCTCAATAAACCTCCGATAGTAGCCAGCTAAACCCACAAAGCTCCTTATCTCAGTGACTGTCTTAGGACGTTCCCATTGAAGCACTGCCTCCACTTTGGCTGGATCCACCGAGATCCCCTGGACAGATATCACGTGTCCTAAGAAGTTGACTTCCTTCAGCCAGAACTCACACTTAGAGAACTTGGCATAGAGTTGCTTCTCCCTCAGGATCTCCAATACTGTCTTCAGATGTTCTTCATGCTCTTCCTCGGTCCTTGAATAAATGAGTATGTCGTGTATGAAGACTACCACAAACTTATCCAAGAAAGGGCGAAAAATCCTATTCATGTAGTCCATGAACAGAGCTGGAGCATTTGTGACTCCAAACGGCATCACCACATACTCATAGTGCCCATACCGAGACCTAAAAGCTGTCTTTTGAACGTCTTCAGCTTTTACCAAAATTTGGTGGTACCCCGATCTCAGATCAATCTTGGAGAACACCGAGGCCCCATGTATTTGATCTATCAAATCGTCAATCCTAGGTAGGGGGTACTTGTTCTTGATGGTCAACTTGTTCAACTGCCTGTAATCTATACACAGCCGAGACCCTCCATCCTTCTTCTTAACTAGGAGCACTGGAGCCCCCCATGGAGATACACTGGGTCTGATGAATTGTTTCTCCAACAACTCTTCCACTTGCTTCTTTAATTCTGCCAACTCGGCTGGAGCCATCCTGTAAGGTGCCATTGACACTGGTCCAGCTCCAGGTACCAAATCAATGGAGAATTCCACTTCTCTCTTAGGGGGTAACCCAGGTACTTCTTCTGGAAATACATCCGTGAAATCTTTCACCACATGTATCCTGCTTACGTCCCCTTCATTCTTCACCTCCAACCGAGCTAGGATCATGAAGCACCTCGCCCCTTCTTCCAACTCCGACTGCCCATGCTGAACAGATATCACATCTGGCTCTTGGAGGTCTGGAAACACTATCTTCTGACTACCGCAGTCTATGAGAACGTGATTGGCAGCTAGCCAATCCATTCCCAGGATAACATCCAGGTCCTGAAGAGGTAGGCAGATCAAGTTCACTTTGAATCTGCGTCCCTCTACTATCACTGGACATTCGGGGCAAACTGTAGAGGTCAACACCTGTCCTGACGCAGGTGTAGAGACCAACAGTTCAAAAGGTAACTCCTTCACTAGAAGGCCCAACTCGGCTACACACAGGCTTGACACAAAGGAGTGTGTAGCTCCAGAATCAAACAAAGCTTTTACACCTCTACTAGCTATAAAACAAACACCTTGCACGAGGTTACCTGACTGAGACGCTTCTGCTCCTGACATGGCAAACACTCTCCCTGTTGCTTGAGGTCTGCTGCCTTCATTCCTCAACTGCCGAGAACCACCGGTTTGAGTCGCCCCATTCCTGTTAGGGCACTCTCTAGAAATGTGCCCCATCTTTTGGCACGTGAAGCATCTGGGTTTCCAAGGTTGTTGCTGCTGCAACTGGGATGACGTTGTTCCCGCCCAATGTGGTGGAGGTCTCGCATAGGGCTTGCTTTGTGGGTGCTGCACCTTAGCCTTCCCACTGGAAGAACCCCCTGGGTGTGACCTGATCACCCGAGAATCACCCTTTTCCAGCGTCTCCACCATCTTCGCCTTCTCTACTAAGGCGTGAAATTCCCTGATGCACATCGGGGCTATGGTCCTCTTCAGCCCATGCTTCAGCCCCTCTTCGAACATCCTACACCTCCAGGCCTCGGAGGTCGCCTGGGTATAGAATCGGGCGAGGTACTCAAACCGAGTAGCATAGGCGTTCACAGACATCTCCCCCTGCTCCAATCTGAGGAATTCTGCTTCCTTCGCAAACTTTGCACTATCTGGGAAATATTTCTCCAGGAATCTCACCCTGAAGCTCTCCCAGTCTAACACTTCAGCTCTGGCTTCCATCATCTGCTGAGCTCCCATCCACCAGAACTCGGCTTCTCCAGATAGCAAAAAGGTGGCGAACACCAACTTCTTCTCTTCAGGGCAGGAGGTCGCCCTAAAGATTTTCTCCAACTCTCTGACCCACTGATTTGCTTGATCAGGGGTAGCATTCCCACTAAACTTGGGTGGGTTGTGCCTCATGAACTCTGTCAGTCCCATCTGTTCTTGAGGCTGACCGACGTGGGAATTTGTTTCAGCCGACCGAGCAGTTTCCCAGTGGTGCATTGTAGCTTGATGGTTTTGAGCCATCGCTGCATTCTGTTGTTGGATGGCAGTTGCCATCATCTCGATAGCCTTGGCAATCTGGCTCATTTCCGAAGAAGGTTGGGGAGGGGTAGAGGGTCTACGTGCCATCTTCTTCGTTTCAGATTTTGAAACTATGGGTTTCTATATTCCCTACAACTACAAGAATGAGATCGATAAGAAATCAATTCATTAAGGAGGTAACATCTAGACCTTACAAAGGTCAGCATCTCAAAGTCATTAAGAATTTGAGTTCATCAACAGAATCATAATACTTATAACCTCAAGCAAAACACCAGAACAGCTACTAGTATACAACCCTCAATCCAAACAACCACTTTCAATCAATTACAAAAACACTCAATAAAATGACATAAATCACACCAGAATTCAATGTATGCTAAACATCAAACCTTTGGAATTAAGATTGAGAATCATCTCGATCCAGTTATGAGTGTGCACCCTCACCACTTTATCAAGACCCTCTCATTCTTAATACTAAGATTTTCAGTTAGGGCATATATTCACTAAAGCACACACAAAATTTCAATACAAAAACATTTGAAAACCTTCCACTATAGTTGTTATTTAAAACTCAAATAAATTTTATGAGCAGAAGAAACACAATGGATCCACAGCCCTCAGGTCATCCTAAGGACGA
The DNA here is from genome assembly GCA_013389735.1 of Phaseolus lunatus. Taxonomy (NCBI): domain Eukaryota; kingdom Viridiplantae; phylum Streptophyta; class Magnoliopsida; order Fabales; family Fabaceae; genus Phaseolus; species Phaseolus lunatus. The sequence goes on from CM023860.1 coordinate 29,733,208, forward strand.
ACTGCTCTGATACCATTAATGTAACATCCCGCCAAAATACTATTCATATTTATATAATGAAAATAAAGGTAAACAAATACTTTGAAGTGAACAAAATTTTATATATGTAATGAAGTTTCTCCTCACAGGGAGTTTAATACATATTCGGTCAATTTTCCAAAAACGTAAACAAAATTACATTAAAATAGAAAGACAGGCGATCTCCTAATCAGAAAAAGGCGATCTCCTATCAGAGAACGGCGATCTCCTATCAGAAAACAGAAGAAGGGTGATCGCCTAACAGAAATAGGAATAGGCGATCTCCTTCCGGCGACCACTCACTGAGAAGCTCTACTTCCTGCAACATCATCTGCTCCCGTGTAAATTATACACGATCATCACAGGTTTAAGAAAAAGCCAAACACAACACCAAAATCACAGGGTAAGCTAGATATTTGAAAGAGAGTTTAGATATGAACTTTAAAATCAAGATAAAACAAATTCAAGATACCCACGTAAACCATCAACTAAACACATATTGCACAATTCCTCAAAGGTCGTTAAAATCACAAAATTCATCAAGTGTCTATCAATTCAATGTTTCTCATTTCTCACGTCAGACTTCCACTGACTCATCACACAAGACACTTGACCCTACTTCCGGAAGACTCGTGCGTTGAACTTAGCATCCAGAGACTTGCACCTGTCATACTTCATTGCTGTAATGTTTCCACAGCCATGCGCATCAACACAATCTCGATCTCAATTTCATCACTCTCACAGTATGACAGGGTTAATCCATATAACAGGCCGAGCTCGTTCTTTTTCACACGACTCACCCATTCATATGAACCTCCTTCGACTCTCACCAACTGAATAACTTCCTCTATGTGATTCCATTATCTCAGCAGAGTCAGGATCGCCTCATTCACAGGATACTCACAGATCAATACACCCTCATAAATCTCCACACGGTATTTTCTTTCCTGAAAATACTATGCTTTGATCACTCTTTCACATTCATCCAATGCATCATTCAACACGTAAAAGCACGATACCATCATATAACATTTTGAATCTTTTCTCAATCAATCCCAATCACAGTAACAAGCATACCACCGATCAGGTTTTCGAATAGCATATACATTTTTCACTTCAATCTCGACAAGTTCAAAACGACACTAAACAGGGAAGTTCGAAAAACAACGTCAAAACCGGCGATCACGTCCAAAACAGGGGATTTCGAGATCTGTATTTAAAACCGGCGACCACGTCGCCCAAACACATAGAACAGAGCATCACGAAAAGAAATATGAAAACCGGCGACCACATCGCCCTCACTTCAGAACTTACTCGCCTAACGTTTTTATAAATGTAGAGTACTAGCTTCCCTTACCTGGACTAGCGCAAAACTCCAAGAGCTCCGAAACCCAACGAAGCTTAAAGATGCTTTCACTCTGTTTTAGCGTCTGGTTTGTAGAACTTGCAGAGAACCTCCCAGGTGCTCCAAGGGCAGTCGTCGCTGGTCGCACTGGTGCTTGAGGATGCCTGAAACGCAGCGCGAAGGAGAGAAAAGAGAGGGATGAAGATGCACTCACTCTTTCACTCTTGAGTCACTGCCACGTTCTTTGCCTCCTCGCAGTGGGTTTTTGAATCCAAGCCTACTTGTCCACGCATGCTGCTGCCACCACCCCCTCTGCAAGAAAGCCAGAGTGTATGTTTCACTGAACAGTACGGCCACGGTTGTCTCTTGTGCATGCCAACCACTTCTCTGAACAGTACGACCGCGAGTGTCTCTTGCGCATGCCAACTTTCTGATGTCACTATTCTGAACCACCCTTTTTGTCCACGTGGCGCGCGTGCAGGACGTGCCATGCTGGGAGTCTGGGTCCCACTTTATTCGTGTGAAGCTCGACATCGCGCGACAACTTTCCACCGCTGACTCATCCTGGCGAACGACCGATGTCTCGTCCTGGAAGACGACCGATGTCTCTCCCTGGGAGACGACCGATGTCTATCCCTGGCGACGCCCGCATGCCTCTCGCGCCCTGGCGATGCCTGCATGCCTCTCGCGCCCTGACGATGCTTGCATGCCTCTCGCGCCCTGGCGATGCCTCCATGCCTCTCGCGCCCTGGCGATGCTTGCATGCCTCTCGCGCCCTGGCGATGCCTCCATGCCTCTCGCGCCCTGGCGACGCCTCCATGCCTCTCGCGCCCTGGCGACGCCTCCATGCCTCTCGCGCCCTGGCGACGCCTCCATGCCTCTCGCGCCCTGGCGACGTCCACATGCCTCGCGCCCTGGCGATGTCCGCATGTCTCTCGCGCCCTGGCGACGCCTGCATGCCTCTCGCGCCTGGCGATCATGTGTAGTAGGCGACCGGCGATTATGTACAAACCAGGCAATCTTATAGTCTTCTAAGCTACACTTTCCTTCCTTTATATTTTAAATAAAAACATACTTAGAATTCATTTAAAATATACCTTTTTATTCCAATTTAATTTTACAGGTCCTTACATGACACGTGGAGGCATGCAGCTGACATCTAACCGTACACGTGTCACATCTGAAGGGCTTCTGCATTTTTCTTTGTGCAGCTAAGTTATCCTCTTGCGAAGTAACTTAGCGCGTTTCTTCTCTCTGAGTGAGTCGCATGCTCCCAGGAGAGCGCCAGGTGTGGCTGGTCTGAGCACACTCACCAGGCGCATCCTGCCTGCATGGTCTCACCGTACATCCTCTGAGTGGATGCATGCTCCCAGGAGAGCACCGAGCGTGGCTGTTCTAAGCACACTCACCAGGCGCATCCTGCCTGCATGGTCTCACCGCACGTCCTCCGAGTGGGAATCATGCGAGGTGCATGCGTAACGCTCTCGCTGGGAACCTGGGTCCTAGCTTAACACGTAATGGCAAGAACTCCGATGACCGATCGCGCTTTGCATGCACTAACGACCGACGCGCTCTGCATGCACAGATGGTCGTGCGGTACCTCATTACCTTCCACCGATGACCGTGCGGTGCCTCATTACCTTCCACCGACGACCGTGCGGTGCCTCATTATCTTCCACCGACGACCGTGCGGTGCCTCATTACCTTCCACCGATGACCGTGTGGTGCCTCATTACTTTCCGCGCTCTGCTTCCAGGCGCTTATCTAGGCACCGATCTAGGGGTGGTGGCCACTTGGTAACTGACCACCGATCACCGTTCTAAGTGGTCTCCTCCCTGATTCACCTGCTATCTCATGCCAAGTGTCGCCCTGTGACTGGTCCACGTGGTCATCTGCTGCTGACGTCATCGACTACCGATGACCGATCGGATCACAAGCCCCCCAGTCTCGAGCTGTGAACTTGTTCTCAGCGAAGAGACTAAGCGGTCGACGACAAGCTCATTCCTCCTCCTTAAGCTATTCCCCTTGCTACTTCTCCTTCTGTGTAATTTCTTTTTCTGCTACATAACTTGTATAAACCTTTTAGCTGTAAAGGCTTACTGTATTGACTTCAATATGAATGAAATCTTTGCTCCAGCTGCACGTCTCTTTCCATTTTTAACTCTCTGCATGTGACTAACCATTAACTGGCTTAGGCTTTAGCGCGATCTCACTGTAACCCTTCAAACTTGGATTTTGACTTGATCACTACTAACTGTTACCTCAACATTGTCTTTAACAGCTTTTATGCATAACTTCATGCTGGACGACTGACTTGACGGGCCTAAATCACCATCAACCACCGACTAGCATGTTAGTTCACCACTGATCAGTCATCGTGCTTCAGGCTTTGCTTTACTTCTCTGTTACTCCAGCGCTAAGCACATAGAGGGCCTGAACGCCAAAGATGATGCCTGTGTTTTTGGGAAGAAAAGTGCTTCTCGATGACCCCTCTTGCCTCAGCCTCGCTGTACAAAGTCTAGGTGAGGTCTTTTTTCTCGCCTCAGCCTCGCTGTAACAAGTCGAGGTGAGGTCTTTTTCCTCTCGCCTCAGCCTCGCTGTACAAAGTCGAGGTGAGGACTTTTTTCTCTTGCCTCTGCCTTGCTGTACAAAGTCGAGGTGAGAACTTTTTTATCTCGCCTCAGCCTCGCTGTACAAAGTCGAGATTAGAGGACTTTCTCTCGCCTCTGCCTCGTTGCACAAAGTCAAGGTAAGGACTTTTTTATCTCGCCTCAGCCTCGCTGTACAAAGTCGAGGTGAGGACTTTTTTCTCCTGCCTCTGCCTCGCTGTACAAAGTCGAGGGAGAGGACTTTTCTCTCGCCTCTGCCTCGCTGTACAAAGTCGAGGGAGAAGACTTTCTCTCGCCTCTGCCTCGCTGTACAAAGTCGAGGGAGAGGACTTTCTTATCTCGCCTCAGCCTCGCTGTACAAAGTCGAGGTGAGGACTTTTTATCTCGCCTCTGCCTCGTTGTACAAAGTCGAGGGAGAGGACTTTTCTCTCGCCTTTGCCTCGCTGTACAAAGTCGAGGGAGAGGACTTTCTTATCTCGCCTCAGCCTTGCTGTACAAAGTCGAGGTGAGGACTTTTTTCTCTTGCCCCTGCCTCGCTGTACAAAGTCGAGGGAGAGGACTTTCTTCTCTCGCCTCTGCCTCGCTGTACAAAGTCGAGGGAGAGGACTTTCTTATCTCGCCTCAGCCTCGCTGTACAAAGTCGAGGTGAGGTCTTTTTCCTCTCGCCTCAGCCTCGCTGTACAAAGTCGAGGTGAGGACTTTTTTCTCTTAGTGGGTGCATGCTCCCAGGAGAGCACCAGGTGTGGCTGTCTAAGCGCACTCACCTGGTGCATCCTGCCTGCATGGTCTCACCGCACGCCTTCTGAGTGGGTGCATGCTCCCAGGAGAGCACCAGGTGTGGTTGTCTAAGCGTACTCACCAGGCGCATCCTGCCTGCATGGTCTCACCGCACGCCTTTTGAGTGGGCAACTCTTCTTCTTCTGGTTTGGAATGATGCGAGGTGCATGCGTAACGCTCTCGCTGGGAGCCTGGGTCCCAGCTTAACACGTGTTAGCAAGCCCCCGATGACCATGCACCGACCGAGCTCTCTGCTTCTGGAATCATGCGAGGTACATGCGTAACGCTCTTGCTGGGAGCCTGGGTCCCAGCTTAACACGTGTTGGCAAGACCCCGATGACCATGCACCGACCGAGTGCTCGCGCTCAACATCCAGGCGCTCCTTTAGGCACTGATCTGTGGGTGGTGGCCACTCGGTAACTGTCCACCGATCACCTGCACTTGCGCCTGGGGCAAGGAGAACTTTAAACTGGGAAAAACTTGCACACTTTATGTACTAAAATCTTTTTTATTGGGTGGCCTTGCTAAAAAAGTGCCCCTTAATCTGCTCAACTGTTTGCAGTAGATATACTGAGGGTGTGTACAGCGCGAGAACGCATCTACTTTACAACTTAACTGAATTAGAAACTTAAGTATGTAGCGTTCCACATCCTGGGGATAGCTGCTCCATCCAGAGTCTCCAGCCGATAAGCTCCATTCTCCAACGCCTCAACCACTCTGTATGGACCCCTTCCTTTCATAGGCGATGACCGTCCTAGGGACGCCTAATTCACGAGGAGCTTCCTCCTGAGCTACTTGGGAGCCCCCCAGTGTTGCATCCTCCATCACCTCACGTCCTCATGCACAGGGATTTCGTGTTGCTGATCACCTGTCTGAGACCCCGAAGCGCGATCACCTTGCGCCTCCCGTAGGTAATCGGTCAGGAATCCTATCTTCACCAACTCAGCAAGTTGATGCCCCAACGCCAGGCAGGTGCGGAGCGTGTGTCCATAAGCCTGATGGAACTCACACCACTCGTCCTTCCTCCCTCCAAGTACCTTGTCAGTTTTCTCTGGTACTCGGAGTCTTGCAGCCACGGCAGGGATTGATGGCATTTTCATGTGTTCTTCTTGAATCAAAGTAGAAATAGATGGAGCGGAAGCAATGGGTGAGTGAAACAAGACCCTCCTAGGAGTTGTGTTGGTCTTGAAGGTGCATGGTGAGTATGGGTTGAGTGGTTCGGCCAGCTCAAGGGAGAAGGTGAAAGGATTGAAGTTTATAGCCTAGATTTCTAGGAGGAGTAAAGCTTGTGCACAAAAAATGGCAGCATAACATTACTCAAATAAACTTGTCAAATACAAAGAGATAGCCTTCCTATTTATAGGCTATTTGGGACTTGAGGTGCAAGCTACATTTTAATAAAAAGAAAACCAAAATTAATTCTAAAATCTAAGGTGCCATGACCGGCCATACCAACCCTTGCTTCTAGAATGTTTCCATCCAAAGTGCTTTCTACACTATCCTATCTACTAAGCACCCCCTCCCCCTTTGGGCCTTTATGAAACATGTACAAGGATCTCTCTCTTCCATCCGTGGCTTCTTCTATGTGTGCTTGGATATGTTTAGCCATGGATCTTGTGAGAGGTCCTAGACGGTCTAGCTCCATGGATAGCCTCCCTCCTTCACATTCTAGACGCTCACTTCTTGGAGCTAGACGCTCCTCTTGGTCTAGACGGTCTTCTTGGTTTGGGCCTTGGCTTCCTTGGCTAGATGTGCTTGGCCCTCCTCCATCATCCCCTCCCCCTTGGAAAGGATTTGTCCTCAAATCCAGTTCGTCATCGTCATTGGTACCTACAAATGGAGAAAGATCAATTACATTAAATGTGTCATGTACTCCATATTCAAGAGGTAGGTCCAATTTATACGCATTGTTGTTGACTCGCTTAAGGACTTGGAAGGGTCCATCACCTCGGGGACTTAGTTTGGACTTCCTTTGATTTGGAAATCTATCTTTTCGAAGATGAAGCCAAACTAAGTCTCCTTCCTCAAAAATTATTTCTCTCTTCCCTTTGTTGTTGTGTTTTGTGTACTTCTCATTTTTTTTGTTGTATTTGAATTTTAATCTTCTCATGCATTTTCTTGACAAAATCAGCCTTGATTACTCCTTCCTTATGCACAAAATCTTATGGATTAGGAAGGGGAATTAAATCCATGGGCGTGAGAGGATTAAAACCATATACTACCTCAAAAGGAGAAGCATTAGTAGTCTTGTGAACTACTCTATTGTAAGCAAATTCAATGTGGGGAAGGTACTCATCCCAAGATTTGTGGCTGCCCTTCATGATAGCCCTAAGCATAGTTCCAAGAGATCTATTGACTACTTCGGTTTGCCCATCCGTTTGAGGATGACAAGAAGTTGAAAATTGTAGTCTTGTTCCAAGTTTACCCCAAAGAGTTTTCCAAAAGTGACTTATAAACTTGGGATCTCTATCGGACACTATACTTCTAGGGAGACCATGGAGTCTCACCACTTCTCTAAAGAAGAGTTTAGAAATATTTTGAGCATCATCTACTTTGTGGCATGGAATAAAGTGAGACATTTTGCTAAAACGGTCCACTACCACAAAGATAGAGTCATGACCTCTTGCAGTCCTAGGAAGTCCTAAAATGAAATCCATGCTAATGTCTTCCCAAGGAGCATTTGCAATCGGCAAAGGGGTGTAGAGTCCATGCGGCATTGTTCTAGACTTTGCTTTTAAACATGAGATACATCTAGAGCAATGGCGTTGGACATCTTTCCTCATGTGTGGCCAACAAAATTTTGCTTTCAAAAGATCTAGAGTCTTATCAACTCCAAAATGGCCCATGAGTCCCCCTTCATGTGATTCTTTGACAAGGAGTTTTCTATGTGTTCCTTGAGGAATGCAAAGTTTTCCTTCTTTAAAAAGATATCCCTCGGACACATAGTAACCTCCTTGCGCTCTATGTAGACATTGGGCATAGATGGATGAAAGTTCTTGATCTTCTTGGTAAAGTTCTCTTATATGGTCAAATCCAAGAATTTGGGCACCCAATTTTGAAAAGAGTGTGTGGCGTCTTGAAAGAGCATCGGCCACTATATTGGTGCTTCCTTTCTTGTATTTGATTACATAAGGAAATTGTTCAAGAAATTCCATCCATTTTGCATGTCTCTTATTGAGCTTGTGTTGGCCCTTTAAATATTTTAAAGACTCGTGATCACTATGGATAACAAATTCTTTGGACACAAGATAGTGTTCCCAAGTCTTTAGGGCTCTCACAAGAGCATAGAGCTCTTTGTCATAAGTGGGGTAGTTGAGGGTGGCACCATGGAGTTTTTCACTAAAATAAGCAATGGGGTGTCCACCTTGCAACAATACCGCGCCTATGCCTACTCCCGATGCATCACACTCTATCTCAAAAGTTTTGGAAACATTTGGGAGAGATAGGATGGGTGCATTGGTGAGTTGAGCTTTTAGCCTTTGAAAGGCTTGCTCATGCTTTTCATTCCAACAAAAGGCAACATCTTTTTTAACAAGTTCATTCAAAGGCGAAGCTAGGCTAGAAAAATTAGGCACAAACCTTCTATAGAAGCTAGCTAACCCATGAAAACTTCTTACATCACTTACATTTTGTGGAGTTGGCCACTCTTGGATGGCTTTGATTTTCTCGGGATCTACATGCACCCCCTTTTTATTTACTATAAAGCCTAAAAAGACTACACTATCTACACCAAAGGTACACTTATCCCTATTTGCAAAAAGACTATTTTTCCTAAGAACTAGAAAGACTTCCCTAAGGTGACTTAGATGGTCTTCTAGGGTTTTACTATATACTAAGATATCATCAAAGTAAACTACTACATATTTACCTATACAATCCCTCAAGGTGTGATTCATAAGCCTCATGAATGTGCTTGGAGCGTTAGTAAGTCCAAAGGGCATCACCAACCACTCATATAATCCAAATTTGGTCTTAAAAGCGGTTTTCCACTCATCACCCTCCTTGATTCGAATTTGGTGATATCCACTTTTAAGGTCAATTTTGGAGAATAGAGTTGACCCATGCAATTCATCAAGCATATCATCAAGCCTTGGGATTGGATGCCTATACTTGATGGTGATGTTGTTGATTGCTCTACAATCACAACACATGCGCCATTTTCCATCTTTTTTGGGCACCAACAAGACAGGTACAGCACAAGGGCTTAGACTCTTTTGAACCCAACCCTTCTCCAACAAGTCTTGAACTTGTGATTCTATCTCCTTTGTTTCCTCGGGGTTGGTTCTATAAGCAGGCCTATTTGGTAGGCTTGCCCCCGGAATGAAGTCAATTTGATGTTCTATCCCCCTAAGAGGAGGAAGCCCATTGGGTCCTTCTTGTGAGAATAGATCGTCAAATTCACTCAAAAGGTTTTCTATTTGAGGAGGTAAAACCATGAGTTCATTACTTGTGGCAGTGCATGTAAGTGCTCCTTTACAAAAGATAAGGCTTGGTTGTTCAACAAGAAGCAAGTTTTCTAAAACATTTTCAAAAGGCTTTTCTTGTAGACCAACCTTGTGGGAAGGAACACTCTTCTCCCACGCCTTCCTATCCCTAAGGATTTTCTCTTTTTCTAGCACTTTTTTTTTTTTTTGTTTTCCTCATCCCTCTTTTGTTTCATTTGTATTTGGTCTTTCACCACTTGAGAATGTGGTAAAGGACTAAGTACAAACTTCTTATATTTATGGGTGAAGGAAATCTCGTTAGTGAGACCATCATGCAAGGTTTTCTTGTCAAATTGCCATGGCCTCCCTAATAAGATATGGCAAGCTTCCATAGGCACTACATCACATAAAACTTTATCTTTGTAGTTCCCTATGGAAAACTTGATTTCCACTTGCTTATCTACATGTAGTTCCCCATTTTCATTAAGCCATTGAAGTTTGTAAGGTTTTGGGTGAGGAACCACTTGTAGCTTAAGCTTTTCAACCATCCTAGCACTACAACAATTACAACTAGATCCACTATCCACAATGAGGGAACATATATTTTCTAAAACATTGCATCTTGTATGAAATATGTTCTCCCTTTGTGTTTCAATGGATGTGCTAGGGTGATTGTTGAGGGTTCTCCTAATCATAAGCAATTCTCCCTCTAATGGAGCTACCCTCTCATCCTCTCCCCCTTCCTCTTTCTCACTAAGCTCATCCTCGCCACTAGTGTATTCGTCTACACCTTTAAGAAACAAAGTCCTTTGGTTTGGACATTGTGCTTGCACATGCCCCCTACCATAGCACTTAAAACATTTAACATCTCTAGCTCGGATGGGTGGGGTTGAGGTTTCTTTGGTGAAGGGTTTGGTAGGTTCTTTTGGTTTTTCCTTAGATGTACTACCCTCCCTTTTAAACTCTCTCTTGGGATAAAAGTTAGAATAGGGGCTCACCTTTTGACTTGATGTTTTGCGCAAATTTTGTTGCTCAACTTTAATGCAAAGTTGAACCAAATCATTCAAGTCTTGATAAGGTAAGAGCTCTACTCTATCTCTTATCTCAAGTGATAGGCCACTAAGGAACCTAGATATGGTGGTTTCCTCTTCCTCTCTAATAGAGGCTCTCATCATATAGAGCTTCATCTTTTGCCTATACTCTTCTACACTCATATTCTTTTGTTGGAGTCTTTGGAGCTTGTTCATCAACTCCCTATGGTAGTAAGAAGGTATATGTCGACGTCTTAGGGCTCCCCTAAGGTCATTCCAATATTCTATGGGAGGTTCCCTATGAAGACGTCGGTCTCTTTCTAAAGAGGTCCACCAATACATGGCATTTCCTTGGAAACTAAGGGTGGCTAAGGGTACTTTTCGTTCCTCACTTACCCTATGGCAAGCAAAGAGTTGCTCTACCTTCATCTCCCAATCTAGATATATTTCTACATTTTCCTTTCCATGAAAATGAGGTAGGTCTACTCTAGTTTCCCTTGGCACCTCTTGTTCCCTTTGCCTAGTTCTTCTAGGGGGTGGTTGGTAGTAGTCATTAATTCTAAGGCTTCCCTCCCCTAGAGTTGCAATGCTTTGTGATGCATGAGTATTTGTTTTTTTTTATTTTTGAGATTTTTGGGATTTCTCTTCTTGAGCTCTAGCCAACTCATTAATCTTGTTTTCATTCTCCACTTGCCTAAAAGAGATTAATTGTACCGCTTGGGATACCTCTTTCAAAAGGGTTTTCAAAGATTTTACTTCACATTCTATAGACTTTGGAGAATTAGAAGAAGAAGACATGGCTATACCTTTGTGTATTTAGGCGTTTTTACTTTGAGAAAGATTAGGGAAGATAAAGAAGGTAGTTTTCCAGGTAAGGGAGGTGAGTCTCAAAGGACTACTTAAGTACCAAGCCTTTTCCTTGCCAAAAACTAGTCTCTAATGCCTTCACACAAAAATTTCTCTTAGTGAAACACTTAAAACACAAGAAGTTGAGAAATCAAAAAGCAATAAAACTATGTAAGCTAAAAAAAAAATATGCAACAAACTAGTCGGTTTTAGCACAAAATTAAACTAAACTAATCATGCAAAACGTTTCTACCAAAACAATAGAAAACAAGTTCAAACAAGCAACAAATTACTAAGTAAAAAATTTACTATGCTATTCGGCCCTAGGTGAGGCTTCTTGGACACTTTGAGCCCTTGAAGACACACTCACCGTCTAAACGTAATTAAAGAGGTAATTAACAATAAACCAAGTTGCAAAGGAAAAGAAGACTCCCTTTGTTGATCCTCTTTTGGGTTAGTGCACTTCCTTGTTGTCTTGAATTTTTGATCTTCTAGGTGTTTGTATTGTTTGTTTCAAGCAACCGTGTTTCGGCTTTAGCTTTGTCTCCTCCTTAAAATGATGGCTTTAATTCTCCAATTTCCAGCACCTATTCACAAGAGCTAAACCTAAACCAAGTCAAGTTCCATGCACATATGCACCAAGGAGAATTAAATTCCAGCACCCAAAAGAGAGGTCAAGAAACAAAAGCAAGAAACAAATTTAATTGAATAAAAACAGTACCACCAAAAGGATTTATAATATGACAACTTAGAAAGAGAGTCAAGAAATTAAAGCAAACAATTAAAGGTACTCAATAAAAGTTGGCACACAAAAGGAATACCTAAAGAAAAGCACTAGATTAGATGACCAAATAAAAAAAAACAGCACCACTGAAAATTGTTGTGGGCCAGAAAACGTGTTTGTTCCCCGATTTATGCTGAGCTGTATTTTTAAAATTTGTCTCTGAAATTTATATGCAAGAAAAATTCAGGATCTTATCTAAACAATGGCTTTGGAATAGCCTAAAACGCATGCACCATTTTTTTTTAATAATTTTTGCAAATTTGGTGTGCAGTTAGGCCAGCTGGAGCGCTCAAGGTTTGCACTCTGATTTTGTAAGATTTATCATATCTTTTCTGTTGCCTTTTTTGATCTGATTCTTTTTTTGTCCTTTTTGTAACACTTCAAACTTGCATTTTCCAGAGAATCACAAATTTCCTATGAGTGGAAATAATTTTTGAAACAAAAAAACAGCCAGACAGAGAGAGAAACAGGGGAAATCTGGAAAACTGGAAAAAAAAAAAACAGCAAGATACCAAAATTTAACACAAAGGAAATGTAAGAAGGAAATTGTGTAAGAACTAAGACACAATTATGAACTCAAACTAAAATTAAAAAGGCAGCAAAGGATAAAAAATAACAGCAGATTAAGGCAACTTAAAGAGACCCAAAAACAAGAAACAATCAAGCCAAAAAATAGGACTACTAAGAATTGATGACAATTATGGATTCACATGACTTGACACAACATTTATAGATTCAGAAAATAAAGACTCAAAGCATAAAATGAAGCAATTATAAGAAAGCAATAAAGACTCAAATTCCTAAAAGAAAACAGCCACTCAATGTGTAAGGAATCCTATCACAATTGCACAAGAAAATGTTCAAGATCAATTGAACACATGTGCTTCGGTTGGATCTTCCATAAGCACACCAAGAACAATTTAAAATGTAAAAAAACAGCAAGACAATTATGGAATTGAAATGACAAGATGAAAATAAAGAAGAACTGAAAATTTAAAAAGACAAGCTACTCATCTTGAAGAACCAAAAGCTCATGATACCAAATGATGGCATTTTCATGTGTTCTTCTTGAATCAAAGTAGAAATAGATGGAGCGGAAGCAATGGGTGAGTGAAACAAGACCCTCCTAGGAGTTGTGTTGGTCTTGAAGGTGCATGGTGAGTATGGGTTGAGTGGTTCGGCCAGCTCAAGGGAGAAGGTGAAAGGATTGAAGTTTATAGCCTAGATTTCTAGGAGGAGTAAAGCTTGTGCACAAAAAATGGCAGCATAACATTACTCAAATAAACTTGTCAAATACAAAGAGATAGCCTTCCTATTTATAGGCTATTTGGGACTTGAGGTGCAAGCTACATTTTAATAAAAAGAAAACCAAAATTAATTCTAAAATCTAAGGTGCCATGACCGGCCATACCAACCCTAGCTTCTAGAATGTTTCCATCCAAAGTGCTTTCTACACTATCCTATCTACTAAGCACCCCCTCCCCCTTTGGGCCTTTATGAAACATGTACAAGGATCTCTCTCTTCCATCCGTGGCTTCTTCTATGTGTGCTTGGATATGTTTAGCCATGGATCTTGTGAGAGGTCCTAGACGGTCTAGCTCCATGGATAGCCTCCCTCCTTCACGTTCTAGACGCTCACTTCTTGGAGCTAGACGCTCCTCTTGGTCTAGACGGTCTTCTTGGTTTGGGCCTTGGCTTCCTTGGCTAGATGTGCTTGGCCCTCCTCCATCAGGGATGGCGATCAGCTCCGCCAACTCCACCATGAAATCATACCTAGGGGGTGCGTTGTTCTCCCTTGCACGCCCCCTGGTCTGGTCCTTCCTAGGTGCATAGGGACGAGGCCTTCCCTGCGCCTTCTTCCCTTCCTTGACTTCATACACCCGCGCCTGCTGCTGCTGCTTCCCCTGACTTCCGCGCGGCTTCGACGGTGCAACACCGCTTCTCTTCTCAGAGACCTCTCTCTCTGCTACTATGTGCGCTACCACGCGTCGCCGAATCTCAGTAAAGGTGGCAGGGTGGCTCCTGATGAGCGATTCACTGAAAAGGCCAGGCAGTACGCCTTTCTTGAATGCATGCACCAGCATGCTCTCGTCATTGCTGGGCAACCTCACCACCTGCGCACCGAAACGGTTGAGGAAGTCCTTCAGCGACTCCCCCTGGTACTGGCGCACGTCGAACAGATCATAGGACACCACTGGTGGCGCTCTGTTGACGATGTACTGCTCCGTGAATAGCTTCGAAACTGATGGAAAGAGGTGATGTGACCCTCTGGCAGGCTCACGAACCACTCCATAGCTACTTTGCTCAGCGTGCTCATAAACATCTTGCAGTACACAACATCTGAACCTCCAGACAACATCATCTGAGTGTGGAAGGCTGTCAGGTGTGCTCCTGGATCTTCCACCCCCGTGAACGACGCCTTCAGTCCCACCAGATTGGGAGGCACCGCTGTGTCCATGATTTCGGGGGAGAAAGGCATAGGAAATGCTCTAGGAGGCGACGACGGCGTCGACGTCCTATCTTCGACTGCGCGCTCCTTCTGCGCCTGCAACTCCCTACGCAGTTCCTCGATTATGCGGTTCAACTCCTCATTTCAGCCATGCGACGCAGTCAGCTCTGCATGCATCTTCTCTTGCTCAGCTCTTGATGCCGCGACATTATCCTGCAGCGCGCGCATCATCTCCATGACCTGCGCCATGGTAACAGCTCCTTCTTTCGCAGGTGGCGCAGGTATGGTTTGTCTGGTTCTTCTACTCATCTTCTCAAGAATTTCGACGAAAGCTTCAAGAAACTTCAAGAAACTTCAAGAACTGCGATGTGGATGGGAACAAGATTCACACGGGCCCCACGGTGGGCGCCAAATGATCTTGCTGCTGACTCGAACGTGGAGGATATGCCTCGTCACTCCTTCGTCTAGCCTTCTGCAACTGCACGTTCTGCAAGAACGCTCCAAGAACCTTCACCGGAACTCTAAACGATGCCTGCAAAACACACAGACGGTGCCGCTAGCGACTGTTGTAGCTCCGACGCTCAAGTCAGGCAACAGGAACACCAAAAACTCTCACTGAATCTCTCTGTGAGACTCGTGTGTGCTCAGATCCAATTTCTCTCTCTGTGTAACTGAATTCTGTTATCACTGTGCAACGTGTATAAACGTCCCCACAATGACTCAAAAACTGTGTGTAGTGTAAAAACTGTAAGAAGTGTAATTCTGTGAGAGTCTGTAAAACTGTGTAAGAATCCCCCTACCTTACATGAGGTGGAGTACCTTTATACTGGGCCGCGCCTCTCTCTCAGATGGTGACACGTGGAGGCATGCAGCTGACATCTAACCGTACACGTGTCACATCTGAAGGGCTTCTGCGCTTTTCTCTGTGCGGCTAAGTTATCCTCTTGCGAAGTAACTTAGCGCGTTTCTTCTCTCTGAGTGAGTCGCATGCTCCCAGGAGAGCGCCAGGTGTGGCTGGTCTGAGCACACTCACCAGGCGCATCCTGCCTGCATGGTCTCACCGTACATCCTCTGAGTGGGTGCATGCTCCCAGGAGAGCACCTAGCGTGGCTGTTCTAAGCACACTCACCAGGCGCATCCTGCCTGCATGGTCTCACCGCACGTTCTCCGAGTGGGCATCATGTGAGGTGCATGCGTAACGCTCTCGCTGGGAACCTGGGTCCCAGCTTAACACGTAATGGCAAGAACCCCGATGACTGATCGCGCTTTGCATGCACTAACGACTGACGCGCTCTGCATGCACAGATGGCCTTGCGGTACCTCATTACCTTCCACCGATGACCGTGCGGTGCCTCATTACCTTCCACCGACGACCGTGCGGTGCCTCATTATCTTCCACCGACGACCGTGCGGTACCTCATTACCTTCCACCGATGACCGTGCGGTGCCTCATTACCTTCCACCGATGACCGTGCGGTGCCTCATTACTTTCCGCGCTCTGCTTCCAGGCGCTTATCTAGGCACCGATCTAGGGGTGGTGGCCACTTGGTAACTGACCACCGATCACCGTTCTAAGTGGTCTCCTCCCTGATTCACCTGCTATCTCATGCCACGTGTCGCCCTGTGATTGGTCCACGTGGTCATCTGCTGCTGATGTCATCGACTACCGATGACCGACCGGATCACAGTGCATTTGTAATGTCTAAGTTATATTTTATTGACATCTTTTTTAATGTAAGATAAAGTAAATTAAACTGAAGTATGTAGAGTTTTTTTCAGATAAATTGCGTTTACACTCATTATCATTATATTAATGTGTAAAACTTAAAAGCATACCATAAGCTCTTTTGAAATTTGTAAAACATTAGGTATCTGAAGAATATTAGTAAAAAATTTATCTTAAACCTAATTTAATTTCAAGAAATCGATTTATAAACCGAGATTTATCAGATTTATCTGCAACAATGTTTTAATAAGATGAAATTTGTTTCTACCTAATTGTATATTTATGAGATGTTCTTACACTGGCGGATGTGGGATCTAGCTTACTATTTTCATGTTAAAAAGCTGCGGAATTAGCATGAAACATAAGAGTAACATCATAGAAGAATGAAAAGTATGCCATTTTCTTCACAATTGAGATGGTCACCACATGAATTTGCCTTGTGCCTTAAGAAATGCCTCAAAGCAAAGACCTTGAGACCAGGCATGCAGGTCCATGCCACCGTAATCACTAGTGGAACAAACATGAACATTTTGTCTCTTCATTCAAAGCTTGTTGGAATGTACGCTAGTTGTGCTGACCTGAAATCAGCTAGGCTTTTGTTTAAAAGGATTGAACACCCCAATGTTTTTGCATTCAATTGGATGATTTTGGGGTTGGCTTTCAATGGTCACCTTGATGATGCATTGTTGTACTTTCGTTGGATGCGTGAGGTTGGCCACATGGGCAACAATTTCACCTTTTCCGTTGTTCTTAAGGCCTGTGTTGGCTTGATGGATGTGAACAAGGGGAGACAGGTTCATGCCATGGTTTGTGAAATGGGTTTTCAAAATGATGTCTCCGTTGCCAATGCTCTCATAGATATGTATGGCAAGTGTGGGGGTATTTCTTATGCTCAAAGCGTGTTTGATGGAATGCATGAGAGGGATGTTGCCTCGTGGACGTCAATGATTTGTGGGTTTTGTAATGTGGGGGAAATTGAGCAAGCATTGATGTTGTTTGAGAGGATGAGATTGGAAGGATTGGAGCCAAATGATTTCACATGGAATGTGATTATTGCAGCGTATGCTCGGTCAAGTGATAGCAGCAAAGCTTTTGCTTTCTTTGAGAGAATGAAATATGAAGGTGTTGTTCCTGACGTGGTTGCATGGAATGCATTGATTTCTGGGCTTGTACAAAGTCATCAAGTCAGGGAAGCGTTCAAGATGTTTAGGAAGATGATACTTTCAGGGATTCAGCCAAATCAAGTGACTGTCGTTGCACTGCTTCCTGCATGTGGATCAGAAGGTTGTATTAAATTGGGAAGAGAGATTCATGGATTTGTATGCCGTAAGGGGTTTGATGCGAATGTTTTCATTGCTAGCGCTCTTATTGACATGTATTCAAAGTGTGGGAGTTTGAAAGATGCTCAAAATGTATTTGACAAGATGCCATTTAAGAATGTTGCGTCATGGAATGCAATTATTGGTTGTTATGGAAAGTATGGCATGGTTGATTCCTCCTTGGAGCTCTTTAAAAGAATGCAAGAAGAAGGACTGCAGCCAAATGAAGTTACTTTTACATGTATTCTTTCAGCATGCAGCCATAGTGGTTTAGTGCAGAAAGGCTTAGAGATTTTTTCATCAATGAATGAATGTTATGGGGTTGGGGTAAGCATGAAGCATTATGCTTGTGTGGTTGATCTCTTGTGCCGCTCCGGAAGGACAGTAGAAGCATATGATTTTTTCAAAGCCTTGCCAATACAAGTCACAGAGTCAATGGCTGGAGCTTTTCTACATGGGTGCAAAGTCCATGGAAGAAGAGATCTGGCTAAAATGATGGCAGAGGAAATAAAGAGAACGAAGTTAAAGGAACCTGGTAGCTTTGTTACACTATCAAATATATATGCTGCGGAAGGTGACTGGGAAGAGGTTGGTAATGTAAGGAATGTGATGAAAGAAAGAAATGTCCATAAGCAACCTGGTTTTAGTTGGCTTGAAAAGCCAGGTTAGGTACATGAAAGGAGGAAAGAGGAAAGAAGGGAAGAATATGGCCAGTGAATTGGATGTGTGAGTATGTGACATTATATGACATGATATTATTGGTGATTTTGTCCTTCACATTTAGCTGTAAATACGTTACTTTTACAATGATTTTACTTGATAATGAAATAGCTTAAGGGCATAAACTGGAATCTGGTTTTGTTGGTAAGGTTCAAGGCTTTCTGGAACCAACAAGATAATGACTTTCAGGACAAGTTGGAGGATGGAGAAGATTGACCAAGCTTATTCTCCAAAGTTCTTTGGGATGAATGAATTTGAAATTCATAGATGATAATTTCTAGGCCATGTTATTGTTGAGACTTTTCTGGTTAGTGGCTACTGATCAGCAACATGATACTGGTAGTGTGGAAACTCTGCTGCAACTCAGTGTTCTTGGACTTGTAGTCTTGAGATGAACTTCGTGGTTTCAACTACTGAAGAATAAGTATAATCCTACTTATGCAAAGAAATACATAATTAAAAAATCATTAACTTAAGTTAATTTTTATTTTGACTGGTTAATTTACCTGCGATTCTCGGGATATATTAAAATTATTTCATAAATATTAAAAACAAAATTATAAGATGTGATTGATTGTTTAATTTTGTTTCGCAAAACAAAAAGATTATATATCTTGATTTTAATATACAAAATATCAAATTATTCTTTCCGGCATCAATTTGTAATTTTTAGTAATTAAAAAATATCTTAATTAAAATTTTAAAATATTATTAAATTAAATACTCAGAACTGAGATTATTACCATATAAGTTCAACAACATATTTAAATTTTTTTAATAAATGATCATTTTGTTTTGAAATAAAAAAAAAAAAAAATCAAAGTTTTGGTCCTCCATTTGCACAGCTGCCCCTCACTCCACTGCAGCATCACTGTACTGAAAGAACAAACATCTAATTGGAAAACCTACTTGGTGCTTCTCTGTCTCCTTAGTCGCATCTTCAAATCCTCCAAGTCCACCATGTTCGGCTCCGCGCGAATCTTTTCTGACGTCGCTCTCCGCCTCCGCCAAAACCTATCGGTAATTTCTCCTTCGGCTCAATTCGCCTTCACCTAGGGATTTGTCGAACATTCTAGAGTTTCACGTTGTCCTTTTCTCTTCCGTTTTTGCAGCTTCGAGGTGTGCGCGTGCAGAATATCAACATCGGAGGCGGTATGGGAGGCGAGATCCCCGACAACAAGCGTCTGGAGTACGCTCTCCAGCACCTGCACGGAATAGGGCGCTCGAAAGCGCACCACATCGTGTGCGAGCTCGGCGTCGAGAACAAATTCGTCAAGGATCTCAGCAAGAGGGAACTCTATTCCATTCGCGAGTTGCTCTCCAAGTACTTGATCGGAAACGATTTGGTACTTTCTTCCCACCTTTTCAACGCCTCTTTGCATAAATTTCTCTATGTTAATTTGTAGAGAGAGTAAATTGCACCTTACTTAAATCTGGTATTCTTCTTCATCATATTCCATAGCGTTTACCTTTACAGGGTACATGGGTACACGCTGTAATGGATTTTTTTAAACAACTAAGGAAGGTTGGTGTAACGAGTAAGTGGTCTATTAGGAGTCCCAGTATAATGTTTTTCAGATGATTAATGACAGTTAGGGATGAAAAAAGAATGGGTGGCAGGGGAAACTCAACAAAATTAAAGGGAGTCAGTGTAATTCACTAGAAGCAAAATGAATCTAACTTTTCTCATTGTTTAAAATCAATTTATGTGTATGGTTTTCACAGAAGTCGGATGAAAGAGCTTCTATAAAGTGTGTAGTGTATAATTTGATTTTAACTTACGAAATAGGTTTCATTTATTTTTTCTTATTTTCTACTTTATGTTTTTAAGGAGAATTTTTATCTAAATAGGCTTTTTGTTTTTGTTATGTGTGTGTGTTTCAGAAAAAGTGCGTTGAGAAAGATGTGGTAAGGTTGGTGGGCATTCAGTGCTACCGAGGGATCAGGCATGTGGATAACTTGCCCTGCCGTGGACAGAGGACTCATACGAATGCACGCACCAGGAGGAGCCGGAAAACTTTCTCTGGATCAAGATAGGTACATCTTGAGAAACAGATGAGTTTAAGATGATGAAATAAATTTAGAGACTTAGCTGGTTTAAGTGAAATCAATGTTGAGATTTACATGTTCAATATGCCTTTGACAGGTTTATCTTTTCTTTGCAAGAGCTTTAGTGGTCTTATTCTACATTTTGATGGGTTTCTTGTCTTGGTTGATTGGCTAGGTATTGTGCTTTTTTTTATTTGAAAATTTCTAATCATTTATGCTGAGCAAGGTTTTAAATTGTGGCTGTATCTTTGTTGCAATTTTTTATATTGCGCAAAGTTTTGCGGACAAATGTAAATGATACCATTGCAATTGTTGTCCCAGCGATCATGGATATCAAAAAAGTCTTTGTTTTAGGACTGAAATTGTGGTTGCAGACTATTTATAAAGCCTTTGTGTTGGTTTTACTGATATGATCACTTTTAAGGGTTGTGGATCAGTTGAGAGTGGAATTTGTGTTAGTTGGTTTTGATAACCAACTTTTCATAGGTTACATTACTTATTTGCTAGATTCTGTTTCACTTAACGTATAAGATAGAATGTGTATTTGCTGGACCAGTGAGTTCCCAACATTCCAGAGTCTTGCGTGCATGAAATTTTCCACATATTCTCTCCCCATTTGTTGGTAAACCAGACCTCAATTATTTTGCACACTTTAATTGTCAGTGTTTTGATATGCACTGATTTTGGATGATTGAATGTGTTGGTGAGTTACTAACATATGAGATGAGCGGGCCCGGTGTTAATTTTATCAAAGCTTAGAACAGAAATCAACTTTTAGGTTTTCTACATTTTGATAAGCTATCTCTAGTTTGTATTTTAATCCGTCAAACTGCAAGATATTCTCATAATCAAGTGTAAAATAGAGTAACACGCTAATGATATCTGGATGGAGATTTGCAAATTTAAACTTTTTAATCATCTGTCCTATACAAAATGATTTTTAGCAAAAAAAATAGACTGTCTAATGTGCAATGGTTCAGACTTTGGATGATGAATGAGAAACCCATTTTTAAGTCAGTTTAGAAATAGTTGTTTTCTGACCATTCTTTATACCAAAGAACTGGATATAAGATCATATGACATCTCACTGTTCTGATTATGATAGGGTAGGGGTGAAAAAAGAGGCATCAACATAAACATGAATATATGCTTGGGAACATCGCAAGTCACTTCCCATTTGAAAGTTGTGGCATGAGTACCGTAGCTGCTTAGTTTTGATTGTGTCAATCCAGAAAAAAAATTCAACAATAACTCTGTGGGATATGACTCACATTTTTTCTGTCCGTTTTCTTGTCATTAACTGAAATCAATGGGAGGTTACTTACCGTTCACAATTAATTGTCATCAAAGGGAGGTTACTTACCGTTTATAATTAATTGTCATCAAAGGGAGGTTACCATTCTCAATTAATTGCTTTTGATTGTTGTTGTCTCCTAGAACCACTATATATAGTGACTTCTTTCAACCAATGTAACACACACAAAACAGCAACACACTTGCTTCCTCTCTCTCTCCTTTCATATACTCTCTATTTCTTTTCTTTGGGTGTAAGTGTTTAACCCATATAGAGAGAATTTGTTTTGGGGCTATTTATCTATTAGTTTGAGAGGAATTCATTGTACTCCCAATACCATTATAGTGGAAGGTTTTTGGCTCTCTCGCCGGTGGTTTTTTACCTCTATTTAAAGGGGTTTTCCACCTAAAAATTCTGGTATCATTCTCATTTTTCTTGTTACTTTAATTTCTCATATAATCTTTGGTTGAAATTATTACGCTTCCATACACGATATCCCTACAAATTGGCATCAGAGCTTTTCGATAATTCAACCAAGATTTGTTGTTCAATAATGTCGAAATTCGATATTGAGAAATTTGATGGTAAAATCAGCTTTGCTATCTGGCGAGTCCAGATGCTAGCTGTTCTCACCCAGAATGGTTTAAAGAAAGTTCTGACAGGGAAAATGACGAGGCCAACCACTATGACAGAAGAGCAGTGGGATGAGATGGATGAAAAGGCATTGTCTACAATCCAGTTATGCTTGTCTCGTGAGGTGTTGCGTGAGGTCATCAACGAGAAAACTGCAGCAGGCATATGGAGTAAATTGGAGTCTCTATACATGACCAAAAGTCTTGCAAACAAACTCCGGTTAAAGGAGCGACTTTTTACACTCCGAATGTCAGAAGGTACTTCCATCCAATCTCACCTTGATGAATTTAATTCCATCATAATTGATTTGGAAAATTTGGATGTTAAAATTGATGATGAGGATAAAGTCGTTCTACTTATTGTTTCTCTACCACCCTCGTATCGACAATTCAAAGAAATTATGTTATACGGTAATTATCTTACCTTAAGCTTTGATGATGTCAAGACTAATTTACTAGCCAAAGAAAAATTTGATACTGAAATTCATTCTGGAAGTTCTGGTGAAGGATTAGTAGTTAGAGGGAGAAACCAAGAGAAAGGTAGGAACAATAAATATAAATCTAGGTCAAAATCTAGAGGCAAGAACTCCAAATATTGTCGTTATTGCAAGAAAAAGGGACACGAGATCTCTGAATGTTATAAATTGAAAAATAAGCAAGATAGAGAAGATAAGGGAAATGGTAAACAACCAGAAAGATCTGCCGAAGCTAGTATTGTTGAAACTGAATCTGATGGGGATTGTTTTGTAGCTTCCAACACTGAACAAAGGTCTAAAAATGAATGGATTCTTGATTCTGGTTGTACTTTTCACATGTCTCACAATAGAGACTGGTTTACCACATATAAACCAGTTTATGATGGTCTTGTTTTGATGGGAAACGATGCTCAATGCAAAGTTGTTGGTGTAGGAACAATCAAAATCAAAACACATGATGGAATTGTTCGAACTTTAACAGGTGTCAGATATGTCCCTGATTTGAAACGGAATCTCATTTCCTTAGGCACCCTTGAATCTCATGGGTGTAGATACTCAGCTGAAGGTGGAGTTTTAAAAGTGTCTAAAGGAGCTCTTGTGCTACTAAAGGCAATTCGATGTGATAGTTTGTATGTGCTGCAGGGTTCAACAGTTACAGGTTCTGCAGCTATTGCCTCACCCAACACAGATAACACCAAGTTGTGGCATATGAGATTAGGCCACATGAGTGAGAAGGGAATTCTAATCCTCAAGAAGAAGGGTCACCTTGGTAACCATTGTACTGGAAAGGTTGATTTCTGCGAACATTGCATTTTTGGTAAGCAGAAAAAGGTTAGTTTTTCTAAAGCCATACACAGAACCAAAGGTACCTTGGATTATATTCATTCGGATCTTTGGGGTCCGTCAAAAGTTCCCTCCAGAGGTAAATGTTGTTATATGATGACAATTATTGATGATTTCTCACGAAAACTTTGGGTGTATTTTCTCAAACATAAGAATGAAGCATTTTCCACTTTTAAAGAGTGGAAATTATTGATTGAGAATCAAACTGGCAAGAAGATAAAAAGGCTAAGGACAGACAATGGCCTTGAGTTTTGTTCGAATGAATTCAATGATTTCTGCAAGAAGGAAGGCATTTCCAGACACCTCACCATCCCAAGGACTCCACAACAGAACGGGGTTGCAGAAAGGATGAATAGGACTATCCTGGAGAGAGTTCGTTGCATGCTCTCCCATTCTGGTTTGAAGAAATCTTTTTGGGCTGAAGCGGCTTCAACGGCATGTTATCTGATAAATCGCTCTCCTAACAGATCAATTGATTGCAACATTCCAGAAGAAGTTTGGTCAGGTAACCCTGTTGATTATTCTAATCTTAAAATATTTGGTTGCCCTGCTTATTCTCATGTACACGAGGGAAAATTAGAACCTCGTGCTAAGAAGTGCATTTTCTTGGGTTATGGCTTAGGGGTTAAAGGCTATCGTTTATATGACCCAGAATCTCACAAAGTAATTCACAGTCGGAATGTAACCTTTAATGAAATTGCTATGTTCTCTTCTGTAAAAGATACTGTCATTTCCTCAATTGATACAGGTGACCAGGAAGATGCTCGAGAGAAGGTGGAGTTTGAGATTAAAACACCTGCTCATGAGGAAAACGTTCCCAATTCCTCCAGTATTCAAGATGATCAAGCTACTGCTATTGATGGTACAAATGAACATTTGAGACCACATGAGAAATGTCCACCTCAACGACGAGGGTTACCACAGCCGTGGCCTATGGCTCAAGAGCTTCCACAAAAGAGACCAAGAAAACCGACTCAAAGATTAATTGCAGAATCTGCCAACATTGCTTATGCTTTAACTATTGCTCAAGAGATGGGTGAAGAAGGTGAACCCAAGAATTACTTTGAAGCTATCTCTAGTGACGACTCAACAAAGTGGATTGCTGCTATGCAAGAAGAAGTTGAGAGTCTTCACAAAAACGAAACATGGGAATTGGTGAAGTTACCAGAAGGAAAACGAGTCATTAGTTGCAAGTGGATCTTTAAGAGAAAAGAAGGGATCCCTGGTGTTGAGAGTACAAGGAATAAAGCAAGATTTGTTGTAAGAGGTTTTGATCAAGAGGAAGGTATTGACTTTAATGAAGTATTTTCTCCTGTTGTTCGTCATACTTCAATACGTATATTACTTGCTTTAGTTGCCTTGTATGATTTGGAGCTGGAACAGTTAGATGTGAAAACTGCTTTTCTTCATGGTAATCTTGAGGAAGAAATTTACATCCAGCAGCCTGAAGGGTTCCTTATTCCTGGAAAGGAGGACCATGTATGTCGTTTGAAGAAATCTCTCTACGGCTTGAAGCAATCACCAAGACAATGGTATAAGAGGTTTGATTCTTTCATGGTTGGACATGGCTACTCCAGAAGTAGCTATGATAATTGTGTCTATTTTCAAAAGACATCCGATGGGTCATTTATATACTTGTTGTTATATGTTGATGACATGTTGATTGCCGCAAGAGATAAATCTTTAGTTAACAAGTTAAAGGCCCAGCTTAGCAGTGAATTTGATATGAAGGACTTAGGTCCTGCTAAGAAAATTTTAGGAATGGAGATCAGCAGAGATCGTCAAGCTGGAAAACTTTTTCTATCACAAAAGAAGTATGTTCTTAAGATGCTTGACAAATTTGGAATGCGAGATTGCAAAGCTGTTAATACTCCAATTGCCGCCCACTTCAAGTTGTCATCAGATCAGTGTCCAAAATCAGACGAGGACAAAAGGCGCATGTCACATGTCCCGTATTCAAATGCAATTGGAAGTCTCATGTATGCTATGGTATGTACCAGGCCTGATTTAGCTTATGCTGTTAGCATTGTTAGCAGGTTCATGCATAATCCAGGCAAGGCACACTGGGAAGCCGTTAAATGGATACTTCGTTATCTAAAAGGTTCTCCTGATCTTGGTTTGGTATTTGATCAACATAGAGCCGATCCCGGAGGAGCAGTTGGCTATGTTGATGCTGACTATGGTGGTGATTTAGATCGGAGAAGGTCACTTTCAGCCTACATTTTTACCCTATGTGGTTCTGCTATCAGCTGGTATTCTTCACTTCAAGCCATTGCGGCCTTGTCCACCACTGAAGCAGAATATATCGCTGCTACAGAAGGTATCAAAGAGGCTATATGGCTTCGAGGCTTGGTAAGTGAATTTGGTCTTCAACAAGATGTTCTTGTTATATTTTGTGATAGTCAGAGTGCTGTCCACTTAACCAGGAACAACAAGTATCACTCAAGGACCAAGCACATTGAAATTAAGCACCATTTTATCCGAGACATAGTTGATACGGGAGATATAATTGTTGAAAAAATTCATACAGCCGAAAATCCTGCAGACATGTTGACCAAGGCACTTCCACCGGCTAAGTTCGATCATTGCCTGAACTTAGCTGGTATCATCCAAACTTAATCAAGGTTTCATGGCGAGAGAGTGTTCCAGTCAAAGGCAAGTCAAGGTGGAGATTTGTGGGATATGACTCACCTTTTTTCTGTCCGTTTTCTTGTCATTAACTGAAATCAATGGGAGGTTACTTACCGTTCACAATTAATTGTCATCAAAGGGAGGTTACTTACCGTTTATAATTAATTGTCATCAAAGGGAGGTTACCATTCTCAATTAATTGCTTTTGATTGTTGTTGTCTCCTAGAACCACTATATATAGTGACTTCTTTCAACCAATGTAACACACACAAAACAGCAACACACTTGCTTCCTCTCTCTCTCCTTTCATATACTCTCTATTTCTTTTCTTTGGGTGTAAGTGTTTAACCCATATAGAGAGAATTTGTTTTGGGGCTATTTATCTATTAGTTTGAGAGGAATTCATTGTACTCCCAATACCATTATAGTGGAAGGTTTTTGGCTCTCTCGCCGGTGGTTTTTTACCTCTATTTAAAGGGGTTTTCCACCTAAAAATTCTGGTATCATTCTCATTTTTCTTGTTACTTTAATTTCTCATATAATCTTTGGTTGAAATTATTACGCTTCCATACACGATATCCCTACAAACTCTATTATTGTTAAAGGGATCTCTTCAACTTCTTTTAACAACCCGAGGCCGCTGTTAGAAAGTCTTTCATGGTGATACATAAGATTAACTTCGTCTTTCAGCATTATCTCTCAAATTAGAATGAGCATGCTTTTGACTTTTGAGATTCAATGGAGAAACAATAAATTTTTCGTTAGCAATTGAAGAAAGGGTTTGAGGTTTGGCTATGTGCAATTGAGTTACAAATTTGCTATCCTTTGATATGGGAGAGGAGTGTTAGGAATCTCACTTATACAAAAATAGTTATTGTTAATTGATCTAGACAATATCAGAGATGTGTTAGTTTGTAATGACTTCTAATCCCCAGCATAGTTGTACAGATCATACTCCTTTTTAAACTAAATTCTTTTCGATATTAAAGATTATGGCATACCTTGGTATACAATGACCCTCTCTCATACTTCTCGTAGTGAGGAGACTTCTGACATGGGGATATGTTGGTTTTTAGTTTTATGAAAGAATATGTAGTCTTGTACGGGAGATTTTTCTTTTTAAGCCTCACTGTGTCTATTTTTTTCATATGCTATATGAGGGACATTACCCTTGTCTGTTTATTACTACTTTTGTAATTTTATCTCGTTTTTGTGAAGATATGCTATCATGTACCAGTGCACTTGGTACATGTCTCTTAATAATTAGTGAGAACCTGCCAATTAATGCTATTATTTCAGCACTTTCCTCTAGCATGTTCGTGGCTATTGAGAGTATCATGGTTTTAATCTTATTATGAATTGTGCATCCACACAATCACAAAACATAATACAAAAACATAATAAACAGAAATTAGATAATTATTTTAAAAAAATTAAAAATAACATAAACAGTTTTTATTTTAAAATACAGTTTTTAAAAATATATAATAAAATAAAATAAAAATAGAAATTTAAATAATTATTTAAAAAAAAATTAAAAATAATATTAGCAATTTTTATTTTAAAATACAGTTTTTTTTTTTTAAAAAAACACAAACTTAAAAAAATGGTTCAGGTTAGCTTTTTTTTAAAGTTGCTCACCTTTTTTAAAAGTTTTGAACGTTGCTCAACTTTTCTTAAAAGTTCTGAAAGTTGCTCAGCTCTTTTACAAATGTGTTTTTTTAAAGATTGGTTTACTAGTTAAGAGAGAAACTTTGCCAAATAATTTTTCTTCTCTTCTCCAGTGATCCTCTCTTCTTTGCCAGTGATGGAACTTTTTTTGGTTCATCACTTTTCTTCTTCTTTAATTGCTCTTCTTCTCACATCCTCTCTTCTTTGCCAGTGATGGAACTTTTTTTGGTTCATCACTTTTCTTCTTCTTTAATTGCTCTTCTTCTCACATCCTCTCTTTGCCCGTGATGGAACTTTTTTTGGTTCATCACTTTTCTTCTTCTTTAATTGCTCTTTTTCTCACCTCCGTCCCGGTAATTTTATTTTTTGCATGTTCTTAACTTTTCTTTTTCTTCACTTCTATTTTCCATTGTGTTCTTTCCCACTGTGTTGTTAACTTGATTTATAGGCAAATTGATTGTCTATGTGTTGTCGTTTTGTTTTCTTTATTGAGTTTTTTGAGATTTTTGGAAAAATTTAAATAAATCACGATCTTTCATCTCTTTTATCGGATATTTTAAGAATGTGATTGAATTGGAAATAACGGAACCAAATTGAGAATCCTGTGATTTTCTCGATTCGTCACGATTCACACTCGACACCCAAAAACAAGTCATGATACGATTTGAATCAGCAAGGTCTAGTTTTGACTCGACTCGCGAATTGAATAGTAAGATTCAAACGATTCTAACTACTATGCACAATATCTCTTTTTCTTTCTGGCTCTCCATACTCCTTACACTGTCATCTGCATCTGCTGCTTTCAATTTTTTTTCCAATTTTCTCTTCCAAAAATACTTTGATGCAAGGGAGTACAAAAGAAAAAGGAAAGAAAAATAGAAAGTGAAGTTATTAGGATTAGAACAAGGAAAGGGAAAGAAAGGGGAAGTAAGTGAAAAGGAATATATATTTATTATTATTATTATTAAATTTTTATTTAGTATTTTAATATTAATTTTTATTTAACATTAATTTTAATTATTTATTATTATTATTAATATTATTCTTATTATTATTATGATAAAATATTTAGTTTTGCTAATCTATGCACCACGTCCGTAGGATTTAACCAATGAAATATCCATTATTCCACAATTAGTGATCCAACTACTTATCAAATCTTAAATATAAACAAATGTTATTATAATTTCGTAAAAATAGTTCACCATTGATATACTTAATATTTCATACCATGAAATACTGAAATGATTGAACATACCGTCTGAATAAACGTGATCTGAATAAACGTGAGGAGAAGTAAAGTAATTGTAGGAGTTGTAAATACTATTTTCTAAGGAATGTTGAAGTACTCATGTAAGTATATATTGATTGTTTCAAGATTCGTACATTATTAATTAATATCTAAGGATTTTAGATTTTCTCATCGACACTGAAAAAAATGTGAAGGTATTGGTTGATAATAAAATTATTGTGAATTGGATAGATGATGCTAATGCAGTGGTTAAGTGATTAACAGTCTGAGATCAAATCTTAATATGTCATATTTCAATTCACAGTATTTCTCTCTATGCAATAGTTTAAATAACTTATGCAATAGTTTAAATAACTCATATGAAAACCCTTATAACAAATATCAACAAACCAATGGATTTAGAACAATCCTCATGTTCGGTTGAATGTATTTCCACAAAACTCTTAGAATTCCAGACAACTTCTGATTGGTTGCACTTAAAGGATCGAGACAAGCATCAATGTGAATGCTAGAATTTTCATTATGTAGAATAATAGCACTACATAAAACAATGGTATTAAACTATTAAAATTGTATAATTATACATTTTAAACTTAAGTCAGTAGTCTAGACATGAATCAACCTTCAAAAAATTATAAATTCAAGCAGAACTATATGCCTTTAATATTCTACACATAATTCCATCTAAATTGAGTATACAATAAACAAAATCATCTATGTTGGTCATTCGAAATCTCAAAATCTCAAAACGAGCACTTTCAGAACTTCGCTCCCTCACAGCCATTGAGGAGGATACAACCATGACAATATCACTAATGAATTTGCTACAAAAATACACAACGAAAGATTAAAAAATTGTCATATTTTCTGAAAACAGATAAAGATTGGATAAATAATATTTGCAAATTTTATCCACCAATAACTGAAAAAGAAAATCTTATAATAAATGCTTCGTGAACTTCTATAAGGATTTCTCAAAACAATTGACAAAATCTCTAACTTCTATAAGTGAGAGTTACCATAATCATTATCATCATCATCATTATTATTATTATTATTATTATTATTATTATTATTATTATTATTATTATTATTATTATTATTATATAATATCCTTCTTTGCTGAAGAAAAAAAAAACATATAGCCCCTAGAATGTTGATCTGGATAACCTTTATGTGATTAGAACTGGGGTATGATTATTTGCATATAGAAAATAACTGGTGTAATGTAATCCACATAGTCATATACTAAGCAATACTCACTTTCTTTCATACCAGGCAAAATGTAAAATGAAAGTTAGTGATATCAGAAGGATATCATTAAAGATGGTCATTATCATCGTTATCATGTCATTTTGAAATGGTTTATCATCATTTTATTTATTCAGACAACAATCTCTTTTGGATGCAGGCCATGCAGCAAGGCATTATTGGGTTAAATATCATTTCTTTTCGTTATCTTCCAAAAACTAACTCTACTGGTGATGTAAGGACCGTTCAAAGGGCCCGAGACTTCAATATTGGGTGGTAAGTAAGTAAAAATATAGTCACGATACTTCTTTCTAATACCTGTTGACATCAACAAATTTTCATTTCAGGAATGCAAAGAAGAACCAAATCTAGATCTTCAAAAACAAACAAATGAACTATACTAAATGTAGAAACAAGATTTCTATTTTGGATCTGTTTTCTATGGTTATTGCTTGGTGTTACATCTGTCAATACAGTAGAGTGGTACATTTGTAAGATAATTTTTACCTGGTATTTCTTCCTATGCAGCCTAGCAGCTGAAGCATGTGCTAACAATATATGATGGGCTGCCAAATATGGCTCAGTTGAGGAATTTCCTTTGGAGCAGTTAAATAAAGAGGGAGAACACCGGTGAGGTGGTGACATTCCTACACCATAGCCAAAAAGTGCATACGCATTGGCCTCATTCACTGTAGTCCAGTGCTTAACTCTGTCACCATCATGATAATGCATCTTAATCGTGTTTTCATCATTTTTAAGGGGAATTAAATTTTTCCCTGTCATCCTAAACATCAAGAGTCTCAATGTGTTTCTAAACTCTCCTAACCTTTACATAATTTTTTTCCAGACATATAATGTTAGTGACGAATATTTTTTTTAATATCAATTGACATATATTTTCAGTTTTGAAGATCAAGAGTTAATACCTGCTCTCTTATCCGCAGTTTCAGTTCACCTTCACCATAAATTTCATCCAATGCAATCAATGTTCTCATCAAATTTTCAATCTGTTGGATATTATGATTTTTGTAAATGCATGTGACTCTTTATTTTCTGTTTCAATTATTGAATAAATATCTCTAAGTAACTGCTCATAAACATTTAGGAGACAGTTACTGAAAGTATTATAAATGTAATTGTTAGCAAAGATAATAATATATCTTGCTCTGTTTTATTCCCTCAACACCAACAATTGGTATCAGAGCTATCTTCTTGAGGGATCTGTGAGGTTAATAGAGTGCACCAATGGAAGGAGGGTCCAATTTTTCTGCAATGGCACCACCAGTCTTCGATGGAGACAATTATCAGATGTGGGCTGTACGTGTGGAAACCTACCTAGAAGCATTGGATTTATGGGAAGCTGTAGAAGAGGACTATGAAATTCAGTCCCTTCCAGAAAACCCTACTGTTGCACAAATAAAATCACAGAAGGAAAAGAAGATAAAGAGATCAAAGGCAAAAGCATGTTTATTTGCAGCAGTATCTCCTATGGTATTCACAAGGATAATGTCCTTGAAATCAACAAAAGCAATCTGGGATTACCTCAAGGCAGAATATGCAGGTGATGAGAGGATTCGTGGAATGCAAGCGCTGAATCTAATCAGGGAGTTTGAATTGCAGAGAATGAAGGAGTCAGAATCTGTAAAAGAGTACTCTGACAGACTTCTAAGCATTGCCAACAAAGTGAGGTTGCTTGGATCTGTGTTAAATGATTCAAGAATTGTGGAAAATCTGCTTGTAACAGTTCCAGAGAGGTTTGAAGCCACCATAACAACCCTAGAGAACACAAAGGACCTATCAAAGATTTCGCTTGCAGAGCTCTTAAATGCTTTACAAGCACAAGAACAAAGGAGAGCCATGAGACAAGATGAAGCAGTAGTAGAAGGAGCCCCACCGTTTAAGTGCTGGAGAAGGCCTGATGCTAAGTGCAACAAGTGCAATTAACTTGGGCATGAAGCAATCATTTGTAGAAACCAAAGTGAGCAACAAGATGTAGATGCTCAAATAGCAAATGAGGAGGAGGATGTACTTTTCATTGCAACTGGTTTCTCTAACAATATTTCAAGTGCATCTTGGCTAATTGATAGTGGATGCACAAATCACATGAGCAATGACAAAGAACTTTTTAAGGAGTTGAAGCCTTCAAAAATTTCAAAGGTCAAGATAGGCCATGGGGGTTACATTCCAGTAAAAGGAATAGGAACCATAGTTGTAACAACACATTCAGGTACCAAAACTATTACTGATGTGTTATATGTACCTAACATAGACCAAAATTTATTGAATGTTGGTCAGTTGTTACAAAAAGGATTCAAGGTGTTTTTTGAAGATAACCACTATTTGATCAAGGATGCTACCGGACAAGATTTGTTCAAGGTAAAAATGAGAGGCAAAAGTTTCTCATTAGATCTATTTCAGGAGGAGAAGACAGTATTTTCAACTGCTAAGTTATGGCACAAGAAGCTTGGCCAAGGGCTTCTCAAGATGCAAAAAAATTCTGAAATGGAAGATGATCCACCAATTAAAGACACCCAATTACCCTCTGACATATATCAGAGATGTAACGTTACAATATGTGAACCTGCTGATCACACAAAAGTTATCAAAGACCCAAAGTGGAAAAAGACAATGGAGGAGGAGTTGTATATGATTGAGAAGAACAAAACTTGGGAGCTTGTTGACATACCTCGAGATAGAAAGGTACATCAAATGGATGTTAAGTCAACATTCCTAAATGGATTTCTTGAAGAGGAAATTTATGTTGAGCAACCTAAAGGTTTTATTGTGGAAGGAAAAGATGACAAAGTTTATAGGTTGTCTAAATCTTTTTATGGCTTAAAAGAGACTCCAAGAGCATGGTATAGCCGAATAGATAATTATCTTCTCAGTTTAGGCTTTAACAAAAGTCTTTCAGAATCTGCATTGCCCAAAGATGTTGAATGGAGATTAAACAAAGCGAGGATGAAAAAAAAAATTACAGATTTTTTTTACCAAGTCACTTCCAGCTAGCAAGTTTAAATTCTTAAGACAAAAGATTGGAGTTTGTAGTCAAAAAATCAAGGAGGAGTGTTGGATATTATGATTTTTGTAACTGCATGTGACTCTTTATTTTCTGTTTCAATTGTTGAATAAATATCTCTAAGTAACTGCTTATAAGCATTTAGGAGACAGTTACTAAAAGTATTATAAATGTAATTGTTTGCAAAGATAATAATATATCTTGTTTTATTCCCTCCACACCAACACAATCAAATTCTCCACATCTAACTCTGCTATAATCCCATCTGTGGAAGCATAAAAAATTTCATCCATGCAATCAATGTTCTCATCAAATTTTCAATCAAATTCTCCACATCTAACTCTGCTATAATCCCACCTGTGGAATCATCAGTCTCAAAAGCTGCAACCTGTCTAATTTCAATTAATTAAAGACATTAATTAGTAGGAAATATAGGTACTACAGTCCCCACCACATAAATTAATATTGAAATTGCCCATATAAATTGTGAAACTAAGTACCTTCTTGTATAATTTGGAGTTTTACTGAGAAATTATGGTTAAAGCCCTCATGATTGGCCTCGAAAGTCTAATATTGTTCCTAATGGCTGTTCCACATTTCCACTTACTAAAGTAGTCTCGTGCTTCCGTAGCACGTAGGCCCAAATTAAAATGTAGGCTTTTCACAATATGGTATCCTCTTTTTCTGTTAAATCTACTACTCACTATGTATTTGAAATAGTAGAAAGAACTGAAGAAAACATAAAATAATTTAAAGTTTGAATTTAAAAATATGTAAGAAAAGGAATTTAAATTGGTAGAGAATACCGCAACTACATACAAAAAAAAAAAAAAAATCTCTTACAAGCTATTTTTTAATTAGATCTAGTTTCTCCCATAAACTGAAATTAATTTATTTCATGAGCTAATTCATGAGTTAATTTTATAGAATATTTTTATATATCTATTTTAACTTTTATTTTGTATACAATTAATTTTAACTTACAAGAAAATCAAATTTATTTTTTCCCCGAAAGAACTTATAAAAATTTCGTTCAAATATAGGCTAAAGAAATACCAAAAACTGTGATATGATATTTATATTTGTATAAAAAGCAAAGGGTGTTAGAATATATCTCTTACATAGTTACATAGTATAGGGGAGAGTCATCAATCCTTGAGCAGTTGTTTCATAACACAATTAATTTGTTGAGGTGAGTAAACATGATAAACTTCACGCATGAAATCAGGTTTGTACTATCTATTGTAACACGTTTCTTTCATCTACCAGAGATATCTCTTAACATTGGATTTCCTGCAACAGTATCAGCACAAATCTCTATTCCCTAAAACTGCAAATGTATAGTAGTTAAAATGTGAGTAAAATAGGATTTTGTTCAAATTTAGAAGGTGTAAATTGAGAAAAAAATTCTGAAAGAATTGATCAAAACAGGGATTTACCGCGAAAATAGGAATTGACCTTACCTTTCAGTGATGGAGGAAGTTGTGTGTCTGAGGTGAACCATGGTCAACAACAATTTCAAATTATTCAATCTCTATTACTCTTTCCTCTTCTACATTAAAGCCTTAATATTTCAACAAATCAAGCCTATATAACATCTAAACCTATGAATTCTTACCAAGCTACATAAATGCTTATTCAATGTTAAAACTTGGTAGGAAAAGCTTTGCTGCCCTTAGTTCTACCCAAGCAGAGTCCAAATGGTGTCAAAGAAACCCAAAAAAGAATTCTTGTTCAATGTTTAATGAGTTATTCACCTTTTATTATTACAATAGTATCCCATAACAAATCATCCAGAATTTCCCCTTGAAAATTACTTCTCAAATTTCTATAAAAATTTCATAAATTTCCATAAAAAATATATTTTCTCTCTTGTTTCTCAACAGAATACAAATAAAAAAAATATTATTTGATCTTAGGAAGTTTCACCTGTAAATGGTTTAATGTAAAAACAAACAAAACCCTGAATACTTCCACGGATCATCCCAATATGCCAAAGATTGAAGAGACTCCCCATGTTCATTTATAGGAAAAAGTAACTCCTGAAAGTAGATGAAAAGATAAGTATCAAAATAGGATGATATTTAAGCTAGGTTAACTGTTCTCAAACTTATTATAAATGACTTGGACCATTAATAATTACTCTTGACATGATTGTAGGCAGGAAAAGAAATGACTTGATCAGTCTTTTGGACCACAATTTATTATAATGTTATATGTCATATATATCATTTTAGTTGCACCTATAGAAGACTGATAAGTCTGAACTAACCTTGAGTGCCACTGTTTGGTATGAAAGTTTCCCTCTCCTAAATTAGATAAAAATGAAGTAAAAACTAGAGAAAATGTAGTGCTCAACACAATTAGCTTTATTTCACAAGAGATCAGCTACACGGCTAACACAATATAATTAGGCTCAGTTGAAATTCAAATTCTTAGGAACATTATTCAGCACGAGATACCTTTTAATAATTTCCTACAATGCAATTCTAGCCTCCCTCTGTCCCTTCTTCTTAAAGTAAAAACCATGAGATCCACTCTCCTCACCAGTGTCTGCCTTTGCACATATCCGAACCATATAAACTGATTTTATATTATCTTTTCCTCAATCATTGTCACACTTAAGTTACCACCAATATCTTTTCTTATACAATCATCCTGTATTATGTCCTTTTTTTTACAACGACACGTTCATCTTAACAAACTCATTTTTACTGCTATAATTTTTCTCTCATACTATTTCTTAAAATCTCAAGATTCACAATTGTATCGACCAGTCCTCAGACACTGAGGACAGGTAGTGAAGGGTGAATCATGTCAGCTAGGTCCCACAGCATGGGCCAAAAGCCACGTGGAATGGACCCCGCAGGTGGTATTGATTAGAAGGTGATTAGTCATCAGCATGTTCCCACAGAGAAGGGTGATTAGTCATCAGCATGTTCCTACAGAGACGGGTGATTAGTCATCAGCATGTTCCCACAGAGAAGGGTGATTAGTCATCAACATGTTCCTACAGAGACGGGTGATTAGTCATCAGCATGTTCCCACAGAGAAGGGTGATTAGTCATCAGCGTGACGATCACCAGAAAGGGCTGATGTGTCCTCGTCACTCCGCAGGGTGATTAGTCCTCGGCAACAGAGTGTGACGTGGTGACATCGGTCTTGGGTGATTTGAACAGCGTAGACTGAACAGCTAAGATTGGTTCCCAGTGTGGGCCAATGACCAGGTAAATACCCAGAGGTAGGGAGAGGCCTGAATCACGAAGTGCCCATGCGGGTAGCAGGGAGAGCACAATTAGGTGCAGAGTCCTGAGGGGTCGAGTACTCATCGGAACTAGGGTTTCCCAGTGAAGCTACATGCATGGCATGTGAACAGTGAAGGCACTCCCAGAACAGGTGGCCCCAGAGACTAGGTGCACAAGGAGGCACCCAGGTGGTCACCCTATTAGAGTTTGCACTCCAGAGAAGGAAACCTTATGTGCTAGATTACCCTAAGGTTGGGTAATAGCGGCGCAAGGGTATTCCAGTAAACCCTGAATATGGCTAGCAGTGCAGTGAACCCTAATTAGGGCTAGCGGCGCAGTAAACCCTAGACTATATAAGGGACAGTAAAATACTTCACAAAGGTACGCAGTTTCTAGACCTAAACACAGAGAGACTCAATACACTTGGTGTTGCTTGCCCGATATTGACTTGAGCGTCGGAGTGCAAACGGCCTCTAGGGCGCCCCTTTCTCTTTTGCAGGTGCAGATTGTTGCGCAAGAATCAAGCACGTACCAACGTGAGGAAGGAGGCGTGTGAGTGTCGCGGAGTCAACTGATAGGCGAGTCAACCGGCAAGAACATTTGGCGCCCACCGTGGGGCCGGAGTAAAACAAGGTCCCATACACGAGAGTGAGAGTAGAAACAACAGAAGATGAGGAATACAAGACACGGGTCCGTTCCACCAAATGGAGGCGACAGTGTTACCATGCAACAACTCATGGAAACGATGCGCGCCCTCTAGGAGACGGTGACGGAGTCCAGAGCGCATCAGGTGCGTATGCAGGAGGACCTGGCCGCCTCACAGGCCAGAAATGAGGAGTTGCACAGAGCGAATGAGGAGTTGCGCTTGAATCTGCAACACATGCAACAAGCTGGAGACCGCGGGAAAGATGATCGGGCTCCACCAACGCCCCCAAGGGCCTTTCCCATGCCTTTCTCCCAGGCGATTATGAACACGGTGGTCCCAGCCACCTTTGTAGGGCCTAAGACCATGTTCACCGGGAAAGAAGACCCAGAAACACATCTCACTGCTTTCCATACGCAGATGATGTTGTC
Organism: Phaseolus lunatus; assembly: GCA_013389735.1. Classification (NCBI taxonomy): domain Eukaryota; kingdom Viridiplantae; phylum Streptophyta; class Magnoliopsida; order Fabales; family Fabaceae; genus Phaseolus; species Phaseolus lunatus. Next base: position 29,770,693 of record CM023860.1, read on the forward strand.
AGGAGGGTCTGACGCAATGCACTGCAAGCTTTTTATGGCCACATTGACAGGAACAGCGCTAGATTGGTTCGTGAGTTTGCACGAGGGACATATCACGTCCTTCGCCCAATTCTCCACGCTGTTCAGGGAGCAGTATCTTGTCAACAGGGCCCCTCCACCAGTGTCTTACGACCTCTTCGATGTAAGACAACACCAGAGGAAGTCCCTTAGAGATTACCTCAACAGGTTTGAGGCGATGGTGGTAAGGTTGCACACCAAGGATAAAGATATGGTGGTGCACGCCTTCAGGAAAGGCGTATTGCCAGGGCCTTTTAGCGAGTCTTTGATCCGCAACCGCCCCAAGACCTTCGGCGACATAAAACGACGTGTCGTGACTCACATTGTCGCTGAGGGAGAGCTCAACGAGAAGCGAGAAAGTGCAGTCTCATTAAGGCCCCGAGTGCCTAGTCGACCTCAACCCCTGCGGGTGGTGCACGAGGTGACCACAGAGAAGAAGGCTCAAGGAAAACAGAAGCCCTATGAGCCCCGAAAGCCCCAAACTAGGGCACGCGCCAAGGATGACGTGCCCCCTAGGCATGAATTTCTGGTGGAGTTGAAGGAGCTGATTGCCATTCCTAATGTGGCGGAAAGGTTGAAGATGCCCCCAAAGAGTGATAGGAGGTTGGGGCCAAACAAGAATGCTTGGTGCGAGTTCCATCAGGCCTTTGGTCACCCCATTCGCAATTGTCTGGCCTTGGGCCACCAATTGGACGAGTTGGTAAAGAGTGGGTTCTTAAGTGACTACCTGAAGGAGGCACAAGGGGGCGAGGCGATAGTTGTACCGAGGACTGACCAGGGGCACGAAGTGCCCATACATGTTGAGATCCACACTATATCATGTGGGTTCTCAGGAGGAGGGTTCACTTCTTCGCAACGCAAAAAGTATGCACGTTCGGTGATGGCAATGGAGACATGCGAGGAAGATCACTTCCCAGATATCGACCTCGTTTTCACAAAGGCTGATCGCCGAGATGTTATCCCCCACGATAACGATCCGGTGGTAATTTCGGTTGTCACTGCTGGACGCAGGGTGCACCGAGTGCTGGTAGATCAAGAAAGTTCGGCCGATGTGATGTTCTGGTCGACATTCAACAAGTTGCAGTTGTCTCCTGATCAGCTGCGACCCTACGTTGGCTGCTTATATGGGTTCGCAGGAGACCAAGTGGAAGTGCGGGGATACATCGAGCTAAGGACCACTTTCACTGATGGAGTGGCCTCCCGCACAGAGAACATCAGGTACCTCGTGGTAAACGCCCCATCTGCCTACAACATGTTGCTGGGCAGACCAGCCTTAAACAGGTTAGGGGCAGTGGTGTCCACAAGACACATGAAAATGAAGTTGCCTTCGATGGAGGGGATGGTGATAACCATCAAATCAGATCAAAAAGAGGCTAAAAGGTGCTACGAGAATAGCCTCAAGACGAAAAGGGGAGTCTGCATGGTGACCACCTTACCACCAGGTGGGGGTGACGATGAAGCTGATATGTCCCGAGGTGACGTCGGGGTTACACGAGCAGAGGTCGCCAGGGCGAGGCGACCTGAACCGGCAGAGGAGGTGGTGGAGAAGGAGATCGGAGGCAGGATGTTCAAGTTGGGTAAGTCCCTGCCTCAGGAGACCCAAGACCAGGTAGCAGGGGTCATAGAAAAGCATTTGGACGCTTTCGCTTGGTCCCCCTCAGACATGCCAGGTATTGACCCTGCCTTCCTATGTCATCGCCTGGCACTGAATCCCCAAGTCAGACCAGTCCGCCAGAGGAGAAGAAAGTTCAATGATGAACAAAGACAGGTCGTCAGGGAGGAGACGCAAAAATTGCTCAAAGCAGGCCACATACGGGAAATTCAGTATCCTGAGTGGCTTGCGAATGTCATTTTGGTAAAGAAGGCCAATGGGAAGTGGAGGATGTGTGTAGACATCACAGATCTCAACAAGGCCTGTCCGAAGGACTCCTACCCTCTGCCCAACATAGATGCGTTAGTAGACAGTGCCTCGGGGTGCAAGTTACTCAGCTTCTTGGACGCCTTCTTTGGGTATAATCATATCAAGATGCACCCGATGGACGAGAACAAGACTGCGTTCATGACAGAGCTGTCTTGCTACTGCTACACAGTCATGCCATTTGGGCTGAAGAACGCGGGTGCCACCTATCAGAGGTTGATGGACAAAGTCCTTGCGCCCATGCTGGGACGCAATGTGCAGGCCTATGTAGATGACATGGTGGTGACGTCCCAGGCACGAGATCAGCACGTCGACGACTTGGAGGAGCTATTTAATACGATAGCGAAGTACAGGCTGAAGTTGAATCCAGAGAAGTGCGTCTTTGGGGTAGAAGTTGGCAAGTTCCTTGGTTTTCTACTTACGGAAAGAGGGATCGAGGCCAACCCAGACAAGTGTGCAGCGATCATAGCCATGAGGAGCCCAACATCGGTCAAAGAAGTGCAACAGTTGACAGGTCGGATGGCTGCCCTCTCCAGGTTCGTGTCAGCTGGGGGAGACAAAGGCCACCCTTATTTCCAATGCCTAAGGAGGAATAGCAGATTTGCCTGGACTGCAGAATGTGAGCAGGCTTTCCTCAAGCTCAAAGAGTATCTGGCCAGCCCGCCAGTCTTGTGCAAGCCTCAGCTTGGCACACCCCTGCGGCTGTACTTTGCAGTCACAGAGAGGGCGGTGAGTTCTGTCTTGGTTCAGGAGCAGGAACAAAGCCAGAAGCCCATTTATTTTGTCAGCAAAGTTTTGCAGGGGCCGGAGGCGAGATACCAAGCCATAGAAAAGGCAGCCTTAGCAGTGGTGTTTTCAGCCAGGAGACTTCGTCACTATTTTCAGAGCTTCACAGTGGTGGTGATGACAGATCTACCAATATGCAAGGTCCTACAGAAGCCAGATGTGGCGGGGAGAATGGTGCGTTGGGCGGTCGAGTTGTCAGAATTCGACATCCAGTATGAACCCAGGGGCCCAATCAAAGGACAGGTCTACGCTGACTTTGTGGCCGAGATGTCCACGACTGAGGCCCAACAGGAAGAACCCAGCTTCAAGTGGGTATTGTCAGTAGACGGGTCCTCGAATCAGCAAGGTAGCGGAGCGGGGGTGATCCTTGAAGGACCCAAGGGGTTGTTGATAGAGCAGGCCCTGAGGTTCGCCTTCAAAGCCAGCAATAACCAGGCAGAGTATGAGGCTTTGATTGCTGGGATGCTGTTGGCTAAGGAGATGGGAGCGCAGAGCCTTATGGCGAAGAGTGACTCACTGTTGGTCACTGGTCAAGTGGCGGGAGAGTACCAGGCCAAAGACCCTCAGATGGCCTCCTACTTGGAGTATGTCCAACGGTTGAAGAGTTCGTTTGAAACATTCGAACTAGTGCATGTGCCCAGGGAGCAGAATGCCAGAGCTGACTTGTTGGCCAAACTCGCCAGCTCAGGCAAGGGGGGCAGGCAGAGGACAGTCATCCAGGAGACCCTGAGGGCGCCTCGTACTTATACAGCTGACAACTTGGTGGGAGTCCATCAGATCATCCAGTCAGACGGTGAGAAGAGGAGTCATCGCTCGTTGACCCAAGAAACTCTGAAGAAGCCATGGGTCAACGCTTGCATGCTTATGGAGGTAGGGTCATCGCAAGTTTGCCTGCTACAGAGTGGAGAGACATGGATGACACCCTATAAGCGTTACATAGCTGATGGGATGCTCCCGGTAGAGTCGACGAAAGCAAGGAGGATAAAGAAGAACTTAGACAAGTACACGCTCATTGAAGGCGAGTTGTACATACATGGGTTTACCCACCCCATCCTAGTATGCCTGCATGGCGAGCAGTGTGTGAGAATAATGGCAGAGCTCCATGAAGGCATCTGTGGTAGTCACATCGGAGGTCGAGCTTTGGCCTCTAAGGCAATTCGAGCAGGATACTACTGGCCGACAATGAGGGAAGATTGCACAAGGTATGCGCAGCAGTGCAAGCAATGCCAGTTACATGCTGATTGGCCTAAGGTGCCACCAGAGGATCTCAGATCGATATACAGCCCTTGGCCATTTCACACATGGGGAATCGACATCTTGGGGCCTTTCCCTTTGGCAGTACGACAGATGAAGTACCTCGTGGTCGCCATAGAATATTTCACGAAGTGGATCGAGGCTGAGCCAGTAGCACAGATCACAGCATAGAAGATCCAACACTTTGTGTGGAAGAATATAGTGTGCCGCTTCGGGGTGCCCAAACGTTTGGTGTTTGATAATGGCACGCAGTTCGCAAGTCAACAATTGGGGAAGCTATGTACAGAGTTGGGGATCAAGCAGGTGTTTGCGTCGGTCGAGCACCCACAGACCAATGGGCAGGTCGAGTCAGCCAACCGAGTCCTGCTCAGAGGACTGAAGAGAAGGTTGGAGAAAGCAAAGGGAAGGTGGGCTGAGGAGGTTCCCAGAATAGTATGGGCTTACCATACTACTTGTAAGGACCTGAAAAATTTATTGGAATAAAAGAGTATATTTTAAATAAATTCTAAATATGTTTTATTTAAATTAAAAAGGAAGGAAAGTGCAGTCTAGAAAACGATAAGAGTTCTTTGTTAATACATAATCGCCGGTCGCCTAGACTGCATGTCGTCGCCAGGGCGCGAGGCATGCAGGCGTCGCCAGGGCAAGATGCATGCGGGCATCATCAGGGGGAGACATTGGTCGTTCGCCAGGGAGAGGTCCTCAGTGGATAGTCTTCGCGTGAGAGGTCATCGGGGGATTGTCTTCGCGCGAGAGGTCATCGGTGGATTGTCTTCGCGCGAGAGGTCATCGGTGGATTGTCTTCGCGCGAGAGGTCATCGGTGGATAGCCTTCGCGTGAGAGGTCATCGGTGGATGGCCTTCGCACGAGAGGTCATCGGTGGATAGCCTTCGCGGGAGAGGTCATCGGTGGGTAGACTTCGCGCCTGTGGTCATCGGTGAAAGGTCATCGCGCGACGTCGAGTTACACACAGAGAAGGTGGGACCCAGACTTCAGCATGGAACGTCCTGCACGCGCGCCACGTAGACAAAAAGAGTGGTTCAGAATAGTGACCTCAGAGTGTTAGCCTGCGCAGAGGCACGCTCAGTAGTACTGTTCAGGGAGTGGTTGGCCTGCACAAGAGACAACTGTAGTCGTACTGTTCAGGGAAACGTACACTCAGACTTCTCTGCAGAGTGGATGTGGCAGCTGCTTTTGGTGGATAAGTTGGTTTAAGATGCCGAGACCCACTGCTGAGAGAACAAAAACGTTGCAGCATTCAAAGAGAGAAAGAGTGAGTTACCTCCCTTCTCCTCCAGATATCTCCTTAGCGCTGCGATTCTAGCATCTTCACACAAGAGTACGACGAGAGGCAGCACCATTAGAGCACCTGGGAGGTTCTCTGCAAGTCCTTCAACCAGACGCAAAAACAGAGCCAAGGCGTTGTTCAAGCTTCGTTGGGTTTCGGAACTCCTGGTGTTTTGCGCAAGTCCAGGTAAGGGAAGCTAGACTTCATTTTCAATACAAGCCATAGTTTAGCTATTTCTGAAGTGAGGGCGACGTGGTCGCCGGTTTTCGTTTTCATCCTTGTAAAATGCTCTGTGCTATGTGTTTGGGCGACGTGGTCGCCGGTTTTAAATGCAGACTTCGAAATACCCCATTTTGAACTAGATCGCCGGTTTTGGCGTTGTTTACGAACTCCCTGTTTTTTTTTTATGTTGCTTTGAAACGGTATGAGATTTAAATGAGACATTCGAAAATAAGAACCTTGGAGTGAGCTTTTGCTGTGATTGAAATCTTTCCTTTAAGTGTTATGAGATGTGTTGCATGTGGTGAATGTGGGATCGAGGCATAGTATTTTCAGGAAAGAAAATACCGTGTAAGATCGTGTAGGATGTGCATTGATCGGTGATGTCTATAATGAGATTATCCTGACTCTCCTGAGATAATGGATTCATATAGATGAAGTTATTCAGGCGTTGAGAGTCGAAGGAGGTTCATATGTATGGGTGAGTCGTGTGAAACAGAACGAGCTCGGCCTGTTATATGGATTAACCCTGTCATACTGTGAGAATGGTGAACTTGAGATCGAGAATGTGTTGATGCGCATAGCTGTGGAAACATTACAACAGCTTTGTATGACAGGTGCAGAATCTCTAAGTCTAGTCAATGCACGAGTCTTCCGGAAGTAGTGTCAAGTGTCTTGTGTGCTGGGTCAGTGGTGGTCTGACATGTGAAATGAGGAACTTGAAATTTATAGACACTTGATGCAGTTTTGTGAAATAGAATGACTCTTGAGAATATTGTGAAATGTGTGATTTCTGGGCGATCAGGTGAAGGGTATTGAGAAAATCTATAGCTTTACGAGAATATCTTGAAAATTGCTTACCCTGATTTTAATGTTCTTATTTAAACTCTCTTTAAAATATCTAGCTTACCCTGCGTGTTTTGCTCGTTGGCTGTTTTTCTCTTTAAACTGTGATGATCGTGTATAACTTACACGGGAGCAGATGATCTTCCAGGATGTAGAGCTCCTTAGTGAGTGGTCGCCGAGGAAGAGATCGCCGGTTTTCTATCTCTTGGTGGTGATCGCCGGATTTATGTCCTGCTAGCAGATCGCCTGTTTGGGCCTTCTGTTACCAGATCGCCGGTTCATGAGTGGAGACCGCCGGTCTTGTTGTATTTGATTGAATTCGTTAAATTTTGAAAACATTTGACTGGTTATGTATTAAACTCCCTAAGAGGAGCAACTTCATTACTTATATATATATTATCATTCTTCAATATTATTTGTTCACCTTTATTTTCATTATACATGTATGTATGGCTTTATTTTGGCGGGATGTTACATTAATGGTATCAGAGCAGTTCGTCCTTAGGATGACCTGAGGGCTGTGGATCCATTGTGTTTCTTCTGCTCATAAAATCTATTTGAGTTTTAAATAACAACTATAGTGAAAGGTTTTCAAAAACGTTTTTAGTATTGAAATTTTGTGTGTGCCTTAGCGAATGTATGCTCTAATTGAAAATCTTGGTATTAAGAATGAGAAGATCCTGATAAAGTAATGAGGGTGCACACTCATAACTGGATCGAGATGATTCTTAATCTTAATTCCAAAGGTTTGATGTTTAGCCTACATTGAATTCTGGTGTGATTTATTTAGTGTTCTTGTAATTGACTGAGAGTGGTCGTTTGGATTGATGTTTACACACCGGTAACTGTTCTGGTGTTTTGTTTGAAGTTATAAGTGTGATAATCCTGTTGATGAACTCAAATTCTTAATGACTTTGAGATGCTGACCTTTGTAAGGTCTAGATGGTACATCCTGAATGAATTGATTTCTGATCGATCTCATTCTTGTAGTTGTAGGGAATATAGAAACCAATAGATTCAGAATCAAAAACGAAGAAGATGGCACGTAGACCTTCTACCCCACCCCAACCTTCCTCAGAGATGAGCCAGATTGCCAAGGCCATCGAGATGATGGCAACTGCCATTCAGCAGCAGAATGCAGCGATGGCTCAGAACCATCAAGCTACAATGCAACACTGGGAAACTGCTCGATCTGCGGAGACAAACTCCCACGTCGGTCAGCCTCAAGAACAGATGGGACTGACCGAGTTCATGCGGCACAACCCACCCAAGTTCAGTGGGAATGCTACCCCTGACCAGGCAGATTAGTGGGTCAGAGAGTTGGAGAAAATCTTTAGGGCGACCTCCTGCCCTGAAGAGAAGAAATTGCTGTTCGCCACTTATCTGCTATCAGGAGAAGCTGAGTTCTGGTGGATGGGAGCTCAGCAGATGATGGAGGCCCGAGGGGATGTATTGGATTGGGAGAGCTTCAGGGTGAAGTTCTTGGAGAAATACTTCCCTGACAGCGCCAAGTTTGCGAGGGAAGCTGAGTTCCTGAAGTTGGAGCAGGGGGATATGTCAGTGAACGCCTATGCTGCTCATTTTGAGTACCTCGCCCGGTTCTATACCCAGGCGACCTCTGAGGCCTGGAGGTGTAGGAAGTTCGAAGAGGGGCTGAAGCATGGACTGAAGAAGACCATAGCCCCGATGTGCATCAGGGAATTTCACGCCTTAGTAGAAAAGGCGAAGATGGTGGAGACCCTGGAGAAGGGTGATTCTCGGGTGATCAGGTCACACCCAGGAGGTTCTTCCAGTGGGAAAGCTAAGGCACAGCACCCACAAAGCAAGCCCTATGCGAGACCTCCACCACATCGGGCGGGAACAGCGTCATCCCAGTTTCAGCAACAACAACCTTGGAGACCCAAGTGTTTCCATTGTGGTGGGTCACACACGCCCAATGTGTGCCCCAAGAAGACTTCAGAGAGAAGATGTTTTACCTGCCAAAAGACAGGACACGTTGCTAGAGAGTGCCCTAGCAGGAATGGGGCGACCCAACCCAGTGGCTCTCAGCAGATGAGGAACGAAGGGGGCAGACCTCAGGCAACAGGGAGAGTGTTTGCCATGTCAGGAGCAGAGGCGTCTCAGTCAGGTAACCTCGTGCAGGGTATATGTTTTATAGCTGGTAGGGGTGTAAAAGCTTTGTTTGATTCTGGAGCGACACACTCCTTTGTGTCAAGCCTGTGTGTAGCTGAGTTGGGCCTTCTAGTGAAGGAGTTACCTTTCGAACTGTTGGTCTCTACACCTGCGTCAGGACAGGTGTCGACCTCTACAGTTTGCTCCGAATGTCCAGTGATAGTAGAGGGACGCAGATTCAAAGTGAACTTGATCTGCCTACCTCTTCAGGACCTGGATGTTATCCTGGGAATGGATTGGCTAGCTGCCAATCACGTTCTCATAGACTGCGGTAGTCAGAGGATTGTGTTTCCAGACCTCCAAGGATCAGATGTAATATCTGCTCAGCAAGGGCAGTCAGAGTTGGAAGAAGGGGCGAGGTGCTTCGTGATACTCGCTCGGTCGGAGGTGGAAAATAAAGGGGACGTAAGCAGAATACCCGTGGTGAAAGATTTCACGGATGTATTCCCAGAAGAAGTACCTGGGTTACCCCCTAAGAGAGAAGTGGAATTCTCTATTGACTTGGTACCTGGAGCTGGACCAGTGTCAATGGCACCTTACAGGATGGCACCAGCCGAGTTAGTGGAGTTAAAGAAGCAAGTGGAAGAGTTGCTGGAGAAACAATTCATCAGACCCAGTGTATCTCCATGGGGAGCTCCAGTGCTCCTAGTCAAGAAGAAGGATGGAGGGTCTCGGCTGTGTATAGATTACAGGCAGTTGAACAAGTTGACCATCAAGAACAAGTACCCCCTGCCTAGGATTGATGATTTGATGGATCAAATACATGGGGCCTCGGTGTTCTCCAAGATTGATCTGAGATCGGGGTACCACCAAATTTTGGTAAAAGCTGAAGATGTTCAAAAGACAGCTTTTAGGTCTCGGTATGGGCACTATGAGTATGTAGTGATGCCGTTTGGAGTCACCAATGCTCCAGCCCTGTTCATGGACTACATGAATAGGATTTTTCGCCCTTTCTTGGATAAGTTTGTGGTGGTCTTCATAGACGACATCCTCATCTATTCAAGGACCGAGGAAGAACATGAAGAACACCTGAGGACGGTATTGGAGATACTGAGGGAGAAGCAACTCTATGCCAAGTTCACGAAGTGTGAGTTTTGGCTGAAGGAAGTCAACTTCTTGGGACACGTGATATCTGCCCAGGGGATCTCGGTGGATCCAGCCAAGGTAGAGGCAGTGCTGCAGTGGGAACGTCCAAAGACAGGCACCGAGATAAGGAGCTTTGTGGGGTTGGCGGGCTACTATCGGAGGTTTATTGAGGACTTTTCCAAGGTAGTGGCTCCCTTAACACAGCTGACCCGCAAGGATCAACCTTTTGCTTGGACCGACCGATGTGAACAGAGCTTCATGGAACTGAAGGAGAGGTTGACTAGTGCTCCAGTGCTGGTGATCCCCGAAGTAGGAAGACCTTTTGATGTCTTCTGTGACGCTTCACATCAGGGCTTGGGATGTGTTTTGATGCAAGAGAAAAGAGTGGTTGCATATGCTTCAAGGCAACTCAAGGTTCATGAGAGAAACTACCCCACGCATGATTTGGAGTTGGCGGATGTGGTATTTGCCTTGAAGATCTGGAGGCACTATTTATATGGAGCTCGGTTCCAGGTGTTCAGTGACCATAAGAGCCTGAAATATCTGTTCGATCAGAAGGAACTAAACATGAGACAAAGAAGGTGGATGGAGTTTCTAAAGGACTACGATTTTCAACTCATGTATCATCCAGGGAAGGCCAATGTAGTGGCTGATGCTTTGAGTAGGAAATCAATACAAGTCGCCACCATGATGATGGAAGAGCAGAAACTGATCGAGCAGTTCAGAGACTTAAACCTTGGAATAGAATTTCACGTGAATCACATTAGTTGTAGTAAGCTGGCTATAACTAATGACTTCCTTGGGATGTTAAGGGATAAGCAGTTGGAGGACCCTAGTCTAAAGCGTACTGTGGAGTTACTAGGGACAGATCAGGCGAGAGACTTTGTGATGGGCGATGATGGGATCTTGAGATTTAATGGCAGAATTTGCATCCCCGCAAATGAAGAGTTGAAGAAGATGATCCTAGAAGAAGGTCATATGAGTCGCCTTAACCTTCATCCAGGCATGAACAAGATGTACCATGACTTGAAGGAGTCATTTTGGTGGTCGGGCATGAAGAGAGACATCGCCCAGTATGTTGCAACCTGCTTAACGTGTCAGAAGGCGAAGGTAGAGCATCAAAGACCTGGCGGGCTGTTGCAGCAACTGGATATCCCTGAGTGGAAATGGGACAGCATCGCCATGGATTTTGTCACCCATTTACCCAGATCGGTAAAGGGTCATGATGCAATCTGGGTTATCATTGATAGGCTGACGAAGAGTGTCCACTTCCTTCCAGTGAATATGAAGATGCCTATGGCCAAGCTGGCACAGTTATACATCCAAGAAATAGTGAGGTTGCATGGAGTGCCTTCCAGCATCGTTTCAGATAGAGATCCCAGGTTCACTTCACGGTTTTGGCAGACCTTGCAAGAGTGCTTGGGAACTAAGTTGAGGATGAGCTCTGCATATCATCCCCAAACAGATGGTCAGTCAGAGAGAACGATCCAATCCTTGGAAGATCTGCTAAGGACGTGCGTCTTGGATCAATTGGGAAGTTGGGACGAGGTGTTGCCACTGGTGGAGTTTACCTATAATAATAGCTACCACGCCAGTATTAAGATGGCACCATATGAAGCCCTGTATGGGAGGAAATGCAGAACTTGTAAGGACCTGAAAAATTTATTGGAATAAAAGAGTTATATTTTAAATGAGTTCTAAGTATGTTTTTATTTAGAATAGAAAGGGAGGAAAAAGTTAAGTTTAGAAGGCTACGAGGTCGCCGGTCGCCTGCTACACATGAGCGCCAGGTGGACATCGCGCGGGCGTGAGAGGCATGCAGGCATCGCGCGGGCGCGAGAGGCATGCAGGCATCGCGCGGGCGCGAGAGGCATGCAGGCATCGCGCGGGCGTGAGAGGCATGCAGGCATCGCGCGGGCGCGAGAGGCATGAGGGCGTCGCCAGGGAAGACATCGGTTGTCTCCCAGAGGAAGACATCGGTCGTTCGCCAGGAAGATGTCATCGGTGGTTATCTTCGCGCGAGGTCATCGGTAGTTGTCTTCGCGCGAGGTCATCGGTGGATCGTCTTCGCGCGAGAGGTCATCAGTGGTTTCTCTTCGAGCTGGTAGTCATCGGCGAAAGGTCATCGCGCGACGTTGAGTTACACCCAGAGAACGTGGGCCCCAGACTCCCAGTAAGAGATGTTCTGCACGCGCGCCACGTAGACAAAAGAGTGGTTCAGAATAGTGACCTCAGAGCGTAGCCTGCGCAGAGGCACGCTTAGTAGTACTGTTCAGGGAAGCGTGCACGCAAACTTCCCTGCAGAGTAGGTGGTGGCAGCTGCTTTTGGAGGGATAAGTTGGTTTAAGTTACAAAAAATCCACTGCTGAGAGAAAAGAAAACATTGTTGTATTCGACGAGAGAAAGAGTGAGTTCCCTCCCTTCTCCTCCAGTTACCTCCTCCGCGTTGCGATTTCAGCATCTCCACACAAGAGTACGACGAGAAGCGACACCATTGGAGCACCTGGGAAAGTTCTCTGCAACTCCTTCAAAACCGGACTCAAGAATAGAGCCAAGGCATTCTTCAAGCTCTGTTGGATTTCGAAGCTCCTGGTGGTTGCGCAAGTCCAGGTAAGGGAAGCTAGACCTCTTTTTCCATACAAGCCATAGTGTAGCTATCTCTGAAGTGAGGGCGACGTGGTCGCTATTTTTGTTTTCATCTGCGTAAAATACTCTGTTTGTGTGCTTGGGCGACGTGGTCGCCGGTTTTATATACAGTCTTCGAAACACCCTGTTTTTGAACTAGATCGCCGGTTTTGGTGTTGTTTGTGAACTCTCTGTTTTTGGGTGTTGTTTTGAAACTACTTGAGATTTAAATGACATATTCGAAGATCTGAACCTTGAAATGATTTGTTGCTGTGACTTGAATCAATTACTCGAGTGGTATGATGTTTTTGAATGCTGTGAATGTGGGATCGAGGCATAGTATTTTCAGGAAAGAAAATACCGTGTAAGATCTTGTAGTAGGTGCATTGATCGGTGATTCCTAAGGGGATATCCTGACTCTGCTGAGGTAATGGAATCACGTAGAGGAAGTTACTCAGTTGTTGAGAGTCGAAGGAGGTCTATATGATGGGCGTCTCGTGTGAAAAAGAACGAGCTCCGCCTGTCCTATGGATTAACCCTGTCATACCAGGAGAACTATTGACATTGAGATTATATATGCGCATGCTGTGTGGATTCACAGCGACCCTGTGTGGATTTCACAGTGGTGTGGTATGACAGGTGCAGATCTCTGAGTCTAATCAACGCACGAGTCAATCCGGAAGTAGTGTCAAGTGTCTTGTGTGGTGAGTCAGTGGAAAGTCTGACGTGAGAAATGAGAAACATTGATAGTTTATAGACACTTGATGTGAAATGGAATGACTATGGGTGAATGTTGTGAAATGTGTGATTTTGGGCGATCAGGTGAATGATATGAGCAACTCTACGTTTTACATGGATATTTTGAAACTTGTTTTACTTTGATTTTCATGTTCATGATTTAAACTTCCTTTAAATTATATAGCTTACCCTGCGTGTTTTGGTTCTGTGGCTGTTCTTTTAAAACTGTGATGATCGTGTATAACTTACACGGGAGCAGATGATCTTCCAGGAAGTAGAGCTCCTTAGGGAGTGGTCGCCGGAAGCAGATCGGCTGTTTTGGGTCCTCCGATGGGAGATCGGCCTCGTTCGATAGGAGATCGGTCTCTTCCGATAGGAGATCGCCTGCTTCGTTTTTTTTTACTGCATTTTGTTTATGTTTCTGGAGAAATTTGACCGAATTTGTATTAAACTCCCTGTGAGGAGAAACTACATTTCATATATATAATATTTTGTTCATAGAATCTATTTGTTACCTTTATTTTCATTATATACATTTGTATAGTATTTTGGCGGGATGTTACAGAACTCCCCTATGTTGGTACCAGGAGGGCGAGGCAGTCTTGGTTGGGCCAGAGTTGATTCAGCAGACGACCGAGAAGGTGAAACAGATACAAAGCAGAATGAAAGCTTCCCAGAGTAGGCAGAAGTCCTATGCAGATTAGAGGAGAAAGCCTTTGGAGTTTGCTGCTGGAGACCACGTGTTCATGAAAGTGACACCAACCAAGGGTGTAGGACGGGCGATCAGGTAAAAGAAGTTGTCCCCTAGGTTCGTGGGACCATATCAGATCTTAAGAAAGGTTGGTCCAGTGGCTTATGAGATCGCCCTACCTCCCCATTTAGCGAATCTGCACAATGTCTTTCACGTGTCACAACTGAGGAAATACATGGCAGACCCTAGTCATGTGCTGGATGTAGACGATGTGCAGATCAGGGATGACTTGTCCTTTGAAGCAAAACCAGTCAGGATTGACGATCGGCAAAGTAAACAGCTCAGAGGCAAGACCATCAACATGGTGAAAGTGGTGTGGGATGAGAGATCGGGGGATTCAACTTGGGAGTTAGAAGAACCCATGAGGGAGGCTTATCCATACCTCTTTTCCTTGTAATTCAATTTTCGGGGACGAAAATTTTTCTTGATGGGGAGAATGTAAGGACCTGAAAAATTTATTGGAATAAAAGAGTATATTTTAAATAAATTCTAAATATGTTTTATTTAAATTAAAAAGGAAGGAAAGTGCAGTCTAGAAAACGATAAGAGTTCTTTGTTAATACATAATCGCCGGTCGCCTAGACTGCATGTCGTCGCCAGGGCGCGAGGCATGCAGGCGTCGCCAGGGCAAGATGCATGCGAGCATCATCAGGGGGAGACATTGGTCGTTCGCCAGGGAGAGGTCCTCAGTGGATAGTCTTCGCGCGAGAGGTCATCGGTGGATTGTCTTCGCGCGAGAGGTCATCGGTGGATTGTCTTCGCGCGAGAGGTCATCGGTGGATTGTCTTCGCGCGAGAGGTCATCGGTGGATAGCCTTCGCGCGAGAGGTCATCGGTGGATGGCCTTCGCACGAGAGGTCATCGGTGGATAGCCTTCGCGGGAGAGGTCATCGGTGGGTAGACTTCGCGCCTGTGGTCATCGGTGAAAGGTCATCGCGCGACGTCGAGTTACACACAGAGAAGGTGGGACCCAGACTTCCAGCATGGAACGTCCTGCACGCGCGCCACGTAGACAAAAAGAGTGGTTCAGAATAGTGACCTCAGAGTGTTAGCCTGCGCAGAGGCACGCTCAGTAGTACTGTTCAGGGAGTGGTTGGCCTGCACAAGAGACAACTGTAGTCGTACTGTTCAGGGAAACGTACACTCAGACTTCTCTGCAGAGTGGGTGTGGCAGCTGCTTTTGGTGGATAAGTTGGTTTAAGATGCCGAGACCCACTGCTGAGAGAACAAAAACGTTGCAGCATTCAAAGAGAGAAAGAGTGAGTTACCTCCCTTCTCCTCCAGATATCTCCTTCGCGCTGCGATTCTAGCATCTTCACACAAGAGTACGACGAGAGGCAGCACCATTAGAGCACCTGGGAGGTTCTCTGAAAGTCCTTCAACCAGACGCAAAAACAGAGCCAAGGCGTTGTTCAAGCTTCGTTGGGTTTCGGAACTCCTGGTGTTTTGCGCAAGTCCAGGTAAGGGAAGCTAGACTTCATTTTCAATACAAGCCATAGTTGAGCTATTTCTGAAGTGAGGGCGACGTGGTCGCCGGTTTTCGTTTTCATCCTTGTAAAATGCTCTGTGCTATGTGTTTGGGCGACGTGGTCGCCGGTTTTAAATGCAGACTTCGAAATACCCCGTTTTGAACTAGATCGCCGGTTTTGGCGTTGTTTACGAACTCCCTGTTTTTTTTTTATGTTGCTTTGAAACGGTATGAGATTTAAATGAGACATTCGAAAATAAGAACCTTGGAGTGAGCTTTTGCTGTGATTGAAATCTTTCCTTTAAGTGTTATGAGATGTGTTGCATGTGGTGAATGTGGGATCGAGGCATAGTATTTTCAGGAAAGAAAATACCGTGTAAGATCGTGTAGGATGTGCATTGATCGGTGATGTCTATAATGAGATTATCCTGACTCTCCTGAGATAATGGATTCATATAGATGAAGTTATTCAGGCGTTGAGAGTCGAAGGAGGTTCATATTTATGGGTGAGTCGTGTGAAACAGAACGAGCTCGGCCTGTTATATGGATTAACCCTGTCATACTGTGAGAATGGTGAACTTGAGATCGAGAATGTGTTGATGCGCATAGCTGTGGAAACATTACAACAGCTTTGTATGACAGGTGCAGAATCTCTGAGTCTAGTCAATGCACGAGTCTTCCGGAAGTAGTGTCAAGTGTCTTGTGTGCTGGGTCAGTGGTGGTCTGACATGTGAAATAAGGAACTTGAAATTTATAGACACTTGATGCAGTTTTGTGAAATAGAATGACTCTTGAGAATATTGTGAAATGTGTGATTTCTGGGCGATCAGGTGAAGGGTATTGAGAAAATCTATAGCTTTACGAGAATATCTTGAAAATTGCTTACCCTGATTTTAATGTTCTTATTTAAACTCTCTTTAAAATATCTAGCTTACCCTGCGTGTTTTGCTCGTTGGCTGTTTTTCTCTTTAAACTGTGATGATCGTGTATAACTTACACGGGAGCAGATGATCTTCCAGGATGTAGAGCTCCTTAGAAAGTGGTCGCCGAGGAAGAGATCGCCGGTTTTCTATCTCTTGGTGGTGATCGCCGGATTTATGTCTTGCTAGCAGATCGCCTGTTTGGGCCTTCTGTTACCAAATCGCCGGTTCATGAGTGGAGACCGCCGGTCTTGTTGTATTTGATTGAATTCGTTAAATTTTGAAAACATTTGACTGGTTATGTATTAAACTCCCTAAGAGGAGCAACTTCATTACTTATATATATATTATCATTCTTCAATATTATTTGTTCACCTTTATTTTCATTATACATGTATGTATGGCTTTATTTTGGCGGGATGTTACACTACTCCCCAGTCCACTACTAAGGAGACTCCCTTAAGTTTGGTGTATGGTTCAGATGCCATGATCCCTGTGGAAGTCCAGGAGAACTCGCCACGTTTCCAGAACTTCGTGGCTGAAGAGTCCAATGAAGAAAGGAAGGTGAATCTCGATCTCTTGGATGAAGTTAGGGAAGAGGCAGGAATCAAGGCTGAGGCGCTGAACAGGAGAGTCGAGCTCAAACACAGTTCTAAGTTAAGAGCTCGGCAGTTCCAGGTGGCTGACCTCGTCATGCGCAAGGCGTCTCCCTACCAGATAGAGAACAAGCTATCCCCTAAGTGGACTGGTCCTTTCAGAGTGACAGAGGCCCTAGGGAATAGAGCGTATAGGCTTGAGACTTTAGAAGGTGGTCCGATTCCTCGAACATGGAATGCGACTCACCTGAAGTTTTATTTCAGTTAAAGCCATGTAATGTTGTACACTACACAATGCAGGGGACACTATTTTTTCCCTTTTTAAGGGTTTTTAATGAGGTCACCCAATAAAATTTTCAGTTAAAGATATATATTTTTATGTGTTTGTACAATGCAGTTAGAACCTGTCACTTGAAGTTAGAGGTCTCGTAAGCGGAGAGGTAGGTTCGTAAAGAACACCTCCCCTTCGAGTGAGAACTTCCAATGTGAAAGAAGGGTTTGCCCAGTGAAATCCTCCCTCGCCTATGAGCGATGTGAGGTCAGTTAGAACTTGTCACTTGGAGTTAGAGGTCTCGTAAGCGGAGAGGTAGGTTAGTAGAGAACACCTCCCCTTCGAGTGAGAACTTCCAATGTGAAAGAAGGGTTCACCCAGTGAAATCCTCCTCGCCTGTGAGCGATGTGAGGTCAGTCAGAGCCTATCAGTTGGGGTTAGAAGTCTCGTGAGTAGGAAGGAAGGTTCGCAAGGAACTCCTCCCCTCCGAGTGAGAACTCCCAACTTGAAAGAAGGGTTCACTGGTGAAATCAGCAGAAAAGCGTGCTACCTAAAGTTCATTTTGATAGGTGCGTTATTTGTGGTCTGAACTTATGCTAAGTAGTGAGTTCCACAAGCAAGAATACAAAGGCAAGCAAAGTGCTATGTAAAGCGAACAAGATTGAAAACAAGTAAGGTAATTACATTATAGAGGAGGGTAATTACATTATAGAGGAGGGTAATTACAAGATGTTCAGCCATTAGTTACAATTGCTCAGAAGATTTACCTAGGCACTATTTGCCCATCGACTACCTGCATGGTTGCAGAATATGGTGAGAGGTCCATCTTAGGATGCACGCAGGCAACCTGAGCAAGGGCATCACCAAAACCTTCCCCAAAGGCGTCGGCGGCGTCCTCAGTGAGCTCGGTCTCGGTCTTCTTCAGCAATTCGATTTGTTGGGCAAGTTCCTCCTCAACCTGGCCCAACTGAACTTCTCGGTTTGTAGCTCTTTCCTCCAGCTTAGTCATTTTGGCTTGAGCCCCCTCCGCTTGCTCTTCCAGTTCGATGATTTTGTTGCGGAGGGGGAGAATCTTGGCTTCAAGCTGGAGGGCCTCCTGCCCTTTGGAGAAGAGGAGCTTCTTGGTCTCCTTCTCAGATTGGCGGAGACTACCCAGTTCCTGATTAAGGGCAGTCTCGCGCTTAGCTGCTTGGCGGAGTTGGAGATCCTTTTGCTCCAGCTCTTTCTCCAATCTGGCAGCCTTCTCAAGCAGCTTAGCCTCAGCGCTGCCCTTGACCAGCAACAAGTTTGAAGCAGCGAGGAACTCCCCAAGACCATGGCTGAGAAGGTGCTCGAGGGAGTTCCTGTCCATGGCCTCCAAAGCAGCTTGGTCAGGCATTTGCGCAAGAGACCTCTGGAGTAGAGGGGGCAACTCCGGGGCAGAAGGCATTTGGCTGGTGGGAGGAGCACTCTCCCCACCTCCCTCAAGTGTCAAGATTGGCTCGGGGGGAGACGAAGCGCTGGGGGGGGTGCTCCCTAAAGGATGGAGGGTGCCCTTCTGTTGCTGAGGAGACTTCTGCAGCAACCTCCACCCTTTTCCTCTTGAAGACGAGGCCAGAGCAGGTGTCCTCATCCTCAGAGATTTCTACTGGGGCTGCCCTTTTTGATTTTTCAACAACTGGTTCTAGGGTAGCACCCGCGAGTGATGAAGGGCCAGCAGGGGCCGAGCCGCTAGCATTGCGGCGATTCAGCACATTGGCCAGCCTTTTCTTCTTATCAGCACTGAGCACCATGCCTGCAGTGGACACTAAGAAAGGGTGAGAAAGACAAAGCAAGAAGTATGTAAACAGTTAGATGCAAGACGAAGTTGATGTACCGATGTATACGCTGAGGGTCTCAGCGTCGTATTCATGCCTAATCAGCAGGGTGGTGTCAAACACCACGCCCCAGCTGGAGATGGTTTGGCACAGTTCTTGATCAGAGGTAGTCAACTCTTCGAGTCTGCGGGGTTTCTTGAACTTCAACTTCTCCACCCAATATAATGGGAACCCGTCGAGCATGGTGGAGTCGTAGGAGCTGCAGCAGACTCGGAAGAACTTCCCCTTGAAGTTTTTGTATGACTGCGAGAAGAGGGTGAGTAGGACTCTCCCTGCCACTCCATTCAGGCTCACCCAAAGCCTCTTGCCAGGGCTCTTCGCCTCGAAGAAGTAAAGAAATACATCTACCGAGGGGGTAAACCCTAAGTTGTTGCAAAGGATGGAGAACACCCTGATGAAGGCCCAGCTGTTGGGGTGCAGCTGGGCAGGTGCCACGTTCAACTCTGTAAGCAAAGCCGTCTCGAACCCAGTGAAAGGGAGGTGGACTTTGACTCGTTTGAAGATAGTGGCATAGAAGAAGAAGAAGGGTTCCCTGTTGTTGCAACGGTCATCGGCGCAGACGGGTTCATCTTCTGTACAGGGGCGCAAAGAGATGTACGCGTCAGTTTCCCTGCCAAAGACACGCCCTCTGATTTCGTTCTCATCATCCCTGTGTTTTCGTAGATCTTCACAGGATGTGAGTTTTGAGGTCTCAGCAAGGAGATCCTCAGAAGCCCAGGGGTAGAGGGCCTTGTAATCAACCGCTACGGTTGGAGGAGGGTTGGAAGTAGTTTTGGTTCTGGCCATCTCGAATCTAAACAAGTGAGAGGCAGGAAGAGAAAAAGGCTTAGAAGAAAACAATGGTGGACGAAGAATCAAAGGTAGAACGAACCCAGAACAAAAACCCTAGAATGCACAAATCAAAAACTGGCCCAGAGCAGTTACAACATGCAACATGGATGATCGAGATTATGTCATGAAGGGGGAAGAAGACAAAAAAATCATAATTTGGTTGAGCGAGGACGAAGGAGGTTGAAAAGCCTGGTGAGAGGAAGAAAGCGTGCACTGGAAGATAGAGTTTGTAGAAGGTGAGAATGCAAAGTGATGGAACAGTGAAGTGGCGCGGGGTTTTGAAGAGGTTTAACGTAGCCCTAGGGAGCGCAAACGTCACGAATCCCAGACCGTTGATGTGGCCACGTGTTAACAGATAAAAGGGGGTTGGTGAAGTGTCCCTTCAGCGTACTGTTCATGTACTTACGCACAGAGCCACGTAGGTCGCCCTCACCGAGGACTTAGTCTCTTCGCTGAAACAAGTTAACAGCTTGAGACTGGGGGGCTTGTGTACCGACCAGTCCTCAGACACCGAGGATAGGTAGTGAAGGGTGAACCACGTCAGCTGGGTCCCACAGCATGGGCCAAAAGCCACGTGGAATGGACCCCGCAGGTGGTATTGATTAGAGGGTGATTAGTCATCAGCATGTTCCCACAGAGAAGGGTGATTAGTCATCAGCATGTTCCTACAGAGACGGGTGATTAGTCATCAGCATGTTCCCACAGAGAAGGATGATTAGTCATCAGCATGTTCCTACAGAGACGGGTGATTAGTCATCAGCATGTTCCCACAGAGAAGGGTGATTAGTCATCAGCGTGACGATCACCAGAAAGGGCTGATGTGTCCTCGTCACTCCGCAGGGTGATTAGTCCTCGGCAACAGAGTGTGACGAGGTGACATCGGTCTTGGGTAATTTGAACAGCGTAGACTGAACAGCTAAGATTGGTTCCCAGTGTGGGCCAATGACCAGGTAAATACCCAGAGGTAGGGAGAGGCCTGAATCACGAAGTGCCCATGCGGGTAGCAGGGAGAGCACAGTTAGATGCAGAGTCCTGAGGGGTCGAGTACTCATCGGAACTAGGGTTTCCCAGTGAAGCTACATACATGGCATGTGAACAGTGAAGGAACTCCCAGAACAGGTGGCCCCAGAGACTAGGTGCACAAGGAGGCACCCAGGTGGTCACCCTGTTAGAGTTTGCACTCCAGAGAAGGAAATCTTATGTGCTAGATTACCCTAAGGTTGGGTAATAGCGGCGCAAGGGTATTCCAGTAAACCCTGAATATGGCTAGCAGCGCAGTGAACCCTAATTAGGGCTAGCGGCGCAGTAAACCCTAGACTATATAAGGGACAGTAAAATACTTCACAAAGGTACACAGTTTCTAGACCTAAACACAGAGAGACTCAATACACTTGGTGTTGCTTGCCCAATATTGACTTGAGCGTCGGAGTGCAAATGGCCTCTAGGGCGCCCCTTTCTCTTTTGCAGATGCAGATTGTTTCGCAAGAATCAAGCACGTTTCGCAAGAATCAAGCACGTACCAACGTGAGGAAGGAGGCGTGTGAGTGTCGCGGAGTCAACTGACAGGCGAGTCAACCGGCAAGAACAACAACTATAGAGTATAATTAATCTTACTATCATACTGCAATACAAAAGAACTTCTCTTTTAGTTTCGTAGGAGCTTTGTGCTCACATATAACTCTCAATGTTTTCTCCTTTGTGTGACATCTTCATTAATTTCCTAAAAATTTTGTAATATTGATCTACGTTGCAGTTATACATTTCCAATTTCTACTTTCAAGTAATTTTCCTATTGTTTTTTTTTTTTTGCTAAAGAATTGCATATATTGCGTACCACTCCTACTCAAGGAAAAACCTTTGGTTTTGATGCCAATCTCCAAAACCCAAATTTATAGTTAACATCTACCTTGCTTCCTCCATCAAAACTACAATGTCCACAGAAAACATTATTTAAGAATAGTTTTTATGTCTCTGCTATGCACATCGAGGACCAAATTAAACATGAACTCAAAGATGAGTCTTAGTGGAAACCTATCCTTATAAGAAAGTCCCTCGTCTTGCCTTCATGAGTTCTCAAACAATAATGTCTTGCCTTCATGAGTCCTCCATACATGTTTTTTATAGGTTAGAAACAAGCATATGAACGGTTAAACCTGGTTAGTAACTATAAGATTTCCCTATCCTTATAGCTAAACCCGGTTTGGTAACATTAAATTATTGTCGTGACTGAGAATAGATCATCTAATCTGCCATTGTTGTCACTCCTAACAAGTACAAAGTAATCGAAATAAAATATTTCTCTGACTGAAAATAGAGTAATTTGACATTCTTGTTACCAAGTACAAAGCAATTGAAATGAAATTTCATCTCTCCCACAAAAAGTGTTCTAAATGAAATTGAATCATCCTCATTGCCCAAAAAAAACATGACAATCTTCCAATAGATTTCACCTTCGCTCTACCTAGCCTAACATGCATAGATTTCATCAATCAATATTTGTCTAAGCCTTACAAAACAAGAGATTCCTAATACTCATGCACCAAGTAAATGCCTTCTTTTATCTCGTCCTGACTGGCATATTATGGAACACCAAGAACTCGACAGTAGTCTCGTTCAGCCGAAAAAAACAATGCCGGAACAATACAATCAGAAAAGGGAAACCAAATGAAAACCTCAACGTATAAGACATCACAAATCACCAATATTAATAAAAACAATGCAATTCACGTTCGATTCAACCAAACCTGTTGCATGGAAATAATGACATCTAAACGGTATATTTAACATATTTGATGAGTATTGAAACCTAAACAATCTATACATTTTAAAAAGACAAAAAAATACTATTAAATATTAAAAAATTATTATCGAATCTTGTCAGGGTTTATGATGAATTAGAGATTGAGGGTAATTTCTTCCGGCACCTCCATGCCTTTCTTCTTGCACCCCATACAAAAATTATTTAAATTACCATTTGATATTTTTGTTGAATATTTTTTCTTTAATTTTGGAATGTGAAATTAAGAGACTTTCCGGGTTAGAGAATCTGAAAGTTAAAATTTGTATTTCGGATTGTACAATCCATAATACAAATTTGTATTCCGGATTATAGAATTTGGAATGAATAATTTTAGAATTTTTGAAAATATGAGGCTATAAGAAAAAATTATGGGGCTACAAAAAGAAATATGCAAGTTATGCAGGCTGCATGTTATACGGAATTGGCCTAAACGGACCAACCGGTTGAAATAGATAGCATGTCCCATATTTTTTCTTGGCAGTTGTAGGCCGACCCGCATGATTCGTTTCACTTTGCCATCCCTAACTCTAGGTACACCACAAGACATCCTCCACCTCCATGCATGTAGTGTGCCGAAGGAAAACCTTCTTCCTGGCCTCCAACACATGGTAATAAAAGTCAATCAACAACATGTCACACTTTTGACATAGATGATTGGGTCTAGTTAAAACTTGAACCATGTCACTAACAGAAGGTGACTAGCCACCATGATAACAAACTCGTCCACTGTTTCTTTGGTTCTTTCTAAATCACTCGTCGTATCGACCCTCTTGATATAAACTCCAGTTTCCCCCATCTACTTGCATACACCCTTTATTTTCATGTGCCCTTCACCCATTTCACGACTCACCACTTGCAAAGACCGTCACTCCCTTAAGCCCTACCCTTGCTCACATAGGAACTACCACACAATATATAACCCTTATCACTTCGAAAATCTCTCCCAAACTTCTTCCCACGTAACAAATGAGAAGCCTATAATTTCTCCTTACTTTTGCTTCAGCTTCCCCCAAATCCTCATCCCAACACATCACTTCTACTTTCTCTCCACCCAATAACATCATAACCACCCATGTGCCCCACCTTTTTCCTTCCCGATCACAACACCCTACTACATTTCTAACTTAACAATTGTTCCTCACCTTAAAAACTATTCTCCCAGATGTTGCACATGACCCAACACCACCTTATACTTCCCACTTAAGTCCCTATCTATTGGCCTTCCCAACCACAGAACAACTATTACAGACCGAGTCCATATTATTTATCGTTTTTTTATTGTTTCTTTTTTGTGCCTCCAAGTTAAAGTGTATCAAAAGTGTAACTTGGAGGTAGAACAAAAAGACAATAAAAAAAACCAGTAGAGAATCCAAGTTCAACAAACAGCATGATTACCCTCACACCCAACCCAATAACCACATGCAATACCCGTAAACCATTAGGTGCATCCCCAACATCACTTAAATCCCTACCTAGATTGTTTCTTCTTGCACCTCCATAATTCTTCTGCCACCCCCATACAAAATGTGAAAATACATTTATATCTTTTTTGTATCACTTCCATAAAGTAGTTTTCGGATTATATAATCCGGACACGCATTTAAAAAAAGATTTTTAGATTATGTAATTCAGAAACTAATCATGTATATGAAAACAGGTTTTTGGATTATGTAATCAGAAAACTAATCACAAATTTGAAAAAAGACTTTCAAATTAGGTAATCCGAAATATTACTAAGGGACTTTTTCAGAAATACAAAAATTTATGGAGGTGAGAGAAGAACATATGGAGGTGCAAGAAAAACAGTTCCCTACCTATTGGACTTCCCATTCACACCTCGACCCAAAACCACCAAATGCTTATTGCATCCATTGTGCCTAAGGTCCAGCCTTTCAACATACCTCACTCCCATAACTACCTCTTCTTAACCTAGCGCCTACACTTTTTCCTACCAACCCCTCCCTAGGCCCTTCCATTTCCCCCATCCTGCCTCAATATATTCTAATTTGAGGACAAAATTTCACCCTACGTTAAAGGGTATTGTTATTGAACATAGTAAACACAAGACCCAAAAGCCTAAATTTTGCAACAATTGTGCTCTTTATTAATTAAATGTCTTTCTTATATGCCTAAGAAGACCAATTATTGCAATACTTCTCCAAAAAAAAACCTGTGTTATTATTCCTTTTGTTTGAGGGCAACAAGAAATTTATCCTTTTATTTTATCTTCCATCTCCTTTAGGTGTATTACTTTCTTAGGTCACTATGAGCGTTCTCCAATGTTCATTTTTTACAGGGTCCTTTGATGTCCCTTCATTAATCACATCCTTCAACCTTTTTTATGTTAATTTCTTTGAAGTTTGTAGAAGTTATTTTACTAATAAGAGCAAACCCATATTTATATTTTGTTATATTTATATGATCTAGGTAAAGTTAACTAGTACTAAAAAAAACAGTAGATTAAGGCATTAAATGCACTTTACTTATACATATTTATTTCAATTGTAATATCTTAAAAGGAATTTAATTTTATAGGGTGTGATCATGAACACATGCATATAGATTTTTAAAAGAATTTTTTCCTTATATTTATATGTTGAGGCATTAAATGCACTTTACTTATACATATTTATTTCAATTGTAATATCTTAAAAGGAATTTAATTTTATAGGGTGTGATCATGAACACATGCATATAGATTTTTAAAAGAATTTTTTCCTTATATTTATATGTTGAGGGGTTTAAAATATTTATTTATTTCTATTTCTTTTGTTATACTTTGATTTCTTATTCTTTTAAATCGTAATTTTATTTCTCTCAAAGACCATTGACTTAATATGAAAAGTTGTTAGAGAAAAATTCAATAAATCATATATTTGATTTTGATTATGTGCTTAACAATAAGGTATAAAACAAGATTTTATAAGTATTAAGTCTCGATAGGCCCAAATACTTCGTCTGGTCAAACAAATCCATAACGTTTGACCAATATACTTGGTCTAATATGTTTTTCTTGGACAAGCACTAGCCAAACAAACACAAACATTTTGATGTTATAACTCAATCTGATAAGCATTTGCTTGGATAGACATTGAGTATACATAGTTTAAAGCATTCATTGTGCATGTCAAATACTTTTGCAAATGCTTATTTTATGTTCGTAGAGAATGTTTGTCTCTTCGTGTCTTATAAAAGTGGAAGTAGATGAACCTGGAGCAAGTACATTGTTTTCTTTCCCTAAAACCCGTGACATCATATGTTCTATATTCGCCTCATTCAAATTTGGGTTTTGTTGCTTATGCACGAATTTCACAATTGCTTATAAACCTTCATCCTTTTGAGTCAGAGAGTTCACTTCAATAGCATACCCTTTATGGATCGTGGCAATTTCTTGATTCCTTTTTAATACTGTTGGTGTCACAGTCCTTCCACAACAATGAACTCGACTAAGCCTTTCTTTTCCAAACATTTATTCAAATGTTTTTTCCATAGTTTCTCTTGATGCGTTTTGCATTGAACCTTCAATCATGGACTAAAATATATGTACATATATCAAATTAAAAAAGAAGCACCTAGGCACATTTTGTAAATTAAAATAAACTTACAATGGCATCTAGTGTTTTTTCATCCATTGCTTTTCCTTTTCGAGTAGGACGACCTTGACATGTTTTTATAAACATTTCAACTCTAGTGACTTCTTCACCATCCTTTTTTCCAGCACTTTATAAGAATTGAAAATTAATAGTGAGTTTTTGTAATTTTAAGCTGCAGGAAATAATGATATAACTAGGTTTATACGACAAGAGAGAAACAATTAAAACAATAGCAATTGAGCTCAAACTCTAGCAAAGTTTATTGGTCCCATTTGGTGCATATACTTTTGTGTTTGCTATTCATTGCATTGTTTTCACTAATGCTCTATATTTTGGGACAAGAAAGATTATTAGTATACTAAACAAGAGTTCTAAACAGAAACAAAAAGAAAAATTGAAAAAAGAAAACAGAAGAATAGAAACAGAAATTGAATAAAGAAAATGGAAAACATAACAAAAAACAATAAAAGAAAACACTTAAAAAAAAAGAAAAAACAGAAACAGAAATAGAAACAAAAACTAAAACAAATAAAAATAGAAACAAAAATTGAAAAAAAGAAAACAAAACCAAAAACAAAAACAAAAATTGAATAAAGAAAATAGAAAACATAACATTTATGCGATAATAACATTGTCACAACTAGATAACAACATTTTTCCAATATGAAATCAAATTCTTGAAAAGATGTCTAGGAATGGATTGTGGTGGATGTTTCAGTCATTCCTTCATGGTGGAATATTTTAGAAAATATTTTCTCTTTATATGACATTTGTATCACGTCCATGCATCATTTATACGACAAAATATTGCTTTCTCTCCATTCTTAGAAATAATAAAATTTTCCTAAACATAAACACATGCCATTAATATCTCATACATGTTATATCATTACACAAAAATATGATTCAAGTACCATGACATATTTCCATATGTGATCCTTGTAACCTTTACTCAAAGCCTTGAAGTTTGTATAAATCAATGGACAAAAGTATGAATTCCTAGCTATGGTCCTAAGAAAATAACTGAAGTCAGACACCACTTTGTCATTGGGACCAACATGCTTTCCATTTTCGTCCAAGATAACTTTTGGACGCTCTTTTATATTTCTTGCGTGTATTTTTAAGCATTGAGTCGATTCTCGAGTTTTTTCCCCTACTAGTAGCAAATTGAACATGAAAATTGTAATATATATATATATGTATATATATATAAAAGTGATGGAATACAAAAATAACAAGTAAGCATTAAAATTGGCAAATAAAGTATTATTACCTTCTTCAGCAATTATTTCATGGTCTTCTCCTTCATTCAAGCTTTCTTTTTCATGTCCTTCATCTTCTATTTCTCTTTGAAATTCTACATCTTGATGGTCTTTTTCTTCTTCAGCCACGTGATTAACTATTTCTCCATTTTTATCAAGAAACTCACCAATCAACATTGATCCACATACTTTGGTTGGTTGTTTCTTCTTAAGAGCAATTTCCATCTCAATCATTAACTGATAATCTTCTATTAACACCTTTTTCTTCTTTCGAAACTATCATGTTCCCATCCTGTCCTCTTTATAGATTTTGATTTGTCCTTGGATTTATCAATTGTATTTGATCCTTCTCCCATAACATTATCAATCCTCTTAGAACTAATCTCTCTTTGGATAGTTGTTTAGCATTTGAATTGGCAAGTTCAAGTAAGGCAACTTCAATGTTTTCATGCCTTGATTTACCTGTTTATTCTTTTGTTGTTACCTTTTTTTTCCTTGATTTTTGGCACGAATTTGAATAAAAGATCGTTTAATGACTTGTATCTTGGCTCTTGAATCGTTAATGACTTGTATTGGGGTCTTATTACTCTTAAATTGTCCTTTGCTTTTACCTACAACTTCCTTTGAGTTCATATTTTGACTAGGTTCTTTCGGTTGTCCTGCACAAGAAGCAAGAGTATTATTATTTTGGCATCCTACTTGATAATTGCCCATGGCTATTAAATGATCATAGACCACAAGTCTTTTTGCCCAAACACAGTTTCTACAATCAGCGCATGAACATAAAATCTCACTTCCTTCAGGTCTTCTTCTAGTGTAAGCAAAATCTAAAAATGACTCAAGACCATCTATATACTCTATGCTAAACCTTGAAAATTTTGTCTACTCTTTCTTCATCACCTTTAATGTAAAATATAAACAAAATTTATTTATTAAAATAACATTAAAATTATCTTTTCATTATAGATTAATAAAAATAAATCATATTTATAATATTTCATACAAACAAATACTATTTCCTTGTATTGTGTCAATAGTATCTTGTTATTAAGAATTGTTTGTATATTAGACATATTTTCATGTAGTTCAAGGAAAAGTAAGTTCAGGAAATCAAATACCTCCTTTGCAGTGCAAAATTTCAATCTTTAACTACCTTTTGCACCATGCGGCAACATAAGTATATGTAAAAATTTAAGAAAAAAAAACAAATGCTAATATTTTAAGTTGTACCAATAAAATAAAAATAAATGCAAGATCATTATCTTACATTTTTATTTTTACATTGTCTACAGATTATATGAAACTGTTGTAAAGGGTGATGGAAGTAAATTATAATGTTAATATACAACTTTTATACATCAAAAACTAAAACAGAAAACACAACACAACTACCATAGTTAACTAGCTAAATATTCTGAAAACCCAAAAGTATAAAAACTTAAAAGTACGAAAACCCTAAAATTATGAAAAACCTAAAAATATGAAACATCAATTGAGTGAGTTGAGTTTTGCTTAAAAAAAAAAAAAACAATTGTAGGTCTCTCTCTAACTTTTCAGGAACATCAATAATGTCTAAATCTGAGTTTTACAGCTAAAGATATGACTTGTGTAAGACAAATTGTTGAGGTGGGAAATAAAATTTTAAAATTAAGTAGAATTAATAATTAAAACCAATAAAACATAGTCAATCAATTAATATATAACACTATTAAAGGTCAAATAAGCCCAAAAAAGTGTATTACAAACTTCCTATCAATGAGCTCATATAGACATATATATAAAAGACAGGCACAAACCCACTCCTTTTTCCTTTTTCATGAAACCCATATCACCAGTAGTCTATTGAAGACCAAACTCATATCATATATTGTTATTTTTATCTAAAATAAAAACCAAATCCTGTCCCTACTTATGAGTGTCATTATGTCCATCAAAACTCAATGTAAAATTTGAAAGCTACATTGTTAACAAGAAAACAAAATATGAAAACCATGATGGATTCATTATTGATCCTTCACACTCTCTACTGGCATAGGTAAACAATTCGTTCAAAACAATAAGGAAATAATTACAATCACATGGCAACACAAATAAAAGCATAATCATTTTATAAATTGGCTTCATCTACTTCTTCACTTCTTTTTAACTCTAGTTTTTTTTTTTTTTTTTCTTCCAGAAAGAACCGAAAACGGTATTTAAATTGAGAGAATATTACTTATGGGATAATTAGAGCATAGTTATTACATAGTGATTTTCCCTTTGAAATTAAAAACATTAGGAAAAAATATTTCTTTTTAAATAATATATATATATATATATATATTAACTTCGGACAATTAGGATTAATTTTCTTTTATTGAAAATTAATTAAAAAAGAGAAAAAAAAGGGAGGAAAGTGATACGAAGTTCGCATGAGTCATTCACATGATGATGATCTTTAACATGATTGATAATGAGGTCTGGTCCCTAATTAAAATGTCTCCCACGTTAGTTTTGCAACCATGCTCTATGGATTATGTTCTACTGCTGATAAAAAAAAATGGATTTTGTCATACAATTTACATATCTTAAGAGGTTACAGTTTAAATATTAATGCAATATAATGAACAATCTAAAATAACTAATCGAGTCATACAGAAGAGGGAGCCAAAAGTGCTAGGAATAGATGGATTTTTCATAAGCTGCAAAATGACTATCTTATCTATGGGCATGCTCATACAATGCTCTTGTTTTTTCATTCTCTATCACCTTTAATAAGAAAGTTGATACAGTTTTAATAAGAAAGTTGATACAGATTGGGCTTGGGGTGTCTCTTATGGTTCCTGAAAAGGATAATATTATATGTTCATTATTTTCTTCAATCTATAGGCAAATGAAATCTAAGGGAGAGTTTGCTTGCTTGCTTCTTGATCCGGTCGGTCATCGGTATCCGATGACGTCAGCAGCAGATGACCACGTGGGTCAGTCACAGAGCAACGCGTGGCATGAGATAGCAGATGACCAGGGTGGAGATCGTTCAAGAACGGCGATCAGTGGTCAGCTACCGAGTGACCACCACCAGAAGATCGGTTCCTACATGAGCGCCTGGAAGCAGAGCGCGAGAAGTGATGAAACACCGATCAGTCATCGGTGCATGCAGAGTGATCAGTCATCGGTGCATGCAGAGTGATCAGTCGTCGGGGGTTCCTTGCCAACACGTGTTAAACTGGGACCCAGGCTCCCAGCGAGAACGTTACTCAAGGACCTCGCCTGATTCCATAAGTAGAGCACGACAACGTGAAGAAGCGCCATCGGACATCGGCCAGGATGAGAGATACCTCGGCCGAGGTGTGTGTGTCGAGGTGACATCGGCCGCGCGATGTGAACAACGCGACCAAAGAAGCGCCCAGAGGCAGGGAGTGTCCTTAGTCGCGAGACAACCACGCATGAAGATGAGAAGACGCAGTTAGGTGCAGAATCCTGCTGGGACAAGAACCCACCAAGGTTAGAGTCTCCCAGTGGGGTTGCATGCCTGCCACGTGGACGGTGAAGATGTTCCCAGAGAATAGGTAGGGCAGATAGGCACAGAAGTCGAGGGGCACAGAGGTACCCACGCGGCCTCCCCTGTCAGACTTTGCACTCGAGTGAAGAAGGCTGGCACACAAGGTAGCCCTGGGGAGTAGAAACGGCAGTGCAGAGTAATCAAGTGGCCCTAGAGGTAGCCAGTAGGGGTGACGCGGGTTTATATGAGGAAGAAGAACACCAAACCAGGTATTCAGTCTTTGCCTCAGGATACACAACACAAAACCAAGAACACTCAGTTTTCGAATCAAAGAGGACTGAGGGCACACACACACGGGTCTCATACAGAGAGATCCGAGAGAGAGTTTTGGTGTTCCCGTTGCCTGACTTGAGCGTCGGAGCTACAACGGCCACTAGAGGCGCCGTTTGTGTGTTTTGCAGGCATCGTTTGGAGTTTCGGCGAAGGTTCCTGGAGTCTCCTTGCAGAACGCGCAGCAGTTAGAAAGCTAGACGAAGGAGTGACGAGGCATTTTCCCCACGCTCGAGTCCGCGGCGAGATCATTTGGCGCCCACCGTGGGGCACGAAGTAAAACGAAGCCCCCATACACAAGAACGAGAGTAGAAATCGCACAGATGAGTAGAAGAACCAGACAAACGACACCTGCACCACCTGCTGGTGAAGGAACTGTGACCATGGCGCAGGTCATGGAGATGATGCGCGCGTTGCAGGATAACGTCGCGGCGTCGAGGGTTGAGCAAGAGAAGATGCATGCAGAGCTGACTGCATCGCATAGCAGGAATGAAGAGTTGAACCGCGTGAACGAGGAATTGCACAGAGAATTGCAGACGCAGAATGAGCGCACAGTCGAAGATAGAACGTCGATGCCGCCGTCGCCTCCTAGGGCATTTCCTATGCCTTTCTCCCCCGAGATCATGACCACGGTGGTGCCTCCCAACCTGGTGGGAGTGAAAGCGTCGTTCACTGGGGTGGAAGACCCAGAAGCGCATTTGACGGCGTTCCACACTCAGATGATGCTGTCTGGAGGCTCCGACGCTGTGTACTGCAAAATGTTTATGAGTACACTGCGCGGAATAGCCATGGAGTGGTTCGTGAGCCTGCCAGAGGGCCACATCACTTCCTTCCATCAGTTCTCAAAGCTATTCACGGAGCAGTATATAGTCAACAGAGCGCCGCCGGTGGTGACTTACGACCTGTTCGACGTGCGCTAGAACCAGGGGGAGTCGCTGAAGGACTTCCTCAACCGCTTTGGTGCGCAGGTGGTGAGATTGCCCAGCAAGGATGAGAGCATGCTGGTGCATGCATTCAAGAAAGGCGTGCTACCTGGCCCTTTCAGTGAATCGCTCATCAGAAGCCACCCTGCCACCTTCGCTGAGATTCGGCGACGAGCGGTGGCGTATATAGTAGCGGAGACAGAGGTCTCTGAGAAGAGAGGCAGCACTGCGCCGACGAAGCCGCGCGGAGGTCAGGGGAAGCAGCAGCAGCAGGTGCGGGTGTATGAGACCAGGGAGGAGAGGAAGGCGCAGGGAAGGCCTCATCCATATGCACCCAGGAAGGACCAGCCCAGGGGGCGTGCAAGGGAGAACAACACACCCACTAGGTATGATTTCGTGATAGAGTTGGCAGAGCTGATCGCCATCCCTGCCGTGGCTGCAAAACTCCGAGTACCAGAGAAAACTAACAAGGTACTTGGAGGGAGGAAAGACGAGTGGTGTGAGTTCCATCAGGCATATGGACACACGCTCCACACATGCCTGGCGTTGGGGCGTCAACTTGCTGAGTTGGTAAAGACAGGTTTCCTGACCGATTACCTGAGGGAGGCGCAAGGTGATCGCGCTTCGGGGTCCCAGGCAGGTGATCAGCAGCATGAAATCCCTGTGCACGGAGAAATCAGGTGATAGAAGATGCTACACTGGGGGGGCTCCCAGGTAGCTCAGGTGGAAGCAGAGGTAGAGTCTTTAAGCTCGGCGATAGAAAGTTGCAAAGAGAAAGGCGAAGAGTCCAGTTCTTTAGCTGTTGACTTTGTATATCCGCCAGTCGATCCCAAGACCTGGATGAACGAGGGTTACACTTCTGTGAACCTTGCCAGACCCCAGATAGTGTGGGATTTCTGCACGTCTGCAGGAGAAAGAGGGATTGGAGAAGCACTTGAAATCATGAGCTTCCCGCACAAGTTCGAGGAAGTCCAGTCAGTTCGCTTTAACACACCTCGCGATGGTGTAACGAAGGGGAAGCAACAAGCTTATGGAGAGCTTGGGAGGCGCGAACAAGTTTGAAGTGAAGGACAACTTTTCGTCGTTGCTGGAAGAATGGTGTGCTCGCCAGGTCGGTCATCGCCAGGGCCCATACAGAGTAGTTGAGGCGCTGGAGAATGGGGCTTATCGGCTGGAGACCCTTTATGGAGCACCTATCCCATGGACATGGAATGCTACACACTCAAGCTTCTACTTCAGTTAAGTTGTAAGGTAGATGCGTTCTTGCGCTGCACACACACTCAATGTATATACTGTAAATAGTTGAGCAGATCAGGGGGCACTCTTTTCCCTGATGAGGGTTTTTAACGAGGCCACCCAATAAAAAAAGATTTCAGTATGTCAAGTGTGCACATGTTTCCCAGTTTCAAGTTCTGCTTGCCCCAGATGCAAGTGCAAGTGATCGGTTGGAGCCTGCTCGCCACAGGCGCGAGTACGGACCACTGACCTATATTCTCCTCACCCCAGGAGTGAGTGCAGGTGGCTATAGTTTGGGAACTCGGGAGTACTAGTAAAACCAAGAGAGGGAAAGGGAAGATTTTGAGAAACGTCCAACAGGAACCAGACCTAAAGGTCGATGACCTCGGGGCAAGCAAGAGGGGTCGACAAGAAAAATTCTTCTTTCCCGAAGCAAGACATCATCTTCGCGTTTAAGCACCAAGAAGCAGAGCGCGATCAGTCATCGGTACACCCAAAGCAAGATCAGCCGTCGGTGCATGTCGGGAGTGAGTACTCGATCGTGCATTGGTCATCGGGGTCTTGCTAACACGTGTTAAGCTGGGACCCAGGTTCCCAGCGAGAGCATTACGCATGCACCTCGCATGATTCCAGAAGAAGGTTGGTCATCGGGGTCTTGCTAACACGTGTTAAGCTGGGACCCAGGTTCCCAGCGAGAGCGTTACGCATGCACCTCGCATGATTCCAGAAGAAGGTTGGTCATCGGGGTCTTGCTAACACGTGTTAAGCTGGGACCCAGGTTCCCAGCGAGAGCGTTACGCATGCACCTCGCATGATTCCAGAAGAAGGTTGGTCATCGGGGTCTTGTTAACACGTGTTAAGCTGGGACCCAGGCTCCCAGCGAGAACGTTACGCATGCGCCCCGCATGATTCCAAACTAGAAGAAGAGGAGTTGCCCACTCAAAGGGCGTGCGGTGATACCATGCAGGCAGGGATGCGCCTAGCGAGTGCGCTTAGACAGCCACCCCTGGTGCTCCCCTGGGAGCATGCACCCACTCAGAGGAGAAAGTCCTCACCCTCGACTTTGTACAGCGGGGTGCAGGCTGAGAAAGTCCTCTTCCTCTGCCTTTTACAGCAAGGTTGAGGCGAGAGAAAGTCCTCTTCCTCTACTTCTTACAGCAAGGTTGAGGCAAGAGAACCAAGTCCTTCTCCTCTGCTTCATACAGCAAGGTTAAGGCAACAGAGAAAGTCCTCTTCCTCTGCTTTTTACGGCAAGGTTGAGGCGAGATAAAAAGTCCTCACCGCAACTTTGTACAGCGAGGCTGAGGCTAGAGGAGAAAGACCTCACCTCGACTTCTTACAGCGAGGCTGAGGCAAGAGGGGTCATCGAGAAGCATTCCCCAAAAACACAGGCGTCATCTTTGGCGTTCGGGCCCTCTATGCAACTAGCGCTGGAGTGACACAGAAGTAATGCGAAACCTGAAGGGCGGTGACTGATCGGTGGTGCGCTAACATGCTAGTCGGTGGTCTGTGGTAAAGCTCCGAGTATGAAAGCTTCCCCAAACAAGCTCTTGGGCGATCAGTCGAAGCATTTAGACGCCATCAGGTCAGTCATCCAACATGAATTTATGCATAAAAGATTTATATACAAGTTTGTAGCAGAAAAAGAAATTACACAAAAGGAGAAGTGGCAAGGGAAGAAGCTCAAGGAGGAGGAATGAGCCTGCCATCGACCACTGAATGGTGGAGGCTAGGTTGGGTAGAGTCCAAGTCTGGCAGGATGCAGTGAACCTGCTGCAAGCCCATGGAACCCATCTATCAAAGCCTCGGCACCAGCAGCCATGGTCTCAGGTACATCGGCTTCGAGCTCCTTCTTCTCTTTGGAAGACCACTTAGTCTCTTCGCTGAGAACAAGTTCGTAGCTCGAGACTGGGGGGGCTTGTGATCCGATCGGTCATCGGTATCCGATGACGTCAGCAACAGATGACCACGTGGGTCAGTCACAGAGCAACGCGTGGCATGAGATACCAGATGACCAGTGGTCAGCTACCGAGTGACCACCACCAGAAGATCGGTTCCTACATGAGCGCCTGGAAGCAGAGCGCGAGAAGTGATGAAGCACCGATCACTCATCGGTGCATGCATAGTGATCAGTCATCGGTGCATGCAGAGTGATCAGTCATCGGTGCATGCAGAGTGATCAGTCGTCGGGGGTTCCTTGCCAACACGTGTTAAACTGGGACCCAGGCTCCCAGCGAGAACGTTACTCAAGGACCTCGCCTGATTCCATAAGCAGAGCACGACAACGTGAAGAAGCGCCATCGGACATCGGCCAGGATGAGAGATACCTCGGCCGAGGTGTGTGTGCCAAGGTGACATCGGCCGCGCGATGTGAACAACGCGACCAAAGAAGCGCCCAGAGGCAGGGAGTGTCCTTAGTCGCGAGACGACCACGCATGAAGATGAGAAGACACAGTTAGGTGCAGAATCCTGCTGGGACAAGAACCCACCAAGGTTAGAGTCTCCCAGTGGGGTTGCATGCCTGCCACGTGGACGGTGAAGATGTTCTTAGAGAATAGGTAGGGCAGATAGGCACAGAAGTCGAGGGGCATAGAGGTACCCACGCCGCCTCCCCTGTCAGACTTTGCACTCGAGTGAAGAAGGCTGGCACGCAAGGTAGCCCTGGGGAGTAGAAACGGCAGTGCAGAGTAATCAAGTGGCCCTAGAGGTAGCCAGTAGGGGCGACGCGGGTTTATATGAGGAAGAAGAACACCAAACCAGGTATGCAGTCTTTGCCTCAGGATACACAACACAAAACCAAGAACACTCAGTTTTCGAATCAAAGAGGACTGAGGGCACACACACACGGGTCTCACACAGAGAGATCCGAGAGAGAGTTTTGGTGTTCCCGTTGCCTGACTTGAGCGTCGGAGCTACAACGGTCGCTAGAGGCGCCGTCTGTGTGTTTTGCAGGCATCGTTCGGAGTTCCGGTGAAGGTTCCTGGAGCCTCCTTGCAGAACGCGCAGCAGTTAGAAAACTAGACGAAGGAGTGACGAGGCATTTTCCCTACGCTCGAGTCCGCGGCGAGATCACTTCTAAACCTTATTCATGGTCCAGTACAAGTTGCATCGGGAAGATGACCTAATGGAGGAAGACTTTGAGGTTGATGAGTCAAGCACCCAGGTTAAAGAAAATGAGCCAAAAACTGGCATTAGTGTTCGAGGACGGAAACCGGTCTCTAGAGACTACAATATTCTAACATAGCGTTGTTACAATTTTGGTTACTTTCTTTAATTGAAATGAAGTCCCATAGTGAAAGTTAACTAAAATAAAAAGTGAATCCTAGGGAGGGGAAAGCAAGAACGGTTCAATAGATTGTCATTCCATTGAGGACTTACTCCAAATAGTCTAATCTTGGGACTCATCTTTAATATTTTGTAAACTCCGCTCCAATCATAAATAAAAGACACAGATTAAACTGGCTTAGCCCATAGGAAAATCAATACAAGCAGTAAGACCATTGCATTCATGGTCAAAAAAATTGTTTGTTTGCACCAAGAAAAACTTCAATGAAGTATAATATCAATAATTTGAGCTAAGTATCTTTCTTATTTTCTATATTCATTGTAAAATGTTCAATGCAGAATTGCAAAATGACAGCAAAGGACTCTAAGGACTCTATGGACTCTATAGTATGTTTGAAAATGCCATTAGATTTATCTTTTGAAAACCATGTTGATATTACTCTTAGTTTTTTAAGAAAACTATGACATTGA
Organism: Phaseolus lunatus; assembly: GCA_013389735.1. Lineage (NCBI taxonomy): Eukaryota > Viridiplantae > Streptophyta > Magnoliopsida > Fabales > Fabaceae > Phaseolus > Phaseolus lunatus. The sequence goes on from CM023860.1 coordinate 29,807,755, forward strand.
AAGGTAATTAAAAATGTTCTCGTTCGGGTGATAGGGCCGAGAAAACGATTGCAGAAACCTCCTTCGGTCGGTCGACTCTTCGCTTCTTCCTTCCCTTGGTCTAGACTGTATCCTCCTCCTTTAATCCTTGTCCTTGGTCTCTCGATCTCAGATGGTACCTGCAAAAGACACTTCGATGCTTAAGTCAGCAAAGTATTCGACACTCGGTTGTCAGAGTATTGTAGATAATGACGTACTTGATTCTTGGAATTTGTGCTATTTACATTACCTTAGTGGGCCTTCGTTAATGGGCTGGATTAGGGAGTTGGACCGTGTTTAGGGATGCACTAAGTAACCTTTAATTATGGATTAACTTTGCTGACTTGGTCAATGCATGATTTGTCATGATGGGTCGATCGGCTGGGCGACATTTTTCGGTAAGAGTCAACATAGGCGAGCGGTTACATAAGTTATCGCTCGGTCCGAGACTTGGTCATCCAGAACTTGATGGTTCGGTCGTTCGGCCCATGCCAATACACTTGTCCCCCAGGCTCGAGGGTTGGTTATTTCGAAGAGTTTGAAAAGTGGTGTGGCCGTCGGTTCCCATAGACTCGGCGTGACGATTGGGCTTCCCGAGGGGTGACGTGACGTGTGACGGTGCCTGAGCGGGTGAGGTGATGTGCATTTATGAGGGATTTTTTGACACCAAGTAACGTGAGCCGTTGGATCTCCTTGATCCAACGGTGGGGAAAGTTGTGACGCTTCGTCTCTTGATACTCTTCCGGGCTATAAATAGGGGCCTCAACAGTATTGATACTTCACGCTTTCTTCCTGAATCTTGCTCCGACACTCGAGTGCTTCTCGTCTTCTTGTGTTGCATTTGACGTCCTTCCAAAGGTTAGTGATTTCTTCTTTGTCTCGTCCTATCTCTTCTTCTTAAAATCCTCCTTCTCCTCTCCCTACGTCCCCTTCGTCCTCGTCCACCTCATCGTTCTCGTCCGCTACCTCTATGACCAAAATCATATCGGTCGGGGCAATTCAGATGTTATCCCCTGTGAAGGAAGTTAGGGGTGATGACCCAGGAAGTGCCTCTGACCAGGCATGTGCCCCTAAGTAGTCACGCCAACCTTCGGGGCCTGACTGGTGGATCCCAAGGTTTTTGGGATCGTGTCTGCATTTCAGAACGAAACCTCTGTCTCTAATTTTTTGGATTGGGTCCCTGTCTTGAAATCGAATGCTACCCCTTCTTTCTTGAGTTTTGGTCATTGTTTGCTGACCGATTGTGTTTGTCGGGGTCGGTCATCGACCGAGCCCCCTCTTTTCTTTGTGTATTCGTGTCTTTTTTCTGACCTCCATGTTTCCCTTCCTTTTGATGAGTTCACTATGGGTGTCCTTCGGGTACTCAACGTGGCTCCGAGTCAGTTGCACCCAAACACATGGGTGTTTATTGAGGTTTTCCGCCTAATATGCAATCTTTTTCGTTTGCACCCTTCTCCCTCTTGTTTTTTGCACTACCACTACAAAAAAAAGAGTATATTGTGGCGGTTATTTTCGTATAAACTGGTGTTTATAACCGCCACAATATACGCTTGTGGCGGTTTCTCAAACCGCCATAGAACTAGCCGCCACAAAGTTTAATGTGGCGGTTTTACGCTAACCGCCGCAACACCCGTCACTTTAAACATAGTGTAAGTAGTGGCGGTTTTTATGTGTAAGTAGTGGCAGTTTTTATATGTAAATAGTGGCAATTTTTATATGTAAGTAATGTCAGTTATAACTGTCGCAATTTAATTTATTGAAGAAGATTTTGGCGCCATAATATAAGTAAGTAGTGGCGTTTTTAACTGACGTAATTTTAATTTTGAATAAATAAAATTTAATCACCGCTTTTTGTTAATCTCTTTTATATTCTATTTTATACAATTAACCTAAATATAATATATTTTCATAATAAAATAAAATAATGTATAAAGTTATAATCATCCATTCATTTCATTGAAAGTTAAATCACACAATATTGTTCAAAAGTTTATCATAATCGAAAATTAAAACACATAATCAACTTTAAAATTACATCACATAATTGTTCAAAAGTTCATACATCCCTAATCAAGTTTAAAATTAAAAAACACATCCCTAATCAGTTTTGCTTCCAGTACTTGATCCTATTACTTGATTAGGTGATGGAGCACCACTTCCATTATCTGATACCTGAAATAATTAAAAAAAGTTAACTAAAATAAATACTTAACTAAAAAAATAATTAATTGGGTTGTAAAAATAGTTTATTCAAATAAATAATAAATAGTTAAATAAAAAGCAAACTTACTTGGAGTGATAGTTGTCAAAACCGAATACACGTATGAACTGTGAAGCTACTATTAACGCATTTGAACATAAGCTGCATAATGAACAGTAAGTTATGGAAATACTCACTTACCTTATTCAAGGTAGGTGAAATTGCAAACTCTCTATGCATAATAAATAGAAAAGCTCACGCGCAAACATACATAGATATTAATGAATAAAAAAAATACATAAGCAGTGTTACTGGACAGTAGTGTGTAATTTTCAAAGAAGTATTTGAAAAATAATATAAAGAGATTACTATAGATACTGTTAATGCAACCTCCAATTAGATTTAAAGCCTTATAATAAATGCTTTTATTAAATACATCAGAAATAATTGGAATAAAGCTATAAAAAAGGTTTGTTATTTTGATCTATGAATCATAATTTGAAAATAGAAAGTGATTATTTGATGCATGACCTAATTAACGATGAGAATGGGAGTGTTGGAGTTTAAATAAGAAATTAATTAAAAGCACTTGGGTTGGGGTGTTTGAATGAGTTGACATGGACATTGACACCACCAAGGGGGATCTGAGATACTCTTAGCATTTGGACAAAAAAGCATCACGTTGAAGTGTGTAGCTAAAAAAAAGTTCTACTCCTTAGTCTCTTCTAGTGCTTTTAATTACTACACTGCCAATAACATTCCGTTTAATCTATTTGTAATAAATGTGAGATTAATATTCAAACCTAGCTCGCTACTTTAACCAATGTCAATAAATCTCTTTCATCAAATTAAAACCTCAAACCAAAATGCATCAAATTTCCATTAAAACTTCTCAGACAACCCTCCCTCTAATATTTTAATATATGATCAACTCTACAAAGTAAATTCTTGTTTCCTTGTTGTTTAAAAGTGTCTAACATGACTAAAGCAGAATGCAAAATTGTATTTAAGCAACCAGAAGTGGCTAATCAACTTAGATGAAGAGTAGGCAACTAATAAAATATATATATATATATATATATATATATATAATATATATATATATATATATATATATATATATATATATATATATATATATATATATAACGGAATTGTGTAGAAGAAATGCCTCGTCACTCCTTCGTCTAGCCTTCTGTTCTGCAGGAACGCTCCAAGAACCACCACCGGAACTCCAAACGCTGCCTGCAAAACACACAGACGGCGCCTCTGGCGGCCGTTGTAGCTCCGACGCTCAAGTCAGGCAACAGGAACACCAAAACTATCACTGAATCTCTCTGTGAGACTCGTGTGTGCTCTCAGATCAACTTTCTCTCTCTATAACCGTTTTCTGTTATCACTATGCCACGTGTAAGAACGCTCTCACAGTGACTCAGAAACTCAGTGTAGTGAGCGTGTGTAAACTTGTAAAATGGAAAGAATTCCCCTACCTCACATGACGTGGAGTGCTTTATACCTGAGCCGCACCTCTGATGAAGACCAAGTAGAGGAGGCGCCTGAGGCCCAAGCCCATGAAGCCCAAGCCCAAGTTGGGGCCCAAACCCAACCAATTAGCTCAACATCCTTCATGCCTCAAAGGATGACTAGGAGCAAGGCTAAAGCTTTGGGAGAAGAGCATCAATGGATGTCTCTTTTTGTAATTACTTGTGTATATTGTTTTAGTAGAACTTTGAAGGAAGGTGTAGGAATTAAAATAAGGGGTGTTAATGTACAAAAACAAGTCACACCTTCCATGTGACATAAAGAGTAGGTGTAGGTGTAGTTTTAGGAGGTGCCAAAGTAGAAATCAAGTCACACCTCCCTTGTGACATGTGTTTTGGCTCCAAATTCAAATGCTTCTCATTTGAATTTTCCCACTTTAATTTCAGCCCTCTCACACTATAAATAGAGGTGCAATGCTCATGTAAAAGAAGATTGAATTTAGAGTAAAGTTACTATACACAAATTTGTGTGAGTGTGAGAATTGCTTTCTCCTTTCTAGTCTCATCTTGTGAGTTTTGGGAGCTTTCAAGTGGCGGCAAATCTGCACTTATCTTGGATCATCACCTCCAAGTGGCGTGTCCATTCCCAATCCATGGCTATAACCACATAAGTTTCATCTTCTTTCATCTTCCATAGTCATTTCAATCAGTAGTTTTGATTCTATGTCTTGTTCTTGAATTTCAATCGGTTCTTTTGTTTCAATTTGTGTTTCCATTATGTTTTTTGTGTTTAAATTCTGCACCTATTCTTTTTTTGAGTTCAGCACCTTGTTCTTCATTCATTCATCACCATTAATTGTGTTTTAACCTTGGACCTTTGGAAATGAACCTTCACATCTACTTAACACTTGTTAAGTTAATGTCCAGTGGGGATTTTCCTTAGGTGACTCACTCTAAATTGCTAAGAATCTTGATCCTAATTCTAAGAAAGTGTCACAAATATAATGAACCTAAAATCAACTCACATCATGTGGTATCATGAGCTATGGTGATGTTTTGTTCTTGTTGAGTTGAATTGACACTTTCTATTCAAGCAATTTCCATTTTCCAGCACTTTATTTTTGTGCAGAATTTTTTTTTAGGTTCCTTGTTGTGTTAGTTATTCTGTTTTTGCTTTAATTTGAGTCTTTCCTTGCTGTTTTAATTGGTGCAAATTAATTGTGTTTGAGGCATTTTGCTTTTTGAATCCATACAAGTTTTGTCAAGTCATGTTTCTCCTAAATTGTCATCACTTCTATGTAGTACTTTTCTTGATAATTTTTGGTTGATTGCTTTTAATTTTGAGTGCAGTTTCTAATCTGTTTTGTTGAGCCTTTGGTGCATTTTAATTTTAGATTTGAGTTCATGCTTGTGTCATAGATCCATACAAGTTCACATACATCAATTCTATTGTGTCTTTGAAGTTTCTTAATATTGTTTTAATTCCAAATTAGGCTTCCTCTGTTTTTGTTGAAACTGTGCTGGCTGTTTTTGTTTACAGAATTTAATTCCGTTTATGAAAAATTCTAAAATTCTGGATCTGAACAGATTGATGTGTTAGAAAAAAGTGAAAAAAAAAAGTGAAGAAAAATTCAAAATAGAAAAAAAATGATAAATCAAATACAATCAGTGTGCAATTCTGGCGCCAAAAAAACGGTGAAGTGGCATCAGATTTGAAAAAATTATCACAATTTATTGGTGCATCATTTTGGTATGATTCCAGCGCCAAATTTGAGCTAAGATCTTGAAATTTCTGTGGTTTAAATTTCAAATTCAAATTTGAATTATCCAGCTCAGCATAATTTGTTTAAGTCACGCATTTTGACACCTTAATATTCTGTAGTACTGTTTTGGTTTTGTTAATCCAATTCTAGTACCATTCTCTAGGTTCTATTTGTGTACTACCTTTTATTGAGTGCCTTATTTTCTTTGCTTGTCATTTTTATTCAATATTCTTTTCCAAAGTTTTGTCATATCTTTACTTCCACTTTGGTTTAGCTTTTCTTGCTTATACCTTTTCTTGCTTGTCTTTCTTGTTTCCTCTAGTTTTGTGGTGAATTGTTCTTTGACTAAGTGTGGTTTGCTTTGGCATCTTTCACTTGAGGCTCATCCAATCCACAAGAGAGGCTTGGTAAAGGAAGGATATATTTTCTTGGAGTGGTTTGAGAGATTTTACATCATTGCCGCAAGCTATATTTGTTTTTCACCTTGTTTTTCTAACTTTGTTTTCTATAATAGTTTCTTCTTTGTGTTTTTGTGTTTCATTTTATCATGGCTAATCTTTCTAGTGGAGAATCATCTAAGCCTCACTCACCTCAAAAAGCATACCTAATTGGTGAATTAAAGGATGCTAAACTAACAATTGCACAAAAAGATGAGGCATTAAGACAAATGGAGGCAAGGCTCCAAAGATTGGAGTTGGACCGTGAAGAGATGCATCACCACCGTGAGAGAAGACAACACCATCATCATAGGCATACTTCAAGGTCTTCACAAAATTCTTATGGATATCATGAAGAAAATGCTTGGAGGATGCATCACCATCATGAAGATAGGCGCCAAAATGTGGCTAAGCCTTTTATGCCTTATGTAAAATTACCTAGTTTTAGTGGTGAAGGAGATCCTAATGTGTATTTAGGATGGAAGGCTAAGGTAGAGCAAATATTTTTTGTACATGAGGTCCAAGAAGACCAAAAGGTTAAGCTAGCCTCCCTAGAATTTATGGACTATGCCATGCAATGGTGGCACAAAACTCTCATGGACATTGGGCTAAACAAGAGGCCGCCCGTGGTCTCTTGGGATGATTTAAAAGCTTACATGCGCGCTAGATTTGTGCCTCTACACTTTAGGAAAGACCTATTGTTGAAGCTCCAACGGCTTCACCAAGGCACGCTAAGTGTGGATGCTTATTATAAAGAACTTGAAACGCTTTTAACTAGAGCCAATATGCATGAGAATGATGAAGCTAAAATGGCTAGATTTGTTAGTGGTCTTAGAAGGGATATCCAAGATGTTGTAGAACTTAATGAGTATTCTTCTTTAGAAAATTTGGTTCACCTTGCCATCAAGGTAGAAACTCAACTTGCAAGGAAAAATTCTTTTAAAAATACTCATAATGATGGCTTTTACAATTCATCTTGGAAAAACAAAGGAAAATCTTTTTCAAAAATTCCTTCAAAAGATTCTACTTTCAAACCTAGAGATTCTAAGCCTTCAACTTCTACTCCTAAATCACCAACTAAATCTTCAAGTACAAAGTGTTTCAAATGTTTAGGCTATGGTCATATAGCGGCTAATTGTCCTTCCAAAAGGACTATGATGATGCGTGATGGGGTGGTTGTGAGTGAGCATAGTTCGGATTCCTCTAGACCTTCCACACCTCCTAGGTCCCCAAGTGAGCATGAGAGTGAAAGTCCACTTGAAGGCGACTTATTAGTAGTGAGACGAATGCTTGGCCAAGTTTTAAAACCTTTTGAAGAGAGCCAAAGAGAAAATATTTTCCATACAAGATGTCTCATTAATGATAAGTTGTGTTCTTTGATTGTGGATGGGGGGAGTTGCACAAATGTGGCTAGTACAAGAGTGGTAGTTAAGCTTGGATTGTCTACTATCTCTCATACAAAGCCCTATAAACTACAATGGTTAAGTGAGGTTCGAGAAATCATAGTTAACAAACAAGTCCTCATTGCTTTTTCCATTGGTAAATACAAAGATGAGGTCTTGTGTGATGTTGTCCCAATGGAAGCAACACATGTTCTTTTAGGTAGGCCATGGCAATATGATAGAAAATTTTTTCATGATGGCTTTACCAACAAAATTTCTTTTACCTTCCATGGGCACAAGGTCATACTTAAGTCTCTTTCTCCAAAGGAAGTCCATGAGGACCAAATTAAAATGAAGCAAAAGAGAGAGCATGAAAATGATAAAAAAAAAAGTTCCAAGAGAAGCCTTCTCATGACTACTCAAGAAGTTAAAAAGGTAATAGTTGCTCAAAAGCCTATTTTTTTAGTTATTCCTAGTATTATTGATCGTGAGTCGGCTAAGGATAGTCCCACATGTTTGGACAATTTGGTGAAGGAATTTGAAGATGTGTTTCAAGATCCTCCTAATGGCTTACCACCTTTAAGAGGGATTGAACACCAAATAGACTTCATTCCCGGGGCTTCTTTACCAAATCGCCCAGCATATAGGACCAATCCCACAGAGACCAAAGAAATTCAACAACAAGTTGAGGGATTAATTGCTAAGGGATGGGTACAAGATAGCATGAGCCCATGTGCTATGCCTGTCATCCTTGTTCCTAAAAAGGATGGGTCATGGAGAATGTGTACGGATTGTCGCGCTATAAATAACATTACAATCAAATATATGCATCCCATTCCTAGGTTAGATGACTTGTTGGATGAATTACATGGGTCTAAAATATTTTCCAAGATTGATCTTAAAAGTGGTTATAACCAAATCCGGATTAAACCGGGGGATGAATGGAAAACCGCTTTTAAGACCAAATTTGGTTTATATGAGTGGTTGGTCATGCCTTTTGGCTTGACTAATGCTCCTAGTACCTTCATGCGACTCATGCATCATGTCTTAAGACCATTCATTGGCAAGTTTGTTGTGGTTTATTTTGATGATATTCTTATATATCGTTTGTCTTTGAAAGATCATGAGAAGCATGTTAGGGAAGTTTTAGAAACCCTTAGGAAGGAACATTTGTATGCTAATCTTGCTAAATGTATGTTTGCACTTGATCATATAGAATTCCTAGGGTTTGTTGTAAGTTATAAAGGGGTGCATGTTGATCAAACAAAGGTTGCAGCAATTCAACATTGGCCAACACCCTCCAATGTTAGTGAAGTACGAAGTTTTCATGGACTTGCTAGCTTTTATAGGCGGTTTGTGAAAGACTTTAGTACTATTGCTGCACCTCTCAATGCTATAGTAAAGAAGGATGTGGTCTTTAAGTGGGGACAAGAGCAAGAAAAAGCTTTTGTGACTTTAAAAGAAAAATTGACTAAGGCCCCCATCTTAGCCCTTCCTAACTTTGCTAAAACATTTGAGATTGAGTGTGATGCCTCTAATATAGGCATTGGGGCTGTCCTCCTTCAAGAGGGCCACCCCATAGCTTATTTTAGTGAGAAACTCAAAGGGAGTCATATCAATTACTCCACTTATGATAAAGAACTTTATGCTCTTGTTCGAGCTTTGCAAAATTGGCAACATTATCTTTTTCCTAAGGAATTTGTGATCCATAGTGATCATGAGTCCCTAAAATATTTGAAAGGCCAAAGCAAGCTTAATAAGAGACATGCCAAGTGGGTGGAGTTTATTGAAAAGTTTCCTTATGTGATCAAACATAAACAAGGTAAAATTAATGTGGTTGCTGATGCTCTTTCAAGAAGACACACCTTGTTAAATGTTTTGGATGTTCAATATTTAGGTTTTGATCACATAAAGGAACTATATCATGATGACTTAGATTTCTCACTTATCTATCAAGAGTGTTCCAAAGGAGGACACAAAGACTTTTTCTTACATAATGGTTTTCTTTTCAAAGGAAAAAGACTTTGTGTTCCCCATGGTTCTATACGACAATCTCTTGTTAGAGAGTCTCATGAGGGTGGGCTTATGGGACATTTTGGGGTTGCTAAGACTTTAGAAACATTGCATGAACATTTCTTTTGGCCTCACATGCGAAAATCCGTACATAGCTTTTGTGATAAACGTATAGCATGTAGGAAGGCTAAATCTAAAGTCCATCCCCATGGTTTATATACCCCTCTTCCTATCCCATCAATGCCTTGGGTAGATATTTCAATGGATTTTATCTTAGGTCTTCCCAAGACATCGACAGGAAAGGATTCTATCTTTGTGGTAGTGGACCGCTTTTCTAAGATGGCTCATTTTATTCCTTGCCACAAAGTAGATGACGCTTGTTATATTGCAAATCTCTTCTTTAAGGAAGTTGTTCGTTTGCATGGGCTTCCTAGAAGTATTGTATCCGACAGGGATTCAAAGTTTTTAAGCCACTTTTGGAGGACCTTATGGGGCAAACTTGGCACAAAACTTTTGTTTTCTACTACTTGCCACCCCCAAACTGATGGTCAAACAGAGGTGGTCAATAGAACTTTGGGTCAAATGTTAAGATGCTTTATTTCCGGGAACCCAAGGGTTTGGGAGAATTTACTACCTCATATTGAGTTTTCTTATAATAGAGTAGTAAATTCTACAACTGCCCATTCTCCTTTTGAGGTTGTTTATGGGTTCAACCCTTTAACACCTCTAGATCTTCTTCCAATACCTGTACTTGATGAGATTTTATGCAAGGATGGTTTTGAAAAAGCTTATTTTATTAAAGACTTGCATAATCACATCAAGTTACAAATTGAGAAGAAAGTTGGCAAATATGCTGAAAATGCCAACAAAAGGCGTAAGGCATTAATCTTTGAACCTGGCAATTGGGTTTGGCTACACTTGAGGAAGGATAGATTCCCTACTCAAAGGAAGTCCAAACTTATGCCTCGAGGAGATGGTCCGTTTCAGGTCATCAAGAGGATTAAAGATAATGCCTATGAGTTAGATATGCCTGATACATTTCTTGGAAGTAATTCTTTTAATATTAGTGATCTAACTCCCTTTTCTGCAGGTCTTCCAAATTCGTGGACGAATTCTCTCCAACTCGGGGAGCATGATGAAGACCAAGTAGAGGAGGCGCCTGAGGCCCAAGCCCATGAAGCCCAAGCCCAACCAATTAGCTCAACATCCTTCATGCCTCAAAGGATGACTAGGAGCAAGGCTAAAGCTTTGGGAGAAGAGCATCAATGGATGTCTCTTTTTGTAATTACTTGTGTATAGTTTTTTAGTAGAACTTTGAAGGAAGGTGTAGGAATTAAAATAAGGGGTGTTAATGTACAAAAACAAGTCACACCTTCCATGTGACATAAAGAGTAGGTGTAGGTGTAGTTTTAGGAGGTGCCAAAGTAGAAATCAAGTCACACCTCCCTTGTGACATGTGTTTTGGCTCCAAATTCAAATGCTTCTCATTTGAATTTTCCCACTTTAATTTCAGCCCTCTCACACTATAAATAGAGGTGCTATGCTCATGTAAAAGAAGATTGAATTTAGAGTAAAGTTACTATACACAAATTTGTGTGAGTGTGAGAATTGCTTTCTCCTTTCTAGTCTCATCTTGTGAGTTTTGGGAGCTCTCAAGTGGCGGCAAATCTGCACTTATCTTGGATCATCACCTCCAAGTGGCGTGTCCATTCCCAATCCATGGCTATAACCACATAAGTTTCATCTTCTTTCATCTTCCATAGTCATTTCAATCGGTTGTTTTGATTCTATGTCTTGTTCTTGAATTTCAATCGATTCTTTTGTTTCAATTTGTGTTTCCATTCTGTTTTTTGTGTTTAAATTTTGCACCTATTCTTTTTTTGAGTTCAGCACCTTGTTCTTCATTCATTCATCACCATTAATTGTGTTTTAACCTTGGACCTTTGGAAATGAACCTTCACATCTACTTAACACTTGTTAAGTTAATGTCCAGTGGGGATTTTCCTTAGGTGACTCACTCTAAATTGCTAAGAATCTTGATCCTAATTCTAAGAAAGTGTCACAAATATAATGAACCTAAAATCAACTCACATCAACCTCTCTCCTAGATGGTGACACGTGGAGGCACACAGCCGGCATCTACCGTACACGCGTCACACCTGGAGGGCTTCTGCGCTTCTCTCTGTGCGGGCCGCATTCTCCCAGGAGAGCGCCAGGCGCATCCTGCCTGCATGGCCTCGCCGCACGTCCTCTGAGTGGGCATCATGCGAGGTGCGTGCGCAACGTTCTCGCTGGGAACCCTGATGACCGATCGCCCTCTGCATGCACTTACGACCGACCTCCCTCTGCATGCATTTACGACCGATCTCCCTCTTAACGCCCGATCGCGCTCTTCATGCAGTCACACCCGATCGGTGCCTCATAACTTCCCCTGATGACCGGGCGGTGCCTCATGACTATCCACCGACGTCCGTGCGGTGCCTCATGACTATCCACCGACGTCCGTGCGGTGCTTCCAGGCGCTTATCTATGCTCTGAACTGGGAGTGGTGGCCACTGGGTATCTGACTACCGATCACCGTTCTAGGTGATCTCCTCCCTGATTCACTTGCTCTTTCTACCACGTGCCACCCTGTGCATGGTCCACGTGGTCAACGGCTGCTGACGTCATCAACTACTGATGACCGACCGGATCACAAGCCCCCCAGTCTCGAGCTGTGAACTTGTTCTCAGCGAAGAGACTAAGTGGTCGCGCCCTCGGTCTACGTGGCAAGTGGGGTCACACCACGCGCTGCTCACGTATTTGCTCCTCGGCGTCACGACTTCCATACTTTATCTCTCGACACATGGACACATTAATGGCCCCCACTGAGTGTCGCTACCGTTTCCTTCATTCAACAGAAGCGTGCACATCCCTCTGGATCATCTAGAGATTAACCTTTTCTGTTTTCTTCTTCTCAACCGCGCTAGGGCTCGCTGCGTTTCTCCTCTTTAACTCTCTGCATGTGATTAACTGTTAACTAGCTTAGGCTTTAGCGCGATCTCACTGCAACCCCTCAAACTTGGCTTCTGACTTGATCGCGGCTAACTGTTACCTTAGCATTGCCTTCAACATAACTTCGTGCTGGATGACTGACTTAACGGGGCCTAAACGCTTCGGCTTCACGCAGCAGAACTTGCTTCTACCACCGACCACCGATTAGCATGTTAGTGCGCCACCGATCAGTCATCGCGCTTCTGGCTTCGCTACACTTCTCTGCCACACCAGCGTTGAGTGCATAGAGGGCCTGAACACCAACTATGAAGCCTGTGTTTTAGGGAAGAGAAGTGCTTCTCGGTGACCCCTCTTGCCTTAACCTTGCTGTAAGAAGTCGTGGGTGAGGTCTTGCTTCTCTCACCTCAGCCTCGCTGTACAAAGTCGAGGTGAGGACTTGGTTCTCTCGCCTCGGCCTCGCTATAAAAAGCAAAGGGAAGGGACTAGGTTCTCTTGCCTCAACCTTGCTGTAAGAAGCAGAGGAAGAGGACTTGGTTCTCTTGCCTCAACCTTGCTGTAAGAAGCAGAGGAAGAGGACTTGGTTCTCTTGCCTCAACCTTGCTGTAAGAAGCAGAGGAAGAGGACTTTTCTCTCGCCTCAACCTTGCTGTGAAAAGCAGAGGAAGAGGACTTGGTTCTCTTGCCTCAACCTTGCTGTAAGGTGTAAGGACCCAGAAAATTTTATTGGAATGAAAGTGTTATATTTAAATAATTTCAGAAGATGTTATTATTTAAAATACAAAGAGCTGGTAAACGAAGTTTCATAGTAGTCGGACCTCGGACGTCGCCCAAGATCTGGGGTCAGCTGGTAGAGGTCGGTCGGATGACGTGTGGATCAAGAAGAGTAAAGGAAGAAAAGTGTAGTTTAGAAGACTATGATCGCCGGTCGCCTACTACACATGATTGTTGCTGTGATTTGGAATCATTCATTTAAGTGTTATATGATGTGTGGAATGTTGTGAATGGGGGGTCAAGACATAGTATTTTCAGGAAAGGAAATACCGTGTTGAGATTTGGTTGTGAAGTGTATTGATCTGTAAGTATCCTGTGAATGGGGCGATCCTGACTCTGCTGAGATAATGGAATCACATAGAGGAAGTTACTCAGTTGGTGAGAGTCGAAGGAGGTTCATATGAATGGGTGAGTCGTGTGAAACAGAACGAGCTCGGCCTGTCTTATGGATTAACCCTGTCATACTGTGAGAGTGATGAATTGAGATCGAGATTGTGTTGATGCGCATGGCTGTGGAATCATTACAGCCAATTAAGTATGACAGGTGCATGTCCCTGGATGCTAGGTTCAACGCACGAGTCTTCCGGAAGTGGTGTCAAGTGTCTTGTGTGATGAGTCAGTGAAGTCTAACGTGAGAAATGAGAAACTTTGAATTGATAGACACTTGATATATGTTGTGATTTTAATGACCTTCGAGGAATCGTGCAATATGTGTTTAGTTGATGGTTTATGTGGGTATCTTAAAATTGTTTTACCTTGATTTTAAAGTTCATATCTAACTCTTTTTAAATGTCTAGCTTACCCTGTGCTTCTTTTGTGGTGTTTGGCTTTTTCTTAAACCTGTAATGATCGTGTATAATTTACACGGGAGCAGATGATGTTGCAGGAAGTAGAGCTCCTTAGTGAATTGTCGCTGGAAGGAGATCGCCTGTTTTCTATTTCCGTTGGGCGATCACCCCTTTTGCTGCTTTCTGATAGGAGATCGCCTATATGATAGGAGATCGCCCTTCTAATAGGAGATCGCCCTTCTGTCAGGAGATCGCCTATCTTTCTGTTGTATTGTAATTTGTTTATGTTTTAATGGAAAAGTGATCGTATTTGTATTAAACTCCCTGTGGGGAGAAACTTTATTTACATATATATAATTTTGTTCACTTCAATCTATTTGCCACCTTTATTTTCATTTTATATTTATTTCAAAGTAATTTGGCGGGATGTTACATTAATGGTATCAGAGCAGTTCGTCCTTAGGATGACCTGAGGGCTGTGGATCCATTGTGTTTCTTCTGCTCATGAAATTTATTTGAGTTTAAAATAACAACTATAGTGAAAAGTTTTCAAACGTTTTTGTATTGAAATTTTGTGTGTGCTTTGGTGAATATATGCTCTAACTGAAAATCTTAGTATTAAGAATGAGAAGATCTTGATAAAGTAGTGAGGGTGCACACTCATAACTGGATCGAGATGATTCTCAATCTTAATTCCAAAGGTTTGATGTTTAGCATACCTTGAATTCTGGTGTGATTTACTTCATTTTATTGAGTGTTTACGTATTGATTGAAAGTGGTTGTTTGAATTGATGATTGTATACCAGTAGTTGTATGGTGTTTTGTTTAAGTTTATCAGCACTATGACTCTGTTGATGAGCTCAAATTCTTAATGACTTTGAGATGCTGACCTTTGGAAGGTCTAGCTGTTACCTCCTGAATGAATTGATTTCTTATCGATCTCATTCTTGTAGTTGTAGGGAATATAGAAACCTATAGTTCCAAATCTGAAACGAAGAGTGATGGCAAGTAAACCTCCTACCCCTCCCCAACCTTCTTCGGAAATGGGCCAGATTGCCAAGGCTATAGAGATGACGGCAAATGCTATCCAACAACAGAATACGGTAATGGCTCAGATTCTTCAGGCTGTAATGCATCATTGGGAAACTGCTCGGTCGGATGGAACAGCTTCCCACGTCGGTCAGCCTCAGGAACGGATGGGACTGACCGAGTTCATGAGGCACAACCCACCCAAGCTCAGTGGGAATGCTACCCCTGATCAAGCAGATCCGTGGATCAGGGAGTTTCATGCCTTAGTAGGGAAGGCAAAGGTGGTGGAGACCCTGGAGAGGAGTGATTCCAGAGTAATCAGACCATGCCCAAGGGGTCCCTCCAGTGGGAAGGCCAAGGTACAGCACCCACGACGCAAGCCTTATGCGAGACCTCCACCACATCGGACAGGAGCAGATCCGCCCCAGTTTCAGCAGTAACAACCCTGGAAACTTAAATGTTTCCACTGTGGTGGACCACACACAGCCAATGTGTGCCCCAAGAGAGATTCAGAGAGGAGATGTTTTGCCTGTCAAAAGACGGGACACGTTGCTAGAGATTGTCCTACCCAGAATAGGATGACTCAACCCAGTGGATCCCAACAGTTGAGGAATGGAGGCAGTCGACCTCAGGCAGCAGGGAGAGTGTTTGCCATGCCTGGAGCGGAGGCATCTCAGTCAGGTAACTTAGTACAGAGTGTTGCTCTATAGCTGGTAGATGCGTTAGAATTTTGTTTGATTCTGGAGCGACACACTCCTTTGTGTCAAGCCTGTGTGTAGCCGAGTTGGGCCTTCTAGTGAAGGAGTTACCGTTTGAACTGTTGGTCCCTACACCTGCGTCAGGACAGGTGTTGACCTCTACAGTTTGCCCCGAATGTCCAGTGATAGAAGAGGGACGCAGATTCAAAGTGAATTTGATCTGCCTACCTCTTCAGGATCTGGATGTTATCCTAGGAATGGATTGGCTATCTGCCAATCACATTCTCATAGGTCGCGGTAGGCAGAAAATTAGCGTTTCCAGATCTCCAAGAGTCAGATGTGATATCTGCTCAGCATGGGTAGTCGGAGTTGGGAGAAAATAGCGAGGTGCTTCATGATCCTAGCTCGGTTGGGAGTGAAGAATGAAGAGGACGTAAGCAAGATACCTTGGTGAAAGATTTCATGGAAGTATTTCCAGAAGAAATACCTGGATTACCTCCTAAGAGAGAGGTGAACTCTCTATTGATTTGGTACCTGGAGCTGGACCAGTGTCAATGACTCCAGCTGAGTTGATGGAATTAAAGAAGGAAGTGTAAGTTAGATTTAGTGTACCAAGGTTTAGTTTCAGCTACATATAAGTTATGGAGAGTATATAAGCTGAATGTTGAGGGTTTAAGGACTTAAGCATGTGTATCCATGGGAAGTACCGGGGTTAAGTTCCAAGAATGAAAGAATGAATTTTCTTTTATTTGAAGCTTGGGAGATGTTTATGTCGATGAAACAGCATGAGATGACTCTAGCTTAACCACAAGCTTAAAAGGAAAGAGGAGATATTGTATTTATGTCTAAAGTTCTTTTAGCCAGAGAAATTTGCTGAAAAATACCAAGTAGAGAAGTTACTGGGATAAGAGAGAAAGCTTCACGCAGAATGGATGCTGTTTTGTGGATCGTGATTTGGAAGATGAGTATGGAAATGGTGGGTTGAGATTTAAGGCTCCTGATGCAGTAACTCCCCTGAACTTGGCAAATGAGGATGCAGTTCTGCCTGTGAACGTAGAAGAGAAGGAGGAAATGGCTATGGATAGAATAAGGGTAAGTCGTGTTATGATGATGTTGAGTTCTTCTAGCAATATTAGTAAATTGCAGAAAGTGGGAGGTGGAAGCAGAACTTTCCGTGCCTTGTGTTTCTAATGAGATGGGATTTGCAGCTAATCCTTTAGATGGGCGGTTGTGGTGGTCAGCGTTTCGTTTCTGATTTTAGAAACAATGCTGCATTGTCAGCTGTATCTGTTCTTCCTGGTCGGTGCTAGTATAGGGGTACGCTGGCGTGATGGTGGCGTTGCAGAATGCTGATTTAGATGAAAAATCTGGAGTGTGTCTCCAAGGCTGCTGGAGGTCCAGTGCGATGAGTTGCTTGATAAAGAGGTAACGCAGAAACTAGAGGAATGAGTCTCTTCGTTTAGAGTGGCAGACGCTGATTTATTTGGGTATGCGATGTTCAGACCGCTTAACAGTCAAGCCATGCTCTCCTTAACGCCATTCAGGTCGCCCTCTTGAGTTTGAATCAGCATTGTATGCCTGGTGGTATGACGAGTGGCGGGAAGGTGTTGTGATTGCAGTTAATGTCGGTAGTAGATGGATCTTCACCGGATTGCTCTACCTTAGAAAGTGAATCATCATCCATCCCCAAAGTTGAAGTTGCTAAGAAGGTGAGCAAGAATCGTTTGGTTGGGAACCCTTGTGGATCTGGAAAATATGAAGAGAATAACTTTGAGGGAGCCACTCTATGTCGCTCATGAGGACAAGGATAATAACTCTTGTAGAGGCAGTGATGATGTTGACAATGAGGAGAAGACCTTTGGAGTTTGCTGCTGGAGACCATGTGTTCATGAGAGTGACACCAACCAAGGGTGTAGGAAGAGTGATCAGACCAAAGAAGTTGTCCCCTAAGTTCGTGGGACCATATCAGACCTTAAGGAGGATTGGTCCTGTGGCTTACGAGATCGCCCTGCCTCCCCAGTTAGCGAATCTGCACAATGTCTTTCACGTATCACAGCTGAGGAGGTACATGGCAGACCCTAGTCACGTATTAAAAGTGGACGACGTGCAGATCGGGTGATCCAACATGGGAAATAGAAGAAACCACGAGAGAAGCCCATCCATACCTCCTTTCCTTATAATTCAATTTTCGGGGACGAAAATTTTTCTTGTTGGGGAGATTGTAAGGACCCAGAAAATTTTATTGGAATGAAAGTGTTATATTTAAATAATTTCAGAAGATGTTATTATTTAAAACACAAAGAGCTGGTAAACGAAGTTTCATAGTAGTCGGACCTCGGACGTCGCCCAAGATCTGGGGTCAACTGGTAGAGGTCGGTCGGATGACGTGTGGATCAAGAAGAGTAAAGGAAGAAAAGTGTAGTTTAGAAGACTATGAGATCGCCGGGGCGCGAGGACGTCGCCAGGGCGCTCGAGGCATGTGGACGTCGCCAGGGCGCGCGAGGCATGTGGACGTCGCCAGGGCGCGCGAGGCATGTGGATGTCGCCAGGGCGCGCGAGGCATGTGGATGTCGCCAGGGCGCGCGAGGCATGCGGGCAACGCCGGGGCGCGAGAGGCATGCGGGCGTCGTCGGGGCGCGAGGCTTGAGGCATCGCCGGGTCGCGAGAGGCACGCGGGCGTCGCCAGGGAGAGACATCGGTCGTCTTCCAGGGAGAGACATCGGTCGTCTTCCAGGGAGAGACATTGGTCGTTCGCTAGTATGAGACCTCAGTGGATAGTCATCGCGCGAGCGGTCATCGGTGGAAGGTTATCGCGCGATGTCGAGCTTCACACAGAGAAAGTGGGACCCAGACTCCCAGCATGAAACGTCCTGCACGCGCGCCACGTGGACAAAAAGGGTGGTTCAGAGTGGTGACATCAGAATGTTGGCATGCGCAGGAGACAACAGTGGTCGTACTGTTCAGGGCAGTGGTTGGCATGCACAAGAGACAACAGTGGTCGTACTGTTCAGGGCAGCGGTTGGCATGCACAAGCGACAACAGTGGTCGTACTGTTCAGGGCAGTGGTTGTCAGGCTTTCCTGCAGAAGGGGCAGCAGCAGCAGCATACGTGGACAGGTAGGCTTGGATTCAAAAGCCACTGCGGGAAGGCAAAGAGCGTTTTCAGTGACTCAAGAGTGAAAGAGTGCCTACATCTTCCTCCCTCCCTTCTTCTCTCTTTTGCGTTGTGACTCAGGCAACCTCCAGCATCAGTGCGACGAGCGACGTTTGCCCTTAGAGCACCTGGGAGGTCCTCTGCAAGTTCTACAAACCAAACGCTGAAAAACAGAGCTAAGGCATCCTTTAAGCTCGGTGGATTTTTGAGCTCTCGGTGTTTTGCGCAAGTCCAGGTAAGGGAAGCTAGCCTTCATTTTCAATACAAGCCGTAGATTAGCTGTTTCTGAAGTAAGGGCGATGTGGTCGCCGGTTTTAAGCTCTTTTTCGTGAGGCTTTGTTCTATGTGGTTGGGCGACGTGGTCGCCGGTTTTAAACTCTATTTCACGATACTCTGTTTTATATGTGGGGCAACGTGATCACCGGTTTTAATGCAGATTTCGAAATCCCCTGTTTTAGTATCGTTTTGAAAACTGTTTGAGATTGAAAGGTGAAATACATTTGATATTCGAAAATCTGAACCTTTGAAATGACTGTTGCTGTGATTTGGAATCATTCATTTAAGTGTTATATGATGTGTGGAATGTCGTGAATGGGGGGTCAAGACATAGTATTTTCAGGAAAGGAAATACCGTGTTGAGATTTGGTTGTGAAGTGTATTGATCTGTAAGTATCCTGTGAATGGGGCGATCCTGACTCTGCTGAGATAATGGAATCACATAGAGGAAGTTACTCAGTTGGTGAGAGTCGAAGGAGGTTCATATGAATGGGTGAGTCGTGTGAAACAGAACGAGCTCGGCCTGTCTTATGGATTAACCCTGTCATACTGTGAGAGTGATGAATTGAGATCGAGATTGTGTTGATGCGCATGGCTGTGGAATCATTATAGCCAATGAAGTATGACAGGTGCATGTCTCTGGATGCTAAGTTCAACGCACGAGTCTTCCGGAAGTAGTGTCAAGTGTCTTGTGTGATGAGTCAGTGGAAGTCTGGCGTGAGAATGAGAAACTTTGAATTGATAGACACTTGATATATGTGGTGATTTTAATGACCTTCGAGGAATCGTGCAATATGTGTTTAATTGATGGTTTACGTGGGTATCTTGAATTTGTTTTACCTTGATTTTAAAGTTCATATCTAACTCTTTTTAAATGTCTAGCTTACCCTGTGTTTCTTTTGTGTTGTGTTCGGCCTTTTCTTAAACCTGTAATGATCGTGTATAATTTACACGGGAGCAGATGATGTTGCAGGATGTAGAGCTCCTTAGTGAATCGTCGCTGGAAGGAGATCGCCTGTTTTCTATTTCCGTTGGGAGATCACCCCTTTTGCTGCTTTCTGATAGGAGATCGCCTATATGATAGGAGATCGCCCTTCTAATAGGAGATCACCCTTCTGTCAGGAGATCGCCTATCTTTCTATTGTATTGTATTTTGTTTATGTTTTAATGGAAAAGTGATCGTATTTGTATTAAACTCCCTGTGAGGAGAAACTTTATTTACATATATATAATTTTATTCACTTCAATCTATTTGTTACTTTTATTTTCATTATATAAATATGAATAGTATTTTTGGCGGGATGTTACAGTGCCAAAGTGAGAGAAGAAGTCACACCTTCCTCATGACTTGTTTAGGTGTCGTATTTCATTTGAATTTGGGGGGAATTTAGAATTCATTTAGCTTGCATTTCAGCACCTTCACACTATAAATTAAGGTGCTGCCCTTGTATTTTTCAGATTGGAAATTATTAGTAAGAAAACTCTACTCATTTTTTTGAGAGCATTTGTGAGCACTTGTGTGTCTCTTCTTCCTTGCTTCATCTTGAGAGCTCTTGGAACTCAAGTGGCAGCATCACACTCTTATCTTGAAGCAATCCAACCTTCAAGTGGCGAGATCATCTCCAAGTCTCCTCTTCATAAGTTTTCTAATCCATTCTCCATTCCATTTCCTATTTTGTGCTTATCTTGCAATTCTATTCGGTGTTTTTTTGTTAGGCGATCACCCTTTTGCTGTCTTCTGATAGGAGATCGCCCTCTTCTGATAGGAGATCGCCTGCCTTTCTATTTTACTGTATTTTATTTGAGTTTAAGTTTTTGGAAAATTTGACCGATTATGTATTAAACTCCCTGTGAGGAGAAAACTTCATTACATATATATAATTATGTTCACTTCAAAATATTTGTTTACCTTTATTTCGTTTTATAATTATTCCAAAGTATTTGGCGGGATGTTACATTAATGGTATCAGAGCAGTTCGTCCTTAGGATGACCTGAGGGCTGTGGATCCATTGTGTTTCTTCTGCTCATGAAATTTATTTGAGTTTAAAATAACAATTATAGTGAAAAGTTTTCAAACGTTTTTGTATCAAAATTTTGTGTGTGCTTTAGTGAATATATGCCCTAACTGAAAATCTTAGTATTAAGAATGAAAGGATCTTGATAAAGTGGTGAGGGTGCACACTCATAACTGGATCGAGATGATTCTCAATCTTAATTCCAAAGGTTTGATGTTTAGCATACATTGAATTCTGGTGTGATTTATTTCATTCTATTGAGTGTTCTTGCAATTGACTAAAAGTGGTTGTTTGGATTGATGGATTGTATACCAGTAGCTGTTCTGGTGTTTTGTTTGAGGTTATAAGTATTGTGATTCTGTTGATGAGCTTAAATTCTTAATGACTTTGAGATGCTGACCTTTGTAAGGTCTAGACGTTACCTCCTGAATGAATTGATTTCTTATCGATCTCATTCTTGTAGTTGTAGGGAATATAGGAATCTTATAGTTTCAAAATCTGAAACGAAGAAAGATGGCAAGTAAACCTCCTACCCCTCCCCAACCTTCTTCGGAAATGGGCCAGAGTGCCAAGGCTATAGAGATGATGGCAAGTGCTATCCAACAACAGAATACGGTAATGGCTCAGATTCATCAGGCTGTAATGCACCACTGGGAAACTGCTCGGTCGGCTGAAACAAATTCCCACGTCGGTCAGCCTCAAGAACAGATGGGACTGACCGAATTCATGAGGCACAACCCACCCAAGTTCAGTGAGAATGCTACCCCTGATCAAGCAGATCCGTGGATCAGGGAGTTTCATGCCTTAGTAGAGAAGGCAAAGGTGGTGGAGACCCTGGAGAGGAGTGATTCCAGAGTAATCAGATCACACCCAGGGGGTCCCTCCAGTGGGAAGGCCAAGGTGCAGCACCCACAAAGCAAGCCTTATGCGAGACCTCCACCACATCGGGCAGGAGCAGTTCTGCCCCAGTTTCAGCAGCAACAACCATGGAAACCAAGATGTTTCCGTTGTGGTGGGTCACATAACGTCAAGGTGTTCCCCAAGGGGAATTCAGAGAAAGGATGCTTCAAATGCCAAAAGATGGGACATATTGCTAGAAAGTGTCCTAACAAGAATAGGGTGACTCAACCTGGTGGTTCTCGGCAGTTTAGGAATGAAAACCGTAGGCCGCAGACAGCAGGGAGAGAGTTTGCTATGTCAGGAGCTGAGGCATCTCAGTCAGGTAACTTAGTACAAGGTGTTTACTCTATAGCTGGTAGATGCGTTAGAATTTTGTTTGATTCCGGAGCGACACACTCTTTTGTGTCAAGTCTGTGTGTAGCTGAGTTGGGCCTTCTAGTGAAGGAGTTACCTTTCGAACTGTTGGTCTCTACACCTGCATCAAGACAGGTTGCGACCTCCATAGTTTGCTCTGAATGTCCAGTGATGGTAGAGGGACGCACGTTCAAAGTAAGTTTGATCTGCCTACCTCTTCAGGATCTGGATGTTATCCTAAGAATGGATTGGCTATCTGCCAATCACATTCTCATAGATTGCGGTAGGCAGAAAATTAGCGTTTCCAGATCTCCAAGAGTCAGATGTGATATCTGCTCAGCATGGGTGGTCGGAGTTGGGAGAAAGGGGCGAGGTGCTTCATGATCCTAGCTCGGTTGGGAGTGAAGAATGAAGAGGACGTAAGCAAGATACCTTGGTGAAAGATTTCATGGATGTATTTCCAGAAGAAATACCTGGATTACCTCCTAAGAGAGAGGTGGAACTCTCTATTGTTTTGGTACCTGGAGCTGGACCAGTGTCAATGGCTCCAGCTGAGTTGATGGAATTAAAGAAGGAAGTGTAAGTTAGATTTAGTGTACCAAGGTTTAGTTTCAGCTACATATAAGTTATGGAGAGTATATAAGCAGAATGTTGAGGGTTTAAAGACTTAAGCATGTGTATCCATGGGAAGTACCGGGGTTAAGTTCCAAGAATGAAAGAATGAACTTTCTTTTATTTGAAGCTTGGGAGATGTTTATGTCGATGAAACAGCATGAGATGACTCTAGCTTAACCACAAGCTTAAAAGGAAAGAGGAGATATTGTATTTATGTCTAAAGTTCAATTAGACAGAGAAATTTGCTGAAAAATACCTAGTAGAGAAGTTACTGGGATAAGAGAGAACGCTTCACGCAGAATGGATGCTGTTTTGTGGATCGTGATTTGGAAGATGAGTATGGAAATGGTGGGTTGAGATTTAAGGCTCCTGATGCAGTAAGTCTCCTGAACTTGGCAAATGAGGATGCAGTTCTGCCTGTGAACGTAGAAGGGAAGGAGGTAATGGCTATGGATAGAATAAGGGTAAGCCGTGTTATGATGATGTTGAGTTCTTCTAGCAATGTTAGTAAATTGCAGAAAGTGGGAGGTGGAAGCAGAACTTTCCGTGCCTTGTGTTTCTAATGGGATGGGATTTGCAGCTAATCCTTTAGATGGGCAGTTGTGGTGGTCAGCGTTTCGTTTCTGATTTTAGAAACGATGCTGCATTGTTAGCTGTATCTGTTCTTCCAGGTCGGTGCTAGTATAGGGGTACTCTGGCGTGATGGTGGCGTTGCAGAATGCTGATTTAGATGAAAAATCTGGAGTGTGTCTCCAAGGCTGCTGGAGGTCCAGAACGATGAGTTGCTTGATAAAGAGGGACCGCAGAAACTAGAGGAATGAGTCTCTTCGTTTAGAGTGGCAGCCACTGATTAATTTGGGTATACGATGTTCAGACCGCTTAACAGTCAAGCCATGCTCTCCTGAACGCCATTCAGGTCGCCCTCTTGAGTTTGAATCAGCAGTGTATGCCTGGTGGTATGATGAGTGGCGGGAAGGTGTTGTGACTGCAGCTAATGTCGGTAGTAGATGGATCTTCGCCGGATTGCTCTACCTTAGAAATTGAATCATCATCCATCCCCAAAGTTGAAGTTGCTAAGAAGGTGAGCAAGAATCGTTTGGTTGGGAAACCCTTGTGGATCTGGAAAATATGAAGAGAATAACTTTGAGGGAGCCACTCTATGTCGCTCATGAGGACAAGGATAATAACTCTTGTAGAGGCAGTGATGATGTTGACAATGAGGAGAAGACCTTTGGAGTTGTAGTTGGAGATCATGCATTTATGAAAGTGACACCGACCAAGGGTGTAGGACGAGCTATCAGATCAAAGGAGCTGCCTCCTAAGTTAGTCGGGCCATATCAGATCTTAAGGAGGATCGGTCTAGTGGCTTATGAAATCGCCCTACCTCCCCAATTAGCAAATCTGCATAATGTCTTTCACGTGTCACAGCTGAGGAAGTACATGGCAGACCCTAGTCATGTGCTGGAAGTGGACGATGTGCAAATCAGGGAAGACTTGTCCTTTGAAGCAAAACCAGTCAGGATTGACGATCAGCAAAGTAAACAGCTCAGAGGCAAGACCATCAACATGGTGAAAGTGGTGTGGGATGAGAGATCGGGTGATTCAACTTGGGAGTTAGAAGAACCCATGAGAGAAGCCTATCCATACCTTTTTTTCCTTGTAATTCAATTTTCGAGGACGAAAATTTTTCTTGTTGGGGAGAATGTAAGGACCTGTAAAATTAAATTGGAATAAAAGGGTATATTTTAAATGAATCCTAAGTATGTTTTCATTTGAAATAAAAAGGAAGGAAAGTGTAGCTTAGAAGACTATAAGATCGCCTGGTTAGAACATAATCGCCGGTCGCCTACTACACATGATCGCCAGGGCGCGAGAGGCATGCGGCCACCGCCAGGGCGCGAGGCATGTGGACGTCGCCAGGGCGCGAGAGGCATGCGGGCAACGCCGGGGCGCGAGGCATGCCGGCAACGCTGGGGCGCGAGAGGCATGCGGGCGTCGTCGGGGCGCGAGAGGCATGCGGGCGTCGTCGGGGCGCGAGAGGCATGCGGGCGTCGCCAGGGAGAGACATCGGTCGTCTCCCAGAGAGAGACATCGGTCGTCTCCCAGAGAGAGACATCGGTCGTCTCCCAGAGAGAGACATCGGTCGTCTCCCAGAGAGAGACATCGGTCGTTCGCCAGGATGAGTCAGCGGTGGAAAGTTGTCGCGCGATGTCGAGCTTCACACAGATATAGTGGGACCCAGACTCCCAGCATGAAACGTCCTGCACGCGCGCCACGTAGACAAAAAGGGTGGTTCAGAATAGTGACATCAGAAAGTTGGCATGCGCAAGAGACACTCGCGGTCGTACTATTCAGGGTAGTGGTTGGCATGCGCAAGAGACAACAGTGGTCGTACTGTTCAGGGCAGTGGTTGGCAGGCACAAGAGACAACCGTGGTCGTACTGTTCAGTGAAAAACGTACACTCAGGCTTTCCTGCAGAAGGGGTGGCAGCAGCAGCATGCGTGGACAGGTAGGCTTGGATTCAAAAACCCACTGCGGGAAGGCAAAGAACGTTATAGTGGCTCAAGAGTGAAAGAGTGTCTGCATCTTCATCCCTCCTTTTCTCTCCTTCGCGCTGCGATTCAGGCATCCTCAAGCACCAGTGCGACGAGCGACGACTGCCCTTGGAGCACCTGGGAGATTCTCTACAAGTTCTACAAACCAGATGCTAAAACAGAGCTAAGGCATCCTTTAAGCTCGGTGGGTCTTGGAGCTCTTGGTGTTTTGCGCAAGTCCAGGTAAGGGAAGCTAGCTTTATTTCAATAAAAGCCGTAGAATTGCTGTTTTCTGAAGTGAGGGCGACGTGATCGCCGGTTTTAAATACAGATTTCGAACTGCCCTGTTTAGTGTCGCTTTGAATTTGTCGAGATTGAAATGAAGAATGTATATGCTATTCAAAAACCTGATCGGTGGTATGCTTGTTACTGTGATTGGGATTGTTTGAGAAAAGATTCAAATGTTATATGATGGTATTGTGCTTTTACGTGTTGAATGATGCATTGGATGAATGTGAAAGAGTGATCAAAGCATAGTATTTTCAGGAAAGAAAATACCGTGTGGAGATTTATGAGGGTGTATTGATCTGTGAGTATCCTGTGAATGAGGCGATCCTGACTCTGCTGAGATAATGGAATCACATAGAGGAAGTTATTCAGTTGGTGAGAGTCGAAGGAGGTTCATATGAATGGGTGAGTCGTGTGAAAAAGAACGAGCTCGGCCTGTTATATGAATTAACCCTGTCATACTAGGAGAGTGAAGATATTGAGATTCATTTATACACTTGTGAATGTGTGTGATTTCACGGCGACCCTGTGAATGTGTGTGATTTCACAGTGGGGCAGTATGACAGGTGCATGTCTCTGGATGCTAAGTTCAACGCACGAGTCTTCCGGAAGTAGTGTCAAGTGTCTTGTGTGATGAGTCAGTGGAAGTCTGACGTGTGAAATGAGAAACATTGTATTGATAGACACTTGATGAATTTTGTGATTTTAACGACCTCTGAGGAATTGTGCAATATGTGTTTTAGTTGATGGTTTACGTGGGTGTCTTTAATTTGTTTCATCTTGATTTTAAAGTATAATATCTAAACTCTTTTTCAAATGTCTAGCTTACCCTGTGGTGTTTCTTTTGGTGTTGTGTTTGGCTCTTTCTTAAACCTGTGATGATCGTGTATAATTTACACAGGAGCAGATGATGTTGCAGGAAGCAGAGCTCCTCAGTGAGTGGTCGCCGGAAGGAGATCGCCTGTTTCTACTTCTGTTAGGCGATCACCCTTTTGCTGTCTTCTGATAGGAGATCGCCTGCCTTTCTATTTTACTGTATTTTATTTGAGTTTAAGTTTTTGGAAAATTTGACCGATTATGTATTAAACTCCCTGTGAGGAGAAAACTTCATTACATATATATAATTATGTTCACTTCAAAATATTTGTTTACCTTTATTTCGTTTTATAATTATTCCAAAGTATTTGGCGGGATGTTACAATGAGCGTTAGGAAGGCGAGCTTTAGTGAAGGGAAGAGTGAATGTTTCGTGAAGCACAGAGGGTTTCGTGAACGTCGGAGCAGGGTTTCGTGAAGGTCAGAGTAGGGTTTCGTGTGGAGGCAACGTTAGGGATTTTGGGTTTCGTTAGCAGAGAGAGGGAAGAGGCATTAGGGTTCGTGTGGAGCAGAGAGAGGGAAGAGGTGTTAGGGTTTCATGTGGGGCAAAGAGAGGGACGAGAATGAAGACAGGTTTTGGTTTCGTTAGCAGAGAGAGGGACGAGAGTGAAGACAGGTTCTGGTTTCCATGAAAGCATGTTTTCCAAAAAAAATCATTTTTCAAGTGAAAGTAAGTTTTCAAAAAAAAAAAAATCAATTTCCAAGTGAAAGCAAGTTTTCAAAAAAAAAAAAAAGAAATAATGGAATGGTGTAGGGAAGGAAAGCAAATGCAGGAGTTTTATTCTGATGGATAATTGCGACAGTTAAAAATGACGTATTTTAAATGAAAATTCTGGCGGTTAATAAAATGTCGTATTATACGATAAATTGTGACGGTTATTAATAACCGCCATATTAAAACCGCCACTTTATACACAATTTTTTGTAGTGTACTATACCTCCCACCCATCCGACCTTGTCAGTTGGCACTCGTTGGTTAGTCGGGCAGGTAATGTTTTGTTTAGCCCTTTCACTACTTCATATAAAAACTTCAAAGAGAGATTTTTTAAAGTGTTCATGGAGCCCGAGGGTATGCCACATTTTTTTGAGGAAGACGGTCGGGCAAGGTCTCCTATGTCTTGGACTAGGAACCCAACAAAAATAAAGGATTGGCTTCGTCCAACCTGCCCGACCACGGACGAGCAAGAAATTTTTTCACTTTTTAATAATCTTCCCAGAAAACTCCTCACACGGAGGTTGATGTCTTTGTACACCACGTCCAATCATTGGGCGGCCTTCGAGGGTATGTTAGCTTCCTATAGCTTCGGTCGGGTCTTTGGCTTTTAACTGATGTCGTTTGTTTGATGCAGAGACTATGAACAAGAACATGCCACAATCGAGCGGTCTGCTCAAGACCTTCAAGGACAGGGTTGCCTAGAGAAAAGGCTGCCCGAGTCTGGAAGTACTTCCCCCCACTTCTCGGGTGGGGCCATCCCATGCAAATCCAAAGAAAAGCACCGTGAAGGGGGGAACACTGCTCAGACGCACCACTCTCCAGACGAGATGCCCGTGTGATGTGAATTGATTTTTAGATGTTTTCATTTATGGTGACACTTTTACTTAAGATTGGGATTTTAACAATTAAAGGTGAGGACCTAAGGAAGATTCTCACTGGACATGAACTTAACCAAGTGGTTAAGTAAGTGTGAAGGTTCACTTCACAGAGGCAAAGATGAAAAACAAGATATAGTGAGGATGAGATGCAAATGCGGAATTGAGAAGGGAACAAGGTTAACATCAATGGTGGTCATGGCCTCCTAAATGATGAGCCATACTCATAATAATGAGCCCAAAACCGAGAGCAACAAATAAGAGAAAAAGAGATAAGAACATAAATGGAAAGCACAAATGGAATGGCTGATCATTCATTGTATGAAGTTTTGAAGACCTCACTAATCAGCCTTACACTTTTTGTTTTAGTTCATAATGAATGAAATGAACCCCCGGATGAAGAGACATTATCCCCTCCCTATTACTAAACCATGGGGAGCCCCGACTAGTTTCCCGGGCAAATTGAGTTGTCGTGACGATACCTTTCTTAGTGGAAGATCGGAAAAGACTTCTTAACGCACGAGACTGATCGGATCTGCCGTAGACACCCGAGAGACCTCCACAAGGCAGGCTAAAAGAGTAAGAGGACAACAAGCAAAGAGTTACGCTTTCTTTTATCTTCCCTTGAACTTGAACCTGGTATTCCCGCAAAAAACGAATTGAACCGGGTCTGGCTGAGCCCTTCTGTCCATCCATACAAAGAACCGATTCTTGTGCAAAGCGGTGTCGACTCTTTAACGACATCGTCCGCAAATCGAGATCTATTGGAGAGATTCATCGAATCGTCCTTGATTCCTCGATTTCATTTCGCTAATCGTTTGGTAAAGGCTAGGAAAAGGTAAGCCCGTCATGAAATTCCTTGTCAGGAAGGGTTAGCCCCAAGCCAGCCTTATCTTCTCTTGGATATCCAAAAAGGCAACATTAAAGCGGTTTAACGAGAGGTTGCTTTCCTTGGTCTTACAGTTCGTGACCTATAGCCGGCTGATAGGGGCGGAGTTTGCTTGCTCTTCACTCAAGGGCTGCTCGTAAACATGCTCTTCTTCTTTCGGAAATGAGAACCCAGTTTGCCTCATAAGGGCGATTATCGCTATATAACGAACGAAAGAATGTTAGGAAGTTCTATAAAGGACGAGACTCAGAAGGACAAAGCTAGACTTCCCAAGGACAAGTTTACTTGCCTTACCTTATAGGGGGTAGGGAAGACCCCGAAAAAAAAAAGATCTGTCGAAGACTGTCAAACTAGACTTTCAATCTGCGTCAAAGAAGAAAGAGCTTGGCCCGTCCGTAAGCTCCCTCCATCAATAAAGGAAAATAATCTTATCCGATCGGCCTGTCCGCTCATTCTCACATTTGACTAATAGGTTTATTTAAATGAAATGTCCCTTCCCTTAACTTAAGGCTTAGGACAGCGCATCTTTAAGGCTTTGAATCGCTTTCATCGGTAAAATGACATCCATATCCATGGACACCAAAGGCTTCCTAGCCGGAGAAAGTACAGTTCAGTCTACAGAGCCCTTAGAAGTTATATCGAAGCCGATCTTGCTAATCGCGAGCGAACCCCTCGTCTATATCTATTAAGGATAGGCAATTGAGAGAGAATAGGGCGATAGCCCGGTTTTGATTGAATATCCTTTCCTGTGCTTGTCTTGTATTGAGGTATACCTCAGATATGAGTCAAAGTAGGTAACTGTTCGATGTAATTGAACTCGACCTACAGGTAGTAGACTGACTTAGTGCTTGTGCTAAGGAATAGGAATACGGTAAGGATGGGAAACTAAGGCAGCTAAGCCACTACACTAGTACGAAGGAGCAAGCTCCGGCCCCCGTTCTATCCACTAAGTAAAAAAATGATGGGT
Organism: Phaseolus lunatus; assembly: GCA_013389735.1. Lineage (NCBI taxonomy): Eukaryota > Viridiplantae > Streptophyta > Magnoliopsida > Fabales > Fabaceae > Phaseolus > Phaseolus lunatus. Next base: position 29,837,786 of record CM023860.1, read on the forward strand.
GGAATGGTGCGGCACTGTAGTAACCGGTCGGATTCCAACCGACGAATAGAAGTCTTGCAGACTCATGCCTTAGCCACTTGGCTACGGTTCCCTATCAATTCCATGTCTTTCTCCCTTGTCCTACTTTGCTTCACAGGTGAGACCAGGAATAACATATGCCGGAATGCTTTTGGGAGGAAGGGCACAAATAGGTGGAGATGGATTTTCAAAAAAACTCTCTCAAACTTTAGAATCTAATCTTAGAGTTATCCCTACCTGAACCTTTTCCGTGGCGACAATATAAAGAAGCATTTAGGGATTTGTTGATGATCCATGAACAAATTTGATCAAGCCTCTGATCTTTCTTCCCTCTCGATTCCATCCATAAAAGGAAAGTGCTATATACAGCAAGACCTACTTACTATATACAGAATATAACAAATCAATATGCTTAACACCCCCCCTCCCCCTACAACTCAAGATGCCTCAAGGGATAACATCTGGAGTTTGGATACTAAGTATCGGAATTGCATAGTGGTGTGGGACTTCGTAAGAAGATCCGCGATCTTAAGCTCTGAGGAAATGTATGGCATTAAACCCTGTATAAAGTGATGGCGAACGAAGTGCCCTAAGTGAGTGAGGCTATTTCGATATGCTTTGTTCGCCTCATGAAACACATGATTGTGTGCTATTTGGATAACACTCTTGTTGTCACAAAAGATAATAAATAGTAGGCCCAGAAAAACTCCCATATTCATATTTTGAAGTAACCATCGCATAATAATAATATCTGATGTAGTATCAGCAAGAGCCCTTGACTCGGCTTCTGAAACAAGAGAACGGACCGACTCTAACTAATCCACTCCTAATAACAGGAAGGCTAAAGGCAGACCTCGTCCTACTAAAGTCAAGGGCTCTTTCTTTCTATTCCAAGTTGGCCTGCACCGGTCCTATCCTATTCGATTAGGAAACTGATGATTCTAGAGCAAGTTACATCCATATCAAATCCTCCAGAAGTTATGCTCAACAGGAAAGTCATTAAGAAGTGCCACAGCACTATTGCTATTGATCGGACATTCACAATTGCATTACCTGAATGGAATGGCAGCAGTCTTCTGAGTCCCAATCCCTGCGCATTCAAGAACAAGCCCATCTAGGAATCTCTAATCCCTTGGGTACGAACTAGCATTCGATTCTGTGTACGTGGTAAACTATTGATCCTTTAAAGAGAAAGAGGGCATTCTCTGCATCAACAATTTCACATCCTTTCCTTGCCTGTATTCTTTTCTTATCCCTGAGTCTTTGATCAAGGAGTGGCTCACTGCCCAAAACTGCCATGGAATGGAGTCTTTTTGTAGGAGTCTTCGGATTGAGGAGTCAGCGTAGGTCGAAAGCTTTCTTTTCTTCCTTAGTTGTCGAGGAGTCCACCTTTAACGAAGAGGAATGAGCTCCCCTTAGCAGACCTGTTAGATAGGAGCCCTTTTCTCCACTCCACCCCAAGAGCAGGTTTTTCTTGCTCACTCGGTAACTCGATTCGGGGAAGGTATCGGAGAAAGTATTGAGAACTTTCTATCTCCTTTTTTTCAGTCAAGGAATTTCCACTCTTTGAATCTGTAGCGCAACGAGGTCTCAACGAAAGGAGCTAAGGAGCGACTAAAAAAAAACCTCACTCGAGGAAAGGAGTAAGCTAGATTCAACAGTCAAGATGGATTTGATGAGTTTCTCCACTCTGGGCTGGGAATCTCTTTCCCCGTGCGAGAAGATAAGGTATTGATGTCTACTGAATTCACTTGGCTGATTGTGGGTATGCGACTATAGCCTTTTCGGGGAAAGCAAGAATTGGGATTGCTTACGTATTTAGCTCTTTGTTTAGTTCTTGAGTCTTCCTACGACTTGGGGAAGCTGTTCGGATATGCTATTCTTGCCTTTGCCTTAACCGTTCGCGCGTCGATGATGTCCCTCTTTTTCTTTTTGTTCTGACTGGCAACTGCCTAGCATTCAAGGCTCTTTTTCTTTAGTTAGGGTCGTTAGTTAGGACCATTGGCAATCAAGGATGGATTCTCTTTAGTCTTCTTTTCGGCAACCTCGGGGCTGGAATCTCATCTCTCTTGAGGCGGCAAAACTAATGGAGCTGTGGCGCAGCATAGAAAGAATGGAATAACGATATCTTTTTTTCTTCCACTTCAAATTGATTTCACTGCGATTAGAAAAAAGATTGCTCGAGTCCTGTACAAGCACAGCTATTGCTGCTTGAAAGGACGCAAGAAAGATAGCACAGCCTACCGAGCTAGGTGAAATCAATCTTTTCTTCTCGATTTCTTCAAGACCTATCATGACGTAATGCCAGTAAAGAAGTAGGAGCTATCGACCAGATGAAATTTGTAAGGACCTGTAAAATTAAATTGGAATAAAAGGAATATATTTTAAATGAATTCTAAGTATGTTTTTATTTAAAATAAAAAGGAAGGAAAGTGTAGCTTAGAAGACTATGAGATCGCCTGGTTAGTACATAATCGCCTGTCGCCTAGACTACACATGCGGACATCGCCAGGGCGCGAGGTATGCGGACATCGCCAGGGCGCGAGAGACATGCGGGCATCGCCAGGGCGCGAGAGACATGCGGGCATCGCCGGGGCACGAGAGGCATGCGGGCATCGCCAGGGCGCGAGAGACATGCGGGCGTCGCCAGGGATAGACATCGGTCGTCTCCCAGAGAGAGACATCGGTCGTCTTCCAGGGCGAGAGAGATCGGTCGTCCGCCAGGATGAGTCATCGGTGGAAGGTTATCGCGCGATGTCGTGTTTCACACAGATAAGGTGGGACCCAGGCTCCCAGCATGAAACGTCCTGCACGCGCGCCACGTAGACAAAAAGGGTGGTTTAGAATAGTGACATCAGAGAGTTGGCACGTGCAAGAGACACTCGTGGTCGTACTGTTCAGGGAAACGGTTGGCATGCGCAAGAGACACTCGTGGTCGTACTGTTCAGGGAAGCGTACACCCAGGCTTTCCTGCAGAGTGGGTAGTGGCAGCAGCATGCGTGGACAAGTAGGCTTAGATTCAAAAACCCACTTCGAGGAGGCAAAGAACGTTGCAGTAGTTCAAGAGCGAAAGAGTGAGTTCACCTTCATCCTTCTCTTTTCTCTCCTTCGCGCTGCGATTTAGGCACCCTCAAGCACCAGTACGACGAGCGACGACTGCCCTTGGACACCTGGGAGGTTCTCTGCAAGTTCTCCAGACCGGGACACTAAAACAGAGTGAAAGCATCTTTAAGCTTCGGTGGGTTTTCGGAGCTCTTGGTGTTTTGCGCTAGTCCAGGTAAGGGAAGCTAGCCTTATTTCCAACAAAAACCTTATATAAGATGATTTTGATGATGGGGCGACGTGGTCGCCGGTTTTCAACTGTTATTGCATAATCCCCTGTTTTTGGACGAGATCGCCGGTTTTGGCGTTGTTTTTCGAAATCCCCTGTTTTAGTGTCGTTTGAAACTGTTTGAGATTGAAATGTGATATTTGAAAATCTGAACCTTGGAATGATTGTTGCTGTGATTGGAAATCGTTCATTTAAGTGTTATATGATGTGTTGAATGTTGTGAATGTGGGATCAAGGCATAGTATTTTCAGGAAAGAAAATACCGTGTAAGATCGTGTAGGATGTGCATTGATCGGTGATTTCTATAATGAGATATCCTGACTCTCCTGAGATAATGAAATCATATAGATGAAGTTATTCAGGCGTTGAGAGTCGATGGAGGTTCATACGTATGGGTAAGTTGTTTGAAAGATAACTACTTGACCTGTTGTGTGGATTCACCCTGTCACACTAGGAGAGTGATGAGTTTGAGTTTGAGATTATGTTGATGCGCATAGCTGTGGAAACTTTACAGCAGTGTAGTATGACAGGTGCAGATCTCTGAGTCTAGTCAATGCACGTGTCTTCCGGAAGTAGTGTCAAGTGTCTGTGTGTGATGAGTCAGTGGAAGTCTGACGTGAGAAATGAGAAACATTGAAATTGGTAGACACTTGATGAATTATGTGAATTGAAAGACTCTTGAGGAAATTGTGAAATATGTGATTACTTGATGGTTATGTGATGGGAATGAGAAAGTTGATGGTTTTTACGTGGGTGTCTTAAATTTGTTTTGTCTTGATTTTAAAGTTTCATATCTAAATTCTCTTTAAAATATCTAGCTTACCCTGTGTTCTTGTTTGTGGATGTTTTCTTAAACCTGTGATGATCGTGTATGATTTTACACGGGAGCAGATGATGTTGCAGGAAGTAGAGCTCCTCAGTGAGTGGTCGCCGGAAGGAGATCGCCTGTTTCTGTTTCTGTTAGGCGATCACCCCTTTTTTCTGTTTTCTGATAGGAGATCGCCTTATCTGTTAGGAGATCGCCTGTTTTTTTTTATTTTGCTGTATTTTGTTTAAGTTTTGGAAATTGACCGATTATGTATTAAACTCCCTGTGAGGAGAAACTTCATTACATATATATAATTATGTTCACTTCAATATATTTGTTTACCTTTATTTTCATTATATAAATATGAAAAGTATTTTGACGGGATGTTACAAAATTCCTTTTTTGCTCACAGGCCCTATCTCTATTTCTTCTCTACCTTGGGTAAAGAGGCTCGCACACAGCTAATTGAAGGGAAGAAACTGCTCTTTGAAGGCTCACTCCGATCTTGAATCCCGAGAGGGATTTGAACCCGCATCTTTCCCACCCAGAGCTAGAATGACTTACCATTAGTCGACCGTGATCAGGTTTGCCTTCCTGCTTTTCCGCAAGGAAGACAGAGTGAAGCGACCTTATCCCACATAGCTCCGGACATTTCTGCCGCGCCTGGGCATCCCGAAGAGATACTACCAGACAGGCAGGCTTAACCTGTTGAGCGGAGTTGTGACAATTCATAGAAACAAATGCGTCCTCGGCCTTCTTTGATGTTGAATTAGACTTTGTAGTACCTACTTTCACCTGAGAGAAGGAATTTAGATCCCCTGTGCTGCTTATGTTGCAATCCAAAAGATCCGCGTCATTGAAATCCACTTCTTGGTTCGTCTTAGGGGGTGATACGATTGGGAATTATACGTCTTCTTTGACTAGGATTCTTAGTTGACGCTGATGGTTTAGCCATGTGGCTAGCTTTGAAACCACTTGTCTCCCTCTTCTCAAAGGTTGCTCCAGAAAATAGAAATCCTGATGTCGGGTGCCGGTATAGACTTGATCCAATTACGCAAGGTCTGGCATGTGTCCTTGAGTCCTCTTCTGCCACGTGTCGCAGGGCAACAAACCTATAAAAAAGGATCCGTATCCGAGAGAGTACTCCTGCTAGCTGTAAGGACCTGAAAAATTAAATTGGAATAAAAGAGTTATATTTTAAATGAACTCCATGCATGTTTTATTTAAAATAAAAAGGGAAGGAAAGTGTAGTTTAGAAGAGTATAAGATTTCCTTGTTAGTACATAATCGCCGGTCGCCTAGACTACACGTCGTCACCAGGGCGCGAGGCATGCAGACGTCGCCAGGACGCGATGCATGCGGGCATCATCAAGGCGCGAGGCATGCGGGCATCTTCCAGGGGGAGACATCGGTCGTCCACCAGGAGATGTCATCGGTGGATAGCCTTCGCGCGAGAGGTCATCGGTGGATAGTCTTCGCGCGAGAGGTCATCGGTGGATAGCCTTCGCGCGAGAGGTCATCGGTGGATAGTCTTCGCGCGAGAGGTCATCGGTGGATAGCCTTCGCGCGAGAGGTCATCGGTGGATAGCCTTCGCGCGAGAGGTCATCGGTGGATAGTCTTCGCGCGAGAGGTCATCGGTGGATAGCCTTCGCGCGAGAGGTCATCGGTGGATAGCCTTCGCGCGAGAGGTCATCGGTGGATAGTCTTCGCGCGAGAGGTCATCGGTGGATAGCCTTCGCGCGAGATGTCATTCGGTGGATTGTTTTCGCGCGAGGGGTCATCGACGAAAGGTTATCGCGCGATGTCGAGTTGCACACAGAGGGGGTAAGACCCAGACTCCCAGCAGGAAGCGTAGTGCACGCACGCCACGTAGACAAAAAGGGTGGTTCAGAATAGTAACATCAGAATGTTGGCATGCGCAGGGGACACTCGCGGTCGTACTGTTCAGAGCAGTGGCTGGCATGCACAAGCGACAACAGTGGCAGTACTGTTCAGAGCAGTGGTTGGCATGCACCAGAGACAACAGTGTCGTACTGTTCAGGGCAGTGGTTCTCAGACTTCTCTGCAGAGTGGGTGGTGGCAGCTGCTTTTGGTGGATAAGTTGGTTTAAGATGCAGAAAACCCACTGCTGAGAGAAAAAAAACATTGCAGCCTTCAAAGAGAGAAAGAGTGAGTTACCTCCCTTCTCCTCCAGTTACCTCCTTCGCGCTGCGATTCTAGCACCTTCACACGAGAGTACGACGAGCGACAGCCACCATTAGAGCACCTGGGCAGTTCCCTGCAAGTCCTTCAACCAGACGCAAAAACAGAGCCAAGGCGTTCTTCAAGCTTTGTTGGGTTTCGGAACTCTAGGTGTTTGCGCAAGTCCAGGTAAGGGAAGCTAGACTTCATTTTCAATACAAGCCGTAGTTTAGCTAATTCTGAAGTGAAGGCGACGTGGTCGCCGGTTTTCGTTTTCATCCTTGTAAAATGCTCTGTGCTATGTGTTTGGGCGACGTGGTCGCCGGTTTTAAATACAGACTTCGAAATACCTCGTTTTTGAACTAGGTCGCCGGTTTGGGCGCTGTTTTACGAACTCCCCTGTTTTTGGTGTTGTTTTGAAACTGTTTGAGATGTAAATGTGATATTCGAAAACATGAACCTTGGAGTGAGTTTTGCTGTGATTGGAATCATTCATTTAAGTATGGCATGATGTGTTGAATGTTGTGAATGTGGATCGAGGCATAGTATTTTCAGGAAAGGAAATACCGTGTAAGATCGTGTAGGATGTGCATTGATCGGTGATTCCTCAGGGGATATCCTGACTCTGCTGAGATAATGGAATCACATAGAGGAAGTTACTTAGTTGGTGAGAGTCGAAGGAGGTTCATATGAATGGGTGTCTCGTGTGAAAAAGAACGAGCTCTGCCTGTTCTATGGATTAACCCTGTCATACCGGGAGAACTATTGACATTGAGATGATATATGCGCATGCTGTGTGGATTCACAGCAACCCTGTGTGAATTTCACAGTGGTATGGTATGACAGGTGCAGATCTCTGAGTCTAATCAATGCATGAGTCTTCCGGAAGTAGTGTCAAGTGTCTTGTGTGTTGAGTCAGTGGTGGTCTGACATGTGAAATGAGGAACTTGAAATTGATAGACACTTGGTACAGTTGTGAAATAGAATGACTCTGGAAAATATTGTGAAATGTGTGATTTATGGGTGATCAGGTGAAGAGTATGAGAAACTTGATAACTTTACGTGAATATCTTGAAATTGTTTACCTTGATTTTATTTTAAGTATCCTTATTTAAATTCTTTTTTAAATGTCTAGCTTACCCTGTGTTTTCGTTTGTGTTGTGGCCTTTTCTTAAACCTGTAATGATCGTGTATAATTTACACGGGAGCAGATGATGTTGCAGGAAGTAGAGCTCTTTAGAAAATTGTCGCTGGAAGGAGATCGCCTGTTTTCTTTTCTGTTGGGTGATCGCCCCTCTTGCTGCTTTATAATAGGAGATCGCCTTTATGAAAGGAGATCGCCCTTCTTATAGGAGATCGCCCTTTTTGCCAGGAGATCGCCTATCTGTCTTTTGTATTGTATTTCGTTTACGTTTTTAATGGAGAAGTGATCGTTTGTATTAAACTCCCTGTGAGGAGAAACTTATTTATTTTATATATAGATTTTGCTCACTTCAATCTATTTGTCACCTTTATTTTCGTTTTATATTTATTTTCAAAGTTATTTGGCGGGATGTTACACTAGCACTGAGTGTCTTCTTTCCACTAGGTTTTAAATTTTCACGTTCATTGACCGGGCTGTGGCCGCTTCTTCTTTCCCTTCGAGGCTGGGGTGTGGCATTCTCCTTTGCCTTATTAATGAAATCAGTTGTCCTTTCTTTTAAAATTTGCACAAGTTATTTTAATCGGTCGTTTATAACGTAATTGAATAATAAAATGGAATAAGTTAGACGGTCGATCGGCATAGCTCGATTGAATTAACGAAAATATAATTAAGTTAAACTTTCGGACAGTGTACTGCGCTATTAACACGAGTTTCGTAGCTAGTGGTATCGGGAGGGTATGCCGGTTAAGGCTTCATCCTGGTCGAACCGTGCTGTGGAGGTATCGGGAGGGTATATCGGTTAAGGCTTCATCCTGGCTGAACTGTGCATTTGAGGTATCGGGAAGGTATGCCAGTTAAGGCTTCATCCTAGCCGAACCTTGTCTTGTAGCTTGGGGTGCTGGGAGGGTGGTGCTTGTTTTCTAATATTAATTTTAGAATGACAAGTTTTTATCGAAATGCCTCGTTAAAACCTTTCTTACCAAGGTGACCGATTGGGCGAGGAAACAGTGCATACATTTTATTACTTTCAACTATAATAAAATTTGAGGTGCGTGGCATTCTACGTCCTCGACACAGTTTTTCCTGATAACCACTCTAAGTGATATGCCCCCCCAACAGCAATGTCCTGAACCCGGAAGGGGCCTTCCCAATTGTATGAGAATTTTTCGTCCATCTTCTGGCTTCGCTTCTCATTCTCTAGACGAGATCTCCTTTCTGAAAGCTTCTCGGTCGAACCTTCATGTTGTACCGCATGGTCGCTTACAGTTGGCATGCGGCTTCACAGATTTTACCTTTATCTCGGAGCTCGTTGATGAGATTGAGCTCGACCACCTACTCTCTTGGTTTAGAGATAGATCGAAGGGTTGCCTTCAGATGTTAGGTTCACCTAGCTTGACCGAGATCATGGCTTCACTTCCTTACGTTAGGCTATATGGTGTCTCCTGGGTCAATGTCTGAGGTGTGCATCAGTTGGCCCATAGAACTTCTAGCAGCTCCTCTGTCCATCTTCCTTTCGTCGTGCCGAGCCTCTTCTTCAGTTCGTTCAGGATAACCTTGTTCGTAGCTTTAGCTTGGCCATTGGTTTGGGGTTGTTCGACCGAGCTAATGGATTTGATGCCGAGATCGTCGTAGAAGGATTGGAGTCCTCGGTCAATGAACTGCCATTCATTATCAGATATGATGGTGTGCGATACTTTGAACCGACACACAATGTTCTTCCAAACAAAATTTTGGATGTTCTTGGCCGATATAGAGGCGAGAGGCTCGGCCTCTATCCATTTTGTGAAGTAGTCGACTACGACTAGTAGGTGTTTGGTTTAGCCTTTGGCTGGGGAGACTCTATCCCCCACATGGCAAACGGCCATGGCAAAGTCATGCTATGAAGCTCCTTCGGTTTTAAATGGTGTAAAGGGTCGAACTCTTGGCACTTCATGCATTTCTTCACATAGTCTGTGCAATCTCCTTGGACAGTAGGCCAGTAGTAGCCTGCTCGGACGACCTTGGCTGCCATCATTCGAGCCCCCGAATTGTTGCCGCACACTCCGTCGTGGATTTCTTTGAGCACATATTCTGCTTCTTTGTCGGTGATGCATTTAAGGAGTGGGGTCGAGTAGCCCCTTCGGTAGAGGTCCCGACCGATCATTGTATACCTCGCACACTGCAGTTTGGTTGCTTTCTCCTCGCGTTTGTACGTTTCGTGTTCGAGGTATTGGATGATTGGGCCCATTCACGTTTCGGTCTCGGCTATGGTTAAGCATTCGGCCTCGCCTACGCTCGGTTGTTTCAGACAAATCTGTACAACTAATCTGTGGTGGCTTTTCTTCTTTGTAGATGCCAGTCGGGACAGTGCGTCGGCCCGCTCATTGTTCTGCCGGCATATGTGTTCGATGGTGACTTTGTCAAACCTTGTAATGGAATTACCGACCATATGGTAATACCATTGCAGGAGCGACTCTTTCACTTCGAACTCACCTTTAATTTGTCCGACGACTAGCTGGGAGTCGCTTCTGCACGTCACGTCGTGGGCTCCGAGGTCGTACGCAAGGTTTAGGCCAGCCAGGATGGCTTCATACTCGGCTTGATTATTCGTTGCCTTGAACGCGAATTGCAGTGCTTGTTCAACTAGGAGATCGCCTGGTCCTTCCAAGATGACTCCCACCCCACATGCGGTCTTATTCGACGATCTGTCCACGTACAACGTCCATTCGATTGAAACGTCTGGTTGGGGCGTTAACTCTACTGAGAAGTCGGCTAGGCATTAAGACTTGATGTGTAACATCCCGCCAAATACTTTGGAATAATATAAAATGAAATAAAGGTAAACAAATATATTGAAAAGAACAAAATTATATATATATAAAGAAGTTTCTCCTCACAGGGAGTTTAATACATATTCGGTCAATTTTCCAAAAACGTAAACAAAATACATTAAAATATGAATACAGGCGATCTCCTAACAGCAAAAAGGCGATCTCCTATCAGAAAACAGAAAAAGGGTGATCGCCTAACAGAAAGAGGAACAGGCGATCTCCTTCCGGCGACCACTCACTGAGGAGCTCTACTTCCTGCAACATCATCTGCTCCCGTGTAAATTTTACACGATCATCACAGGTTTAAGAAAAGCCAAACACAACACCAGAAATCACAGGGTAAGCTAGATATTTAAAAGAGAGTTTAGATATGAACTTTAAAATTCAAGGTAAAACAAATTCAAGATACCCACGTAAAACTATCAATTTTCTCATTCTCTTCACATGACCATCAAGTAAACACGTATTTCACAATTCCTCAAGAGTCATTCAAATCACATAATGCATCAAGTGTCTATCAAATTCAATGTTCCTCATTTCTCACGTCAGACTTCTACTAACTCATCACACAAGACACTTGACACTACTTCCGGAAGACTCGTGCGTTGAACTTAGCATCCAGAGACCTGCACCTGTCATACTTCATTTGCTGTAATGTTTCCACAGCCATGCGCATCAACACAAACTCAATCTCAATTCATCACTCTCACAGTATGACAGGGTTAATCCATATAACAGGCCGAGCTCGTTCTTTTTCACACGACTCACCCATTCATATGAACCTCCTTCGACTCTCACCAACTGGATAACTTCCTCTATGTGATTCCATTATCTCAGCAGAGTCAGGATCGCCTCATTCACAGGATACTCACAGATCAATACACTTCATAACCAAATCTCAACACGGTATTTCCTTTCCTGAAAATACTATGTCTTGATCCCACATTCACGACATTCCACACATCATATAACACTTAAATGAATAATTCCAATCACAACAACAATCATTTCATGGTTCATATTTTCGAATATCACATTTAAATCTCAAACAGCTTCAAACAACACAAAACAGGGGAGTTCGAAAAACAACGCCAAAACCGGCGATCTCGTTCAAAAACAGAGGATTGTACAATAACACTTGAAAAACCGGCGACCACGTCGCCCCCATCATCTTAATCATCGAATATAAGGATTTTCGTTGGAAATAAGGCAGGCTTCCCTTACCTGGACTTGCGCAAAACACCAAGAGCTCCAAAACCCACCAAGCTTAAAGGATGCCTTAGCTCTGTTTTAGCGTCTGGTTTGTAGAACTTGCAGAGAACCTCCCAGGTGCTCTAAGGGCAGTCGTCGCTGGTTGCACTGGTGCTTGAGGTTGCCTGAAACGCAGCGCTAAGGAGAGAAAAGAAAGGGATGAAGATGCACTCACTCTTTCACTCTCGAGTCTCTGTAACGTTCTTTGCCTCCTCGCAGTGGGTTTTTGAATCCAAGCCTACTAGTCCACGCATGCTGCTGCCACCACCCCCTCTGCAAGAAAGCCAGAGTGTACGTTTCACTGAACAGTACGGCCATGGTTGTCTTCTTGTGCATGCCAACCACTTCCCTGAACAGTACGACCGCGAGTGTCTCTTGCGCATGCCAACCTTCTGATGTCACTATTCTGAACCACCCTTTTTGTCCACGTGGCGCGCGTGCAGGACGTGCCATGCTGGGAGTCTGGGTCCCACCTTAACTGTGTGAAACTCGACATCGCGCGATAACCTTCCACTGATGACCGCTCGCGCGATGACTATCCACTGAGGTCTCATACTGGCAAACGACCGATGTCTCTCCCTGGAAGACGACCGATGTCTCTCTCTGGGAGACGACCGATGTCTATCCCTGGCGACGCCCGCATGCCTCTCTCGCCCTGGCGATGCCTGCATGCCTCGCGCCCTGTAAGGACCTGTAAAATTGAATTGGAATAAAAAGAGATATATTTTAAATGAGTTCTAAGTATGTTTTTATTTAAAATAAAAAGGAAGGAAAGTGTAGTTTGGAAGGCTATGGCCTAGTAGTACATGATCGTCGGTCGCCTGCTACACATGAGCGCCAGGGCGCGAGGCATGCAGGCATCGCGCGGGCGCGAGAGGCATGCGGGCATTGCCAGGGCGCGAGAGGCATGCGGGCATTGCCAGGGCGCGAGGCATGCGGGCATCGCCAGGGCACGAGGCATGCGGGCATTGCCAGGGCGCGAGAGGCATGCGGGCATTGCCAGGGCGCGAGAGGCATGCGGGCATCGCCAGGGCGCGAGGCATGCGGGCATTGCCAGGGCGCGAGAGGCATGCTGGCATCGCCAGGGCGCGAGGCATGCGGGCATTGCCAGGGCGCGAGAGGCCTGCGGGCATCGCCAGGGCGCGAGGCATGCGGGCTTTGCCAGGGCGCGAGAGGCATGCGGGCATCGCCAGGGCGCGAGGCATGAGAGCGTCGCCAGGGATAGACATCGGTCGTCCCCCAGAGGGAGACATCGGTCGTCTTCCAGAGCGAGGGAGACATCGGTCGTCTTCCAGGGCGAGGGAGACATCGGTCGTTCGCCAGGATGAGTCAGCGGTGGAAAGTTATCGCGCGACGTCGAGTTTCACACAGAGTAAAGTGGGACCCAGGCTCCCAGCATGAAACGTCCTGCGCGCGCGACACGTAGGCAAAAAGAGTGGTTCAGACTAGTGACCTCAGAGTGTCAGCCTGCGCAGAGGCACGCTTAGTCGTACTGTTCAGTGAAGCGTACACGCGAACTTCCCTGCAGAGTGGGTGGTGGCAGCGGTTTTTGTGGAGAAGTCAGCTTAAGATGCAAAAACCCACTTCTGAGAAAAAGAAGGAAACGTTGCAGTGGTTCAAGAGCTAAAGAGTGTGTTTATCTCCCTTCTTCTCCTTTCTCTCCTTCACACTACGACTCAGGCACCTTCACCCAAAAGTACGACGAGCGACGGCTACCATTAGAGCACCTGGGAAGTTCTCTGCAAGTCCTTCAAACCAGACGCAAAAACAGAGCCAAGGCATTCTTTAAGCTTCGTTGGGTTTCAGAGCTCCTGGTGTTTTGCGCAAGTCCAGGTAAGGGAAGCTAGCCTTCATTTTCAATACAAGCCATAGTTTTGCTGTTTCTGAAGTGAGGGCGACGTGGTCGCCGGTTTTCTGTTTCTTTTCGAAATGCTCTGTTCTATGTGGTTGGGCGACGTGGTCGCCGGTTTTAAATACGGATTTCGAACTCCCCTGTGTTTGATGTTGTTTGAAGCTGTTTGGGATTTAAATACAATATACATGTGATATTCGAAAATCTGAACCTTTGAAATGATTTCTGCTGTGATTGAATCATTTATTTGAGTGGTATGATGTCATGAATGCTGTGAATGTGGGATCGAGGCATAGTATTTTCAGGAAAGGAAATACCGTGTAAGATCGTATGTAATGTGTATTGACTAGGGGCTTGTCTAGAAGGAGATATCCTGACTCTGCTGAGATAATGGAATCACGTAGAGGAAGTTATTTAGTTGGTGAGAGTCGAAGGAGGTTCATATGTATGGGTGAGTCGTGTGAAAAAGAACGATCTCGGCCTGTTATATGAGTTAACCTTGTCATACCGGGAGAGTGATGATAATGAGATTATATATGCGCATGACTGTGTGGATTTCACAGCGACCCTGTGTGGATTTCACAGTGGTATGGTATGACAGGTGCAGATCTCTGAGCCTGAGTCAACGCACGAGTCAATCCGGAAGTAGTGTCATGTGTCTATGCATTGTGAGTCAGTGGAAAGTCTGACGTGTGAATCTTGAATACTGAAAGTAGCAAATGGACACTTGACCGTATGTGGAATATGGATATGTTGATGGTTGTAATTGATATGGATCATGAATGGTGTGAAGTTTTATGTTTACTATTGATTTAAAAGTTTTTAAACCATCTAGCTTACCCCTTTTCTTTTGTATTGCTCTGTGGCTATTTCTCTTAAACTGTGATGATCATGTATTTCTACACGGGAGCAGACGAGGTTGCAGGTGGTGGAGCTCCTCAGTGAGTGGTCGCCGGTAGGAGATCGCCCACATATAGTTCTATCAGGCGATCACCTTTTTTTAAGATGTATGATAGGAGATCGGCTGTTTTTGGTCTTCTGATAGTAGATCGCCGGTTTATGTAGGGAGATCGCCGGTTTTCAATTTATTTGGCTGTATTTTGTTAAAATTTTGGAAAAATATACCGGTTATGTATTAAACTCCCTGTGAGGAGAAACTTTATTTACATATATATGATTTTGTTCATTTCAATCTATTTGTTACTTTTATTTTCATTATATGAATATGTATGGTATTTTGGCGGGATGTTACATTAATGGTATCAGAGCAGTTCGTCCTTAGGATGACCTGAGGGCTGTGGATCCATTGTGTTTCTTCTGCTCATAAAGTTTATTTGATTTTAAAATAACAACTATAGTGAAAGGTTTTCAAACGTTTTTGTATTGAAATTTTGTGTGTGCTTTGGTGAATATATGCTCTAACTGAAAATCTTAGTATTAAGAATGAGAAGGTCTTGATAAAGTAGTGAGGGTGCACACTCACAACTGGATCGAGATGATTCTCAATCTTAATTCCAAAGGTTTGATGTTTAGCATACATTGAATTCTGGTGTGATTCATTTCATTTTGTTGGGTGTAGTTGTAATTGATTGAAAGTGGTTTTTTGGATTGATGACTGCATACCAGTAGTTGTTCTGTTGTTATGCTTGATGTTATAAGCATTATGATCCTGTTGATGAACTCAAATTCTAAATGACTTTGAGGGGCTGACCTTTGTAAGGTCTAGATGTTACCTCTAGAATGAATTGATTTCTTATCGATCTCATTCTTGTGGTTGTAGGGAATATAGAAGCCAATAGTTTCAGGATCAAAAACGAAGAAGATGGCACGTAGACCTCCTACCCCTCCCCAACCTTCTTCAGAAATGAGCCAGATTGCCAAGGCCATCGATATGATGGCAACTGCCATCCAGCAACAGAATGCAGCGATGGCTCAGAACCATCAAGCTACAATGCACCACTGGGAGACTGCTCGGTCGGCTGAGACAAATTCCCACGTTGGTCAGCCTCAGGAACAGATGGGACTGACCGAGTTCATGAGGCACAACCCACCTAAGTTCAGTGGGAATGCCACCCCTGATCAAGCAGATCAGTGGGTCAGAGAGTTGGAGAAAATCTTTAGGGCGACCTCCTGCCCTGAAGAGAAGAAGTTGGTGTTCGCCACCTTTTTGCTGTCTGGAGAAGCTGAGTTCTGGTGGATGGGAGCTCAGCAGATGATGGAGGCTCAAGAGGATGTGTTGGACTGGGAAAGCTTCAGGGTGAGGTTCTTGGAGAAATACTTCCCAGACAGCGCAAGGTTTGCGAGGGAAGCTGAGTTCCTAAAGTTGGAGCAGGGGGATATGTCTGTGAACGCCTATGCTGCTCGGTTTGAGTACCTCGCCCGATTCTATACCCAGGCGACCTCCGAAGCCTGGAGGTGTAGGAAGTTCGAAGAGGGGCTGAAGCATGGGCTGAAGAGGACCATAGCCCCGATGTGCATCAGGGAATTTCACGCCTTGGTAGAGAAGGCGAAGATGGTGGAGACCCTGGAAAAGGGTGATTCTCGGGTGATCAGGTCACACCCAGGGAGTTCTTCCAGTGGGAAGGCTAAGGTGCAGCACCCACAAAGCAAGCCTTATGCGAGACCTCCACCAACTCGGGCAGGAACAACGTCATCCCAATTTCAGCAGCAGCAACCTTGGAAACCCAAGTGTTACCATTGTGGTGGACCACACACCTCTAACGCGTGCTTCAAGAGGAGTTCAGAGAAAAGGTGCTACACCTGCCAAAAGACGGGGCACGTTGCTAGAGAGTGCCCTAACCGGAATGGGGCGACCCAACCCAGTGGCTCTCAGCAGATGAGAAACGAAGGCAGCAGACCTCAGGCAACAGGGAGAGTGTTTGCCATGTCTGGAGCAGAAGCATCTCAGTCAGGTAACCTCATGCAAGGTGTTTGTTTTATAGCTGGTAGAGGTGTAAAAGCTTTGTTTGATTCTGGAGCGACACACTCCTTTGTGTCAAGCCTGTGTGTAGCCGAGTTGGGCCTTCTAGTGAAGGAATTACCTTTCGAACTGTTGGTCTCTACACCTGCGTCAGGACAGGTGTTGACCTCTACAGTTTGCCCTGAATGTCCAGTGATAGTAGAGGGGCGTAGATTCAAAGTGAACTTGATCTGCCTACCTCTTCAGGACCTGGATGTTATCCTGGGAATGGATTGGCTAGCTGCCAATCACGTTCTCATTGACTGCGGTAGTCAGAAGATAACGTTTCCAGACCTCCAAGGATCAGATGTGATATCTGCTCAGCAAGGGCAGTCGGAGTTGGAAGAAGGGGCGAGGTGCTTCGTGATGCTGGCTCGGTTGGAAGTGAAGAATGTAGGGGACGTAAGCAGAATCCATGTGGTGAAAGAATTCGTGGATGTATTTCCAGAAGAAGTACCTGGGTTACCCCCTAAGAGAGAAGTGGAATTCTCTATTGATTTGGTACCTGGGGCTGGACCAGTGTCAATGGCGCCCTACAGGATGGCACCAGCCGAGTTGGTAGAATTAAAGAAGCAAGTGGAAGAGTTGCTGGAGAAACAATTCATCAGACCCAGTGTATCTCCATGGGGGGCTCCAGTACTCCTAGTTAAGAAGAAGGATGGAGGGTCTCGGCTGTGTATAGATTACAGGCAGTTGAACAAGTTGACCATCAAGAACAAGTACCCTCTACCCAGAATTGACGATTTGATGGATCAAATACATGGGGCCTCGGTGTTCTCCAAGATTGACCTGAGATCGGGGTACCACCAGATTTTGGTAAAAGCTGAAGATGTTCAAAAGACAGCTTTTAGGTCTCGGTATGGGCACTATGAGTATGTGGTGATGCCGTTTGGAGTAACCAATGCTCCAGCTCTGTTCATGGACTACATGAATAGGATTTTTCGCCCTTTCTTGGATAAGTTTGTGGTGGTCTTCATTGACGACATACTCATTTATTCAAGGACCGAGGAAGAACATGAAGAACACCTGAGGACAGTATTGGAAATACTGAGGGAGAAGCAACTCTATGCCAAGTTCTCTAAGTGCGAGTTTTGGCTGAAGGAAGTCAACTTCTTGGGACACGTGATATCTGCTCGGGGGATCTCAGTGGATCCAGCCAAGGTAGAGGCAGTGCTGCAGTGGGAACGCCCTAAGACCGTCACTGAGATAAGGAGCTTTGTAGGTTTGGCGGGCTACTATCGGAGGTTTATTGAGGACTTTTCCAAGGTAGTGGCTCCTTTAACACAGCTGACCCGCAAGGATCAACCTTTTGCTTGGACCGACCAATGTGAGCAGAGCTTCAAGGAACTAAAGGAAAGGTTGACTAGTGCTCCAGTGCTAGTGATCCCCGAGGTAGGAAGATCTTTTGATGTCTACTGTGACGCTTCACATCAGGGTCTGGGATGTGTTTTAATGCAAGAGAGAAGAGTGGTTGCATATGCTTCAAGGCAACTCAAGGTTCATGAGAGAAACTACCCTATGCATGATTTGGAGTTGGCGGCTGTGGTACTTGCCTTGAAGATCTGGAGGCACTATTTATATGGAGCTCGGTTCCAGGTGTTCAGTGACCATAAGAGCCTGAAATACCTGTTCGATCAGAAGGAACTAAACATGAGACAAAGAAGGTGGATGGAGTTTCTAAAGGACTACGATTTTCAACTCATGTATCATCCAGGGAAGGCCAATGTAGTGGCAGATGCTTTGAGTAGAAAATCAGTACAAGTAGCCACCATGATGATGGAGGAGCAGAAACTGATCGAGCAGTTCAAAGACTTAAACCTTGGAGTAGAATTCCACGCAAATCACATTAGTTGTAGTAGGCTGACTATAACTAATGATTTTCTTGGGATGTTAAGGGATGAGCAGTTGAAGGACCCTAGCCTGAAGCGTACTGTGGAGTCACTAGGGACAGATCAGGCTAGAGACTTTGTGATGGGTGATGATGGGATCTTGAGATTTAATGGCAGGATTTGCATCCCTGCAAATGGAGAATTGAAGAAGATGATCCTAGATGAAGGTCACAAGAGTCGCCTTAACCTACATCCAGGCATGAACAAGATGTACCATGACTTGAAGGAGTCATTTTGGTGGTCGGGCATGAAGAGAGACATCGCCCAGTATGTTGCAACCTGCTTAACGTGTCAGAAGGCGAAGGTAGAGCATCAAAGACCTGGCGGGTTGTTGCAGCAACTGGATATCCCTGAGTGGAAATGGGACAGCATCGCCATGGATTTTGTCACCCATTTACCCAGATCGGTAAAGGGTCATGATGCAATCTGGGTCATCATTGATAGGCTGACGAAGAGTGCCCACTTTCTTCCAGTGAATATGAAGATGCCTATGGCCAAGCTGGCACAGTTATACATCCAAGAAATAGTGAGGTTGCATGGAGTGCCTTCCAGCATCGTTTCAGATAGAGATCCCAGGTTCACTTCACGGTTTTGGCAGACCTTACGAGAGTGCTTGGGAACTAAGTTAAGGATGAGCTCTGCATATCATCCCCAAACAGATGGTCAGTCAGAAAGAACGATCCAGTCCTTGGAAGATCTGCTTAGGGCGTGCGTCTTGGATCAATTGGGAAATTGGGACGAGGTGTTGCCACTGGTGGAGTTTACCTATAATAACAGTTATCACGCTAGTATTGGGATGGCACCATATGAAGCCCTGTATGGGAGGAAATGCAGAACTCCCTTATGTTGGTACCAGGAGGGCGAAGCAGTCTTGGTTGGACCAGAGTTGATTCAGCAGACGACCGAGAAGGTGCAACAGATACAAAGCAGAATGAAGGCTTCTCAAAGTAGGCAGAAGTCATATGCAGACCAGAGGAGAAAGCCTTTGGAGTTTGCTGCTGGAGACCATGTGTTCATGAAAGTGACACCAACCAAGGGTGTAGGACGGGCGATCAGACCAAAGAAGTTGTCCCCTAAGTTCGTGGGACCATATCAGATCTTAAGGAGGATTGGCCCAGTGGCCTACGAGATCGCCCTGCCTCCCCATTTAGCGAATCTGCACAATGTCTTTCACGTATCACAGCTGAGGAAGTACATGGCAGACCCCAGTCATGTGCTGGAACTGGACGATGTGCAGATCAGGGATGACTTGTCCTTTGAAGTGAAACCAGTCAGGATTGACGATAGGCAAAGTAAATAGCTCAGAGGAAAGACCATCAGCATGGTGAAAGTGGTGTGGGATGAGAGATCGGGTGATTCAACTTGGGAGTTAGAAGCACCCATGAGAGAAGCCTATCCATACCTCTTTTCCTTGTAATTCAATTTTCGAGGACGAAAATTTTTCTTGTTGGGGAGAACGTAAGGACCTGTAAAATTGAATTGGAATAAAAAGAGATATATTTTAAATGAATTCTAAGTATGTTTTTATTTAAAATAAAAAGGAAGGAAAGTGTAGTTTGGAAGGCTATGGCCTAGTAGTACATGATCGCCGGTCGCCTGCTACACATGAGCGCCAGGGCGCGAAAGGCATGCGGGCATTGCCAGGGCGCGAGAGGCATGCGGGCATTGCCAGGGCGCGAGAGGCATGCGGGCATCGCCAGGGCGCGAGGCATGCGGGCATTGCCAGGGCACGAGAGGCATGCGGGCATCGCCAGGGCGCGAGGCATGCGGGCATTGCCAGGGCGCGAGAGGCATGCGGGCATCGCCAGGGCGCGAGGCATGCGGGCTTTGCCAGGGCGCGAGAGGCATGCGGGCATCGCCAGGGCGCGAGGCATGAGAGCGTCGCCAGGGATAGACATCGGTCGTCCCCCAGAGGGAGACATCGGTCGTCTTCCAGAGCGAGGGAGACATCGGTCGTCTTCCAGGGCGAGGGAGACATCGGTCGTTCGCCAGGATGAGTCAGCGGTGGAAAGTTATCGCGCGACGTCGAGTTTCACACAGAGTAAAGTGGGACCCAGGCTCCCAGCATGAAACGTCCTGCGCGCGCGACACGTAGGCAAAAAGAGTGGTTCAGACTAGTGACCTCAGAGTGTCAGCCTGCGCAGAGGCACGCTTAGTCGTACTGTTCAGTGAAGCGTACACGCAAACTTCCCTGCAGAGTGGGTGGTGGCAGCGGTTTTTGTGGAGAAGTCACCATGATGATGGAGGAGCAGAAACTGATCGAGCAGTTCAAAGACTTAAACCTTGGAGTAGAATTCCACGCAAATCACATTAGTTGTAGTAGGCTGACTATAACTAAT
Source organism: Phaseolus lunatus (assembly GCA_013389735.1). Lineage (NCBI taxonomy): Eukaryota > Viridiplantae > Streptophyta > Magnoliopsida > Fabales > Fabaceae > Phaseolus > Phaseolus lunatus. The sequence goes on from CM023860.1 coordinate 29,858,369, forward strand.
GACTTCCTTGGGATGTTAAGGGATGAGCAGTTGAAGGACCCTAGCCTGAAGCGTACTGTGGAGTCACTAGGGACAGATCAGGCTAGAGACTTTGTGATGGGTGATGATGGGATCTTGAGATTTAATGGCAGGATTTGCATCCCTGCAAATGGAGAATTGAAGAAGATGATCCTAGATGAAGGTCACAAGAGTCGCCTTAACCTACATCCAGGCATGAACAAGATGTACCATGACTTGAAGGAGTCATTTTGGTGGTCGGGCATGAAGAGAGACATCGCCCAGTATGTTGCAACCTGCTTAACGTGTCAGAAGGCGAAGGTAGAGCATCAAAGACCTGGCGGGTTGTTGCAGCAACTGGATATCCCTGAGTGGAAATGGGACAGCATCGCCATGGATTTTGTCACCCATTTACCCAGATCGGTAAAGGGTCATGATGCAATCTGGGTCATCATTGATAGGCTGACGAAGAGTGCCCACTTTCTTCCAGTGAATATGAAGATGCCTATGGCCAAGCTGGCACAGTTATACATCCAAGAAATAGTGAGGTTGCATGGAGTGCCTTCCAGCATCGTTTCAGATAGAGATCCCAGGTTCACTTCACGGTTTTGGCAGACCTTACAAGAGTGCTTGGGAACTAAGTTAAGGATGAGCTCTGCATATCATCCCCAAACAGATGGTCAGTCAGAAAGAACGATCCAGTCCTTGGAAGATCTGCTTAGGGCGTGCGTCTTGGATCAATTGGGAAATTGGGACGAGGTGTTGCCACTGGTGGAGTTTACCTATAATAACAGTTATCACGCTAGTATTGGGATGGCACCATATGAAGCCCTGTATGGGAGGAAATGCAGAACTCCCTTATGTTGGTACCAGGAGGGCGAAGCAGTCTTGGTTGGACCAGAGTTGATTCAGCAGACGACCGAGAAGGTGCAACAGATACAAAGCAGAATGAAGGCTTCTCAAAGTAGGCAGAAGTCATATGCAGACCAGAGGAGAAAGCCTTTGGAGTTTGCTGCTGGAGACCATGTGTTCATGAAAGTGACACCAACCAAGGGTGTAGGACGGGCGATCAGACCAAAGAAGTTGTCCCCTAAGTTCGTGGGACCATATCAGATCTTAAGGAGGATTGGCCCAGTGGCCTACGAGATCGCCCTGCCTCCCCATTTAGCGAATCTGCACAATGTCTTTCACGTATCACAGCTGAGGAAGTACATGGCAGACCCCAGTCATGTGCTGGAACTGGACGATGTGCAGATCAGGGATGACTTGTCCTTTGAAGTGAAACCAGTCAGGATTGACGATAGGCAAAGTAAATAGCTCAGAGGCAAGACCATCAGCATGGTGAAAGTGGTGTGGGATGAGAGATCGGGTGATTCAACTTGGGAGTTAGAAGCACCCATGAGAGAAGCCTATCCATACCTCTTTTCCTTGTAATTCAATTTTCGAGGACGAAAATTTTTCTTGTTGGGGAGAACGTAAGGACCTGTAAAATTGAATTGGAATAAAAAGAGATATATTTTAAATGAATTCTAAGTATGTTTTTATTTAAAATAAAAAGGAAGGAAAGTGTAGTTTGGAAGGCTATGGCCTAGTAGTACATGATCGCCGGTCGCCTGCTACACATGAGCGCCAGGGCGCGAGAGGCATGCGGGCATTGCCAGGGCGCGAGAGGCATGCGGGCATTGCCAGGGCGCGAGAGGCATGCGGGCATCGCCAGGGCGCGAGGCATGCGGGCATTGCCAGGGCACGAGAGGCATGCGGGCATCGCCAGGGCGCGAGGCATGCGGGCATTGCCAGGGCGCGAGAGGCATGCGGGCATCGCCAGGGCGCGAGGCATGCGGGCATTGCCAGGGCGCGAGAGGCATGCGGGCATCGCCAGGGCGCGAGGCATGCGGGCTTTGCCAGGGCGCGAGAGGCATGCGGGCATCGCCAGGGCGCGAGGCATGAGAGCGTCGCCAGGGATAGACATCGGTCGTCCCCCAGAGGGAGACATCGGTCGTCTTCCAGAGCGAGGGAGACATCGGTCGTCTTCCAGGGCGAGGGAGACATCGGTCGTTCGCCAGGATGAGTCAGCGGTGGAAAGTTATCGCGCGACGTCGAGTTTCACACAGAGTAAAGTGGGACCCAGGCTCCCAGCATGAAACGTCCTGCGCGCGCGACACGTAGGCAAAAAGAGTGGTTCAGACTAGTGACCTCAGAGTGTCAGCCTGCGCAGAGGCACGCTTAGTCGTACTGTTCAGTGAAGCGTACACGCAAACTTCCCTGCAGAGTGGGTGGTGGCAGCGGTTTTTGTGGAGAAGTCACCATGATGATGGAGGAGCAGAAACTGATCGAGCAGTTCAAAGACTTAAACCTTGGAGTAGAATTCCACGCAAATCACATTAGTTGTAGTAGGCTGACTATAACTAATGACTTCCTTGGGATGTTAAGGGATGAGCAGTTGAAGGACCCTAGCCTGAAGCGTACTGTGGAGTCACTAGGGACAGATCAGGCTAGAGACTTTGTGATGGGTGATGATGGGATCTTGAGATTTAATGGCAGGATTTGCATCCCTGCAAATGGAGAATTGAAGAAGATGATCCTAGATGAAGGTCACAAGAGTCGCCTTAACCTACATCCAGGCATGAACAAGATGTACCATGACTTGAAGGAGTCATTTTGGTGGTCGGGCATGAAGAGAGACATCGCCCAGTATGTTGCAACCTGCTTAACGTGTCAGAAGGCGAAGGTAGAGCATCAAAGACCTGGCGGGTTGTTGCAGCAACTGGATATCCCTGAGTGGAAATGGGACAGCATCGCCATGGATTTTGTCACCCATTTACCCAGATCGGTAAAGGGTCATGATGCAATCTGGGTCATCATTGATAGGCTGACGAAGAGTGCCCACTTTCTTCCAGTGAATATGAAGATGCCTATGGCCAAGCTGGCACAGTTATACATCCAAGAAATAGTGAGGTTGCATGGAGTGCCTTCCAGCATCGTTTCAGATAGAGATCCCAGGTTCACTTCACGGTTTTGGCAGACCTTACAAGAGTGCTTGGGAACTAAGTTAAGGATGAGCTCTGCATATCATCCCCAAACAGATGGTCAGTCAGAAAGAACGATCCAGTCCTTGGAAGATCTGCTTAGGGCGTGCGTCTTGGATCAATTGGGAAATTGGGACGAGGTGTTGCCACTGGTGGAGTTTACCTATAATAACAGTTATCACGCTAGTATTGGGATGGCACCATATGAAGCCCTGTATGGGAGGAAATGCAGAACTCCCTTATGTTGGTACCAGGAGGGCGAAGCAGTCTTGGTTGGACCAGAGTTGATTCAGCAGACGACCGAGAAGGTGCAACAGATACAAAGCAGAATGAAGGCTTCTCAAAGTAGGCAGAAGTCATATGCAGACCAGAGGAGAAAGCCTTTGGAGTTTGCTGCTGGAGACCATGTGTTCATGAAAGTGACACCAACCAAGGGTGTAGGACGGGCGATCAGACCAAAGAAGTTGTCCCCTAAGTTCGTGGGACCATATCAGATCTTAAGGAGGATTGGCCCAGTGGCCTACGAGATCGCCCTGCCTCCCCATTTAGCGAATCTGCACAATGTCTTTCACGTATCACAGCTGAGGAAGTACATGGCAGACCCCAGTCATGTGCTGGAACTGGACGATGTGCAGATCAGGGATGACTTGTCCTTTGAAGTGAAACCAGTCAGGATTGACGATAGGCAAAGTAAATAGCTCAGAGGCAAGACCATCAGCATGGTGAAAGTGGTGTGGGATGAGAGATCGGGTGATTCAACTTGGGAGTTAGAAGCACCCATGAGAGAAGCCTATCCATACCTCTTTTCCTTGTAATTCAATTTTCGAGGACGAAAATTTTTCTTGTTGGGGAGAACGTAAGGACCTGTAAAATTGAATTGGAATAAAAAGAGATATATTTTAAATGAATTCTAAGTATGTTTTTATTTAAAATAAAAAGGAAGGAAAGTGTAGTTTGGAAGGCTATGGCCTAGTAGTACATGATCGCCGGTCGCCTGCTACACATGAGCGCCAGGGCGCGAGAGGCATGCGGGCATTGCCAGGGCGCGAGAGGCATGCGGGCATTGCCAGGGCGCGAGAGGCATGCGGGCATCGCCAGGGCGCGAGGCATGCGGGCATTGCCAGGGCACGAGAGGCATGCGGGCATCGCCAGGGCGCGAGGCATGCGGGCATTGCCAGGGCGCGAGAGGCATGCGGGCATCGCCAGGGCGCGAGGCATGCGGGCATTGCCAGGGCGCGAGAGGCATGCGGGCATCGCCAGGGCGCGAGGCATGCGGGCTTTGCCAGGGCGCGAGAGGCATGCGGGCATCGCCAGGGCGCGAGGCATGAGAGCGTCGCCAGGGATAGACATCGGTCGTCCCCCAGAGGGAGACATCGGTCGTCTTCCAGAGCGAGGGAGACATCGGTCGTCTTCCAGGGCGAGGGAGACATCGGTCGTTCGCCAGGATGAGTCAGCGGTGGAAAGTTATCGCGCGACGTCGAGTTTCACACAGAGTAAAGTGGGACCCAGGCTCCCAGCATGAAACGTCCTGCGCGCGCGACACGTAGGCAAAAAGAGTGGTTCAGACTAGTGACCTCAGAGTGTCAGCCTGCGCAGAGGCACGCTTAGTCGTACTGTTCAGTGAAGCGTACACGCAAACTTCCCTGCAGAGTGGGTGGTGGCAGCGGTTTTTGTGGAGAAGTCAGCTTAAGATGCAAAAACCCACTTCTGAGAAAAAGAAGGAAACGTTGCAGTGGTTCAAGAGCTAAAGAGTGTGTTTATCTCCCTTCTTCTCCTTTCTCTCCTTCACACTACGACTCAGGCACCTTCACCCAAAAGTACGACGAGCGACGGCTACCATTAGAGCACCTGGGAAGTTCTCTGCAAGTCCTTCAAACCAGACGCAAAAACAGAGCCAAGGCATTCTTTAAGCTTCGTTGGGTTTCGGAGCTCCTGGTGTTTTGCGCAAGTCCAGGTAAGGGAAGCTAGCCTTCATTTTCAATACAAGCCATAGTTTTGCTGTTTCTGAAGTGAGGGCGATGTGGTCGCCGATTTTCTGTTTCTTTTCGAAATGCTCTGTTCTATGTGGTTGGGCGACGTGGTCGCCGGTTTTAAATACGGATTTCGAACTCCCCTGTGTTTGATGTTGTTTGAAGCTGTTTGGGATTTAAATACAATATACATGTGATATTCGAAAATCTGAACCTTTGAAATGATTTCTGCTGTGATTGAATCATTTATTTGAGTGGTATGATGTCATGAATGCTGTGAATGTGGGATCGAGGCATAGTATTTTCAGGAAAGGAAATACCGTGTAAGATCGTATGTAATGTGTATTGACTAGGGGCTTGTCTAGAAGGAGATATCCTGACTCTGCTGAGATAATGGAATCACGTAGAGGAAGTTATTTAGTTGGTGAGAGTCGAAGGAGGTTCATATGTATGGGTGAGTCGTGTGAAAAAGAACGATCTCGGCCTGTTATATGAGTTAACCTTGTCATACCGGGAGAGTGATGATAATGAGATTATATATGCGCATGACTGTGTGGATTTCACAGCGACCCTGTGTGGATTTCACAGTGGTATGGTATGACAGGTGCAGATCTCTGAGCCTGAGTCAACGCACGAGTCAATCCGGAAGTAGTGTCATGTGTCTATGCATTGTGAGTCAGTGGAAAGTCTGACGTGTGAATCTTGAATACTGAAAGTAGCAAATGGACACTTGACCGTATGTGGAATATGGATATGTTGATGGTTGTAATTGATATGGATCATGAATGGTGTGAAGTTTTATGTTTACTATTGATTTAAAAGTTTTTAAACCATCTAGCTTACCCCTTTTCTTTTGTATTGCTCTGTGGCTATTTCTCTTAAACTGTGATGATCGTGTATTTCTACACGGGAGCAGACGAGGTTGCAGGTGGTGGAGCTCCTCAGTGAGTGGTCGCCGGTAGGAGATCGCCCACATATAGTTCTATCAGGCGATCACCTTTTTTTAAGATGTATGATAGGAGATCGGCTGTTTTTGGTCTTCTGATAGTAGATCGCCGGTTTATGTAGGGAGATCGCCGGTTTTCAATTTATTTGGCTGTATTTTGTTAAAATTTTGGAAAAATATACCGGTTATGTATTAAACTCCCTGTGAGGAGAAACTTTATTTACATATATATGATTTTGTTCATTTCAATCTATTTGTTACTTTTATTTTCATTATATGAATATGTATGGTATTTTGGCGGGATGTTACACGCCCCGACGACGCCCGCATGCCTCTCGCGCCCCAGCGTTGCCCGCATGCCTCGCGCCCCGGCGTTGCCCGCATGCCTCTCGCGCCCTGGCAACGTCCACATGCCTCGTGTAACATCCCGCCAAAATACTATTCATATTTATATAATGAAAATTAAAGTAACAAATAGATTGAAGTGAATAAAATTATATATATGTAAATAAAGTTTCTCCTTACAGGGAGTTTAATACAAATACGATCACTTTTCCATTAAAACATAAACAAATTACAATACAATAGAAAGATAGGCGATCTCCTGACAGAAGGGCGATCTCCTATTAGAAGGGCGATCTCCTATCATATAGGCGATCTCCTATCATATAGGCGATCTCCTATCAGAAAGCAGCAAAAGGGGTGATCGCCCAACGGAAATAGAAAACAGGCGATCTCCTTCCAGCGACAATTCACTAAGGAGCTCTACTTCCTGCAACATCATCTGCTCCCGTGTAAATTATACACGATCATTACAGGTTTAAGAAAAAGCCAAACACCACAAAAGAAACACAGGGTAAGCTAGACATTTAAAAAGAGTTAGATATGAACTTTAAAAGCAAGGTAAACCAAATTCAAAATATCCACGTAAAACTATAGAGTTTCTCATTCCCTTCACCTGATCGCCAAGAAATCACACACTTTACAATATTTTCAAGAGTCATTCTATTTCACAAAATGCATCAAGTGTCTATCAATTCAATGTTTCTCATTTCCCACATCAGACTTCCACTGACTCAGCACACAAGACACTTGACACTACTTCCGGAAGACTCGTGCATTGACTAGACTCAGAGATTCTGCACCTGTCATACAAAGCTGTTGTAATGTTTCCACAGCTATGCGCATCAACACATTCTCGATTTCAAGTTCACCATTCTCACAGTATGACAGGGTTAATCCATATAACAGGCCGAACTCGTTCTTTTTCACACGACTCACCCATACATATGAACCTCCTTCGACTCTCAACGCCTGAATAACCTCATCTATATGAATCCATTATCTCAGGAGAGTCAGGATAATCTCATTATAGACATCACCGATCAATGCACATCCTACACGATCTTACACGGTATTTTCTTTCCTGAAAATACTATGCCTCGATCCCACATTCACCACATTCAACACATCACATAACACTTAAAGGAATGATTTCAATCACAGCAAAACTCAATCCAAGGTTCTTATTTTCGAATATCTCATTTAAATCTCAAACAGTTTCAAAGCAACACCAAAAACAGAGAGTTCGCAAACAACGCCAAAACCGGCGATCTGGTTCAAAAACGAGGTATTTCGAAGTCTGTATATAAAACCGGCGACCACGTCGCCCAAACACATAGAAACAGAGCATTCACGAAGATGAAAACGAAACCGGCGACCACGTCGCCCTCACTTCAGAAACAGCTAATCTATGGCTTGTATTGAAAATGAAGGCTAGCTTTCCTTACCTGGACTTGCGCAAAACACCAGGAGCTCCGAAACCCAACGAAGCTTAAAGAATGCCTTGGCTCTGTTTTTCCGTCTGATTTGAAGGACTTGCAGAGAACCTCCCAGGTGCTCGAATGGTGGCCGTCGCTCGTCGTACTCTTGTGTGAAGGTGCCAGAATCGCAGTGCGAAGGAGAGAATGGAGGAGAAGGGAGGTAAACTCACTCTTTCGCTCTTGAACAACTGCAACGTTTTTCCCTCTCAGAAGTGGGTTTTTGCATCTTAAACCAGCTTGTCCACAAAAGCAGCTGCCACCACCCCCTCTGCAGAGAAGTCTGAGTGTACGTTTCTCTGAACAGTACGGCCACGGTTGTCTCTTGCGCCTGCCAACCACTGCCCTGAACAGTACGACCACTGTTGTCTCTTCTGCATGCCAACCACTGCCCTGAACAGTACGACCGCGAGTGTCTCTTGCGCATGCTAACATTCTGATGTCACTATTCTGAACCACCCTTTTTGTCTACGTGGCGCGCGTGCAGTACGCTTCATGCTGGGAGTCTGGGTCCTACCTTCTCTGTGTGCAACTCGACATCGCGCGATAACCTTTCGTCGATGACCTCTCGCGCGAAGACAATCCACCGATGACCTCTCGCGCGAAGGCAATCCACCGATGACTTCTCGCGCGAAGACAATCCACCGATGACTCATCCTGGCGGACGACCGATGTCTCCCCCTGGAAGATGCCCGCATGCCTCGCGCCCTGGCGATGCCCGCATGCCTCTCACCCTGGCCATGACCGCATGCCTCGCGCCCTGGCGATGCCCGACGACACATCGCCACGCCTTCCTGAAGGTTCTTCATTCCACGATGTTACGTCCAAGGTATCATCTCCACATGACTCGGTGACGTCGGTAGCTTCACATTTCCAAGAGTAGATCAGCATCACTCCTCGTGCGCCCATGCATGCAACACTAAGGGTGATCTCTTTTGCTCAAGCGTAGAGCTTCGCATGCACAGCGTATCTAAGGCTTAACCCACACCTTGATACGCGTGGTTGTTGGAACCCACTCTGGTTGATCCAGTATCTTGACCACATACTACGTGCATTCCCGCCGATCACGTACACTCTAGGCGATTGGCGCTCATGTCTCCTCTAGGCGACATGCGATTATGTGCCAGAGGAGTCGGAGATCGCCTCCATCTTCACTAACGGCGATCTCGTAGGAGACTTCTTAGCTACACATTTCCTCCTTTACTCTTCTTGATCTACATGTCAGCCGACCGACCTCTACTAGCTTACCCCAGATCATGGGCGACGTCCGATGTCTGCTACTACGAAACTTCCTTTACCAACTCTTTGCATTTTAAATAATAACATTTTCTGAAATTATTTAAATATAACACTTTTATTCCTATTAAAGTTTCTAGGTCCTTACACCTCGCGCCCTGGCGATGCCCGCATGCCTCTCGCGCCCTGGCAACGTCCACATGCCTCGCGCCCTGGCGATGCCTGCATGCCTCGCGCCCTGGCGATCATGTGTAGTAGGCGACCGGCGATTATGTACTAACCAGGAAATCTTATAGTCTTCTAAACTACACTTTCCTTCCTTTTTATTTTAAATAAAAACATACTTAGAATTTATTTAAAATATATCCCTTTTTATTCCAATTTAATTTTACGGGTCCTTACATGATGGCACCTCTCGGTTCGTACCGGATGTCGAACTCTAATAGCTCAACTGACCACCCTATCATTCGCCCTACAAGATCGGGTTTAGATAAGATTTTGTATATGGGGTAGTCAATTTTTACCGTTATGGTGTGATTTTGGAAGTACTTTCGCATCTGTCTTGCTTTCAGAACCAATACTACTGCTACCTTCTCGATCATCTGATATCTTTCCTCGGCCGCATGGAGCATGCGACTAACAAAGTATACCGGTCGTTCCTCTTTATCCACTTCTTGCACCAAGGCTGTGCTGACTGCCTCCTCCGATACCGCTAGTTAGACCATGATCGGTTGATCTGGCCAGGGATTTTGAATGACAGCCGGTGACGACAGGAACTCTTTCAGCTGTTTGAAAAGGCCTTCGCATGCCTCGTCCCAGTTGAACTTTGCTGCTTTTTGAAGTAGCTGCACCATCAGCCTGGTTCATTCGGCAAGCCAAGGGACGAACCTGGATAGTGCAATCAAACGTCCTATCAGCTGTTGCACCTCTTTTAGGTTCTTTGGGCTGCTCATCTCAATTATCGCCTTGCACTTGTTGGGGTTGGCCTCGATTCCCCGATGGGTTAGCATGAAACCCAAGAACTTGTTGCCCTCTACTCCGAACGCACATTTCTCGGGGTTGAGGTGCATGTTGGTCCTTCTCAGAGCGTCAAAGACTTCTTGCAAGTCCTTGATATTCTGGGTGTGCGAGTCGGATTTTACGACTATGTCTTCGACATAGACTTCCACGCTTCTCCTGATCATCCCCTTGAAGATAGTGTCCATCAGCCCCTGGTAGGTCGCCCCTACATTTTTTAGACCGAACAGCATTACTTCGTAGAAGTAGTTTGCCTTGTGGTCGTGAAGGCCGTTTTCTCCTTATCTTTAGGGTGTATACATATTTGGTTGTACCCAGAGTAAGCGTCTAGGAAGCTTAAGACTTTGTGACCGGCTGCCCCATCTACTAGCCGGTCGATGTTGGGTAGTGGATATGAGTCCTTCGGGCATGCTTTGTTCAGATCTTTGTAGTCGACACACATCCGCCACTTGCTTTTTGACTTGGCGACCATAACAACGTTCGCCAGCCAAGTGATCTACCGGGCTTCTCAGATGAACCCGACAACGAGAAGCTTCTCGGCCTCTTCTCTGGCTACCAGCCTCTTCTCTTCCCTATGACAAGCAAAGAGTTGTTCCACTTTCATTTCCCAATCTAGGTAAACTTCTACATTGTCCTTACCATAGAAATGTGGTAGGTCTACCCTTACTTCCCTTGGGGCTTCTTCCTCTCTTTGCCTAAGTCTTCTAGGTGGTGGTTGGTAATACTCATGGTTTCTAATGCTTACCTCTCCTAGAGACTCTTGGAGTTGAGAATGAGATGCATGTGAATGAGATTTTTTTGAATTTTGTGATTTCTCTTTCCTTGCTCTAGCCAAATCATTGATTTTAGATTCATTTTCCAATTGTCTATATGAAAGATGTTGTACATCCTTGACAAGTTGCTTTGATACCAAATGGTGGCATTCTTGAGTTCTTCATGGTGCGTTTTGGGTGATGAATGCAGTGGAAGTTCAATGGATGAAATGGGTCAAGCCCTCCTAAGAGTGGTGGTGGCTTGTAGGTAATATTTGTTTGCTGCCCTTGCTTTGGCTCCTCTTAGAATTAGGAAATTAATTCTCCAATCCAGCACCTATCACACAAGCTAGACCTCACTCAAGTTAAATTTCTACTCAAATAGGCACCAATTGAGAAACAATTCCAGCACCAAATTTAGAGGCCAAAGGATTAAAGCAAGAAACAAATTAATTGCAAAAAATAGGACCACACAAATGGAGTTATAATGTGACACAACTAGGAAGAGTTGCAATAAAATGTGACAAGCAAATAAAAGGTACACAAATAAAGTGGGCACACAAAAGGAATCCTAGAATGGTACTAGAATTGATTTGAAAAACCAAAACAGCACTACTGAAAAAGTTTCCCTGGCACAAAAAGCGTCACTTAAAACGTGTGTACTGAGCTGGATATTCTGACTTTGCTTTTGAAATTTGAGACAAAATTAGGTCAAGATCTTAACAAACTTTTGGAGTTGGTTTCACGGCAAACGCATGCACCAATTAATTTTGATAAATTTTTTACTACCAGTGCTCATTTTCCGCCAGCTGGAACAACAGATTGCACACTTTTTTTTGTATGATTTATCATTTTTTTTCTATTTTTCCTTTTCAACTGATTCTTTTTGTATTCTTTTGCTAAGATCTCAAATGACTCAAATCCAGAGGCTCATAAATTTCTTGTGACGTATTTAATTTTAACACATAAAAACAGCCAGGCCAGTTGCAGTGAAAACAGGGGATCCTAAAGCTGGAACCAAAAACAGCAAAGAAAATTTTTCAAGAACACAATGGAGTGAAGATATAGGAATTTGCGTGGATCTAACACCCAAATATGAACTCAAACTAAAAGAAAAATGCACCAAAAGATCATCCAAAACAGCAAAATAAAAACTGGACCCAAAATAAAGCAAGAAACCAAATCATCAAGAACAAGTACCACTAAGATTTTGATGACAAATTTGGAAACACATGACTTAGACAAAACATATGGATTCATAAAATAAAAAGACTCAAAGCATCATATGACCCAAAAGAAAATAAAAACAAGCAAGACTCAAATACCTAAAAATAAAAGACAGCCACACAAATATAGCAAGAAACCTACAAAAAAATTTGACAAGAGATGCTCAAGCACAAATTGAACAATTCTACCGATTGAAATGCCAAGAATAGCATCCAATGCAAAAATAAAAAGCAAAAATACAGCAAGACAACTTGGAGCCAAGATGAACAACTTGAATATAAGAAGAACTCAAAAAAAAAAAAATGAAGAGACACTCATCTTTGAAGAACCATAGCTCATGATACCAAATGATGGCCTTCACATGTTGAGCTCTCCTTGGATGTTGAAGATGGTGCGGAAGCAATGGTTGAAATGAGCAAGACCCTCCTAGGAGTGATGGTGATCTTGAAGGTGCATGAAGTGTATGAAAATGAGAGAGGTTTGGCCAGCTCTCTTTGGTGGTGAAGGAGTGAAGATTAAAACCATAAATCAAGAGATTTAGGCAAGGGAGTAAGTATGGCACAAATTTGGCAGCATAACTTTACTCAAATTAATCTTGAAAATACATGAGGTAGGCCTCCTTATTTATAGATTTAGGAGCCTTGGTGAGCAAGCTTAAAGGGTAGGGATGGAAATACAAAAAGTGGGGGCTGCCTAGGGTATTGACTTTAGTCAAACCACACCATCATCCTAATATTCTAGAAGATAGGTCAAAAAATGCAACATTTGATAGTACACCCCTCCTTCTTTTGCTAAAGGCACCTATTTGCTAGCACACCCCTCCTTCTATTGCTAAGGGCACCTTTTTGATAGCACACCCCTAAGTGAGCAAGTTTTGCTTTCTACACTACACTAATCTACTAAGCTACCCCTAATGGGCCTCCAAGTAGCATGTACAAGGTCTTCTCCCTCCCATCCGTGGCTTGACTCATTTAGGTGTGAATGTGCTTGGCCATGGACCTTGTGAGAGGTCCTAGACGGTCTAGGCTCCCTCCTAGATGCTCCTCATGTAGCTCCCCCTTGTCTTGTGCTAGACGCTCTCCATGTGGTTCTAGACGGTCTAGTCTTGGCCCTTGGCTTTCATGGTGGGGTGAGCTTGGCCTCTCTCCATCAGGGTAGATATGATCGCTCCCAACTTGTTCAAAGATGATCATTTGAGCAATATATTGTATGAGGTATTGGCATCAATGACCAAGTACTTGATCTTTAGAGTTTTACTCGCCTTCCCTTCGCCGAAGGTGGTGTACAACTCGATGTACTCCTATATGCCAACTCGTTCTCTTGAAAAGCCGACCACGTGGTCGTCATACAGTGTCATTTCTTCTATTGGTATCCTCATGGTCTTGAAGGTTTTCCAATAGAGGATGTTGACCGAGCTACCTTGGTCAGCGAGGGTCTTCATGATGGTGAATCGGTCTATGTCGACTGATATCACCATCGGATCATCTTGAGAAAGGTCAACACCCTTAAAGTCGTCGTCCGTGAACGTGATCAGGGGCATCCTTGGTTGGATAGATACAAAATTTACCTGTTGTACCACGCAAAGGTGTTTCTTCCTTGCCCTGTTCGAGTTACCACCTCCAACAAATCCGCCAAAACGACTGTGTTTATCAGCTCTCTACCGCCACGTCTATAGTCTTTTGGAGGGTCATCCCTCCTTGCGCGACGTTCTTAATGTCGATCATCCTCCCTCGTCCACGGAGGGATGTGATCTCTTTTCCTCGAGGACTCCTCTCTACGCGACGAACGCCTTATGCTTCGACTGCTCTGCATGAATCGACATAAATGCTCGGCCTAGATAATCTCTTCTATTTTGTCTTTCAAGGCCTTGCATTCTTCGGTCATGTGACCGGTGTTTTGATGATACCGACACTTCTTGCTGCGGTCAACATTGTCAAGGGTTAAGGTCCTTCTTTGTGGTGGCATCAATTCTGCACTTAAAGCTTCTTGCAGAATTTTCCCTCGATCAACATTGAGTGGTGTATACCGCAAGAATCGGGGTCCTCGGTTGTCTTTCCTTGGGTCTCCGCGCCCAGAACCAGACTTTCCCTACTGGTCTTTATCTTCTTTCCTTTCCTCGCTCGCTTCCACTTGGGCTTGGTTTCTAAACTCATGCAGTTCCTCCAACTGCATGAACTTAGCGGCTCGGTGCCTAAGTTCGTCCAGGCTCGCAGTAGGTTGCATGCACAGGCTATCCGCGAAGGGACCCGGCCGGAGTGCCGTAAGCATGTGACGCTTTGCTACATTCGGGCTAAGGTTTTGGACGCTCATTGCTACTTTCCTGAACCTGTCAATGAACTTTCTTAGTGACTCCCCTTTCTCTTGGTGGATGCCAACCAGTGCAATGGAGGTCAGATGGTGCGGTCGGTTGGTAGTGAACTGGGTGTCGAACTTAGCCACCAGCGTTTCAAAGCAATCGATGGAGTTGGGAGGGAGCTTTGTGAACCAGCTCAGGGCTCCTACCTTCAAAGAAGTAGGGAACACTCGGCATAGAACCGCGTCGTCTATGGCGAATAAGCTCATATTCGTAGTGTACGCATCCATGTGCTCGTCAAGGTCGGTCGTGCCATAATAGCAGTCCCTCTTGAACCCTTTCCACTTATCTGGTAGTGGAGTTTTGATGATGAAGTCTATGAACGGATGCCGACAATTGGCACCCATAGTCCCAGCCGTATTCAGTGACTTGTTGGGATGAGATTTTTCATCCATCTCCAAAGTGTGGACCTTGTCCTTCGGCTCCTCAACAGCTTTCGGGCTGGCAGCGGTGGCAAAGGACCTTCCCACCAGGTTGGGTCCTCTCGATGGTCCTCCTTCCACGAACCTTTTCATCTTCTCTTTCTCCTTGCGGAGACTTATGATTTCTTCCTCGTTCTTCTTGATGGTTTCTTCATGCTTCCTCTTCATCTCAGCCATTTCCTTCTGCAGAGCCATCAACATTGCCATTTGGTCGACTTCAGACATCTTCTCGCTTGCCATGCTTCGGGTTAACACCATCTATTGCCTTCTTTCACAACAATTCTCTTAACCCCACGGTGGGGGCCAATTGTTCTTGTTCGGGTGATGGGGCCCAAAGAACGATTGCAGAAACCTCCTTCGGTCAATTGGTTCTTCGCTTCTTCCTTCCCTTGGTGTAGACTATATCCTTCTCCTTCGGTCCTTGCCTTTAGTCTGTCGGTCTTGGATGGTACCTACAGAAGACACTCCGATGCTTAAGTCAGCAAAGTATTTGCCACTCGGTTGTCAAAGTACTGTAGATAATGACGTACCTGATTCTTGGAATCTATGCTATTTATATTACCTTAGTGGGCCTTTGTTAATGGGCCAAATTAGGGAGTTGGACTGTGTTTAGGGATGCACTAAGTAACCTTTAATTACGGATTAACTTCGCTGACTTGGTCAATGCATGAATCGTCATGATGGGTCGATCGGCTGGATGACATCTTTCGATAAAAGTCAACATAGGTGAGCGGTTACATAAGCTATCGCTTAGTCCGAGACTTGGTCATCCAAAAGCTGATGGTTCGGTCGTTTGGCCCGTGCCAATACAAAAAATATTTCTAAAACAAAAGTAATTTGAGGTTGGAATGTTTTTACAAGATTAAAATATAAAAGTACTCAAAAATTATTTATGATTGTTGTTGTTATCACAAAGCAGTGCTCTGATGAACGAAGAAAGTTCATCCTTAGATTCAACACAAAATTTTCTTAGGAAGAAACTATTTTAGGAGCGCTAGAATATGCACACAAAAATTACCATCTTAAGCACCATTAGAGGAACTATCAAGAACCATAAGATACACCCCAAGCCCAAACTATATCAACTTTAAACATAACATAACAAGCTCCCTGTACTATAGTGTACAACTATTATTTAGCATCCAACCACCCTATCATGGGCATGCTCATACAATTACAATAAGAAACAGGAAAAGAAACCAACTTGTCATGGCCAACCATGACAATGGCATGACATTAAAAGTGGCAAAAAGAGCACCAAATATGCAACAATACAATTTTACTTAGAGAATAACCATCTCAAGAACCATTAGAGGAACTATCAGGAACCATAAGAGACACCCTGATGTGAGTTGATTTTAGGATTGCACATTTTACTGGTTGCTCTTGTTTATGATTATTGAATTTTAGAAATGTAAGGTAAGAACCCTAAGAAGATCCCCACTGGACACGAACTTAACCAAGTGGTTAAGTAAGTGTGAAGGTTCACTTCAGAAGGGCAAAGAGAAAAGACAATTATAAGGTGACAAATGATGTAGCGGAAAGAGAGACAAAGAACAAAAAAAGAAAAAGAACAAAGTAAAGAACACATTAAAGAGAAGAAGAAGACATATATGGAAGGGAGGTGGCGTAAAATAAAGAGTAAAAGAAGAAGGGATGAAGAGAGCTTATGGGAAGCAATGAAGTCACGCCACTTGGAGCAGAGGACTCTAAGATGAGTGATACAAGAGCCGCCACTTGAGATATGACCCACCCAAGATAATGTTGAAAATGAAGCTTTAATGCCTCCAAATCCATGAAGACAGCTTGAAGACTTTGTTGCTGAGTTTGGGGTTTAGTTCTAGGTAGTTTAGAATTTGTTAGATCCACTCTTAATCAAATTCACAACTGAATCAATCTGGTTTTTAAAATGAAATGTGTTTTTCAAAGCTAAGTGAAAAACAACTAGTTGATTTCTCGATTTAATCGGTTGTTTTTCATCTAGCTTGTTTGGAGGGTTTTCAAACTGCTTTGACTTTGGTTGACTCAACTGTCAAACCAATTCAATCGGTTAAATTGACATTTCAACCGGTTGATTTTTGAATTTCTTAATAGTTTTTCATAAATCTGTTAAATCTGTTTTCAGTTGATTTTAAACTGTTTTGGCTCCTGTTTAACTGTCTAAAACGATTAATTTGAAGAGCTATAAATCTGGGATTACTCTCCCTATTTGAAAACACAGAAAGGGATTACTCTCCCTATTTGAACAGATTCTTTTTCGTTTGAATTTTAACTCACTAAATGCCAAAGCTTTGACTACTTTTTCTGAATATATAAGTGTGGTTAATCAGCTATTTTTCTTCACAAGAAAAAACCAACTATTTTCTTCTACTATAATATGATTTCTATAGATTGCCTATATTGTTTCTTTCACTGGATCATGGAATCAACTCCTCCATCATCCAAGAGAATGAAAACCAGGGCAGTGAAAAGAGGAGGCAAACTTGAGAGCTGGTTTTCGTGTGAAGCAGAATTGATAGAGAAATGCCTTCATGAGTCAAGCAGGAAGGTAATCAATAACCCAAAGTTGGGTTTCTTCAGCTGGAAGAAGCAACAAAAGCTTATGGAAGTAAGGAGCCTTTTGAAGGAGCAAATGCTGAAGAGATTTCTGGAAATGTCTAGAAACATATATCCAGATTTGGTAAGAGTCTTTTACAGAAATCTTCAATTTGCTGGTGATACTCATTGCTCTCATGTGAAAGGGGTAGATATAGAGGTTACCCATGATGTGTGGACTGCCATTACTAGGCTAAAATATTTTGGACTGAGGATCAACAAGGGCATCATTGGAGTGGTAGAAGAATTTAATAAAATGCAGTACTACAAGAGTTTCCTCAAGAATCCACTTTCAAGGGTGAGGAATTTTCTAGTGGGAGGGCTCAAGCTGAATGAGAGGCTCATTGCCTTCATCATCTCTTGGATGCTCACACTAAGGGGTAGCAACCATTTCACTCTTCCAGAAGAAGATCTAGTTTTGATTTACTACATCATGAACAAAGTAAAACTCAATTGGATCCACATCTTCAAGGATCATATGCAGAAGGCAACAAGGTTAAGTGATTTTCATTACCCCTATGCCATTTTGATTTCTAAATTTCTACACTATTTTGAAGTGGATCTAGAGGAAGAGCTTTATGAAATTGTTAAGTCCTCAAATGAAATCAACAATAGTTCCCTAAGTAAGATGGGGTTTACCAAAGTTGATGGTAAATGGATTAGCAAAGGAGGAGATCAAGCTGGCTCATCAAGTGGAGCACAAGCTAAGAAGAAAATGAAGTTGCTGCAACTGGAGAAGAACCTGCTATTGAAGCTTTTGAAGCTGGACCAAGTGCTGCCACTGGAGATGAGAGGATTACATCCATGACTCCTTTTGAAAGACTCATGGTGAATAGAATGGATGGCTTTGCTGACAGTCAAAGGAGCCTTTATGAGCTGTATGACTTAAGGTTCCAAAGTATGGATACAAGGTTTCAGACCTTGGATGAACAAATCGAGGTCGTGCAGAACCAACTCTTTGAGTTGCAGTATGGCAAGGATGAATGAAGCAAGTTTACAGCTTTCCTTTCCTTTTATGGTCTAATTTTCTGAACAATTTCTTTTTCTCTTTATGCTGTTTTTATCTCTTTTTACACTCTATTTGTGAAGACAAATTTGTGAAGACAAATAGGGGGAGAAGTGTAAGGACCTGAAAAATTTATTGGAATAAAAGAGTATATTTTAAATAAATTCTAAATATGTTTTATTTAAATTAAAAAGGAAGGAAAGTGCAGTCTAGAAAACGATAAGAATTCTTTGTTAATACATAATCGCCGGTCGCCTAGACTGCATGTCGTCGCCAGGGCGCGAGGCATGCAGGCGTCGCCAGGGCAAGATGCATGCGGGCATCATCAGGGGGAGACATCGGTCGTTCGCCAGGGAGAGGTCCTCAGTGGATAGTCTTCGCGCGAGAGGTCATCGGTGGATTGTCTTCGCGCGAGAGGTCATCGGTGGATTGTCTTCGCGCGAGAGGTCATCGGTGGATTGTCTTCGCGCGAGAGGTCATCGGTGGATTGTCTTCGCGCGAGAGGTCATCGGTGGATTGTCTTCGCACGAGAGGTCATCGGTGGATAGCCTTCGCGGGAGAGGTCATCGGTGGGTAGACTTCGCGCCTGTGGTCATCGGTGAAAGGTCATCGCGCGACGTCGAGTTACACACAGAGAAGGTGGGACCCAGACTTCCAGCATGGAACGTCCTGCACGCGCGCCACGTAGATAAAAAGAGTGGTTCAGAATAGTGACCTCAGAGTGTTAGCCTGCGCAGAGGCACGCTCAGTAGTACTGTTCAGGGAGTGGTTGGCCTGCACAAGAGACAACTGTAGTCGTACTGTTCAGGGAAACGTACGCTCAGACTTCTCTGCAGAGTGGGTGTGGCAGCTGCTTTTGGTGGATAAGTTGGTTTAAGATGCAGAGACCCACTGCTGAGAGAACAAAAACGTTGCAACATTCAAAGAGAGAAAGAGTGAGTTACCTCCCTTCTCCTCCAGATATCTCCTTCGCGCTGCGATTCTAGCATCTTCACACAAGAGTACGACGAGAGGCAGCACCATTAGAGCACCTGGGAGGTTCTCTGCAAGTCCTTCAACCAGACACAAAAACAGAGTCAAGGCGTTGTTCAAGCTTCGTTGGGTTTCGGAGCTCCTGGTGTTTTGCGCAAGTCCAGGTAAGGGAAGCTAGACTTCATTTTCAATACAAGCCATAGATTAGCTGTTTCTGAAGTGAGGGCGACGTGGTCGCCGGTTTTCGTTTTCATCTTCGCGAATGCTCTGTTTCTATGTGTTTGGGCGACGTGGTCGCCGGTTTTAAATGCAGACTTCGAAATACCCCGTTTTGAACTAGATCGCCGGTTTTGGCGCTGTTTTACGAACTCCCCTGTTTTTGGTGTTGTTTTGAAACTGTTTGAGATGTAAATGTGATATTCGAAAATAAGAACCTTGGAGTGAGTTTTGCTGTGATTGAAATCATTCCTTAAGTGTTATGTGATGTGTTGAATATGGTGAATGTGGGATCGAGGCATAGTATTTTCAGGAAAGAAAATACCGTGTAAGATCGTGTAGGATGTGCATTGATCGGTGATGTCTATAATGAGATTATCCTGACTCTCCTGAGATAATGGATTCATATAGATGAAGTTATTCAGGCGTTGAGAGTCGAAGGAGGTTCATATGTATGGGTGAGTCGTGTGAAACAGAACGAGCTCGGCCTGTTATATGGATTAACCCTGTCATACTGTGAGAATGGTGAACTTGAGATCGAGAATGTGTTGATGCGCATAGCTGTGGAAACATTACAACAGCTTTGTATGACAGGTGCAGAATCTCTGAGTCTAGTCAATGCACGAGTCTTCCGGAAGTAGTGTCAAGTGTCTTGTGTGCTGGGTCAGTGGTGGTCTGACATGTGAAATGAGGAACTTGAAATTTATAGACACTTGATGCAGTTTTATGAAATAGAATGACTCTGGAAAATATAGCGAAATGTGTGATTTCTGGGCGATTAGGTGAAGAGTATGAGAAACTTGATAACTTTACGTGAATATCTTGAAATTGTTTACCTTGATTTTATTTTAAGTATCCTTATTTAAACTCTCTTTAAAATATCTAGCTTACCCTGCGTGTTTTGCTCGTTGGCTGTTGTTCTCTTTAAACTGTGATGATCGTGTATAACTTACACGGGAGCAGATGATCTTCCAGGAAGTAGAGCTCCTTAGTGAGAGGTCGCCGAGGAAGAGATCGCCGGTTTTCTATCTCTTGGTGGTGATCGCCGGATTTATGTCCTGCTAGCAGATCGCCTGTTTGGGCCTTCTGTTACCAGATCGCCGGTTCATGTGTGGAGATCGCCGGTCTTGTTGTATTTGATTAAATTTCGTTAAATTTTGAAAACATTTGACTGGTTATGTATTAAACTCCCTAAGAGGAGCAACTTCATTACTTATATATATATTATCATTCTTCAATATTATTTGTTCACCTTATTTTCATTATACATGTATGTATGGCTTTATTTTGGCGGGATGTTACATTAATGGTATCAGAGCAGTTCGTCCTTAGGATGACCTGAGGGCTGTGGATCCATTGTGTTTCTTCTGCTCATAAAATCTATTTGAGTTTTAAATAACAACTATAGTGAAAGGTTTTCAAAAACGTTTTTAGTATTGAAATTTTGTGTGTGCCTTAGCGAATGTATGCTCTAATTGAAAATCTTGGTATTAAGAATGAGAAGATCCTGATAAAGTAATGAGGGTGCACACTCATAACTGGATCGAGATGATTCTTAATCTTAATTCCAAAGGTTTGATGTTTAGCCTACATTGAATTCTGGTGTGATTTATTTAGTGTTCCTGTAATTGACTGAGAGTGGTCGTTTGGATTGATGTTTACACACCGGTAACTGTTCTGGTGTTTTGTTTGAAGTTATAAGTGTGATAATCCTGTTGATGAACTCAAATTCTTAATGACTTTGAGATGCTGACCTTTGTAAGGTCTAGATGGTACATCCTGAATGAATTGATTTCTGATCGATCTCATTCTTGTAGTTGTAGGGAATATAGAAACCAATAGATTCAGAATCAAAAACGAAGAAGATGGCACGTAGACCTGCTACCCCACCCCAACCTTCCTCAGAGATGAGCCAGATTGCCAAGGCCATCGAGATGATGGCAACTGCCATTCAGCAGCAGAATGCAGCGATGGCTCAGAACCATCAAGCTACAATGCAACACTGGGAAACTGCTCGATCTGCGAAGACAAACTCCCACGTCGGTCAGCCTCAAGAACAGATGGGACTGACCGAGTTCATGAGGCACAACCCACCCAAGTTCAGTGGGAATGCTACCCCTGACCAGGCAGATCAGTGGGTCAGAGAGTTGGAGAAAATCTTTAGGGCGACATCCTGCCCTGAAGAGAAGAAATTGCTGTTCGCCACTTATCTGCTATCAGGAGAAGCTGAGTTCTGGTGGATGGGAGCTCAGCAGATGATGGAGGCCCGAGGGGATGTATTGGATTGGGAGAGCTTCAGGGTGAAGTTCTTGGAGAAATACTTCCCTGACAGCGCCAAGTTTGCGAGGGAAGCTGAGTTCCTGAAGTTGGAACAGGGGGATATGTCAGTGAACGCCTATGCTGCTCGTTTTGAGAACCTCGCCCGGTTCTATACCCAGGCGACCTCTGAGGCCTGGAGGTGTAGGAAGTTCGAAGAGGGGCTGAAGCATGGACTGAAGAAGACCATAGCCCCGATGTGCATCAGGGAATTTCACGCCTTAGTAGAAAAGGCGAAGATGGTGGAGACCCTGGAGAAGGGTGATTCTCGGGTGATCAGGTCACACCCAGGAGGTTCTTCCAGTGGGAAAGCTAAGGCGCAGCACCCACAAAGCAAGCCCTATGCGAGACCTCCACCACATCGGGCGGGAACAGCGTCATCCCAGTTTCAGCAACAACAACCTTGGAGACCCAAGTGTTTCCATTGTGGTGGGTCACACACGCCCAATGTGTGCCCCAAGAAGACTTCAGAGAGAAGATGTTTTACCTGCCAAAAGACAGGACACGTTGCTAGAGAGTGTCCTAGCAGGAATGGGGCGACCCAACCCAGTGGCTCTCAGCAGATGAGGAACGAAGGGGGCAGACCTCAGGCAACAGGGAGAGTGTTTGCCATGTCAGGAGCAGAGGCGTCTCAGTCAGGTAACCTCGTGCAGGGTATATGTTTTATAGCCGGTAGGGGTGTAAAAGCTTTGTTTGATTCTGGAGCGACACACTCCTTTGTGTCAAGCCTGTGTGTAGCTGAGTTGGGCCTTCTAGTGAAGGAGTTACCTTTCGAACTGTTGGTCTCTACACCTGCGTCAGGACAGGTGATGACCTCTACAGTGTGCCCCGAATGTCTAGTGATTGTAGAGGGACGCAGATTCAAGGTGAACTTGATCTGCCTACCTCTTCAGGACCTAGATGTTATCCTGGGAATGGATTGGTTAGCTGCCAATCACGTTCTCATTGACTGCGGTAGTCAGAGGATTGCGTTTCCAGACCTCCAAGGATCAGATGTAATATCTGCTCAGCAAGGGCAGTCAGAGTTGGAAGAAGGGGCGAGGTGCTTCGTGATACTCGCTCGGTCGGAGGTGGAGAATAAAGGGGACGTAAGCAGAATACCCGTGGTGAAAGATTTCACGGATGTATTCCCAGAAGAAGTACCTGGGTTACCCCCTAAGAGAGAAGTGGAATTCTCTATTGACTTGGTACCTGGAGCTGGACCAGTGTCAATGGCACCTTACAGGATGGCACCAGCCGAGTTAGTGGAGTTAAAGAAGCAAGTGGAAGAGTTGCTGGAGAAGCAATTCATCAGACCCAGTATATCTCCATGGGGAGCTCCAGTGCTCCTAGTCAAGAAGAAGGATGGAGGGTCTCGGCTGTGTATAGACTACAGGCAGTTGAACAAGTTGACCATCAAGAACAAGTACCCCCTGCCTAGGATTGATGATTTGATGGATCAAATACATGGGGCCTCGGTGTTCTCCAAGATTGATCTGAGATCGGGGTACCACCAAATTTTGGTAAAAGCTGAAGATGTTCAAAAGACAGCTTTTAGGTCTCGGTATGGGCACTATGAGTATGTAGTGATGCCGTTTGGAGTCACCAATGCTCCAGCCCTGTTCATGGACTACATGAATAGGATTTTTCGCCCTTTCTTGGATAAGTTTGTGGTGGTCTTCATAGACGACATCCTCATCTATTCAAGGACCGAGGAAGAACATGAAGAACACCTGAGGACGGTATTGGAGATACTGAGGGAGAAGCAACTCTATGCCAAGTTCACGAAGTGTGAGTTTTGGCTGAAGGAAGTCAACTTCTTGGGACACGTGATATCTGCCCAGGGGATCTCGGTGGATCCAGCCAAGGTAGAGGCAGTGCTGCAGTGGGAACGTCCAAAGACAGTCACCGAGATAAGGAGCTTTGTAGGGTTGGCGGGCTACTATCGGAGGTTTATTGAGGACTTTTCCAAGGTAGTGGCTCCCTTAACACAGCTGACCCGCAAGGATCAACCTTTTGCTTGGACCGACCGATGTGAGCAGAGCTTCATGGAATTAAAGGAGAGGTTGACTAGTGCTCCAGTGCTAGTGATCCCCGAGGTAGGAAAACCTTTTGATGTCTTCTGTGACGCTTCACATCAGGGCTTGGGATGTGTTTTGATGCAAGAGAAGAGAGTGGTTGCATATGCTTCAAGGCAACTCAAGATTCATGAGAGAAACTACCCCACGCATGATTTGGAGTTGGCGGCTGTGGTATTTGCCTTGAAGATCTGGAGGCACTATTTATATGGAGCTCGGTTCCAGGTGTTCAGTGACCATAAGAGCCTGAAATATCTGTTCGATCAGAAGGAACTAAACATGAGACAAAGAAGGTGGATGGAGTTTCTAAAGGACTACAATTTTCAACTCATGTATCATCCAGGGAAGGCCAATGTAGTGGCTGATGCTTTGAGTAGGAAATCAATACAAGTCGCCACCATGATGATGGAAGAGCAGAAACTGATCGAGCAGTTCAGAGACTTGAACCTTGGAATAGAATTTCACGTGAATCACATTAGTTGTAGTAAGCTGGCTATAACTAATGACTTCCTTGGGATGTTAAGGGATAAGCAGTTGGAGGACCCTAGTCTAAAGCGTACTGTGGAGTCACTAGGGACAGATCAGGCGAGAGACTTTGCGATGGGCGATGATGGGATCTTGAGATTTAATGGCAGAATTTGCATCCCTGCAAATGAAGAGTTGAAGAAGATGATCCTAGAAGAAGGTCATAAGAGTCGCCTTAACCTTCATCCAGGCATGAACAAGATGTACCATGACTTGAAGGAGTCATTTTGGTGGTCGGGCATGAAGAGAGACATCGCCCAGTATGTTGCAACCTGCTTAACGTGTCAGAAGGCGAAGGTAGAGCATCAAAGACCTGGCGGGCTGTTGCAGCAACTGGATATCCCTGAGTGGAAATGGGACAGCATCGCCATGGATTTTGTCACCCATTTACCCAGATCGGTAAAGGGTCATGATGCAATCTGGGTTATCATTGATAGGCTGACGAAGAGTGCCCACTTCCTTCCAGTGAATATGAAGATGCCTATGGCCAAGCTGGCACAGTTATACATCCAAGAAATAGTGAGGTTGCATGGAGTGCCTTCCAGCATCGTTTCAGATAGAGATCCCAGGTTCACTTCACGGTTTTGGCAGACCTTGCAAGAGTGCTTGGGAACTAAGTTGAGGATGAGCTCTGCATATCATCCCCAAACAGATGGTCAGTCAGAGAGAACGATCCAATCCTTGGAAGATCTGCTGAGGACGTGCGTCTTGGATCAATTGGGAAGTTGGGACGAGGTGTTGCCACTGGTGGAGTTTACCTATAATAATAGCTACCACGCCAGAATTGGGATGGCACCATATGAAGCCCTGTATGGGAGGAAATGCAGAACTCCCTTATGTTGGTACCAGGAGGGCGAGGCAGTCTTGGTTGGGCCAGAGTTGATTCAGCAGACGACCGAGAAGGTGAAACAGATACAAAGCAGAATGAAAGCTTCCCAGAGTAGGCAGAAGTCCTATGCAGATCAGAGGAGAAAGCCTTTGGAGTTTGCTGCTGGAGACCACGTGTTCATGAAAGTGACACCAACCAAGGGTGTAGGACGGGCGATCAGGTCAAAGAAGTTGTCCCCTAGGTTCGTGGGACC
The DNA here is from genome assembly GCA_013389735.1 of Phaseolus lunatus. NCBI lineage: Eukaryota > Viridiplantae > Streptophyta > Magnoliopsida > Fabales > Fabaceae > Phaseolus > Phaseolus lunatus. The sequence goes on from CM023860.1 coordinate 29,883,904, forward strand.
ATATCAGATCTTAAGAAAGGTTGGTCCAGTGGCTTATGAGATCGCCCTACCTCCCCATTTAGCGAATCTGCACAATGTCTTTCACGTGTCACAACTGAGGAAATACATGGCAGACCCTAGTCATGTGCTGGATGTAGACGATGTGCAGATCAGGGATGACTTGTCCTTTGAAGCAAAACCAGTCAGGATTGACGATCGGCAAAGTAAACAGCTCAGAGGCAAGACCATCAACATGGTGAAAGTGGTGTGGGATGAGAGATCGGGGGATTCAACTTGGGAGTTAGAAGAACCCATGAGGGAGGCTTATCCATACCTCTTTTCCTTGTAATTCAATTTTCGGGGACGAAAATTTTTCTTGATGGGGAGAATGTAAGGACCTTAAAAATTTATTGGAATAAAAGATTATATTTTAAATAAATTCTAAATATGTTTTATTTAAATTAAAAAGGAAGGAAAGTGCAGTCTAGAAAACGATAAGAATTCTTTGTTAATACATAATCGTCGGTCGCCTACACTGCATGTCGTCGCCAGGGCGCGAGGCATGCAGGCGTCGCCAGGGCAAGATGCATGCGGGCATCATCAGGGGGAGACATCGGTCGTTCGCCAAGGAGAGGTCCTCAGTGGATAGTCTTCGCGCGAGAGGTCATCGGTGGATTGTCTTCGCGCGAGAGGTCATCGGTGGATTGTCTTCGCGCGAGAGGTCATCGGTGGATTGTCTTCACGCGAGAGGTCATTGGTGGATTGTCTTCGCGCGAGAGGTCATCGGTGGATTGTCTTCGCACGAGAGGTCATCGGTGGATAGCCTTCGCGGGAGAGGTCATCGGTGGGTAGACTTCGCGCCTGTGGTCATCGGTGAAAGGTCATCGCGCGACGTCGAGTTACACACAGAGAAGGTGGGACCCAGACTTCCAGCATGGAACGTCCTGCACGCGCGCCACGTAGACAAAAAGAGTGGTTCAGAATAGTGACCTCAGAGTGTTAGCCTGCGCAGAGGCACGCTCAGTAGTACTGTTCAGGGAGTGGTTGGCCTGCACAAGAGACAACTGTAGTCGTACTGTTCAGGGAAATGTAAGGACCTGAAAAATTTATTGGAATAAAAGAGTTATATTTTAAATAAATTCTAAGTATGTTTTATCTAAGTTAAAAAGGAAGGAAAGTGTAGTCTAGAAAAAACTATAAGAGTTCCTTGTTTATACATCATCGCCGGTCGCCTAGACTACACGTCATCGCGCGGGCGTGAGAGGCATGCAGGCATCGCGCGGGCGTGAGAGGCATGCAGGCATCGCGCGGGCGTGAGAGGCATGCAGGCATCGCGCGGGCGTGAGAGGCATGCAGGCATCGCGCGGGCGTGAGAGGCATGCAGGCATCGCGCGGGCGCGAGAGGCATGCAGGCATCGCGCGGGCGCGAGGGCATGCGGGCATCGCGCGGGCGCGAGGCACGCGGACACTGCCAGGGCGCGATGCATGTGGACGTGGCCAAGGCGCGAGAGTTATGAGGGCGTCGCCAGGGAAGACATCGGTTGTCTCCCAGAGGAAGACATCGGTCGTTCGCCAGGAAGAGGTCATCGGTGGTTGTCTTCGCGCGGGGTCATCGGTGGTAGTCTTCGCGCGGGGTCATCGGTGGTAGTCTTCGCGCGGGGTCATCGGTGGTAGTCTTTGCGCGAGGTCATCGGTGGTAGTCTTCGCGCGAGAGGTCATCAGTGGTTTCTCTTCGAGCTGGTAGTCATCGGCGAAAGGTCATCGCGCGACGTTGAGTTACACCCAGAGAACGTGGGCCCCAGACTCCCAGCAAGAGACGTTCTGCACGCGCGCCACGTAGACGAAAGAGTGGTTCAGAATAGTGACCTCAGAGCGTAGCCTGCGCAGAGGCACGCTTAGTAGTACTGTTCAGGGAAGCGTGCACGCAAACTTCCCTGCAGAGTAGGTGGTGGCAGCTGCTTTTGGAGGGATAAGTTGGTTTAAGTTACAAAAATCCACTGCTGAGAGAAAAAAAAAACATTGTTGTATTCGACGAGAGAAAGAGTGAGTTTCTTCCCTTCTCCTCCAGTTACCTCCTCCGCGTTGCGATTTCAGCATCTCCACACAAGAGTACGACGAGAAGCAACACCATTGGAGCCCCTGGGAAAGTTCTCTGCAACTCCTTCAAAACCAGACGCAAAAACAGAGCCAAGGTATTCTGCAAGCTTCGTTGGATTTCGAAGCTCCTGGTGGTTGCGCAAGTCCAGGTAAGGGAAGCTAGCCTTCATCTTTACTACGAGCCATAGTTGAACCATTTCTGAAGTGTGGGCGACGTGGTCGCCGTTTTCGCTTTCGTCTTCGTGAAATGCTCTGTGTTGTGTGCTTGGGCGACGTGGTCGCCTGTTTTAATATACAGCCTTCGAAATACCCTGTTTTTGAACCAGGTCGCCGGTTTTGGCGTTGTTTGCGAAACTCTCTGTTTTTGGTGTTGCTTTGAAACTGTTGAGATTTACATGAGATATTCGAAAATAAGAACCTTGGATTGAGTTTTGCTGTGATTGAAATCATTCCTTTAAGTGTTGGGTGATGTTTTGAATGTCGTGAATGTGGGATCAAGACATAGTATTTTCAGGAAAGGAAATACCGTGTTGAGATTTGGTTATGAAGTGTCTTGATCTGTGAGTATCCTGTGAATGAGGCGATCCTGACTCTGCTGAGGTAATGAAATCATATAGAGGAAGTTACTCAGTTGGTGAGAGTCGAAGGAGGTTCATATGAATGGGTGAGTCGTGTGAAAAAGAACGAGCTCGGCCTGTCATATGGATTAACCCTGTCATACCAGGAGAACTATGGTAACATTGAGATGATATATGCGCATGCTGTGTGGATTCACAGCGACCCTGTGTGGATTTCACAGTGGTGTGGTATGACAGGTGCAGGTCTCTGGATGCTAAGTTCAATGCATGAGTCTTCCGGAAGTAGTGTCAAGTGTCTTGTATGATGAGTCAGTGGAAGTCTGACGTGAGAAATGAGAAACATTGAAAATTGATAGACACTTGATGGAATTATGTGAACTGAACGACTCTTGAGGAAATTGGGAATTATGTGATTTCTTGATGGCTGTGTGATATGAATGAGAAATTGATAGTCTTACGTGGGTATCTGAAATTTGTTTTATCTTGATTTTAAAATTTCATATCTAAATTCTCTTTAAAAATATCTAGCTTACCCTTTATTTTGTATTGCTCTGTGGCTGTTTTCTCTTAAAAACTGTGATGATCGTGTATTTTACACGGGAGCAGATGATCTTCCAGGGAGTAGAGCTCCTCAGTGAGTGGTCGCCGGAAGGAGATCGCCTATTTCCGTCTCTATCGGGTGATCGCCGGTTTATGCCTCCATCGGGTGATCGCCCGTTTTTCTGTCCTGATAGCAGATCGGCTGTTTTGGGCCTTCTGTTACAGATCGCCGGTTCATGAATGGAGATCGCCGGTCTTGTTGTATTTGGTTGAATTTCGTTTTAAATTTTGAAAACATTTGACCTGGTCATGTATTTAACTCCCTAAGAGGAGCAACTTCATTTCTTATATATATAATATCATGTACTCTTCAATATTATTTGTTTACCTTTATTTTCATTATACATGTATGTATGGTTTTTATTTTGCGGGATGTTACAGGAAACGTACGCTCAGACTTCTCTGCAGAGTGGGTGTGGCAGCTGCTTTTGGTGGATAAGTTGGTTTAAGATGCAGAGACCCACTGCTGAGAGAACAAAAACGTTGCAACATTCAAAGAGAGAAAGAGTGAGTTACCTCCCTTCTCCTCCAGATATCTCCTTCGCGCTGCGATTCTAGCATCTTCACACAAGAGTACGACGAGAGGCAGCACCATTAGAGCACCTGGGAGGTTCTCTGCAAGTCCTTCAACCAGACGCAAAAACAGAGTCAAGGCGTTGTTCAAGCTTCATTGGGTTTCGGAGCTCCTGGTGTTTTGCGCAAGTCCAGGTAAGGGAAGCTAGACTTCATTTTCAATACAAGCCATAGATTAGCTGTTTTTGAAGTGAGGGCGACGTGGTCGCCGGTTTTCGTTTTCATCTTCGCGAATGCTCTGTTTCTATGTGTTTGGGCGACGTGGTCGCCGGTTTTAAATGCAGACTTCGAAATACCCCGTTTTGAACTAGATCGCCGGTTTTGGCGCTGTTTTACGAACTCCCCTGTTTTTGGTGTTGTTTTGAAACTGTTTGAGATGTAAATGTGATATTCGAAAATAAGAACCTTGGAGTGAGTTTTGCTGTGATTGAAATCATTCCTTAAGTGTTATGTGATGTGTTGAATGTGGTGAATGTGGGATCGAGGCATAGTATTTTCAGGAAAGAAAATACCGTGTAAGATCGTGTAGGATGTGCATTGATCGGTGATGTCTATAATAAGATTATCCTGACTCTCCTGAGATAATGGATTCATATAGATGAAGTTATTCAGGCGTTGAGAGTCGAAGGAGGTTCATATGTATGGGTGAGTCGTGTGAAACAGAACGAGCTCGGCCTGTTATATGGATTAACCCTGTCATACTGTGAGAATGGTGAACTTGAGATCGAGAATGTGTTGATGCGCATAGCTGTGGAAACATTACAACAGCTTTGTATGACAGGTGCAGAATCTCTGAGTCTAGTCAATGCACGAGTCTTCCGGAAGTAGTGTCAAGTGTCTTGTGTGCTGGGTCAGTGGTGGTCTGACATGTGAAATGAGGAACTTGAAATTTATAGACACTTGATGCAGTTTTATGAAATAGAATGACTCTGGAAAATATAGCGAAATGTGTGATTTCTGGGCGATTAGGTGAAGAGTATGAGAAACTTGATAACTTTACGTGAATATCTTGAAATTGTTTACCTTGATTTTATTTTAAGTATCCTTATTTAAACTCTCTTTAAAATATCTAGCTTACCCTGCGTGTTTTGCTCGTTGGCTGTTGTTCTCTTTAAACTGTGATGATCGTGTATAACTTACACGGGAGCAGATGATCTTCCAGGAAGTAGAGCTCCTTAGTGAGAGGTCGCCGAGGAAGAGATCGCCGGTTTTCTATCTCTTGGTGGTGATCGCCGGATTTATGTCCTGCTAGCAGATCGCCTGTTTGGGCCTTCTGTTACCAGATCGCCGGTTCATGTGTGGAGATCGCCGGTCTTGTTGTATTTGATTAAATTTCGTTAAATTTTGAAAACATTTGACTGGTTATGTATTAAACTCCCTAAGAGGAGCAACTTCATTACTTATATATATATTATCATTCTTCAATATTATTTGTTCACCTTATTTTCATTATACATGTATGTATGGCTTTATTTTGGCGGGATGTTACAAGAAGTGGCTTTGGGATTGTAATCATCTGATTCCTGCACTTATTCTGTTTAATAATTGCATTAGATAGATGTTAAACGGCTGCACTCTAATATTTTAACCGGTTATTCCTATGTTTTCACGGGTTGTTTTTCTGCTGTTGCATCTATATGTGTGTAACTGGTTTTCACACTGATTTTGTTGATCTTCCTCTTTGGAAATCACCTAGCAGAAATGATGGCAGAGCCTCCAGCCATACACAACCACATAATAAGGAGGATAAAGACCTAGAGGTTATTTTGGGATTTACTTGTAAATATGGGTCTAATTGGGTTTTTGTTTCTTTTTGTTGGCCCATTCAAGAGGAGAACTCTAGGGTGAAGGAATGTACAAACATATCCAAGAAGACCTCCAAGTCATCAAAACATAAACTAAAGCTTTGGTCAGAAGAACACAAGAAGACTAAGTTCCTGCTGACTAGTCAATATTATTTTTGGGCCAAGCTTTAGCTTAAATAAATTGTATAAAGTTGTTTAGGATTTCATGGGCCATGTATTGGGCCTAGTAGCATAAAATAATTGTACCAAATATTTGGGCCAAGTAGCATAGGTTTTTGGGCTTGTATTTGGGCCAATAGTAAAATATGACTAGTTAGGGTTAAAAGTGACTAGTTAGGGTAACAATTGGGCTTCTTTGAGCCCAATGTAACCCTAAAACGTCTAGGGTATATTGGAGGACGAAAATCACCTTGGCATGGAGCACATGGACATCCACATGGCAGCCTAGGAGTGGAGAGGATTTAGCATGGAAGGTGTGAGCTAAAACATGGAAAGCATGACTCCACATGGCACCTTCTCATTGGAGAGTTTTATTTTGAATTTTCAAATTTTGGCTCCAAAATGTCCAGCCCTCTCTCCTATATAATGAGGTGCTTGGCTCATGTAAAGGGGAAGATTAATTTGAGTGAAATTGCTGCCAACTTTGTGCCAATTATCACTCTTGTCTCCTACCTCTAGGATAGACACCTTAGTCTTCATTCTTCATCTTTTCCAAGTGAGATGGCCTCACCACTCACTCTCCACACCTAACACTTCACCTTCAAGGTTTCCACAGCTCCTAGGAGTGCCTTGCACGCTTCCAACCATTGCTTCCGCCACCTTCAATTGTGTTTTCCAGCTCATGGAAGAAGGCACTCAAGCTAGGCTACATCAGGAAACTAGTTCTGTGATGCTTAATATATCTGGAATAGATTATCTCTTGTTCCTGCTTCTTTTTGTGATTGCAGGTTGTGCCAAATTCTAAAATAGAACATCCCAAAGCAACCCAGGGATTTATCTTCATCAAATAGGGGGAGAATGTTGAAAATGAAGCTTTGATGCCTCCAAATCCATGAAGACAACTTGAACACTTTGTTGCTGAGTTTGGGGTTTAGTTCTAGGTGGTTTAGAATTTGTTAGATCCACTCTTAATCAAATTCACAATTGAATCAATCTGATTTATAAAATGAAATGTGTTTTTCAAAGCTAAGTGAAAAACAACTTGTTGATTTCTCGGTTTAATCAGTTATTTTTCATCCAACTTGTTTGGAGGGTTTTCAAACTATTTTGACCTTAGTTGACTTATATGTCAAACCAATTCAATTGGTTAAATCGACATTTCAACCGGTTATTTTTGAATTTCTTAATAGTTTTTCATAAATCTGTTAAATCTGTTTTCAGTTGATTTTGAACTATTTTTGGCTTCTATTTAACTGCCCAAAACGGCTAGTTTGAAGAGCTATAAATTTGGGATTACTCTCCCTATTTGAAAACATAGAAAGAGAGATTCAGAAGCGTTTTTGTTAAAGATTTGATTCAAGCTTTGCTAGCTTGCCTTGGGCTGTGCAATTGGTTTAAGAAGTGGATTGGGATCAACTGTGATTTCTTGTAATCAGGTGTAATTTGTTTCATACTCTTTTGTAATTGTTTTTTAGTTTGAATTCTTGTAAACTGTATTACTATAAGGCTAGAGGTTGAATATGACTCTGTGTATGTGAAAGTCAAAGAGGGTGTGTGTTCTTGAGTGGTCAAGATCACCTCTTTGAGGTTTGGTGTGTTGTAATCTGTTGTTGGTTACCTAGTGGAATACCTAGTGGTTTTCTGGGACTGGATGTAGCTCTGGTAAGGAGTGAACCAGTATAATTGTTTGTGTGATTTTTTTCTCTCTCTCTCTCTCAATCATTTAAAAACTGTTTGACTTGTGGTTTTGTCTCTACTGTCATAAACAACCGATTATATCGTAATTTCAACCGGTTGTTTTTTCTGTTAACAGTGTTAATAAGTTTGTTTTTCTTGGTTGATCTTGTTCCATAATCTGTAAATCTTCATTAATCTTCATTTTAGCTGTATTTGCGAAAATCTTTCCTTAAACAATTCACCCCCTCTTGTTAAGGCCATTAATTCTAACAGATAAGACCCATATAACTAGAGCCGCCACTTGAGATATTACCCACCCAGGATAAGACCCAACATGAGCTCACAAGTCTCACAAATTCACTCCTGCAAAGTTTCTTTACTATTCAAATTCAACTTGTAAATATATGAGGCAACATACCCTATTTATAGGAAATGGTGTCTTGGTGGGCAAGATGGGTGAAGGGTAGAAATGGCAAGGGGGAGGGGCTGCCCAGGGTGTTGACCATGGTCAAAATTGCACCTTTAGGCATAGCTTCTAGAAGGTAGGTTAAAAACTCTAATTCTAGGTGCCTTGTCTTGAAAAAGTGGCTTGGTACAAGCCCATTTCACTAAGTACATTTCCTTTTATGCTATGTGAACCTACTTTAGCTTATTTTGCTATTTGGACCCCAAAAGTGAGCCCAATTTATTTACAAACATGTTTTTGTCTTTTAGGAAGACTAGAAGAAAGAACAGTTGATGTTCTGGTTTAAGCCAAGTTCATTCACCACAATGACGTTGCCGGAAGCAAAATGATGTGAAGAGACAGGTTTAAGTTTTCTTCCTTCCGTTTTTGCATGTGGTAGGGTATTTAGTGTCAAAATAGGATTAAAAATCAATTTTAGGATTTAAGGATGAACTTCAATGGATTCGATATTTATTTTTTGGAATTTTTTTGAAATGTTTCGTTTGATAGCGTGATGCAGATTTCTTCATTGTGCTATGTTTTGGTTTTCTATTGGATTTCCTTTGGCTACCATAATTGTACTATCTATTTCAAAGTTTCATGAATTTCGTTCTTGAACTTGTGTTTATTTCATTCTTTTGTGATTTTCGCATATTGAAGACTAGAAAATATGGCTACATTATTTCAGAAATTATTTAGAATAATGTAACCTGAGGTTTTTTCCCCCTAATGTATTCAACTTCGAAAGTACCGGATAAGGCACCAAAATAGAATAACGACACTTTTTTCATTTAGATTCAAGTGGTTATTTTAGTTCTGGAGGTGCTAGTAATGGATAATTAAAAAAACTTTGATTGTGATTGTGATAGTTATGACCACAAGGACTCATTGATATATTTCAAATCCCTGATTTGTTACCTCAAAACTCTGTTCTAAAACTAGATTTTAAGGCAACGGTATATATGGAGTTATAGACTTCAATTATTTTGCCTCCTTTTCTTTCATGTATATGTTTTTTTTATCTCTTTTGCTCACAAGTTATTTTTAGATGAAAATTTTCTCTTTTTTTGGAGATATTTGCTGTATTTTTTTAGATTTTGTCTTTTTTGTGTTGGCTGCCCATATTGATTTTGTGTTGAGCATGCTTGTTTGCTTTTTGGTTAGGGAGCATAGTATTGCACCTGCACCTAGTTTTCTTTTTATTTTCTGGTTCTATTCTACATCATTACCTAATTTTTATTTTAGGTTGTTCTTCCCCTGCATTCTTTGTTTTACGTGGGTGTTTGATTTTGCTTGAGACTTGGTTGGTAGTGCTATGATTAAGTTTTGGACAAGTAGGGGTACATTTGGTGCATGGAGATTATGCGTTTGGACCATCATTTACGTTTTGTTACTTTGCTCCATCACTTTTTATGTTTGTGGAACCACCATGTGTTTCTAAATCATGAGGGCTTAAAGCTATTTCAATTATTTTTATTTTTTTTTGCAATTGGTGCCTGCAGCGTTAAAAACTTAGTAGAAATGCATAAGAGGAAAATTTACATGCCCAATTATATTTTGTGGACTTAGTAGAAATTTAAATGCATAAGAATGAATTTGAATAACGAACCGCTTACCTTACTCACACAATGCCATTCCTCGTTCGTAGCGAACGACTTAGGGTTTCAGAGCGATCTTGTTTTTGGCTTAGGGTTTAGATAAGATTTCTTCTGATTTCGACTTAGGCTTGTGTATATGCAAGAGTCTTCGCCCGTGACGGCACAAGCTATATGACTTCCAGCTCAATGACGAGGTTCGTGACAAGGTTTGTTCGTGACGAGGTTGAGTCTTAAGGATTACATGAACTTAACTATCACAATTTAAAAACTTAGCCTAAGAGATGCATAAGAGGAAAATTTACATGCCCCGTTATATTTTGTGGACTTAGTAGAAATTTCCTTTTTTCCCAATCAATTGTTTAAAGATTAATCTATACTTATTATTGTATCTGCTTTTCATACCAAAAAGAATTCTGGATGATGTGCGTCAAGTATTGTGTTTTTTAAAGGCAAAGAGACAATAAGATCACCAAAATTGATAATCATACAGTGTTGTAGCTAAGTTGTAATTTCTTAGTAGCAGAAACTGTATCAACTTTCTTATTAAAGATGATAGAGAATGAAAAAACAAGAGCACTGTATGAGCATGCCCATAGATAAGGTAGTGATTCTGCAGCTTATGAAAAATCCATCTATTCCTAGCACTTTTGTCTGTTGAATGTTATCATATTTAATATTATTTAATATTATAATGTGAAAACTTAGATACCCAATAATTTTGAATTTTGAATTCCTTAACAAGTAGACATATATATTAAGTATTATAATAGTTTTTTTATAAGAGAATTAAGATCCGTATTTAAGTATTATGATAGTTTTTTTATAATTTTGATTAGGAGAATTGATTGTATTTAATTCTTGGAATTATCAACGTAAATGACAGCACAGATATTAGTTCCAACATAAATGGCAGATTCTCGCATATATTAGTCTGATAATAGTGTTTTATATTGATTGATTGTTGAGCATTAGGAAGGCATTAATTTGGAATCAAATTTTTGAACACCGATCATAATCTCCAAAGCAAAGACTAATGTAGCTCGCTCAATTCACATTCTACTATGCTAATTTCAGCCTTTCATTTTGCATATAATATCTTCTACTCTTCTATAATCTCTCTCATCCCATTAATAATTTATTGTTTATTCTGTTGTCTGATTGTTGTTCCATATACTTGATAAGCGTCTAATTTCTGTAATATTTCATATTAAAAATAGGCATGTATGAGTATTAATTGCTAATTCACGTATAATCCCTAATTTATGAATTTATACCTTTTTACATTTTTTATGATCTTTAATTGAATAAGAGCATTTTATTCCCAAATTTGATATTAATTGCAGGTTTCTAGGAAAGAATGGAGATTTGGACTAAAGAAGAATTATATATGCTAAAAGGACAAAGCGAGAAGGCCCAAAATGCACAAAAGAGAGAAAAAGAGTCTGACTCAACAGTGAGAATGCGTCAGATTAATTAGGCTATTTTTATATTTTTATCATTAAGCCCATAATAGTCACCTAACCCTAGCAAATTAGGTTAAATAGGGGGCTAGAGGCACAAGCCTAGTGTGCGGGATTGAGAGGAAAACACCATTGAGTGATTTGTAACCAATTGGGAGAATGAAAGGTGCTAGAAGTATGCGTGGCTAATTCTATCATTTGGGATTGGGAGTAATCTGCTCGAACACTTATGTATTGAGGTGATATTTAATATGATATAATATTCTGGTCTTGATTGATTATTGGTATTGTTGTTTTATTTCTAAATTTTTGTGACAAATTGAGAATCTTAAAGACTGGGAAGTATTTTTAGAGTTTTGACCTAAACAACAATACTTAATATATTTGAGTGCTAGGAATAGACTTGAAATGTTAATTGCTATTAACGTCTGAGGTTCGTTCTAAGTTGTTCTTATAATTATGCGAGGGGTCGATATTTAGAGAACATTCTTAAAAATTTTATATGAGAGGAAGCGATATAAATAACTTAACTTTTATACGGGCATCAATCTCAATCAAAGAACATAATGTTAACATGCTAATCAAAATACATGAGAGTAAAACAAATGAAACTTAATCCCACTTTTCCAATTGAAGCAATTACTCTTTGATTTGTTTTCTTGTTAATTCTTGTCATTATAACAATTTCCAAACAACTTTTTATTGTTCTGTTTCATATTTAGAGAATATTGTACTTGATAATTCAATTGTTCCTTGTGGGATCGATATCAGTCCTTAGAGACAAATTATTACTTCTGACAAGGCGGTGTACTAGCTGTAAAAAGTCATCAAATTTCTGTCTAATAAATTCCTATTCATCCCATTTTATTTTTTATAGATTATAATTTTTAAGTCTAGTAAGTCTAGTCTTATCTTCAACAATCTTAGCTATTTTTATTTTATTTTTTAAAAGTCAAAAATTAATTTTAAGTGAATAAATATATATATATATATATATATATATATATATGTTAAAACTTAAATCGTTTTAATAAGATTACTTTTAAGTTTTAATTCAATAATTATATATGTATATTTTTAATGAAACTACGTACTAAAACATTTTATAAATTTGTACTAAAATTGATCTCGCCGCAGACTCAAGCGTGGAGAGATTGCCTCGTCTCTCTTTCGTTTGACTTTCTATCTGCTGCGCGCTCTGCAAGGAGGCTCCAGGAACCCTCACCGGAACTTCGAAGGGTGCCTGCAAAACACACAGACGGCGCCTCTAGCGGCCGTTGTAGCTCCGACGCTCAAGTCAGGCAACGGGAACACCAAAAGGTCTCTCTTAGGTTTCTCTGTGTGAGACCGTGTGTGTGTGCCCTCAGTCCTCTTTGATTCGAAGACTGAGTGCTCTTGGATTTGTGTTGTGTATCTGAGGTCAAGATTGCATACCTGGTTTGGTGTTCTTCTTCCTCATATAAACCCTGCGTAGCCCCTACAGGCTACCTCTAGGTTCACTTAATTACCCTGCAGTGTCGTTTCCACTCCCCAGGGTGCTTTGCGTGCCAGCCTTCTTCACTTGAGTGCCAGGTCTGACAGGGGAGGCCGCGTGGGTCCCTCTCGACCCCTCGACTTCTGTGCCTACCTGCCTTACCTATTCTTTGGGAACATCTTCACCATCCACGTGGCAGACATGCAACCCCACTGGGGGACTCTAACTTTGATGGGTTCTCTTCCAGCAGGATTCTGCACTTGACTGCGCCTTCTCATCTTCATGCGTGGTCGTTTCGCGACTAAGGCCATTCACTGTCTCTGGGCGCTTTGCTGATCATCGATTGCGTTGTTCACATCGCGCGGCCGATGTCACCTCAACACACACCGATGACCGAGGTGCTTCTTCACATCCTCGTGTTCTGCTTATGGAATCAGGCGAGGTCCTTGAGCAACGTTCTTGCTGGGAGCCTGGGTCCCAGTTTAACACGTGTTGACAAGGAGCCCCCGACGACTGATCATTCTCCATGCACCGGTGACTGATCATAATGCATGTACCGATGACAGATCACTCTGAACGCACCGACGACTGATCGGTGCTTCGTTCCTTCTCGCGCTCTTCTTCCAGGCGCTCAAGTAGGAACTGATCTGCTGGTAGCGGTCACTCGGGAGCTGACCACTGATCGCCGTTCTTGAACGATCTCCATCCTTGTTCATCTGCTTTTTCGTGCCACGCGTCACTTTACTGACGTCATAGACTACCGATGACCGACCGGATCAAAAATATTCTACGACTCCTAAAGGGATAAAATTTATTTTGCTTTCTGATTTCCTCTTTGAATATACTAAGATTTTATTTCTGATTATTCTTTATTTTATTTTTTGTGTGTTTTTCATGGTCACAATCACGAACCTTCTCCACCACTTATATATACACTATGTAATGTGATCCTTTAAAGACTTTTATCAATTGGAATGTGTGAGTGAAAAGATAATTTTAACGTTATTTTCATAAAAATAAATTTTGTTTATAGTTTACACATGTGAAAGTCTGGACCACTTCCAGTAATAGTGTCAAAGATTTTATAAAAGGAAGGTAGGGAAGAAGAATATTGATCCTGCCGCGGACTTGAACGTGGAGTATGTGCCTCGTCACTCCTTCGTCTAGCCTTCTGCAACTGCGTGTTCTGCAAGAACGCTCCAAGAACCTTCTCTGGAACTCCCAACGATGCCTGCAAAACAAAACAGACGACACCTTTAGCGGTCGTGTGCACTCCGACGCTCAAGTCAGGCAACAGAACCACCAAAAACTCTCTCTGAATCTCTCTGTGAGACTCGTGTGTGCTCAGATCCACTTTCTCTCTCTGTAACTCTGTAAACTATAAAAACTGTAAAACGTGTAAAAACGTAAAACTCGTGTACCTTACATGACGTGGAGTGCTTTTATACCTGGGCCGCGCCTCTCTCTCAGATGGTGACAGGTGGAGGCATGCAACTTGCATCTAACCGTACGCGTGTCACACCTGAAGGGCCTTGCGCTTTTCTCTGTGCGCCTAAGTTATCCTCTTGCGGAGTAACTTAGTGCGTTTCTTGCCTCTGAGTGAGTCGCATGCTCCCAGGAGAACACCAGGTGTGGCTGGTCTAGGCACACTCACCAAGTGCTGCATCCTGCATGCATGACCTCACCGCACAGTGCCATGCACGTAATGGGTTAAAAGAGTCACTGATCACTGACCAGCTTACTAGCTCTCTTGTACCATCCTCATGCACGACCCTACTGGCGAGCAGCTCTTCTTCTTCTGGTTCGGAATCATGCGAGGTGCATGCGTAACGCTCTCGCTGGGAGCCTGGGTCCCAGCTTAACTGCGTGTTAGCAAGAAACCCCGATGACCATGAACCGATGACTGATCAGTGCTTCTTGCGTAACGCTCTCGCCGGGAGCCTGGGTCCCAACTTAACTGCGTGTTAACAAGAAACCCCGATGACTGATCAATGCTTCTTGCGTAACGCTCTCGCTGGGAGCCTGGGTCCCAGCTTAACTACGTGTTAACAAGAAACCCCGATGACTGATCAGTGCTTCTTTACTTCTCGTGCTCTGCCTCCAAGCGCTCATCTAGGCACTGATCTGCGGGTGGGGGTCATTTAGCAACTGACCACCGATCACCGTTCTTAGTGATCTCCTCCCTGATTCTCCTGCTAACTTTTTCCACGTGTCACCCTATGAATGGTCCACGTGGTCATCTGTTGCTGACGTCATCGACTACCGATGACCGACCGAATCACAAGCCCCCCAGTCTCGAGCTGTGAACTTGTTCTCAGCGAAGAGACTAAGTGGTCGCGCCCTTGGTCCACGTGGCAGGTGGGGCCACACCACGTGCTGCTCATGCGCCTGCTCTTTAACGTTATGACAAAAGAGGCGCCCGCATTCGCACTGCTCCATCACCTTCTTTAGCATACTCAGTCTCTGTTTTCTTCCTCTCAACCCGCGCTAGGGTTCACTGTACTTTTCTCTCACTTTCTGCTTCTCCTTCTTCCTCTTCTTCACCTGAACCTTCCTTCTTGCTTTCCTCCATTGCAGCTTTTGGCAATGGCTCGTGTAAAGCAAACGACACGCCTTGTTGCCCCTTCTTCTGGTGCTGAGGCTTTGATAGATGGGCTCAGGATGGCCTTGGAGCAGATTCACTGCGTCCTACCAGACTTGGACCTTACCCGACTCAGTCTCCGCCATTCAGTGGTCGATGGCAAGCTCATTCCTCCTCCTTGAGCTTCTTCCCTTGCAACTTCTTCTTTTGTGTAATTTCTTTTTCTGCTACATAACTTGTGTATAAACCTTTTAGTTGTAAAGGCTCTCTGTATTGACTTCAATGTGAATGAAATCTATTTGCTTCAGCTGCTTGTCTCTCCCATCTTTAATTCTCTGCATGTAACTAACTGTTAACTAGCTTAGGCTTTAGCGCGATCTCACTATAAGCCTTAGCATTGTCTTTAACAGTTTTTATGCATAACTTCATGCTGGATGACTAACTTAACGGGGCCTAAATGCTTCGGCTTCTCACACCAGAACTTGCTTCTACCACCGACTAGCATTTTAGTTCACCACTCATCAGTCATCGCGCTTCAGGTTTTACTGTGGGGAGGAAGAGTGTTTCTCGATGACCCCTCTTGCCTGCCCGGTGATCGCCTTGTTCTATCCCTTTCTCACTTCTGAACGCTAAAGATGATGCCTTGTTTTGGGGAAGAAGAGTGTTTCTCGATGACCCCTCTTGCTTACCCCAAGGTCATCGTCCTTAAGCTCTGAACGCCGATCACCGTCGATGACACCTTGTTCTGGGGAGGAAGAGTGTTTCCAGATAGCCCCTCTTGCCTGCCTCAAGGTCATCGACCTCACGCGAATCGGGTTATTCTATCCCTTTCTCAGTCCCGGGGTGAGAAGAGCCTTGACTAAGGGCTTTACTACGCCAATATTGGTATACGCCAAGTAGGTAAGGACATTTCTCGAAATCCTCCCTTTCCCTCTCTTGGTCTTACTAGTACCTCTGACTTTTCAAACCTTAGCTGCTTGCACTCACGCCTGGGGTGAGAAGAATTTAAACTGGGAAACGCTTGCACACTTGATATACTGAAATCTTTTTTATTGGGTGGCCTCGTTAAAAACCCTCCTTAGGGAAAAGAGTGCCCCCTGATCTGCTCAACTGTTTACAGTATATATACTGAATGTGTATATGGTGCGAGAACGCATCTACTTTACACCTTAACTAAAGTAGAACTTCAAGTGTGTGGCGTTCCACGTCCTGGGGATAGCTGCTCCATCCAGAGTCTCCAGCCGATAAGCTCCATTCTCCAACGCCTCAACTACTCTGTATGAACCCGTCCACTTTGGAGATAACTTGTTCTCCATCTCATTCTGATGTGTTTTCCTCATCACCAGATCGCCCTCTTGGAAGCGCCTGAGCATCACCTTAGAGTTGTGCCTGCGTTCTACTCTTCTCTTGACAGCTTCGGCACTAACTCTGGCTCCTTCTCGCACTTCATCTAAGAGGTCGAAATTCACCTTTCGTTCTTGATTGGACGCTTCAGCGACGAAGTTCAGAAATCTAGGGGAGCTCTCCTGTATCTCCACGGGAATCATAGCATCTGTCCCATAGACAAGACTAAAGGGTGTCTCATGGGTGCTAGACTGTGGAGTGGTATGGTAAGACCATACAATTCTGGGAACTTCTTCTGCCTAATTCCCCTTAGCTTTCTCTAGTCTCCGCTTCAGTCCCCTGAGTAGCACTCGGTTGGCTGACTCCACCTCCCCGTTGGTCTGCGGGTGTTCTACCGAGGCGAACACTTGTTGTATCTTCAACTCTTCACACATCTTTCTCAACTGATGACTGGTGAACTGAGTGCCATTGCCGATACCAACCTCTTGGATACTCCGAAACGACAGACGATGTTCCTCCAGAAAAAATGCTCGACCTTCTGAGCGGTGATGTGCGCCACTGGTTCCGCCTCCACCCACTTGGTGAAATACTCGATGGCCACTATGAGGAACTTCATCTGCCTGATCACCAGAGGAAAAGGTCCCAGGATGTCGATTCCCCACGTGTGAAATGGCCACGGGCTATGGATGGACTTCAACTCCTCGGGGGGTGCCTTATGCCAGTCTGCATGAAATTGGCACTGTTTGCACCGCTGAGCATACTTCACGCAGTCTTCCTTCAGCGTTGGCCAGTAGTACCCCGCGCGGAGGATCCTACTTGCTAAAGCGCGACCACCGACGTGGCTTCCGCACACCCCCTCGTGCAACTCTGACATGAGTCTGGTGCATTGCTCCCCATGCACGCAGATTTGTACAGGATGGGAAAAACCAAATCTAAACAAATTCCCATCAATGAGAGTAAACTTACTCGAGCTCTTCTTTATCTTCTTCGCCTCTGCCGGGTCCAGTGGAAGCACACCATCTTCTAGGTACAACTGGTACGGTGTTATCCATGTATCGGGCCCCTTGACAGCGCAGACTTCCATCGCCTCATCGGTCCTTGCCGGTCGCTCCCTCACCCTCGGTGCTTTCAGTGTTTCTTGAGTCAGGGACCGATGACTAATCGCCAGACGCTCCATCGACTTGGACACTTGAAGCACTTGGTTGTCTGACGCGAACGCTCGTGGCACCTTCAGAGTCTCCTGAATGACGGTCCTCTGCCTTCCCCCCTTGCCTGAGTTGGCCAGCTTGGCAAGCAGGTCTGCTCGGGCATTTTGCTCTCGGGGCACATGAACCAACTCAAACTCATCGAAGGACGTCTTCAGGAGCTGTACGTACTCCAGGTAAGCTGCCATCTGAGGATCTTTCGCCTGGAACTCTCCTGTAACTTGTCCAGTGACTAGCAACGAGTCGCTCTTAGCCACCAGACTTCTTACTCCCATTTCTCTGGCCAGCAACATTCCTGCGATCAGGGCTTCGTACTCCGCTTGATTGTTGCTGGCCTTGAAGGCAAAGCGAAGGGACTGCTCGATCAGTACCCCGTTCGGGCCTTCCAGAATGACTCCAACACCGCTTCCCTGCTGATTGGAGGAGCCATCCACCGACAAGACCCATCGAAAATCTATGCTCTCTGTAGGTGTCGCGACCGACGACAGCTCGACCACAAAATCGGCGAACACCTGCCCTTTGATCGGTCCTCGGGGCTCGTACTGGATGTCGAATTCTGAAAGTTCCACAGTCCACTTGACCATCCTTCCTGCTACGTCTGGCTTCTTCAACACCTTCTGGATGGGCAAGTCCGTCATGACCACTACGGTGAAGCTGTGGAAATAATGTCTGAGCCTTCTAGCTGAAAAAACTACCGCCAGAGCGGCCTTCTCCAGAGCCTGATACCTTGTTTCAGGGCTCTGCAGCACCTTACTCACAAAATACACAGGTTTCTGGACCTGATCTTGCTCTTGTACCAGGACTGAGATGACTGCCCTCTCTGTCACAACAAAGTACAGACGAAGAGGGGTGCCAACCTGTGGTTTACACAACACTGGTGGGCTCGCCAGATACTCCTTCAGCTTTAGGAAGGCATCCTCGCATTCCTGTGTCCAAAGGAACCTGCTGTTGCGCTTGAGACACTGAAAATACGGATGACCCTTCTCTCCTCCAGCAGACATAAACCGTGACAATGCGGCCAACCGACCGGTGAGCTGCTGCACCTCCTTCACCGTCATTGGGCTCCTCATCGCCACGATTGCTGCGCATTTCTCTGGATTCGCCTCGATCCCTCGCTCTGTCAGGAGGAAACCCAAGAACTTCCCAGCCTCCACGCCGAAGATACATTTCTCAGGGTTGAGCTTCAACCTGTACTTGGCGATGGTGGTGAAAAGTTCCTCCAAATCAGCTACATGATGCGCCTTCTCTTGCGACGTGACCACCATGTCATCTACGTATGCATGCACGTTCCTTCCAAGCATGGGTGAGAGCACCCTATCCATAAGTCTCTGATAGGTAGCCCCCGCGTTCTTCAGCCCGAACGGCATTACCTTGTAGCAGTAGCAAGATCGTTCCGTCATGAAAGCGGTCTTGCACTCGTCCATGGGTTGCATCCTGATCTGGTTGTAGCCTGAGAACGCGTCGAGAAAGCTGAGGAGCTTCCCCCCTGACGCGCTGTCCACCAATGCGTCTATACTGGGGAGAGGGTAGGAGTCCTTAGGGCAGGCTTTATTGAGGTTAGTGAAGTCCACGCACATCCTCCACTTACCGTTGGACTTCTGCACCAGCACCATGTTCGCCAACCACTCGGGGTACTGGATTTATCTGATATGTCCCGCAACAAGGAGCTTCTGCGTCTCATCGTGGATCACCTTCCTCCTCTCTTCATTGAATTTCCTTCGCCTCTGACGCACAGGTCGCACCTTGGGATCCATCGACAGGTGGTGGCAAAGGAAATCGGGGTCGATCCCTGGCATGTCAGAAGCTGACCATGCAAAGGTGCCTATGTGCCTTTCGATCACTCAGACGATCTGTGCTCGTTCTTCTGCAGCGAGCGATCCCCCCAACTTAAACTTCTTTCCCCTTATTTCCACCTCCACCCATCCCTCGGCTGGATTGGGTCTCCTTTCATTGGCGATGACCGCCCTGGCGATGCCTGACTCACGAGGAGCGATCATGCCCTCTGCTTCAGCTTCCACCTGAGCTACCTGGGAGCCCCCCAGCGTAGCAACTTCCATCACCTGATCTGCCTGTGTACCACGAACCACCGATCGCTCCTCGAGCACGCTTGATGGTGGTGTCGTAGTGACATGGCAGATGCTTCTCTTCTGCTTGAGGTTGTTCTCATAACAGCGCCTAGCCTCAGCCTGATCTGACTTGATGGTAATGACAGCCCCTTCCATCGATGGCAGCTTCAACTTCATGTGCCTTGTCGATGGCACTGCACCTAACCTGTTGAGCGTGGGTCTTCCCAGCAAGATATTGTATGCAGATGGGGCATTCACCACCAAGTACTTTATCTTTTCTGTGCGGGACGCCACTCCATCGGTGAATGTCGTTCTCAACTCTATGTAGCCCCGCACCTCGACCTGGTCCCCCACGAAACCATAAAGACACCCAACGTATGGCCTTAGCTGATCAGGGGACAGCTGCAGCTTGTTGAACGTCGGCCAGAACATGACGTCCGCTGAGCTTCCTTGGTCTACAAGCACCCTGTACACTCTTCTTCCTGCTATCACGAGGGAGATGACCACAGGATCGTTGTCGTGGGGTACAACGTCCTGCAGATCAGCCCTTGTGAATGTGATATCCACCTCGGGGAAATGGCCTTCATTCACTGAGTCTACAACCATCACTGAGCGTGCATACCTTCTTCTTTGCGATGCGGAGCACCCTCCTCCCGAGAAGCCCCCCGCGATCGTCCTCACTTCCCCGAGCACAGGGATTTCATGTTGCTGATCACCTGCCTGGGACCCCGAAGCGCGATCACCTTGCCCCTCCCACAGGTAATCTGTAACATCCCGCCAAAATACTATTCATATTTATATAATGAAAATTAAAGTAACAAATAGATTGAAGTGAATAAAATTATATATATGTAAATAAAGTTTCTCCTCCCAGGGAGTTTAATACAAATACGATCACTTTTCGATTAAAACATAAACAAATTACAATACAATAGAAAGATAGGCGATCTCCTGACAGAAGGGCGATCTCCTATCATATAGGCGATCTCCTATCAGAAAGCAGCAAAAGGGGTGATCGCCCAACGGAAATTGAAAACAGGCGATCTCCTTCCAGCGACAATTCACTAAGGAGCTCTACTTCCTGCAACATCATCTGCTCCGGTGTAAATTATACACGATCATTACAGGTTTAAGAAAAGGCCGAACACAACACCAAGAAAACACAGGGTAAGCTAGACATTTAAAAAGAGTTAGATATGAACTTTAAAATCAAGGTAAAACAAATTCAAGATATCTACGTAAACCATCAACTAAACACATATTTCACGATTCCTCGAAGGTCATTAAAATCATAACATATATCAAGTGTCTATCAATTCAAAGTTTCTCATTTCTCACGCCAGACTTCACTGACTCATCACACAAGACACTTGACTCCACTTCCGGAAGACTCGTGCGTTGAACCTAGCATCCAGGGACATGCACCTGTCATACTTCATTGGCTATAATGATTCCACAGCCATGCGCATCAACACAATCTCGGTCTCAATTCATCACTCTCACAGTATGACAGGGTAAATCCATAAGACAGGCCGAGCTCGTTCCCTTTTGAACAACTCACCCATACGTATGAACCTCCTTCGACTCTCACCAACTGAGTAACTTCCTCTATGTGATTCCATTATCTCAGCAGAGTCAGGATCGCCCCATTCACAGGATACTTACAGATCAATACACTTCACAACCAAATCTCAACACGGTATTTCCTTTCCTGAAAATACTATGTCTTGACCCACATTCACGACATTCCACACACCATACCACTCAAAGAATGGTTTCAATCATAGCAACAGTCATTTCAAAGGTTCATATTTTCGAATATCACATGTATATCACATTTAAATCCAAAGCAGCTGCAAACAACATCAAAAACAGGGTATTTCGAAGTCTGTATACAAAACCGGCGACCACGTCGCCCAAACACATAGAACAGAGCATTCACGAAGATGAAAACGAAACCGGCGACCACGTCGCCCTTACTCCAGAAACAGCTAATCTATGGCTTGTATTGAAAATGAAGGCTAGCTTCCCTTACCTGGACTTGCGCAAAACACCGAGAGCTCAAACCCACCGAGCTTGAAGGATGCCTTAGCTCTGTTTTCAGTGCCTGGTTGGTAGAACTTGCAGAGAAACTCCCAGGTGCTCTAAGGGCTGTCGTCGCTCGTCGCACAGGTGCTGGAGTTTGCCTGAGTTACAGCGCAAAGGAGAGAAGAAAGGGGGAGGGAGTTTGCACTCACTCTCACACTCTTGAGTCTGTAATGCTCTTTGCCTTCACGCAGTGGCTTTTGAATCCCAACTTACCTGTCCATGCATGCTGCTGCTGCCACCACCCACTCTGCAGAGAAGTCTGAGAACCACTGCCCGGAACAGTACGACCACTGTTGTCGCTTGTGCATGCCAACCACTGCTCTGAACAGTACGACTTCTGTTGTCGCTTGTGCATGCCAGTCACTGCTCTGAACAGTACGACCGCGAGTGTCTCCTGCGCATGCCAACATTCTGATGTCACCACTCTGAACCACCCTTTTTGTCTACGTGGCGTGCGTGCACTACGCTTCATGCTGGGAGTCTGGGTCTTACCTTCTCTGTGTGCAACTCGACATCGCGCGATAACCTTTCGTCGATGACCCCTCGCGCGAAAACAATCCACCGAAAGACATCTCGCGCGAAGGCTATCCACCGATGACCTCTCGCGCGAAGGCTATCCACCGATGACCTCTCGCGCGAAGACTATCCATCGATGACCTCTCGCGCGAAGGCTATCCACCGATGACCTCTCGCGCGAAGATAATCCACCGATGACATCTCGCGCGAAGACTATCCACCGATGACCTCTCCTGGTGGACGACCGATGTCTCCCCCTGGAAGATGCCCGCATGCCTCGCGCCTTGATGATGCCCGCATGCATCGCGCCCTGGCGACGTCCACATGTATCTCGCGCCCTGGCGATCATGTGTAGTAGACGACCGGCGATCTCATACCCTTCTAAACTTAACTTTTCTTCCTTTACTCTTCTTTATCCACACGTCATCCGACCGACCTCCACCAGCGGACCCCAGATCTTGGGCGACGTCCGAGGTCCGACTACTATGAAACTTCGTTTACCAGTTATTTGTATTTTAAATAATAACATCTTCTGAAATTATTTAAATACACCACTTTCATTGCAATACAATTTTCTGGGTCCTTACAATCTCCCCAACAAGAAAAATTTTCGTCCCCGAAAATTGAATTATAAGGAAAGAAGGTATGGATGGGCTTCTCTCATGGTTTCTTTTATTTCCCATGCTGGATCACCCGATCTGCACGTCGTCCACTTTTAATACGTGACTAGGTCTGCAAGATACTTCCTTAGCTGTGATACGTGAAATACATTATGCAGGTTTGCTAAATGGGGAGGTGGGACGATCTCAAGCCACTGGACCGATCCTCCTCAGGATCTGATATGGCCCAACAAACTTAGGGGACAACTTCTTTGATCTGATAGCTCGTCCTACACCCTTGGCTGGTGTCACCCTCATAAAGACATGGTCCCCAGCAGCAAACTCCAAAGGTCTTCTCCTCTGATCTGCATAGGACATCTGTCGACTTTGAGAAGCTTTCATTCTGCCTTGCATCAGTTTCACCTTCTCGGTTGTCTGTTGAACCAACTCTTACTACTCCAATACTTCATCAAATTCCATTCTCCATCCCTGCATATGGAGTATGCTGCTCCATTAAGCGTCAACTCCAGTACTCACACTCTACTTCCAACCCTGAAGACTTGGTCGAGCAAGTCCAGAACTAAGCCCTTAACAGAACCAGGACTAGCCCCCTGTAGAGAAAAAGTGAGCAAGATCCCTTCATCGAAAGGAAAGAGGACCGCTGACTACTGCTCATGTCCCCCAGCCAATTCAAACTAGGATCCGAAATATCCTTCTAGGAATCAACTTCCGCATCTTGATCAAAACCATCCATCGACTTCCCAACTGCTGATCTAATTCTCACGCTCCCTAAAGGAACACCTTTGGTTCACCACTATACCACATAATTCTGCACCTTATAAAGACAAAGTTCTTGTTGCTGTTACTTTCTAAATCATCATCATGACTTCTTTTGCCAACTCGGCTTCCTGTTCCCATCATTTCCTCCTTGTTCAATGTATACATTGGATGCATTGATTTGGGTTCAGGTGCCTATCTGAAAAGGTATACAAGAACGAACGCACCATATATCTCAACCACAACCATGTAAGTAGTGGAGCCGATTGGAAAATTTCCTCTGCATCCAGGATTTTCTTTCTTAAGGACAACTCTATTCCTCTTCTCCAAGATACAACAGACTATTGCCACCCACATTCCCTTCCACACCTGATTCTACTTGGATGACATACGTATAAGATAAAAGTTCTCAAGGTGGGACCTCAAATCTTTATGTCGAACAAGTAGAACACTTATCCACTTGAAGCACATAGACCAGCCACGTTGCTTTAAAGTTAAAGTTAGTGGCCCACGCATCCTCCTGAAATCTCACATCCCCTCCGCCTTCAACTTTCCAAACAATGACTTTTTGGAACTAACCATCATCTTCACCCTCCTCGCACATCTTACGTACGTCTCTCCACCACCACGATTGATATTTCGAATGAGCTCGGCTTCTCCCAAGTTCCGAGTCATATTTGGATACAAGAATATCTTTCCATTTCCCTTTCTCATCACTCCTCATCCACCATTTCCATACTCATCTTCCAATTCACGATCCACAAAACAGCATCCATTCTGCGTGAAGCTTTCTCTCTTCTCCCAGTAACTTCTCTACTTGGTATTTTTCAGCAAATTTCTCTGTCCAATTGAACTTTAGACATAAATACAATATCTCCTCTTTCCTTTTAAGCTTGTGGTTAAGCTAGAGTCATCTCATGTTGTTTCATCGACATAAACATCTCCCAAGCTTCAAATAAAAGAAAATTCATTCTTTCATTCTTGGAACTTAACCTCGGTACTTCCCATGGTTACACATGCTTAAGTCTTTAAACCCTCAACATTCTGCTTATATACTCTCCATAACTTATATGTAGCTGAAACTAAACCTTGGTACACTAAATCTAACTTACACTTCCTTCTTTAATTCCATCAACTCAGCTGGAGCCATTGCCACCGGTCCAGCTCCAGGTACCAAAATAATAGAGAGTTCCACCTCTCTCTTAGGAGGTAATCCAGGTATCTCTTCTGGAAATACATCCATGAAATCTTTCACCAAGGTACCTTGCTTACGTCCTCTTCATTTTTCACTTCCAACCGAGCTAGCATCACAAAGCACCTCGCCATCTGGCTCTTGGAGATCTGGAAACGCTAACTTCTGATTACCGCAGACTACGAGAACGTGATTGGCAGCTAGCCAATCCATTCCCAGGATAACATCCAGATCCTGAAGAGGTAGGCAGATCAAGTTTACTTTGAATCTGCGTCCCTCTACCATCACTGGACATTCAGGGCAAACTGTAGAGGTCAACACCTGTCCTGATACAGGTGTAGAGACCAACAGTTCAAACGGTAATTCCTTCACTAGAAGGCCCAACTCGGCTACACACAAGCTTGACACAAAGGAGTGTGTCGCTCCAGAATCAACCAAAATTCTAACGCATCTACCAGCTATAAATAAGCACCTTGTACTAGGTTACCTGTCTAAGACGCTTCTGCTCCTGACATGGCGAACACTCTCCCGATTGCCTGAGGTCTGCTGCCTTCGTTCCTCAACTGCTGAGAACTGCTGGGTTGAGTCGCACCATTCCTGCTTGGGCAATCTCTAGAAATGTGCCCCATCTTTTGGCACGTGAAGCATCTGGGTTTCCAAGGTTGTTGCTGCTGAAGCTGGGGTGACACTGCTCCCGCCCGACGTGGTGGGAGTCTCGCATAAGGCTTGCTTTGTGGGTGCTGTACCCTAGCCCTCCCACTGGAAGGACTCCCTGGATGTGACCTGATCACCCGAGAATCACCCTTTTCCAGGGTCTCCACCATCTTCGCCTTCTCTACCAAGGCGTGAAATTCCCTGATGCACATCGGGGCTATGGTCCTCTTCAGCCCATGCTTCAGTCCCTCTTCAAACTTCCTACACCTCCAAGCCTCAGAGGTTGTAAGGACCTGGAAAATTAAATTGGAATAAAAGTGGTATATTTAAATAATTTCGGAAGGTGTCATTATCTAAAATACAAAGTTGGTAAATGAAGTTTCGTAGTGGCAGACATCGGACGTCGCCCTTGACCTGGGACATGATCGCCTGTCGAGTAGGTTGTACATGATCACCGAAAATGCACGTAGTAGGTGGTCACCATCCTGGATCAACCAGAGTGGGTTTCAACAGCCACGCGTATCAAGGTGTGGGTTAAACCTTAGATGCGCTGTGCATGCGAACTCTATGCTTGAGCGAAAGAGATCACCCTTAGTGTAGCATGCATGGAAGAACGAGGAGAAGTGCTGATCTACTCTTGGAAATATGAAGCCACCGACGTCACCGAGTCATGTGGAGAAGATACCTTAGACGTAACATAGTGGAATGAAGGACCTCAAGGAAGGCGTGGCGATGTGTCATCGAGCATCGCCAGGGCGCAAGGCATGCAGGATCGCCTGGGCGCGAGGGGCATGCGGGCATCATCAGGGGGAGAGGTCATCGGTTGCTAGCCCTCGCGCGAGAGGTCATCGGTTGTTAACCTTCGCGCGAGAGGTCATCGGTTGTTAGCCTTCGCGCGAGAGGTCATCGGTTGTTAGCCTTCGCGCGAGAGGTCATCGGTTGTTAGCCTTCGCGCGAGAGGTCATCGGTGGATAGTCTTCGCGCCTGTGGTCATCGGTGAAAAGGTCATCGCGCTACGTTAAGTTATACACAGAGAACGTGGGACCCAGACATCCAGCATGAGACGTTCTGCACGCGCGCCACGTAGACGAAAAGGGTGGTTCAGAATAGTGACATCAGAATGTTGGCATGCGCGGGAGACACTCACGGTCGTACTGTTCAGAGCAGTGGCTGGCATGCACAAACGACAAACAGTGGCAGTACTGTTCAGAGCAGTGGTTGGCATGCACCAGAGACAACAGTGGTCGTACTGTTCAGGGCAGTGGTTCTCAGACTTCTCTGCAGAGTGGGTGGTGGCAGCTGCTTTTGGTGGATAAGTGGTTTAAGATGCAGAAAGCCACTGCTCAGAGGGAGAAAACGTTGCAACATTCAAAGAGAGAAAGAGTGAGTTACCTCCTTCCTCTCCATTTCTCTCCTTCACACTGCGATTCTAGTACACCTTCACGCGGGAATACGACGAGCGACAGCCACCATTGGAGCACTTGGGTGGTTCTCTGCAAGCTCTTCAAAACCAGACACAAGAACAGAGTCAAGGCGTTCTTCAAGCTTCGTTGGATTTCGGAACTCCTGGTGTTTGCGCAAGTCCAGGTAAGGGAAGCTAGACCTCTTTTCCATACAAGCCATAGTGTAGCTTTTTCTGAAGTGTGGGCGACGTGGTCGCCGTTTTCGCTTTTGTCTTCGTGAAATGCTTGGTTTGTGTGCTTGGGCGACGTGGTCGCCGGTTTTAAACATAGCCTTTGAAATACCATGTTTTTGAACTAGATCTCCGGTTTTGGCGCTGTTTTACGAAATCTCTGTTTTTGATGTTGTTTTGAAACTACTTGAGATTTACATGAGATATTCGAAGATCTGAAGCTTTGAAATGTTTGTTGATGTGATTTGAATCATTTACTTGAGTGGTATGATGTGTTGAATGCTGTGAATGTGGGATCGAGGCATAGTATTTTCAGGAAAGGAAATACCGTGTTGAGATTGGTTAGGAAAGTGCATTGATCAGTGAGTAACCTGTTAATGAGACGATCCTGACTCTGCTGAGATAATGGAATCACGTAGATGAAGTTATTCAGTTGGTGAGAGTCGAAGGAGGTTCGTATGAATGGGCGAGTAGTTTGAAAAAGAATGGGCTCGACTGTTATACGAATTAACCTTGTCATGCTGTATGGTGATGTGTTGAGATTCATCGTATGCTTGTGAATGTGTGAGATTTCACGGCGACCCTGTGGATGTGTGAGATTCCACAGTGGGCAGTATGACAGGTGCATGTCTCTGGATACTAAGTTCAACGCACGAGTCAATCCGGAAGTAGTGTCAAGTGTCTTGTGTTGTGAGTCAGTGGAAAGTCTGACATGTGAAATGAGAAACTTGAATATTGATAGACACTTGATGCTGTATTGTGAAATAGAATGATTCTGAGGAATGTTGTGAAGTTTATGATTTTTGGGCGATCAGGTGAAGGGATGAGCAGCTCTACGTTTTACATGGATAATCTTGAAACTTGTTTTACCTTAATTTTAATGTTCCTATTTAAACTCTCTTTAAAATGTCTAGCTTACCCTGTGGTGTTTCTTTGGTGTTGTGCTTGGTTCTCTTTAAAAACTGTGATGATCGTGTAATTGTTACACGGGAGCAGATGATCTTCCAGGAAGGAGAGCTCCTTAGTGAGTGGTCGCCGAGGGAGAGATCGCCGGTTTCTACCTCTCGGTGGTGATCGCCGGTTTTCGTGTCCTGATAGAAGATCGCCCTTTTGGAGGTCTGTTAGGGATCGCCGTTTTAAAGTTGGAGATCGCCGTTTTCTTTTGAGACCGCCTGTCTTACTGCATTTCTTTTATTTTCGTAAAATCTTGCAAACATTTGATTTGGTTATGTATTAAACTCCCTAAGAGGAGTAACTTCATTTCTGATATATATAAATACATATTATTTTGCACTCTTCAATATTATTTGGTTACACTTAATTTCAATTATACATGGATGTATGTATTATTTTGACGGGATGTTACATTAATGGTATCAGAGCAGTTCGTCCTTAGGATGACCTGAGGGCTGTGGATCCATTGTGTTTCTTCTGCTCATAAAAGTTATTTGAGTTTTTAAATAACAACTATAGTGAAAGGTTTTCAAACGTTTTGTATTGAAAAGTTTGTGTGTGCTTCTGTGCTTTAGTGAATGTATGCTCAAATTGAAAATCTTGGTATCAAGAATGAGAAGATCCTGATAAAGGAATGAGGGTGCACACTCATAACTGGATCAAGATAATTCTTAATCTTAATTCCAAAGGTTTGATATTTAGCCTACATTGAATTCTGGTGTGATTTTTGAGTGTTCTTGATTTTGACTGAAGTGGTAGTTTGGATTGATGTTTGCACACCAGTAACTGATCTGGTGTTTTGTTTGAAGTTGTAAATGTTATAACCCTGTTGATGAACTCAAATTCTTAATGACTTTGAGATGCTGACCTTTGTAAGGTCTAGCTGTTACCCCTTGAATGAATTGATTCTTATCGATTTCATTCTTATAGTTGTAGGGAATATAGAAGCCTATAGATTCAGAATCTGAAACGAAGAAAGATGGCACGTAGACCCTCTACCCCACCCTAACCTTCTTCGGAGATGGGTCAGATCGCCAGGGCCATGGAAATGATGGCGACTGCCATCCAGCAACAGAATGCAGCGATGGCTCAGAACCATCAAGCCACGATGCAGCACTGGGAAACTGCCCGATCTGCTGAGACAAACTCCCACGTCGGTCAACCCCAAGAACAGATGGGACTGGCCGAGTTCATGAGGCACAACCCACCTAAGTTCAGTGGGAATGCTACCCCTGATCAGGCAGATCAGTGGGTCAGAGAGCTGGAAAAAATCTTTAGGGCGACCTCCTGCCCTGAAGAGAAGAAGCTGTTGTTTGCCACGTATCTGTTATCAGGAGAAGCTGAGTTCTGGTGGATGGGAGCTCAGCAGATGATGGAGGCACGAGAGGATGTACTGGATTGGGAGAGCTTCAGGGTGAAGTTCTTGGAGAAATACTTCCCTGACAGTGCCAAGTTTGCAAGGGAAGCTGAGTTCCTGAAGTTGGAGCAGGGGGAGATGTCAGTGAACGCCTATGCTGCTCGTTTTGAGTACCTCGCCCGGTTTTATACCCAGGCGACCTCCGAGGCCTGGAGGTGTAGAAAATTCGAAGAGGGGCTGAAGCATGGACTGAAGAGGACCATAGCCCCGATGTGCATCAGGGAATTTCACGCCTTAGTAGAGAAGGCAAAGATGGTAGAGACCCTGGAAAGGGGTGATCCTCGAGTGATCAGGTCACACCAAGGAGGCTCTTCCAGTGGGAAGGCGAAGGTGCAGCACCCACACAGCAAGCCATATGTGAGATCTCCACCACATCGGGTGGGAACAGCTTCGTCCCAATTTCAGCAACAACAAACATGGAGACCCAGGTGTTTCACATGCCAAGAGATAGGGCACCTTTCTAGAGATTGTCCCAACAGAAAAAGGATGACTCAACCCGTTAATTCACAGCAGTTGAGGAACGAAGGCAGCAGACCTCAGACAGGAGGGAGAGTGTTTGCCATGTCTGGAGCGGAAGCCTCTCAATCAGGTAATCTAGTACAAGATACTTGTTTATAGCTGATAGATACGTTATAGTTTTGTTTGATTCTGGAGAGACACACTCTTTTGTGTCAAATCGGTGTGCAACCGAGCTTGGGCCATATAGTGGAGGAGCTGTCGTTTGAACGATTGGCCTCTACACCTGCTTCAAAAACAGGTTTTGACCTCCCTAGGTTGCTCTGAATGCCCAGTGGTAGTAGATGGAATGAAAGGAACAAGTGTGAGTTAGATTTGGTAGTACCAAGGTTTAGTCCCAGTTACGTATAAGTCATGGAGAGTAAATAAGCAAGAGGCTGGGGGTTTAAAGCTTAAGCATGTGTAACCATGGGAAGTACCAGAGTTAAATTCCAAGGAAGGAATTTTCTTTTGAAGCGTAGAAGATGCTCATGTCAATGAAACAGCATGAGATGGTTCTAGCTTAGGCTTCACGCAGAATGGATGCTGTTTGGCTGACCGGGATTTGAAAGAGGATTATGGAAATGGTGGGTTGAGATAAAAGGCTTCCGAAAATGTAAGCCTCCGAAGTTTTTGGCAAATAAGATGTAGATCGACCTGTGAATGTAGAAGGGAAGGAGGATATGGCTGTGGATAAAAATGAGGGTAGGCCGTGTTATGATGATGTTGAGTCTTTCTAGAGATGTAGTAAATTTCAGAATGATGGGTGTGGAAGGGATTGTGAGTGGAAATAGCCTGTGGTATCTGGGACAGAAGGAGAATAGAGTTATCCTTAGGCAAGAGATTCTGGAGGCAGAGGTGCGTTCGTTCTCGTATGCCTTCTGGATAGGCACCTGAAGCCGACGTCAATGCATCCAACGTATACATTGAAGAAGAAGGTCGTAATGGGAACAGGAAGTCGAGTTGGCAAAAGGGGTCATAATAATAATTTGGAAGGTAACAGCAACAGAAACCTTGTCTTTGTAAGGTACAGAA